>CM077110.1:4964893-5020153 GCA_039619505.1 Cimex hemipterus | reverse complement strand
CTGTTTCTCTGTTATTCTCGCTCTTCTCGCTGTCACGGCGGAATCGAAGGTTTACACAAAATGTGATTTTGCCAAGGAGCTGAAAAAATATAAGTTTGAAGGAAATTTAAAGGATTGTAAGTTGTTCTATATTTCATTGGTTTATTTGTCGAACCCATATTTTGTGAACTTGTCACTGTGTGCTTATTATATTGCAAAAGATCAAATTAAAATAATTGAGAATAAATATTAAAGAAATATGATTCGTCGTGTTGTCCGAGGGGTGGAAAGCTGAAATTTGTCCCATACCCCTCATTTCGGGATGTCCATCCTCGCTGGATTTCCACCTGAATATTTTCCAAAGAAACAATTCAATATTTTCTAATGATGTCATTTCATTGTACACATCCATTCGTATCTTGTTTAAGGGGTTTGCATAGCGGAAATTGCAAGTAACTTTAACACAAGAAAGGACACACACCACTTTTTTGGTAGATCTTTCTATGGCGTTTACCAGGTATATTCTGTAGTGTTATCATGATATAAAAAATTGTTTAATTCATTTTATCCGTTTAGATATCATCTGAATTCTGCTATTTAGGCAAAATATGTAAGAACACGTGCGCAAGTAAGCCGAGAAAATACTTGGAATGTATTAAAAAGTTCATAAACGGTAACTTTATCATTATAGATATAATATCGACGATTCCAAGCAAAGCTATCGAATATTCGGTGAAGTGTGCAAACTTGATCTACAAAATCCATAATCAGTACTCAAAATGGTCAGGATGGAAGACAAAATGCCAAAACTATACGATTTCGGAGTGCGGTCTATAAGATATAATGGACGAGTGATACGATCTACCCGTCGGGTGTTGGGGATACAGGTTAATAACATTGATTTTATTCGTATTTTAAATGTTTCAGTGTATTTTATCTACAACATTTATTGTTTTTGGAAGTTTATTTTTGTGCATTAAAGTAGAAATTTATTAATGTGTGTTTTAAATTTCTGTTTGTAAAGAATTTTATTTTTTTGACAAAGCGTTTTCTTTCTGATCACGCGAGTCGCCATCAATATAAAATTTGCAATTGTACATCCCACAGTATATAATAAAGTTTTTCAATGTATTATATTATTAAATTACACCCGCATACCAGTGGATTTCCCAACAGCCTGTCCGAGGTATCAATCGTCTATTTTGATTTTGCGAGCCCTCCCAGCTTAATTCCAGGGAAAGGGAATCAACTTGGAAGGGAGGTGCGTTGTAATCAGTCCGGTGGTTCCATCCACCAAAAACTAGGAGAGATTTTAATCTGTAGGAATTGGTTCAACTTAAAACAGAATATAAAAATAATGGCGTTTCTAAACGGACGTCATCGAAACAAGAAGCAGTAACTTTTTTAAATATGTGGGAGTGGGAGATACAGTTGCCCAAAAAAAAGGTAAAAAAAAAAATAAAACCTTAACTATTAAAATGGATAATTTTGTAATAACTGGGAAAATGAATTGCGTTGTTTTTATAGAATTAACTGTGTCTTCAGCAAAATGAATGTCAACTGATGCAACGACGGTTAATTTAGTATTATTATCTATTAATTTTTAAATCTATAAATAAATTAAACTTACTGAGAAAATCGACACCGAATATTGGTTACGATGCTTTGCCTATAAGTGTTTGGGTACCGTAATCTCGGCACCATTACCGGCATACAGTTTGAAGTCAGTTGGGGTGTTCGGCTTAGTAACTGGAAATTCTGAGACGTAATAAACGTAAATATTGTTACCCCAGTTGTTGTTTGTTAGTGAAACAGTGAACATCTCATCTCTTGCTCTCTGAACCCGATACTCTATACAATAATAGTAGATTGTATCTCAAATTATTTCATTAACACTGTGTTTTACAATCATTTTGTTCCTACTTTTAATAGTTATTTTCCATAATTAAGTACTAATTGCTATCAAATTTTAGTTTTGATAGTGGCCAAAATCTAAGAGAGGGTCTTCCCTCTCTTACTAACAAAATGTCTACAGATAGTGGGGGCCGCCCTAAAAATCTGGAGCTAAAATCAGAACTTACATCCCAGATAGACAATGTAATTATAACATTCCAAAATGTTTTTGAAAATACCGATGAAAAGAGTGGTAAAATTGTAGTTTCCAACGCGAATAAAAACAAAAGGTTGTTAACTGAACTACCTAACTCATACTCTAAAACTTCTTATATAAATAAAGCTGATTTAACGGCTCATAGAGAAGTTGAAAAATTAGAGAGACAAAAGCTCCTGAGTGAAAATCGTTTTAGCGCCGATGATAAAGGTCCGTATTTTGTTTTTGTTGAAGGAAAGACAGGTAACGTTGGTAAGGCTCAGCCTATGTTACTTGGTAAATGGTTGTTCCAAAACAATAACTTGTTAAATAATAATAATATCCTGGACATTCGCTCCACAGGTAAAAATCGAATAAAAATAACTACAATTAATGGTGATATAGCTAATTTCTTAACTGAATCCGAATCTCTAAAAAATGAAAATCTTTTTGTTTACATAACTTTATTCCTAACTAGAAAAACAGGAGTTATAAGAGGTGTTAGTCTTAATCTATCTGATGACGAATTACTACAAAACATGTATTCCAGTATTTCTCCTTTATCTGTCAGACGCCTAAAAAAATATGAATCTGATAAAGAACGTACTAAGGTGATCCCTCTTAGTTGAATTTCAGGGCCAGAAATTCCCTGAATATATAACAATTTATAGTGGGTTTTTTCAGAGTTCAACCCTATATTCCTCCAGTCCGTCAGTGCGGTAATTGCTTGCGTTACCTCCATGTCGCAGCCCAGTGTCGGTGGAAGTAAAGATGCCAAATACCAAACCACCATGGAGATAGGCTAATGATAATCTCTCCTCTAATGATTAATTTTCACTCCTTTCAAATAAACTATTCCCATTCCTCCATTCGTGCTGAATATTTATCGCTTCT
This sequence comes from Cimex hemipterus, assembly GCA_039619505.1. Taxonomy (NCBI): domain Eukaryota; kingdom Metazoa; phylum Arthropoda; class Insecta; order Hemiptera; family Cimicidae; genus Cimex; species Cimex hemipterus. Next base: position 5,017,191 of record CM077110.1, on the reverse strand, counting down.
ACCTGTTCATAATATTTTAATAAAACAGTCGTTCAATTATCAAATCCTCCATTTCACTCGTAATTTTACTCATAGTCTTCAAATATGTGCAATTTCGCTCAATATCAACCAATCCACTGTGACTTTTGCTTCTCTCTATGCCAAACCTGCTCTTAACTTAGCTCCCGATGATTGGTCTTCCTTAATCTCACAACTCCCCACTCTCTTTCTTCTGGGCGGCGATTTCAATGTGCACCACATTGTTTTCGGTTCCTCCTATACCGACTGCGCGGATAGAAATTTCTTAGAATATATTAATGATAGTCACCTGTGCTTTCTCAATGATGGATCTCCTACCCTCATCTCAAGACCTGACCGTAACCCTTCCGATCCCGATCTTTCTGTCTCCTCCCCATCCCTCACTCCCCATTGCTCCTGGAGGGTACTAGATCATGCTCTCGGCTCTGACCATCTTTGTATTATAATCAATTATACTACAGGATGCGATGCTGAGAGGCATTTACCGCCTCCCCGAGAGGGTTGGACTACGTCCAAAACTAATTGGGACTTATATAGAAGCTTAATGAATAACCTGCTTCTTACGAATGAGCCTAGAAATTATTCTGATTTTATTCGGTTATTGAACCAAGCAGCTTCGAGCGCGATCCCTTACCGGCTCACAGCAACCAATTTAAAAATGTCAAGAAAACTCCGCACTCCCAAATACTGGTGGGATGAGGAATGCAAAGCCATCTGGGATGAAAGTCGTCTAAAATATTCCATTTATAAAAATAATCCCAATTGGTCCAACTTTTTAGAGGTGAAAAGATCTTCAGCCAGATGCACAAGGACATTTAAAGAAAAGAAAAAAAATAGCTGGCGCCAGTTTTATGATTCCCTCAACAGAGAAACGCCAATATCCTTAGTCTAGGAAAAAATCAGAGCGCTGTCAGGTAATAAACTTAGATCTAGTAATACCACCTGTTCGCGCCGGATACATTTTTATTTATTAAATCAAAAGGATATTTAAATTTTAATTTCTTCCGCTTGTTATGGACAGCGTACGCACCTCGTCATCGGGCCCGAAGGGGATTAAAGGTACATCGAGTCGCCCCTGTCGACGTCACGAAAAGTAGTACGTTGCAAACCGGGCATGCCGCCGCAACATGGCCATATAATTGGCAATTGTAGCAGCGGGTGACGCCCGTATAGTAATTCGCTACACATACCTGGTAGTCCAGGTAGATCTTTCCTCTAGTCGTCGCTGCTTTCCATGTGGATGGGTCAACTTCCACAACCCAAGACACATGCGTGGACGTTTGCCTGGTTCCAGCACCGTATTTTAAAGTAAATAGCGGCCTAAAATTGGCGCTTTTGCACGTTCCTAGCTGGCCGTTGTTCGCACACAATTGCTTTGATAGGTCCTGCTGCTGAATGTCCTTTCACACCCTCAGGATCAGAATTCTTGGATTGCGCTTACCCGCCGTTCGTATATCTGGGCCAGCCTGGCCGAGTGCCTCATTTGCTAACAAGTCATGTCTATCGGCAGTGGTATCAACTTTCACTACGACACCTCCCTTGACTGTTGACCTGATGTCATCTATACGGATGCGGGTCAACCTGGGATTGATAATTTGTTTCACCTTATTAAGGACATCCTGCGGGTCCATTTGTTCCCGTGGGTCAATGAATACTAATTTTGTTTGGTGTTCAACTTCTTCTCTAGTTTTTCTCATGAGGGACTCTTTGTCTCTGGCTGATTTATTCCCTGGTCCAGTCGCAGGTGCCTTTTTCTTGGTCCTGCTCCTTTCCACAGTGAGCCACTGGCTCTTTGTCTCGACGCAGTTCATAACTTCATCTCGGGAAGGAGGGATCTTGTCATGGCTCATTGTTGCTTGGCCAGGCTCAGACAGCCGCTCTGCGGGCAGTGTTCTTTCCTTTTCTGCTCTCCTTTTTCCGGTGTGCACAGGGTCCTGGTCCTGAATGCGGTCAACACACCGCCTCAATTCCGTCATCACACTTTTAATCGGAGATGAACCTGTTCTTGGGGCTCTCTTAAGTTCCTCTGTTATATAATAATAATAATAATAATAATAGTAATAATAAGTTTATTGCATACAAGAAGAAAAGAAAAAAATTACATATAATTCAAACAGGAAAATAAACTTAATACGGCAAGGTAACCGTCTGTCGGAGCTTGGGTTAATTGTTGTCTAATCCTGTAAAATAAACGTACAAATGCATTAAACAAAGTCCATGCTAAGTGTAACATCTATAACAAAATAGCAACTTAAAAGGACACAAAACTTGGAATTAAAAATCAATGAGTGGAGCTGAGACCGGAGAAACAGAAACATAAAATCTCAAGGGAAAGAATGAGGGCAAGAGAAAAAAAAAATAAAAAGGGAGTAAAAGAAAAAAGAATTACTAATTAAATTCGTTTACTATTAGCCTTCGATAGGCCCAGGCCGTTTTAGCATAATTCACCAAGTCTGTCCAATCTGGTCCGTTGAGCAATTTGATGCATCTATCCATTGACATAGTTCGTTTGCCTAACGCAGATAATCGGTAAAGGGACAGAATGGGGCATTCTGCGACAAAGTGGTATATGTCTTCCTTAACCCGGTAATTACATAACTCACACTCCTGTTGGGTGAGGAGGTCATACGGCTTATGTCGCAGGTTCAGCAATTCTCCCCTCAGTTTTAAGACCCAACGTATATCCGTAGTTTTCTTATTTGGCTTTTGGTCCCAAACCAAGCTGGCACATCTGACTCCGTGATCCAGCATCCTATATATATGGTAACGACGGGAAGCCTGCACTCTCTCTATGTTGCTCACCATAAGACTATCTTTCAGTCGACTAATAATTGACTGGAGTTGAAGAGAGAGAGCCTTACTCTCGGGTTGCAAAAAGGACAAACCCACTCCCACCCTGTCCGACAGTCTACCCCAGTCAGCAGCCCAAGATATCCCCAGCCTGATGATCTCTTCAGCCACCATACGGGGGAATCTGGAGTGGTCCATTCGGAGCACTTTAACCAGATAACGACCATTCAAAGTCAACGTGAATAAAAAGACTGGGTGAAGGCCGGTTTCAATGTGAAGTATGTAAACTGGAGTGTAGTTTGGAAGACTGAACAGTTTTCGTATGAAGAACCATAGTACCCTCTCCACCTCCACAAATTCCTCTGATCCCCATACTTGTGCAGCATAGCACAGAATTGAGCGTGAGACCGCGTTAAAGATATACAGCTTAGCCTTTAGCGGGATCTGGGGTTGCATCATTGCTCCTCTCCAAACAGAATTGAGGGCGAACTTGGCCGAACATGATCTCTCCGAGAAGTGTGGTTTCCAAGAAAGTTGAGAAGTCAGTTGTACTCCTAGGTATGTATAACGATTTACCACTTCTATATCATGGCCTTTGTATTTCCAACGCTCTTTCGAGCCAAGCCTACCTCCCCTGCGGAAAACAACTATCTTCGACTTTTCCAGATTTACCCTAAGATTCCATGTATCACAGTATTCCTCTAGTTTGGTAATATTCTTTTGTAAGCCACGTGGACTGTCAGCAAGAATTACAATGTCGTCAGCGTACATAAGTGCTTTTATGTCTTCGCCTCCCACTGACACTCCCGTCACCAAAATATCCTCAAAATCGTTCAGAAATAACGCGAATAGGAGGGGGCTTAGTAGACAGCCTTGCCTCACACCACTGCCAATTTAAAAGGCTTTTGTTCTTCCAAACGGTGTCCACACTGACGACGTTGATTCAGAGTACAGGTTTCGTATGATCGCTATGAAACGAGAAGATATACCTGTATTAAACAATTTTAGGAACAACGCATCTCTATCCACGGTATCAAAAGCAGCTTTTAAGTCAACAAAAAACGCGTAAAGTTTTCTTCCTTTTTTGTGTAATCGCATTTTGATGATATTAACCAAAACGAATATGCAATCGACCGTCGAATATCCCTTCCTAAAGCCAGCCTGGCACTCTTTGAGGATTTTATTCGATTCGACGAACGATTCTAATCTGTTTAATAGAAGTCCACAGAACAGTTTGCCTATACAGTTCAGAAAGGATAATCCGCGGTAGTTTCTGGCCTCATATGTCGATCCCTTTTTAAATAGGGGGAAAATTATAGATTCTTTAAAACTAGAAGGAACATTTCCTGAAAAATATATTTCATTGTATACCTGGAGAAGTTGTTCTAGATATTCAGAGGGTGCATTCTTATAAAACTCATAGGTCACTCTGTCTATTCCCGGAGCTTTGTTGTTTTTCGCTTTGCCAAGTATTAAATACAAATCGTCCAAATTGAAGGAGCAGTCTAATTCGGGCATGACTGTTAGTGGCATGGCGTAATAGTGAGTAGTGTTCATAGAACGGGGTGGGTTTAGAAGTGTTTTAAAATGATCAACCCAATTGGCTGCCGAGATCTCGCTGTCGATTCTACGTCCTAATTTTCTAAAGACTTTCACAATATGCCAAAAATCTTTACCAAACTTGATCGTTTTAAAGTTTTCTATTAGTTTTTGGTAATATTCATCCTTTTTTGCATTAATTAAGTTCTTATACTCATTATTTGCTTCAAAGTACGCCTTCTTGATAATCTGGCATGAGTTTTTACGGCATAAGTTATGCAATTTTCGCGCCCTTTTTCCGGCTTTATAACATTTCCAGTCATACCATGGCATCCTAAATGCCTGCTTTTTAACCTTACCAACCTCTTTATGCCAGACAGCTGCTTGTTTAATTAATTCGATCAAGAGGGTTACTGCTCTGTCCGGGGGATATTGTTCAACGTCGCATTTCTGTACCTCTCTGATCAACATTTCCTGATAAGCAGCTTTCCTCCCTACACGCCACCTAATTTGGGGAAGCAAGGGAGTGATTCCTCCATCAGGCTCCAGTGATTTTAATGAAAATGTTACTGGGAGATGATCAGAAAACATTTCACACCCTATAGAGAAGTCTTGTATAATGGGAAGTACGTTCAATGAGACGCAGCACAAGTCGATAACTGAACTACCTCGAGTCCTCTGTTGTATTTTTAATAGTAGGAACCAGAACTTGGATGACCGCGTCGGTTGTATCCCGTACGTCTCTGGGTGCCTCGCTCTTCTTAATTTCGTTGAGGCTTTTAAGGTATATATATTTCAGCAGCTGTTTTGTGCAACATTGCTATTAATTTGTCAGCTTGCTCAACAATAAACGCTGCTGCAGCTTTAGGGCACTTGTTTGCTGGGTGAAGGACGTATTGGGCAATTCGCCCCCTTACTTTGTTGGCCGCAGTTACTAACTCTTCATGTCCGGGGTATTCCTCCATCTCAGTGTCCAATCCATTTCTTGTTGTTGTTTGAGTAAGCTTTCCATTTATGTGGCTCAAGTAGTCACTATCACCACATTGGCTCTCGCAAGCCGAATCATCACCACATGAATAGCCATAAGAGGCTTTGACAGCCTGAGAGTATAGGGGTGATTTTGGCACTTGACTGCTAGGGCCAGGAAGATGAGACAGCTCTCGCAATTGTTGAGGTGGTGTACTTTTAATGCTAGAGCGTCGTGTAGTTGGGTGCGCAGCATTGCTTCGTATCTCTGCTGGAGGGGGCGCCTTTTTACTCACAGAGAGAGGGCAGGCAAACTCTACTAGTGGAGTTTCTGAATCGGCGCTAAGAGCCTCAGAGATTGTAGAGGCCTGAGTGAGCCTACTCGCGCAGGTTTGGGCCATGCCGTTAGCTTCGTTGGTTTTGCGAGTTGTTTTTCGGGGCTCTTAGAGCCCATCGTGCAAGTATGCCTTATCTGAACGAAGTGCGCAGCTAAAGTTCGTAGTGGGCGTCTAAAGGCTTGTTACTGGCTCATGGCGACGGTACCTACCATCTATCCATGGGAAGGGGCAATACGCGACACTAGCGAAATCTAGTGAGTGGGCAAAAATCCAATCGACTCACTGAGAAAGAATTTCTCAGTAGAGATCTAGATTGAGTAGATAGGCCTTTTTTCGAGGCGAAAAGGACAACTTTTGACTTCAAAAGGGTGCCGCCTAACAATTGACCGGAGCAAAGGCCCGCCGCTGTCGGCAAGTCACCGACCGCGTGCTGACGATAATCCGATCAAAATGCTTATATCTCAGGAACGGCTCGGTAGATTGGAGCAACATTTGGCACAGTTGTTCAGGATAGGAATCTACAGAAGCTATTAAAATTGCAAAACGCTAGGTAACTTGTGGAACAAGTTATTTAACTTCTATTTATTAATATACCCTAATTAATTAATTAGATAAAATTTTTTAATCGGTATTAAAGAGAGTACTTACCTTACTGTGGCTGCCAATTTTCAGTCTTGAACCCTTTCTATAGCCCACTCAAACGTGCAGTCAAACACAGAGCGATGTAACTCGTGTCAAAGCCCGCAGTGAACGTGTGGACGCGAAACCTTTCGAGAAATCAGGTGAGTCCTTATTAGGGGAGTGGTAAGTTCTCGGACAATGAATGTTGAAATGTCTTCAAAGGATGGTGTCCCTACGGCGAGCGTTCTTAAAAGAGGATTGTTTTGTGTTGCGGCTAGTCTTTTAAAAATTTCGGGAAAGTATTCGCTGTCAACATCATTAATTTGAGAAAGTCTATCTAAAAAGGGAACGACCGACCAAGGTTTATTGTTCCTTAGGAGAGGGATCTTTTCTACTTCTGCCTCAATGTACCGAGGTATGTTTTGGGTATGGTGAATTTGTGCGACTTGAGGAGGGATATTTTCGCTGGGCACTACGATATCGTTATTTGTTGGGGTTTTAGGGTTTTTTTGTGTACTAGCTGTCGTTATGAGGTTCTGTATGATGGTTGTGATAGATGTGATAGGTGCTTGGTGAGATTGTACTTGTTTTCGAAGTACACCCATTTCCTGTCACGAGTCGCCCAACCATAGGGGTCTACGGTCAGTAGATATTTTAGTCCAATCGGGCCGGCTTTGGATTCGTGAACATTCATAATGGAAATTTCGTCTACACTTTTTGCAGGTTGAGAATGTTTCCGCTCCTGCTTCTGTAAAGCACGTTGCACATACACTTGTACATTTCCGTTCCATTACGGTGACAAAAAATCAGAAATAAATCAGGGGTATGCAATTAATGAAAGAATTATAAGTATTGTTTCTATTATGTAAAGGAAAATATTTCTCGAAACTCGGCTACTTTGTTTTGAATCAGCGTATTACTCGGCGATAAGGTGTAGAGCGATACCGGAAATAGTTCCGTTTCCTGAATTTCTCTCTTTTAAACGTTGTTCAATTACGACGAAAAGGACAAACAAACGAAAGAAAATCATACTCATCGATACATTAAATAAACTTAAACCTCGGGATAAATTAAACCTAGGTAGAATTCGAAATAAAAGGATGGAACTGCCACTGAAAAAGGAAAATTATTTACAATATATTTACAGAGAAATTGTTTACAAAATCAATTTAAAAACATAGGATCCTTCACCATGAATAATTAAAACGCTCTGCTACCGGAATGTCACCTCTGAATCTTGAGGTGCATTTAATTCCCCCTAAAATTAGTCAGAGTGTGCGGGGGATATAAAGGAAATAAATAAATACACAAATAGGAGGTCAAATTCCTTCACCCTTTATGATTCGATAATTAAGTTTACAATCGGTTAGACTCTTCAAGGTGGTGCCCTGGACAAACGTTATAGCAAACTTACGGACGGCTTAACAAAAGTTGGGGTCACGGAAAGAACCAAGCGAGCACTCCTGCCTCAGCTTGTTCCTTACCCCCCTTTTCTCACTCTTATCTCCTATGTCCGGGCTGAGCCCATGACAAAACCAAGGAACTAGGAAGGCAGGTATTTAAAGAAATCACAAATTACGACAAATAAAAAAATTATCAATCGCCAGGAACGAATATTTGCGGTCATCTTTGTTTACTGTTCCTGTTAAACTATATAAATTAGACGATTTCATTAAGAAGGGCTCAGTATCTATCTTGATCGCGATGGGGTTAGACTTTAGAAAGATATAGAAAAGGAACCGTGACAAACCAAAGTCAAATCTTCCACGAGAAGTCAGCGAGAAAGCACCTCTCGTCTCCAAGGAAAATATCGAATTTTTGAAAACCGCTGGATACAAACTATTACCAAAATGGACATGTTAAACGTAGAAGAGCGTCCCAGTTTCGTCGAGGCTATAGAAGGTATTGAACTACATTCACATTACCCGTATGCATCGACGAAATTACAGCCCGGTGATGGGATTAGAATCACTGTTCAACACCAAGATATTTACACATTACCATGTGAGAGTTTTCCCTATTTAGAGGGGAAGTTTTTGTAAGCGGACGGATCGGGCGTGCCAACTAACGCAAAATCGACTATGAACGCATTTGCTTATTTATTCGATGAAATCAGGTGGATGGAATGGAACAGAAATAGATAGAGTGAAAAATCCAGGAATTTCCAGCACGTTGGAGGGATTAGCTTCTTTAAAACGATGTGGGATCGACGAGAATTCCGGATGGATTTCCCCAGAAAATAAAACATTAAATCTGGTTTCTGCGGAAGGACATTTCAACGCGTGCATTCCTTTACGGCAATTGCTAGGTTTCGCAGAGGATTTTCAAAAGATAATTATCAATGTAAAACAAGAGTTGATACTCATGCGATCTAGACGGGACGACAATTGCTACATCTCTACCGCGGATCCATTGGAAACGGCTAAAATCAAATTGACAAATCTATGCTGGAAAATTCCCTACGTCTATCTAAACGAATATCAAAGGCTGGTTATGTTGAGACAGTTGAAAAAAGAAAAGGCAATATCGGTCCCGTTTAGGACCTGGGAATTGCACGATTATCCTCTACTACCCACGGCCCAGAGACAGTTGTGGACAGTCAAAACGTCGACTCAAATGGAAAAACCTCGATTTGTCATTTTGGCTTTTCAGACGAAAAGGAAAAATTTCGTGAATGCGGATTCGAGCCAATTTGACCATTGCTGTTTGACAATAATGTAAAACTCTTCCTAAATTCCAAGTCATATCCGTACGACGATTTAAACGTAAATTTCACAAATAATCAATACGGTATACTTTATTACATGTGTTCAAATTTTCAAAAGAATTTCTACTCGGAACCTAATCCCTATCCGATACTTTCATTGTCCCAATTCAAAGACGACGCAACCATAATTGTCATTGACTGTACTAAACAGTCACGGGCCCTGTCGACGTGAGACTCGAATTCGAAGCGAGTAAACCGTTTCCACCAGATACCACAGCTTATTCCCTTATTATACACGATAGAATAGTAGAGTACAATCCCTTGTCGAATATCGTTCGTAGAATGGTATAAATAGAAGGATGCGATACATTTTACTTCAGTAGCAATCATGACTTTGAACAGCGCCTGTGTTGTTGAAATTCAATGTTTTGTGGACAACAGCCATTCGTACGTAGTTAAGGAATTGTCAATTTTCGATTTAGACTACGGTTCGAGTCAACATTGGGTGTTCCAACCGCCAGAAGAATGCGATTTGAACGACTCTAGTCTCCGAACAAACAACTGGTTGAATAAATATTTTCAGAAAATAAAATGGAGCGATGAGGATGTGGACTATGATCAATTGCATGGCATTTTAGATCGATACTTAAACAGGTATAAAACAATATTTGTGAAAGGGCTATTTGTGAAGAAACGGTTTCTTTCTCAATACTAGGAAAATGTAATTAATCTAGAAGATTATGGATGTCCACAAATCAAGGATTTAATGCCGTCATGGCAAGGGGCGCAATGTCTGCTCCATAAAACGATTCCATGGATGTGTACCCATTTCCGTGCGCACGCATTGTCTCATTGGATACGTGCATGTAGTTTGTTTGTTAGGAAAACTATAAAAAAATATATAAAACAATATATAAAAAAATAATAAAAAAGATTAAAAAAGTTAAGTTAAATTTTTTTTCATATAACAAGGATTGATTTTATTTTCCTTATTTTTCAATGATAGCTGCATTTAAATTTTTTTTTTGGTTTGAGGTAATTTTCGCTATAATAGAATGATTGGGTCAATGGCGAGGTAGAAATACCCGTAAACCTATGTTATAGTGTAATCACTACAATCACCTCCTCTACGTATCTCCACTTTGGCGTAGTGAGGAGGCCTTAAAACCAAGAGAGATACACGCAAAATTCAATTGCACAATTTAGACGATCGACTTCTACCTCTCCAATGTTTACATTCGAAGGATTAAAAGATGTTCTAGTTGTGAGGGTCGGATCACTTATCCTTCAGCGTTTGATCAGATCACACCGGCTGCAACCATCATGAACTCGTACGTCAATTTTCCATTTTCACCAATTTTTAATATCGTTAATTTTTGTTAATTTATCTAAAGTTTGAAAGTCATAAATGGCCAAAAACTTATAGAAAAAACAAATTTTTGCAAGATGTTTTTCACTACGTGTCAACGAGTCTCTATAGCCAACAGCCTTAGCCAGTAGCCTTATTAGAAAAGTTAAACGACAACGTTTGGCCAACGGCAGATATGACGGTTCGTGCGAGAACAGCCAACTGAGTAAGGCGGAGAGGACAAAATCCACGAAAAATGGCGTTCCCCTTCTTATTTTCCTGTTTTCATTTCCTACTCTTAATTTTTGGTGGATGGTCCTACACAATTATCGCCGATCACAGTCGAACTCCTCAGGCATCCCGAGGGACCCCTTCAGCGATCACTGCCCCAGCACCACTTGCCCTCTTGCGACCCCCGAAGAACGATCGGCGCCTCCGGCCTCCCGAAGGAGCCCTTTGACGCGCGACCGCCCCTGGAGGCGCGTATTTGCTACTCGCAATCCATCGAGACGAGAGGCTTGCAGAACTCTGTTTAGTTCGGACTCCGAAGAGACCTTAACGGTGGCGCCCCTGGAAGGCAAGAGTCCGCAGGAACGGGAGAGGTTGTCTGTTCCACATCACCGTTCCCCATCCAACGCCGTACGCGAACGCACGACGGGTGGATGACAGTTAAAACAGAGGTTTACTTCAATATGGTTAGTTACGCGGCAGGCTCTACACCTAAGGAAGAGTCTTTTGAGGTTCTGAATATCACGCCAGATTTCAGAGTGTACTTCAATAATCCAGTTAGGGGTTTTCCCTATTTTGGTTCTATATTTCGGCGTTATTTTTTCAGGTACCCATGAGTCATTATTTTGCTCGATCAGCTCGTGTACTATTTCCTCTTTTGTATAGTCCTCTGGTACGTCATGCAGGACGAAACTGGGATTGCGTTTCGCAACTTCTTCTATAACTAGGTCAAGATTTTTCATCTGTGTACATTCTTTGATGGCCATTTTTTGCTGTTTTTAACTACAACAATTTCTCTAGGCAAGAAGGAGGCTATTCTCTTCTCTTTCATTGTCATTTCTTTATTTGATTTTCCTTGCGTCCTTTTGTGACGTTCTACCAATTGCCAGTTCTCACCGCTTGATGACACAACCTTCTCAGCGATGTGATGAAGGCAGCTACGCCCTTGTCTTCCCCTCCTGGTTTTGGGCCTTGCTCCCGGGCGTTTGCATCACATTGGGATTTTGTTCTATTGCGGTTTATCGATTCCGTCTCGTTTTGACCCCGATTTACGTTGCCTTTTTCATTTAATTTCCGCCCCAATGTTTTCACTTGTTCGATTATTTCGTTTAAGAGTTTATCATGCATGTTTAATTTATTTGTTATTTCTTTATTTTGAATTCCTGTTGTTACTTGTTCTAGCTTTTTTTAAATTTGAATGGCAAGGAGTTAACTGCCTAAAGCGGCCCATACACGCTCAATATTATTGCGGAATATTTAGGTTTGTGCAATATAGTTGATCGTGTGAAGTCGAAATTGAAAGGTTGTGCAATATATTGTGCTAAATTCAAATGAATATTGCAACATTGCGCAATATTACATCAGTCAGTATCAACACGTGGTAGAGTACGGCGTCGTCATGACTGCCAAGGAAGCTGATCGCCAATTCGTTTTCGAATTCATTGACGTTTATCTTGGCCTTCCAGCTCTGCGGGATGTGAAGTGTAAAGATTATACTGATCGTGCGAAGAAGGGGGAGCAGTATGAAGTGTTGTTAGAAAAATACCGCGAAAAATATATATCTGCCTTTTTGCGAGCTCTTCTTCTTTTTCGCACTGGCACCCACAGCGATAATCACACAACCGAAATCACTATCACTCAACATGACTTCAGCACATGAAATTCTGGTTGGAAATAATTGCACAATATATTGCCTTGAAGGTTGTACGTCTGTGCTCGCGATTCTGCAATATATTGCACAACCATCAATATTGCCTGCATACGATTCAATTTATTGCACAAATCAAAATATTGCGCAATAATATTGAGCAGTGTAGGGCCTCCGTCAAAATATTGTGCAACCCACATTGTGCAATAATATTGAGCGTGTATGGACCCCTTTAGCCAGCACGAGAATGTGAAAGCGACCAAACTCTTACGTAACGGAAACATGGCAGAAGATGAAAAAGAACAATGCCATATGAACTTGTGTAGTTAAAAATGAATAGTGAATAGTGGATAGTTGTTTTTTTTTACTTCATTTATTTATATCTACAACTGTACATGCATGATATACAACCAGCAGATTGGATTTCAGACTGTGTGTTTGGCATTATGGGCGTTATAGAGAAAGCTACCCACTGGCAGCCGCTCTGGATTAATGAAATGATATTAATCATTTAAGAGGTCTCTTATCCATACTCTTTTCAGACGTTTACGTGGTAATTGTGGGGAATGGAGTGATTGTATTTCTGGGTTGGTGTGATTTTGTAATTTACTATGAAAACGTCTGTAATATGTTTTGATGGATGAAAAAACTGTTGGGATTTGAAGATCTCTGTGAAGTGTATTATTGTTTACATAAAATGGGGCAGAAACAGTCTTAAAATTTTGGATTGAAAACTTTGTAATCTTTGAATATTGGAATACTTGGCCGATCCATATACTTGGCACCCATACATCCAAATTGGTTTGAGTAGGTATATGTATGTCGAAAGTTTTGATTTTAATGGTAATTTTGATTGTCTGTTGAGTAGGTAATAAAGAATTTTAAATCGTTTGTTCAGTGTCTGTTTTTTTAATCGTGTGTGTGGATTCCAAGTTAGTCTTCTATCAAATGTAAGTCCTAAATAGTTAACTTTGTCGGATTGTGGAATAGGTTCATTGTATAAGTATATGCTAGGGCAAGTCTCACGACGGAGTGTAAAGGTGATATGTTGTGACTTTGAGGGATTAAACTTTATTTTCCAAAGATTGCTCCATTTCTCAATTGTTGATAAGTGGTTTTGTAACATGAGTGAAGCTTGTGTAGAAGAGAGATGGCTTGTTAATATGGCGGTGTCATCTGCGTATGTGGCGGTAAGTGTATTCTCATTTGTGGGCATATCAGAAGTAAAAATTGTGTACAACAGCGGAGCGAGTATTGACCCTTGTGGCACACCTGCAAGCACTTCTTCCATCCCAGAAGTCTCCGTACCCTGGTTTACTGCGAAAAATCTCTCTTTAAGGTATGATTGCATAATCAGATAATATGCCTGGGGTAAAAATAATTTTAATTTATATAATAATCCCTCATGCCATACTTTGTCGAAGGCCTGAGAAACATCTAGAAACACTCCAGTCGCGTACAGTTTCTGCTCGAGACACGAAGTAATGAAATCTGTCACTCTGTGAAGTTGATGAGTGGTGGAATGATGGGTTCGAAAGTAAGGGTAAGATGTTGTTCGAAGTAGCAATAGAGATAATTCTTTTGTAAATTAATTTTTCGAATAATTTAGAAGGAACGGGTAACAAACTAATAGGACGATAAGATGATGTGGAGCTTAAATTTTTATGGGGCTTTGGGATCATTTTAATGTAAGAAAGTTTGTTTCCATTGTATGGGGAAGTGTGTAGTCCTCAAAATTGCGTTAAATAAAGAAGTCAGAAAGACGACTGCTTTTTTGGGAAGTTCTTGTAGAACTTCAGCTGTTATTAAATCATGACCAGGTGTTTTCTTTTTAGGAAGCTGTCGTATTTCTTGTGATACTTGTTTTGGAGTTATTGGTTTAGGTGGCAAATCTAGGGGCATAGCTGTCTCAAGTGAATCTGTTATAAATTTATCGTGTTCAGTGTTCATTATGTTATGAGGTTTGAATACTTCAGAGAGATGTTTCGCAAATGTTTTGGACTTTTCTTTATCAGAAACGATCCAGGTTCCATCATCATTCCTGAGAGGAGTTGAGACAACGCTATGACGCAGGATACGTTTAGTACTACGCCAGAGGCTCCCATCCTCTGTTGACAAGCTTTTTAAATGTGTTTCGTATGATTGTTGTTTAAATTGTTTTATTTCTTTTTTTAATGTATTCAAAAGTTTGTTGTGTGTTCGGCTTAGTAACTGGAATTTCTTAGACGTAATAAACGTAAATATTGTTACCCCCCCCCCCGAGACTTTGAGAAATGAAGGAAATTAAAACCTAAAATTACGTCGGTAGGGAGTTTGTCAAGTATTATGAAATAAAAATACCAAGACAAGGAATTAATGTTAATTTTAAGTTTGTAATCCCTTTCACTCGATGCATATAAATTTCCTGAATTGTGTAAAAATGAAAAATAAGAAACAAATATACGTAATACTAAAAAAAAAAAAAAAAATGAAAAGGAATTTTTGTGCCACAAAAAAACTAAGGTCTTGAAAAATAATACATTCAGACACTTTGTTGATAAATAAAAATATGTGACAAGTAAAAAAAACATACGCTATCAACTCCTTGTCCTTAAAATTGAAAAATACCGCAGGTTGTTCTATTAAAAAAAGAGAGACAGTCCTTCCTCGTCCTCTGATATCTCAACTCACACTGTCCGATCCTGCTATAGGGGATTAGCTTATCCTTTGGGATAAGCTTCTTTTTTTTTTTTGAAAATATTGTTATAAGTTTTACTGGGACTATTTTCGAGAAACACTTGATTAAAAACTGAACCTAAATACTCCTCCAAAACCGCTCAGCACCTAGACGACAACGTAGAACTCTAGACTAATTCAATACAGCAAAGCATGTGGGACTCAACAATATACATTAGGACAAGACGTACTGCAGCTCGACCATGCAGTTTACAACAAAATGTGGTTTTGCGAAGGAGCTGAACAGGTATTCCGTTGAAGGAAAACTAGAAGATTGTAAGTTGTTCTACACTTCATTCATATACTTGACGAATCCATATTTTCTGAACTGGTTGTCACTGTTTGCTTATTATATTGCAACAGATTAAATTAAAATAATTGAGAATGAATATTATAGAAATATGATTCGTCGTGTTGTCTAGGGGGTGAAAAGCTGAAATTTGTCCAATATCCGTCATTTCGGGCCGTCCATACCCTCTTGATTTCCACCATCAAACTCCTGAAGCATGTACCGCCTGAAAATGTTTCAAACCAACGAACATGCATCAGTGTGTATTTTTTAATAACGTCGTTTCATTGTGCACATCCATTCGTATCTTGTTTAAGGGGTTTGCATCAACAGCAGCTTACTTTAAGTAACAACAAGAAGAAAATATAAACCTAGTTTCACCTATAGAAGTAGCGCGAGAAATTAAAAATTTACCCCCCCCCCCCAAAAAAAAGACTCCAGAATATGATCTTATGACTGAAGAAATACTAAAACAATTACCAAAAAAGTGGTATAGTTAAACTAACATATTTCACACTGCAATCAGACTGAAATATGTTCCCAGCATCTCGAAATTCGCAGAAGTCATTATGATAAAAAAAAACAGGAAAACCGGCTAACGAGGTCAAATCATATAGACCAATATCGTTACTAACAACTAAAATCCTGGAAAAGTAATTCTTAAAAACGAATAAAAACACATAGTTGAAAAAAAAAATAAGAAAATCATTCCTGACCACCAATTCGGATTCCGAACAAGACACTCAACGATTGACCGAGTTCACATAGAAACTAACATAGATTTAATAGAAAAATCTCCTGAAGAAAAACAAATTTGTTTTGCTATCTTCCTTGATGTCTCGCAAGCTTTTGACATGGTCTGGCACGAAGGACTCATCAATAAACTAAAAGGCTACCAAAGTTGTCGATACTATCAGTGTCCTATGTCCACCGACAGACTGTTTAGAATCAAACAAGATCAATATTCAAAATTAAAAACAATGCAGGAGTGCCACTTATTATAGTAAGTAGCGTATTAGGTCCACTGCTTTACTTGTTATAAGAAGATAAACGAATGGGGAAAAAATGAAAATGAAGCAAAATCAGCATAAATCAATTCACCTAATCTTTACAAACAAAAAGGTGGACCATCGTCGCTCGCAATCTATGGAACTCCTATACCATTCAGCAATACAGCTAAGTATCTAGGAATGACCTTAGATGTATGACAATGCAATTTAAAGGGCCACCAAAAGCCCTTCCACAAGCGATCAAAAGGAGGAGGATTTTGGGAAGACCTACAATTATTAAACACCAAACTGACTTTAAAAGAACATAACCTTCCCGATGAACAAGTTAATATAATTTTAAACGGTATTTAAAAAAAAAAAAAAAAAAACCAGATAGACAAAACCAAACTAAATGAGGGAGCTGCAGAAATGGAACCCCCAATGACTACACCTATCACTGCCTCAACCTTTTTGCTTCCAACAAACAAAAAGACAACTTACCCGGATTTCAGCACATTACAAAACTCGACAGACGACAGTTCCACAGAAAGCTTTAGTATGTCGGGAAATGAAAACAACGGATCAGGGTTCTTTAGAAAATATTTTAAACGTTCCTTATCACACACACTATCAAAAAAAGTTGCCAAAATTTAAATTATACGAACCAGAGGCCATCGTAAATTTTTTAATAGAATTAACACCCATAGCCAACAGAAACAGACATAAATTCAAACAAATATTAGCTATTCTTGCGGAGCGAGAAATGGCTACCATGACTGCAAATTTTTTTTATAATGCCCTATTATATGCAAAAATTAACTTTGAAATATTTGGAGAATCTTTACTAAAAAACGGCATGTCAGAAAAATAATATTTGCAAATTAAATCGAAACGACTTTTTTCTCCTCAAGACGAAATAACACCTCTTCGTTATTACATCGATGAACAAATTACCACCTTGTTACGAATTTTTGGAGAAAAAATGAAGATGAAGCTAAATCAGCATAAATCAATTCATCTAATCTTTACAAACAAAAAGGTGGACCATCGTCGCTCGCAATCTATGGAACTCCTATACCATACAGCAATACAGCTAAGTATCTAGGAATGACCTTAGATGCTAAGCTGAGATGGAAAGAACACGTGAAGAAAAAAAAGGACCGAAAATAGGTTTAACGGATAGACAATTATACGGCTTGATAGGACGTGGCCCCATCCTTGCTTATTATTTACCAATAAAATATTATTATATAAACAAGTCATAAAGCCTATGTGGACATATGGCATTCAACTATGGGGTTGCACCAAACACAGCAATGTCAAATCATACAAACACTCAAAAATAAAATCTTACGTAACATGGTACATAATGAGTAAGGACTTGCATGGGGATCTTAAGATCCCTGAAGTCTTTTTTTTTTATTTATTTATTTTTTTTATTTGTTGTACATTACGACTACCTAAAAGTAGGTAATAAGTAACAGTGAGAACGGTAATTAAAACAAAACAAAATTAAAACCAAGAGTGGAGACCCATTGGTATTACTCCAATGTTACAATAATATTGTGTGTTCAATCGATTCGTGTGTCATTTTCACTTTCACTGTTATCACCATCACTTCCTAGAAGATCTCGCGGCCATTGTCTCTTCACTCGGCGAGGTGGGTTTGAGGGGATTCTTCGGGATGCGAGGTTTCTGATGTGTTGATTTACGTTAGTTGGGAGGTTTTTATGAAATTTACGGTAACGGAAACGTATTTCATCTTGAACGAACGGAATATGTAAATCTGTATGTGTAGTTTGGTTCGATACATAAAATGGAGCATCTAATATTTTTCGTAGTATTATAGACTGGGCAGTTTGAATGCGGTGGATATTGGAATGTTTGGCTGAACCCCACACTTCCAGTCCGTAAGTCCAAATCGGTTTAATTATGGTGTTGTAAAGCAGTCTTTTATTTTTGAGAGGTAAATTCGAGCGTTTGTCGATGTACAATCCGAGGTACCGCACCTTGTCCGCAGTTGGGAGGGGAGTGTAGTTTAAGAAAACAGGGGGAGAGATCTTTTTTACGAAGAGTGAAGGTAATGTGGGTGGATTTTTCCGTGTTAAACTTTATCCTTTTCTTTTTACACCAGGACTCTAGTAGTATGGGGTGTTGTTGGAGGTTTCGATTGGAAATGACAAGGTCGGGGTTTCTAGAGAGTATTGCCGTATCGTCTGCAAATGTGAATGTGGTGGTTTCGGGATGAGTTGGCATGTCAGCTGTGAAAATCTGGTACAGTGTAGGGGCCAGAACGCTACCCTGAGGAACACCAGCATGGATTGGAAAATATGAAGAGACGGAATGGCCTTCAATGACTTGGAAGAATCGGTCAGTGGGGAAACTGTGTAGTACGAGATAGTAGGTGGATGGCAGGATGTCCTTGAGCATGAACAGCAGGCCCGGGTGCCAAACTCGATCAAAAGCTTGGCTTACGTCAAGGAAGGCCCCGGAACAGTACTGTCCCATCTCAAGGGAGGACGAAATAACGTCTACCACGCGGTGACACTGTTGGACAGTTGAGTGGCGGTTGCGAAAACCAAATTGATGGGCTGGGATTATGTTTTGAGAGTTTAAAATCGGAAGAATTCTTTTAAGTCGTACGTTTTAACATTTTCGAGATTGATAAAATATTTTTCTTTATCGACCTCGAGTAAGATTGAACCGTTTTTGAGGAATTTTAAGGAGGTTTGTGGGCAGAAACTCATAACGAATTTACATAGTTTGAAAGGGCTGAAATCATTAAAAGTCTTTGAAGTCATGTTTTTACCAAATGACATTATAAGGTATTTTTTGGACCATGTAGATTTCAGTTTGCGATAGAAGCGAGCGTAGAAGCGTCCACTCCACCTCTCAAAATCAAACACATTTTAACACGCATTAGTAACAATATTTTGCGTCCTACGCAATTATCGCATTTAAAATAAAGCTTTTGGAAGTCCGAAGGGATACCATGGTTAGAGGTTAGGTACTCACTGAAAATTAATAACTACTTTCTTTTTTATATTTTTTTAATGCCCAAACATATTCTTTCAGAAACAATAAATATTTGTAGATAAAGTACACTGAAGCATTTCAAATACGAAGAAAATGAAGGTTATCAACCTGTATCCCCAACACCCGACGGGTAGATCGTATCACTATACATTATTTCTTATTGAGGGCAGTCCAACTTATAGTTTTGGCATTTTGTCTGCCAACGTCCCCATTTTGAGAACTTATGATGTTTGTATATGATATTTGTACATTGCATCGAAGTTTCCAAAGCTTTTTGTGGATCCCTGACGATCATATCTATAATGATAAAATTACCGTTGATGAACTTTGAATTCTTTCGAACTATTTTCTCGGTTCTTAAACTCACCGTGCCTCTGTAACTTTCGACTGTTTTGGCGTTAATGATGAGATCCGTGATTGGCGCTTTTGTGGCGAATTTGCCTTTTCCGGCTAGTTGCGATAATACACAGCACATCATAGCAAAGTTTTTAGTGTTTTTCACATATATGGGGGGATGGTTTGTGGTGCGGACTTCAGGGTTTGAAGATGTCTCGGGGGGGGGGGGACAATATTTACGTTGATTACGTCTCAGAAATTCCAGTTACTAAGCCGAAGACGCCAACTGACTTCAAACTGTATGCCGGTAATGGTGGCGAGATTACGGTACCCAAATACTTATATATTTCCCAGTTATTACAAAATTATCCATTTCTTACAAAACCAAATTTAATGCCTTCCAAAGTGACACATATAATGTTAAACATTATATCAGTATGTCTAGTGGACCCCTTGTTTACGCGTTTAGCGCTTTGGCTGTTGTAAAACTTGTATAAACAAATAAATCGTTTACAACCTGAAGTGCGTACTTATTAAAAACATTGAAAACCTACAGATGCATTAAATTTTAATGAAGGTTTTTAGTTGAGAAGGGAAATAGTGGGTTCGAATCTCTTCTAGCCTCCTGTCATCCCGTTTCTTTCGTTTTTCTAAAATATGATGACACTATGGTGGCTGCTCGTCCATCCTTGGTTTCGCCGACCATTTACCGAGTTCACCTAGAAGCGGCCCCGTTACTAGTGGGATTCGCCTTTTGTAGATTTAAATTCCGCTCTCTTGCGTCCTACTGGTTACACCCCCCCCCAGTTGTCAGTTGTTTTTTTGGACAACTGTATCTCCCACTCCCGCTTATTTAAAAAAGTCACTGCTTCTTTTTTCGATGACGTCCGTTTAGAAAGGTCATTATTTTTATTTTCTGTTTTAAGTTGAACCAATTCCTACATATTAAAATCTCTCCTAGTTTTTGGTGGATGGAACCACCGGACTGTTTACAACGAACCTCCCTTCCAAGTTGATTCCCTTTCCCTGGAATTAAGCTGGGAGGGCTCGCAAAATGAAAATAGGCGATTGATACCTCGGACAGACTGTTGGGAAATCCACTGGTATGCGGGTGTAATTTAATAATATAATACATTGCAAAACTTTATTGCATACTGTGGGATGTACAATTGTAAATTTTATATTGATGGCGACTCGCGTGATCAGAAAGAAAACGCTTTGTCAAAAAAATAAAATTCTTTACAAACAGAAATTTAAAACACACATTCATAAATTTCTACTTTAATGCACAAAAATAAACTTCCAAAAACAATTAATGTTATAGATAAAATACACTGAAACTTTTAAAATACGAATAAAATCAATGTTATTAACCTGTATCCCCAACACCCGACGGGTAGATCGTATCACTCGTCCATTATATCTTATAAACCGCATTCCGAAATCGAATAGTTCTGGCATTTTGTCTTCCATGCTGACCATTTTGAGTACTGGTTATGATTTTTGTAGATCAAGTTTGCACATTTCACCGAATATTCGATAGCTTGGCTTGGAATCGTCGATACCATATCTATAATGATAAAACTACCGTTTATGAACTTTTTAATACATTCCAAGAATTTTCTCCGCTTACCTCCGCACGTCTTGGAACATAATCTGCCTGGTTGGCAGAATTCAGCTGATATCTAAACGGATAAAATGAATTAAACGATTTTTTATATCATGATAACACTACAGAATATACCTGGTAAACGCCATAGAAAGATCCACCAGTAGCGTACTGTTTGGTCTTTCCTGTGTCAAATGCACTTGCATACTGTGCTATACAAACCCCTTAAACAAGATACGAATGGATGTGCGCAATGAAATGACGTCATTAGAAAATATTGAATTGTTTCTTTGGAAAGTTTTCAGGTGGAAATCCAGCGAGGATGGACATCCCGAAATGAGGGGTATGGGACAAATTTCAGCTTTCCACCCCTCGGACAACACGACGAATCATATTTCTTTAATATTTATTCTCAATTATTTTAATTTAATCTTTTTCAATATAATAAGCAAACAGTGACAACCAGTTCACAAAATATGGGTTCGACAAATAAACCAATGAAATATAGAACAACTTACAATCTCGCAAATTTCCTTCCAACTGATATTTTTTCAGCTCCTTGGCAAAATCACATTTTGTGAAAACCTTCGATTCCGCCGTGACAGCGAGAAGAGCGAGGATAACTAAACAACAGTTGATAAAATTCCTGAAAGAAATCAATTTAAAACAAGATCTATAAACGAATCTCATTTAGAATTGTACTCACATGGCTCCGTGGACGGAATCACTTTAAATCGCCGTGTTGATAATCCGTACCTTTTATACACCGGTTCTCCCATTTAAAAGAATCGGCAAATGTTGACCGAGTCTGGTCCGTATTTGTGCAAGTGTAAATAGCAGAGGCTCTCAAAACGAATTCGAAGTGAAATATGCACTTTTTCAATCAAAAATTTAATCGTTTACCTTGCGCCGAATTATATTGTTTAAATATATTGTCAATTTCTTAACGTTGTAAGCGTGGATGGTGCCTCACTGTTAAAATATTCGGGGGCTGGAGCATTCACACCATATAATTTACCATTAAATTTGAAAATGTCCCAGAGGCTATCTGCGAGTAATAAAGTTATGAGAACTGAGGCGGCCAAATCTTGTAAATGTTTCGGAATTTTAATTTGTTTGTTAGCTATTTGGAGCTGAAAAGACACGGGCTTAAAATGTGATGGGGAAATTGACGTGTCTAAAGTTTCAAATTGTCCGTCGTCCTGCGTGTCGATCTAGGTTTGTCACTGTAAATTATTGATTTATGTGGATTGTTCGCTCAAAATTTTGATGATATTTTTGTTCTCCTCATGTGTGGCCGTAATTCGCCTCTCTGATTCTCCGATTTGCGTGTTTAGTGCCCCTAGATGAGTTACGAAATTTTGTTGTATTTCTTGTCCGTTAATGATTTCTTTAATGAGCTCAATATATCCTTAATATTTTTCGGTAAGGGGTATTTAGGCGCAAAATATATTCGTAAATTCGAAATTTTATAGAAATTTACCTTTACATCCTGATGTTTTTATTAAGCCAGACAAAATTTGGTCAAGTATGTTTTGGTGTATTTAAATTAATCTCTGCCACCAGGGTGTTAAACCCGATTAATGTTGCGTATTGGGACACAAAGTTTGAAAGCTTCTACGCAATCGATGTGTCTGTGCATGTCTCAATCCTGCAAATAAAAAAAATTCTACTAGGGACTCAAAATTTTTGCTTTTCTCTTTTCTGTGGCGGGGATCTTTCTACGTGGAAGCCACTCGATGTTAGCTTTGCTCTATCGTGCGGCGGACTTCGGTTACCTAAACTTACCTTAAGTAGCCGTAATGATGAAGGCGTGGGGGGATTACAATAAAAAAAAGTAAAATGAAAAGCAAAGTAAAACAAAACCTCATTGACCAAAAATAAATTTATTAACTTTAATGTTCAAATTTTTACAAATTAAAAATGAACACTCCTTACGCTTTCTTGTGGCAACAAATGATTAATAATTGACAATTGAGCGAACGGAGGAGCTTAACCGGTTGAGACAAAAAGCACTTACGGTTCAACCAGTTAGAGAAACTAGGATCAGTCCGCTGCAGAGATCAGGAGCGGAGACATTTTTTTTAGAGATGGGCAAACGAATCGAGAATCCATTCTTCTGATATGTACCCAAAAAACGTCCTCTG
Organism: Cimex hemipterus; assembly: GCA_039619505.1. Taxonomy (NCBI): domain Eukaryota; kingdom Metazoa; phylum Arthropoda; class Insecta; order Hemiptera; family Cimicidae; genus Cimex; species Cimex hemipterus. The sequence continues at coordinate 4,993,867 of CM077110.1, read as the reverse complement.
CCTTCATAAAAGATTGCACAAAAGGTATTTATTAATCAAAATATAGATATGCTTTAGAGTAAACAATAGTTCAAACTCTGAAGGTATACAAGTTGTGTTTTTTTTTTTTTTTTTTTTTTTTTTTTTTTTTTTTTTTTTTTTTTTTAATTTATTTATTAACCGAACATTACATTTTACATTAATATTATAGAATAAATAAATATTTACATTCTTATAAACCCATTGGTACAATAAGATTTACAGTTCACTATCCACTATTCACTATTCATTTTTAACTACACAAGTTCAGATGGCATTGTTCTTTTTCATCTTCTGCCATGTTTCCGTTACGTAAGAGTTTGTTTTAACACGCTCAATATTATTGCACAATGTGGGTTGAACAATATTTTGACGGAGGCCCTACACTGCTCAATATTATTGCGCAATATTTTGATTTGTGCAATAAATTGTACCGTATTCAGGCAATATTGATGGTTGTGCAATATATTGCACAATCGGGAGCACAGACGTACAAACTTCAAGGCAATATAGTGTCCAATTAGATCCAACCAAAATTTCATGTAGTGAAGTCATGTTGAGTTATAGTGATTTGTGTTGTGTGATTATCGCTGTGGGTGCCAGTGCGAAAAAGAAGAAGAGCTCGCAAAAAGGCAGATATATATTTTTCGCGGTATTTTTCTAACAACACTTCATACTGCTTCTTCGCACGATCAGTATAATCTTTACACTTCACATCCCGCAGAGCTGGAAGGCCAAGATAAACGTCAATGAATTCGAAAATGAATTGCCGATCAGCTTCCTTGGCAGTCATGACGACGCCGAACTCTACCACGTGTTGATACTGACTGATGTGATATTGCGCAATGTTGCAATATTGATTTGAATTTAGAACAATATATTGCACAACCTTTCAATTTCGACTTCACACGATCAACTATATTGCACAAACCTAAATATTCCGCAATAATATTCAGCGTGTATGGCCCGCTTTTCGCAATTAAAAAAACAAAAAAAAAGGTGCGTTCCATAAAATTGAGAGAGAGAGAGTCCTTCCTCATCCGTTCGTAGCTGAGCTCTCACTGCTCGAGCCTCGGTAGCGGATTAACCTATTCTTTAAGATAAGCTCCCGTTTTTAAAAATAGTGTTATAAATTTTGAAAAAATACTATACAAAAAAATATGAGTTTTGTGCTGAAAAGGGGGGGGGGAAATACTGCGTATATCAATAACCACAACTTCATCTCAATGCCTAGTCACAATAGAAATAACAGTAATGGCAATATTATACATGTTGAAAATGGTGGCTCTGTTTTCCTTTTCCAAGGGTGTTGATCAATTTTTACACAATTGTTTTACATTTTCACAAAGTGCTGTTTAAAACGTGCGTTAAATTGTTCCGCAAGTGTGTGTACGTACATAGCTCATCGTAGCTGTTTTAAGGCGTGGATTGTTGCCTTCACAGGGTAAATTTAATTTATATAATACCTTTTTTTTCTATTATTCGCTGACTTTACCCCCCCCCCGGAGGGATTTACAAAGCGTAAGTCAACACCCTTCGCAGGCTGCCAGGTAAGTGAGCATATTGGTGTATACATTTGTGCGCCAACAGCCAATTTAATCATCATCGGTACGATCAGCATGCAAAAATGAAATTATCCCAAAAATAAAATATTATCTGATTTGAATTATTATAACTGAATTATTCCAGTTAACAGTCTAATTCCCTTCCTTAATTGAAATTGTGTAATACTGTTGTATTTAACAATTGATTTCGTGGTCTGCATGACCAATTATGATTATTAATTATTACAATTAATTAAGGTTTTTAGTTGAGATAAAAAAGGCAATGGCATGAGCGGGATTCGAACCCACTTACTTAAGCTATCGTGAGCTCTATTCACTTGGACACCAACTTCCCACCTCAACCCCCACCTTTTGAATTTTCCCTCCTTTTTGACATTTTTCAGTGGTAACAACTCCTTTTGATTCTTCTAAGAAAATCTTCAACTCCCGGAGTCGGAGTTCGACGTTCTACTCTTCGGACGACTCATCAACTCTGCGCCTCTTGGAATGGTATTGTACGTTTTGTGCGCCGGAACATATCCGGAGCAATGGAAAGATGCCATGTAGTACCGATCGCCAAAGAAGGTAAACCCCCAAGACAACTATCAATCTACAGTCCGATATCGTTCACCACTTGCTTGGTGTAATCTTGTCCTCGAGATTATAAACAGAAGACTAGTTTGGATTCAGTCATCAGGCGTGGTTCTGGGGAGGACATGCTCCCGTTGACCAAGTGGTTCTTCTCGAGGAAGAGATGCAGACCACGTTGCTGACTGAACACGGACAGCCTTTGTTCTTTGACCTCCAGAGGCATTAAAAATATTAAAAAAAGTACAGTAATAACATATATATGAACATGTGTTAAGAAGGTAAGTATCAACCAGGGAAAATACTTCCAACGAATTCAAAGTTCATAAACGGTAGTTTTATCATTAAAGATATGATATCGACGGATACACAGAAAGCCTTCGAATCTTCTGTGAAATGTGCAATCTTGATCTACAAAACTCATAATCAGTACTCACTAAGGTCATCATGGAAGACAAAATGCAAAAACTATCAGTTGAACTGCCCTCTATAAGATATAATGGATAATGATACGATTTGTACGTCGGGAATTGAGGATAAAGGTTAATAATATTGATTTCCATCGTATTTGAAATGTTTCAGTGTACTTCATCTACAACATTTATTGTTTTTGGAAGCATGTGTTTGGGCATTAGACAATAAAAAAGAAGTTATTAAGTGTATTAGTACATACCCTCTAACCTATCCCTTCGGAATTCAATAAGTTTTATTTCAAAGGCGATAATTGTGAAGGATCATCCCCCAAAAATGGTAGGAATAGGTTCAAATGCAAACAGGAAAATAAGAATGTAGCATTTTTCGTGGATTTTGTCCTCTCCGCCTTACACAGTTGACTGTTCTCGCACGAACCGTCATTTCTGCCGTTGGTTGTCGTCCAATTTTCTAATTCGTCTTCGTTATTTTTTTTCTTCTCGCGAAAAAACGCGTGGCGAGATCACCGATCGATAGGGGCTCTTCGAGGAAACTAGATAAAAGGTATCCTGATCACGATTTTCCTACATCCTGCCCTTTCCTCCTTTCATTCATCGTGGAGCATGGAGGAGTCTGCATGATGAGTTTTTTCTCCTTTTCAATTTTGTCCTATTATTTCACGCTCGTAAAATTATAGTGTATTATTATATAGTATTATTATTATTATTATACCTTGCTATACGGATAAATTGCAAAATAGTGACTGTTTTAAGAAAGCGGGGTGGGAGATGCAGTCGCCCGAAAAAAGGTTTCCAAGAATTTACGACGTGGACACAACCTTTACAAGGGAAGAGTTTGGCAAGATGTTCTGGTACTGGAATTGATAGTTGTTTGGATTTTCGTTTTTTCATTTACTTTTAAAGAACCGCCTATTCTGTTATTGTTTATGTATTATCCTATACCGGGAAGCCGGTCCAAAGGATAGGCCGCCCCACTCCGGGTAACACAAGTTAGTCGCTTTTATGACCGAGACAGGTTCACTTCAGCACGCTCCGATTTACATATTTTTACTAGTTCTTTTGTGAGAACCCGCAAACGCTTTCAATCTACCGCTTCCTGCAACATCTCTTCCAGCATCGATTGGAATCTGTCTGGAGTGATTTTGCACCTCACCGAAACGCCGAAGTTGCTGGTACCTGTAAGTGGGCCGTCCTCCCCCAAAATACCCTACTTTCATCGCTCCTGCATCCCTCTATTTCCTGCCCACCTTTATCATTCGCCACAACATCAGCTGGGTGAGTCTTTATTGTTTCATTTTATTTTTTTATATTTCAATCATTTTTATTTTAAACTGTTTTTATTTTATTTTATATTTTTTCCCCGCCTCCCGATTATATTCGGGAGGTCCTCCGTCGGTTAAAACCGCACAATAGTGATAGTGAACAATTCTTGCCACTTTTCCAGATGGGACAGAATTACTGCCAACTGGATAGCCCAATTGCGTTCAGAAATAAGAAAAACGGGCAAACAAGGGAAGAGATTAATAAATTCCAGATATTTGGTCACATGGCATCAAATTGTAAGGCGAATGAGTTATCCTGCGCCAACTGCTCTCAGAAACACGCCTACAACGAGTCCAAATAAAGTAAGTGTATAGTCAGTTTCTACAGATACAACTTCGGACAATGAATCCACAGATTTTAAAAATAAGTGGAAATGTCATCAAAATCAAAGTACATCTCGTATACCACCCACGCTATAGAGCCCCCCCCCCTGCGCTAATAATATATAAAATAAACATTAAAAAAATACAAACGTTTAATGTGAAGGTGTTTAATAGTCGGAAATACGGAAGCGGAAACATTTTAAAACGGATTAGTGAAACCCACCTTCGTAAACAAGGCGCATTTAACAGATCAGACGATGACTTTGCATTTTCCCGTATGCTTCCGTTCATCGATTATAGCTGTTTGGCATAAGGTGGTCTCTCGGAGAGGGAGAACGCGCTATTGAAGCGTATTTTGAATTGTTGCGTAAAATTTGTGTACTGCACCCCACAGGGATACCGGGTGTTGGGGTTGTATTTCCAACTTTCCTGACGTGCCCAGTATTTCCTATGTTGCTTTCTTTTCCAGTCAATCCACACTCCTCACATCACACTCGTAAGACCCTCTCATCCTCATTGGACCTCGTCCTTCCGCAATATACAACCCATGGATGGATACAATGGGATACCAGAGTCTCGAGGAGTTCCCTCATGAGCACTGCAGATGTTCAGCTTATTGTACTATACCCTGGCTCCATATTTTTGGGAGAGCGCTCGGAACACAAAGTGAACTTGATGCCCCGTTGTACCTTTGTTCATCCAACGGTTGGGACCAGATTCAGAATCACTGAAATCCGGTCCCGCCCCTTCCATTGATGCGTGCCGTGTCAATTTCTTTTAATTGCGGCCACCGGTCCCCTTAGGTGTCAGATAAATCCAGAGGCGACGGTGGGGAACGGACCCACGACCGCGGCGTCTACTAGCCGAGAGTCTGACACCTTAACTACTAGGCTACCGCGGCCCCACGTTTGTGGAATATTTTCACAGGTCCGTTACAGATCGATAAGATTATCTATAGAGATGAACGGCCCGGGTAGCACTCCATTTCAAGGGTTTTTAGGTATGGAGGTTACTTTTGAAAAACGATTTATTCAATATAATACAGTTTAGATTTTGGATTTAAAAATGCATATTTCAATTCGCATTCCTTCCGAGTGCACCTGTTGTTTACATTTGCACGTCACAACACAAATATGGACCAGACTCTGCCAACATTTGGCGATTCTTTCTTGAGACAACCGATGCATAAAAGGGACTGGTTGTAAAGCTGCCGAAGTTTGTTTCAAGAGATTCTCTCCTCGGAGCCATGTATTTAGTATAGTTCTAAAGTAGATTCATTTATAGGTTTGGTTTTAAACCGATTCCTTTCCACCTCGAGAGCGTGCCAAATCGCTGTGTATACCCTGTAGTGAGGAGACAACACCAGAAGGTGGCTACTCCCTCACTATACACAGCACACGCCACACCGTCGCCGGTCTCGGACCGGTCTGTAAAAATCAGACGAAAATCGGCGTATCTATTTCTAAGTTGAAGGAACTTGGCCTTGTAGAGGTATTGCGGTGTACACGATTTAGGCAATTTCGCCAGATCGTCGCGGACGAGTACGGCCGGAAAGGTCCAGGGGGTGTCGGCCGGTCCCCCACCCGAAGCACCGTCCCCAGCGCCAATCCGGCCCTCCCTAAACGCCCACTATGATACGACGTGGAGATACGCGATACTACGGAAATGTTATGATTTGGTCTGAGAGTAAAATTACCACGATTCCTACAGGGATTCCGACGAGTTCCAGAGCAGGAAAACCCTCTCACTGTTGAGATTTGCTGGTCACTTTAAGTGGGGAGCGGACAGGGAGACTGCTAATGTTTGACTCGCTGCTTTGCTCCGTGGTAATTTTACTCTCAGACCAAATTATAACATTTTCGTAGTATCGCGTATCTTCACGTCGTATCATACGCCTTCTGGAGGTACACAGCCAGCGCGTGCTCTATGTTCAAGAACGTATCCTGAACTTCGCCCTCCAGAAGACATGCATGATCCACCGCAGAACGATTCCTACAGAACCCCGATTGATACAATCTGTAAAATCCTTTTGTCTCCACGTGCCAGGTCAAACGACCTTCACCATAGACTCCAGGACTTTGCTCAAGCAGGTTGTCAACGAAATCGGTCTGTAACTCGTAGCCAGGCCTGGATCCCTACCCTATTTAACGATAGGTATGATAAGCTCTTCTCGCCAACGATCGGAGTAAGAGCCCGAATCCTATGTGTTGCCGAATAAGTCGAACAAGCGCCGCTTCGAACCCTGGGGAAGGTGGCGAAGCATCTCATATGGGATTCCGTCACACCCGGGGCTTGAATTCCGGGCGGGCCAAAGCGGACTCGAACTCTCCCATCGTCAGAGGCATGTTGTACGCTTCACTGACGCCAAAATCGATCTCAGTGCGTTCCGTCTCTGTTTTCCTTTGGCGGAAGGTATAGAAATATGCTTCGAAACTGGACACCAAGGCAAAATGCCGCGCCAGTTCTTCGGCAACGTCCGAGGCTTCCGTCACACTCCCGCGTTCGGTGGTCAATATCGGTACTGACGGAGGTCTGGATCGGCCAGAGAGTGCTCTGACCCTGTCTCATACTTCTTTGGCGGAGGAGTGGCAGGTCATCTCAGACACATACCTCGCCACGGGTGGCCAGGGATGGTGAGGCTAACGACAAGTCGATCGCACTAAGTCGGCCAGTCCTAAAGTCAATATGGGTAACAGCGCCGGTGTTTAGGAGGACGAGGTCGGACTCGCCAATTAGGTCCCCCATCTCTCTGCCTCTAACGTCTGTTCGCATCGACCCCCAACATGTGTTGTGCGAATTGAAATCACCCAACACCAAAACTGGTGGGGGCTGCTCGATCAGGGCAGTGACCCCTCTGCTGTGCCGCGATCCATCTGGAGGGAGATAGACGGAACACAGAGTGAGGTTCATTGCCACCGCTATCCTCACTGCGATCGCTTGTATTTCAGTGTTTAACCTCATCTCATGTACCGGTACGTTTCCTTTTATGAAGATGGCCACTCCTCCGTGAGCCTTACCGCCCGGATCCTGCTGCACCTCTCTAGAGAAAGTAATGTACCCCTGCCTCCCGGGAGGATTCGGGTCTCTTGTAGGAGTATCGCCATCGGTACATGTTCCCTGACCAGTAACTGCAGCATTTGTCTTTTGTTATTAATACCCCTGCATTTCCATTGTAGAATGGACTCCATTAGTCGTTTCCTTTTTTCTTTCCCATGTTTGGTCTGGGTCGACCCTTCCGCCACCCCTTTGTCCTCCTTGCCGCAGCATCAGTGGCTGTTGAAGAAGTCTCTGACCCAGATGTTGCTTCTAAGTCTGTCACCCAGTTTATACGGAACGGACATGACGGAGCAATAGCTACCGGCACGGGAGGCGGAGGCTTAGGTGGGGGCTTCGTCGTCCCCGTGGTGCTTGGCTTCCTTTCCTGGGTCGCCTGGACACTGTGTGCCGGGGACGTTTGTGAAGAGGATGTGGTCACCCTCTTGGCGTGAGTGGCGTCAGCCACCATTAATTTTGCCCCCGGTAAAGTCAGGGGGCATTGGCGGGTGCTCCTTCCTTAGGAGCAACCGTCTGGGGTTGCTCTGGTGCCATCGGCCTCAGAGTAGGACGTGCTGCTGCCTGGGCATACGTCACCGCACTGCCCCTGTTTTCACCTGTCCTGGCCTCTCCAAAATTCATGTTATTGCGGACTTTTTATTTTTGTATTTCTCTTTCTTTTAATAACACAGGATAGTCGGGTGATCGCGAGGTATGATTTCCGCTGCAATTTACACACGTGTGGGGGGGGGGTTGGCACATCCGGATTCTTTCGGATGCGTCTCCATACCACACTTCCAGACTTCATAGAGCGACTTACATTTCAGGGAGATATGCCAACTAACTCCAGTAGATAATCAAATCTTTCTTGGTCCATTCTCAAAAAGTTCATAGTCCTGTGGTTCCGATTCACACAGAAAGTTTAGTAGATGTTCATGAGCGAAAGCTGTTTCTCAGTTTGTACCGTCGTTTTTTCTTCTTCAGGGGAACCAATGTTAAGACCTGGAAGCCCAAATTGAAGTGTTGATTGAAGCACGCTTGAAGCTCCCATCAATCGGAGGTTCAAGCATTTGACCAAGCCGCTTGATAGTGTAGAGGCGCCTTAACAGTTATATTGAGGTTTGTTCGTAATGAAGAATCTTGAATATAATTGATTATCAAATAAGAAGACAATACAAAATAAACTATTAACTAAGTTGAATGAACAAAATGTAAAATATGAACAATTATTTAGTTAGATCACAAATCATCACAAATGAAATGTGACACGAATTTGGAAAGGACAATCATACGAAAAGAGTTTAGGAATGAAGGGTTATAAAATTATGAAGTTGACGTAACTTATCTCCGCCCTTTCAGCTGACGTCAAGTCGAAGCAGGATGACGTGTTTCCGTCTCAGATTTTGCCGCCGGTAGAACGTCGAAGCGGATTGTAGTAGGGTGAAAAGCGCTATGCACTAATGCGTGATATAAATTCTGAATATTTTTACGAAACAGTTAATTTATTACACTGAATCAAATCAAATCAATTCAAATCCAGCAGGGATAGACCAACCAATATGAAACTTGCTAATTCGGCACCATTACACGAATGAAAAAACACTGGTTCGACTTGATGGCGGGACGAATACTACCCCCTTCCACTCATCCGCCACCACCCATCCTGACATCCTCATCCCAGATTTAGAGTTGTGGCTATTTTTTAGATTAATTAAGATTCTGTTGTTTGGGTACCGTTACGAGACGGAATTCTGTAAAATAAATGTTAATGAAATATGCTCTCTGGTTTATTGAATTCTAGAACCATCCCCTACATTCCTCCCTGTTTCCCCTTTATGTCATAGAGGGGTTTATTTAACATCCGTCCTGCCTATTACTAGGCTCACCTCACCGTACGCCCAGGGTTGCCAAAGATCCCCTGGGAGGTTGGTGGCTTCCAGTATTTCTACCTTCAGCCACCCACCGGAGAGGTAGATATGGGTCCACTCTACCTCCGGCTCCGGTTGGCCGGCGGCCTCCGGCTAAGACGCGAGTTGTTTTCAAACCACGAACCACCACGAGTCCTACCTCAATTGGGGGCTACTTGGAATTGCCCCCTCCCGTGGTTCAGTATTATTCTTAAGTTCATCTCCTACACAAGAATAAGTTGCGACGCGATTAGCCGACTCATGTCTTGTCGCATAAACAAAAGCAAGCGAAAATTGAGATGATTATTCGGCCGCCGTGCGTCGACCTCTTACAACGCAACGCTAAGAAATTGACAATACCTTTATTTAATATAATACGGCGTCTACCGTTTAGATTTTGCGTTTTAAAAAATGCATATTTCAGTTCGAAATCGTTCCAAGTGCATCTGATGTTTGTACATCACAACACAAATATCGACCAGACTCGGGCAACATTTGGGGATTTTTGAGGGACGACCGGTGTTTAAAAGGGACGAATTATCAAGCTCCGATTCAAAGTGATTTCCGTCCACAAAGCCATGTAACTATAGTTATTAGATTCACTTATAGATCTGTTTGTAAATTGATTTCTTTCGGGAATTCTATGAACTGATTTTTTTGTTATTCTCGCTCTTTTCGCTGTCACGTCGGAATCGAAGGTTTTCTCAAAATGTGATTTTGCGCTGGAGCTGAAAATCCCGTAGTATCCCATCGAAGGAAAAGTACGAGACTGTAAGTTGTTCTGCATTTCATTGCTTTATTTGACGAATCCATATTTTACCCATCTCGATATGTCCAAATGCGTATTGTAGTGCGAAAGAATATAATATGTTTCGTGGGGGTTTGATCACGTCGCCTGAGGGGTGAAAAACTGAAATTTGTTCAATACCCTTCATTTCGAGCTGTCCATCCTCGCTGGATTTCGCCATTTCCCCGTCGCGTTAATGTATCTGTCCGTTGAATGCACATCCTCATAAATTACCTAATAAGTCAGAATGTTTATTAACGTCACTCGAAAAGAATCGCTCAGACCCAACACGGAATAGGGAAAAATGGCAACGACAATCAACCGAGGATAAGCGCCCAAATCGCGGACCCACCAAATTCCTGAAACATGTACCGCCTGAAAATTTCTCAAACAAACAAGCGTGACTGGCGGAAAATATTTTTAACGGCGTCATTTCACCGTGCACATACATTGATGTCTTATTTGAGGGGTTTGCATAGTAGAAATTGCAAGTGGATTTGACATACAACAGAAAGAAAGCCACTTCTTCGGTTTCACTTACTACGGCGTTTATATTCTGTACTGTTAACATGATAGAAAAAAAAAAGGATAATAGGCGGCGGTATACCAAATAGTGACCCAATAGCTGTTTAACATATCTTTAAACTCCCGGCTGACAAACTGACTTACGTTGTCACAAATAAGTTTCTGTGGTGCTCCAAATCTGAGAATAACATTTTCCTTTACATTATGAAGTAGTCTACGACTACTAAAATATATCGGTTCTGTTTGGAGGACACGGCAATGGGCCCATAAGATCAACCGAAACCAGCTGCCACGGCTCGTCAACTGTCTTCTGGTTTCCCATAAGCCCAGCTGGTAGTTGTTGCAGCGGCTTGTTTTGCAGACAGGTAGGACACCTAGCTACATAACGTGCTACATCTGCTGCCATACCAGGCCAATAATAAAATTCTTTAATCTTGCGGAGGGTTTTGAATCCCCCAAGATGACCAGCTAATCGGCTGTCGTGGTATTCCAGTAGTAGCTTCGCACGTTGTCGTTTAGGAACTACTAGTTTCCATGGATACGGTTGGTCGTTCAGAATCTTTCCCTTCCGATCAATTACGCGTTGATCAAAAAGTTTCTTATTGTCTTCCACCTTCCAATTAGGGTAACTAGCTAGATTCTTCTGCACCTTCCCAATCATAGTCGCGTACCAATCCTCTACATTATTAAATTGTACATCGATTATTCCTACGGCCTCTGGTTCGTTAGTCCTGGACAAAGCATCAGCTGCCGCATTTTGTTTCCCTGGTCGGTGTTGAATATTAAATGAATATTGCTGCAATCTAAGTGACCATCGTGCCAACCTTCCTTGAGGGTCCTTCAGATTCAATAGCCAAGTGGTGGTCCGAAATAACAGTGAATTCCATCCTCTCTAATATGGTCGGAATTTCTCTACAGCCCATAATACAGCAAGACACTCCTGTTCTGTGACAGAGAAGTTCCTTTCATTCTTCGTCAAGCTTCTGCTAGCATACGCAATAGGATTTTCTCCATCTTCAAAAACCTGAGACAGTATGTCACCCAATCCAATGGAAGAAGAATCAGTTTGAAGAATAAAGGGGCGGCTGAAGTCAGGGCAAGTAAGCACAGGTGCGGACACCAAAACATCTTTTAACTCTCGGAAGGCCTTTTCTTGATCATCGGTCCAGCTCCGTTTCTTATTCTTCTTCAGCAAATCGGACAATGGCGCACTAGCCGATGCGAAATGGGGAACAAAGCGATACCATGATGCTGAACCCAAGAACCTCCGAACTTGACGAACAGTGCGAGGTTGAGGGAAGTCTAATTTAGCCTTAACCTTGTCTGGGTCAACATGCAGGCCATCCCTATCAATTGCATAGCCAAAGTACCGCAGCTCTGGTCTACAAATTTGTGCTTTGTCCCAATTGAGCGTTAATCCCGCTTTTCAAAACCCTTTCATTACTGAATTTAAAGTTTCTATGTGGTCTTGATATTCTTGTGTAACGACTATGTCGTCCAGGTACACAAATACCTTTGGTTCCAGCTCAGGACCCAAAACGGAGTCAATAAGACGTTGCCACGTTGCCGGCGCATTGTGCAACCCAAAGGGCATACTGACAAAGTGGAAAATCCTCTTCCGGGTACAGTGAAGGCAGTCTTCTCACGGTCTTCAGCAGCAACCTTCTGCTGGATTTTATGAATAGCCAACCATCCACCAGGCCATTAACGCACAACGGGGTGAGAGACCTCATTTACGTATCGCTTTTTGGAATCAATTTCTTTGGACTTCTTCATTCCGGAAGCAGCAGATCTTTAATAGGAGGACCAGGATGGAAAAGATTAAGAAGTCTGGGATTAAAGAGTCACAAGGATGATAACCTGACAGTAGCCTCAGCAAACGGCAATAAATGCGATGTGTAAGGCAAAGTGGAGATTCCCGTAGAACTAGCTGGCAGAGTGAAAGTAATTGAATTTTTAATAGTACCGTCTTTAGTGAACTCGGTTATCTTAGGGATCGATGTCTGGGAATCAATGAGTATTGTACCTGACCTGAAAAATAAGCGTTGGATGGTTAATAGAGAGGTGACTTCAGAGGTAAATGTTGCTGCTGCGCTAGTGGAAAGGGCTAAACTTGCCCCCGAACAAGAAGCGAAACAGAAGGAATTTTTGGCATACTCGCAAGCCGTGTCTGCGAATGTTAAGAAGTAAACGGACTTGGTACAACACTCCATTGATACTGCGGACAGTAAACCTTTAAACAGAGGTACTGTCCAGTCTCCCCAGTAGTTCAAAAAATTATTAATCAAGAGCTGGACAAAATGTTAAAAGAAGAAGTGGTGGAGCGTTCTTCGAGTCCGTGTTCCTCTCCAGTGGTATTGGTGCGGAAATCTGACGGCAGTCATAAGTTTTGTGTGGATTTTTGAAAGCTGAACGCCGTTGTAACCGGGTAATTAAGTCAGGGCCCAGAGTTGGCATAGATGTTGTTGTGTCGGGCGCTCTGAACTTTGGCCGGGACTGGAGCGAGCGGAGAGGAAGCCACATCAGCAAGGTCAGGATTCCACGAGTCGTCCTACGAGAGTGATCGAGAATTTTGTACGTCTACCGGACTATCGTTTATCCTTCGAATTATCGGATACCGTTTCGTGTCTCTCTCGGAGAAGAGTGAGTGCTCACTTAAGACGATTTACCGTATGTTAAAGACCTAAATTTCATGTACATAGTTTAAATTTAATTAGGATAAGGATACCGTTTTCTTTTTTTATTTCGTTATCTGTAAATATATTTAGTTGACTATCACATTTTATTTCTTTGTTTATCGTTAATTTTCTTTATCTAACAATAGTCTGGTCCATTGCGAACCCTCCCGCCTCACGCGGAGCTATCTCCTGGCTGCCAACGTTTTGTTTCCCCATTTGATAGTCAAATGGCTATCTGGCGCCCGTGTTAGAAAATCATCTTTTAGTCTGGGAAACCAGACCGAGGGTTACACCGTAACGAAAAGGGGCGCGCCTACCCTCTACCATATGTACGCCACATTCTAGACAAACTTCGAGACATCAGATATCTTACAGCATATAAGCATAAAGGGCTCTAGTCCCATGGAGGTGAATGCAAAGAGTGGAACTGCATTGAGCCCCTGATGGAAGACAGCGACACCGGCATGGGTTCCTGGGCACTCGGGTCAAAGAGGTAACGAAAAGGTTGACACGAAGAAAGAGGGAGCCAACCCGGATACTCTAGGTCCTAGGATACCTACTGTGGCTTAGCACGTAGCCACAAAAACAGATACACCTTAAAATGCATGGGGAATAATCATGGATTAAATATGTGAGCGGCAGAATAACAATGCATCATCCTTAATAGTTCATTTATTGTTACGAATGGTAGTATATAAAATTAGTTAAAACAAATATTTATATTATTTACATGTCAGTGCCTTTGCAAGACTGTATGTTAGATGTAACCTTGGTGGCGGTACAGGGCTGGACGAATAGCCCGACATCCGCTTTGAGCGAGGATTATTTGGAAGGTTACGATTCGGGCTCGCCCTTATGGCTTTCAGTGTTTCGGATATCCTAGATGGTTGGGCGACCTGTGGTGCCTGCTCGATTCCACTATGGCGTAATGGTCGCTATTGGTCGACACGGACCTGGCGGAGTTGAGGGTCGAACCGCCGGAGACGTAGCCCCTTTTACCGTTGAGGGAGTACCTCGAACCGTACTGGGTACCGTGCCAGCTCCTGTAAGGGTCGTAGTCTTCTATCACGCTCGGCTCTTTTTCTACGACCTGCGTCCTCGAGCAGGAGCAAGTCATGGCGGAACATAGGAAGACGTTGACGATGAGCATTAAGAGGAAGAGCAGGCCGAGGGCGATGGCGAGGTACAGGAGCCAACTCGGACCCCAGATCGATGCTTCGACAACTTCAGCAAGAGCTGCAAAAAAAAGAAGCTTTTAATTTTAAATCCTAATCAAATTTTAACAATTTTCCCAGAAATTATGTTCGCTCCCTTGATCGAGGTGGCTCCAGTTTTGGCCAAGATCATGCAGCTCGTGGACGGATTTCCCCTGTTATATTCAAAACCCCAAACGCGTTTCCTTCGAACTTCCGACCCGCTTGGAAAATAATACAAGTTTTTTTCTTTCAACCACCTCTCTATATAATGAATTACAACCTAATTCTTTATATTTTTAAATCGTAGTCCAAATACATAAATCCTTTCATTTGGCAAATATTTGGTTGTACAGAAAATAATGCAGGTTGTCATATTTTATTTCAATTACCCTTCTGTATAATAAACAGTTTACCTTTGATGAATTATTCTTTTGTACGAATATCAACACTTTTTAATCCTCCCCCCAAGCAAAAATGTTTGTTTACCTAGATGGCACTGTGAGAGAGACTTAATCATGAAGGCAAAGGAGGTCGTGGATTGTAACCTAGATGATGTACCGTGAGCTTCACGCCTGCAGAGAATCTTTCAGTTAGCAAATTGACTTTAAAGCAATTCGGAAGGTGAGAAAACTTCAAAGTTGGGTTGTTCGTGCAATATTAGCAATATATAAAAGCGCCCGGCCTCCAAAATAAAACGATTCAGAATTTCGTGAACGACGGTGGTGATCCCGTTGCGCAAAGTATCTTCAAATCTCTTCAGCTTTGCGTAACAACTTGCTAAAATAAAAAATGAAACCAAACAAGAGGTGAGAGCACATACGTCCCATAACGCCCCAACCGACGCAATCTGCACCACGATGTACAGTCTTGGATTAGAAAAGAGAAAAGGTAGACAAGAAGAAAACGAGAGAAAAGGAAGCAAAACGATATTTGGTAAGAGGTAGGCGATTCGGTGCGCTACGTTCCAGCAGTCTCGACTCACTTCTGCAAATCTCCTTTTTACTGTTTCAGCGCTAACGAGCATATCCCGCACATTTGACGTATTTAAGACGTTTCAGAACGAATGGAAAAATGACGTCAGAGTGTGAATCTGATAAATCGGTCGTCAGCTTGGGGAGTCCCGATCCTGGTCACCGAGTACACGCTGCAATCTCCTGGTACTATTGAATCCCTGGAAACAGTCGTTTTAGGCAAATCTAAAACTCCTACGGCGTAACTCTGATTTCTTCCATCCTCAACGAGTAGAGTGGCACGGGCCACTTGTTGATTATGTACCTGTAAATATGCTGAAATTTGGGGCCCTGGCGGAAGCGACAATAATGGCCTAAACCTGGAAAGGGCCCCTGGGCACTCATGTCATAAAGGCAACGAAGAAGAGGGAGCCAACACGGACTCTCTAGGCCCTGAGACCTCCTGTGACTTAGCACGTTGCCACAAAAGCAGATACTTAAAATGGCCCCTCAATGAGTCCAAAACCTGGTTGAACGGTACCATAGGTATGAGGCAGGCGAAGAGATTCATAGAAGAACCATCCACAACCCTTACACAAGAATGAAAAGCAACTGCAACCGTACCAGGATTCTGGTTGGACTCCTGACAGAGCACTGCCACTTAAGAAAGAACATGCACCGGACAGATAAAAGAAACACAGATACTGTCAGGACAAGGGGACCGCAGAACACATTCTATATTTCTGTGAAGGCCAAGATATAACCTATATATAATATTACATATGCGATAAATTATCGAAAATCATACAACAGGCGAACAAAATTAAACAATGAGAAACAGAGGTCCCAGCCCAACCAAGCCTTGGTCTCAAAAAGCCACAATTAAACGATAAAAACATGGGACGACAAAAACCATCGGAAAGGTTCGAAATAGTTTGACGTCCTGTAACCTCGATTGGAGGCGAGGTTGAATCTTTGAAGATAGATGAACAAACATTAAAATTGGTTTTGGTCAAAAAATATATAACTCCAGAAAAACTACATCGCGGAACCCCAATGTCTTTGTGCAAGGATTAAAAGATAATCCTGCATTCGTGCAGAGCGAGACGAAGGTCAGTCATCTGTCTGTCCTGTTTCGAAGGCTATTGTTTTTATTTGATGTAATAAAGTAATGTAAGAAAAGAAATATCCACACCTTAAGCTGGTTTTATTTGTAAATTTTTATTCTTTCGGAAAAGAGTAACTTGGGAAGATGCGACTTTCCATTTTCTTCCCTATTTGTGTTTGCACTTCCCATCCCACGTCCCAGTTGGGAGGGACGAGGAATATCAAGTGCGACTTTCATTGCCAGGTCGATCGGTAATCAGAGCGTGGGTACAACAAAAAAGAAAAAAAAACAGGAGCTGGGTAGAAAGATAACGAGCGGAATCCACAAATTAACGGATCATCGGTCCCAGAAGGAGGGCGATCAGCACGGACGTTTAAGCCTGGCTGTGATTTACGAAAATGGGAAAGAAAACAAAGCGAAACCCCACGGGTGAAATCTGACGGCGGAGAATTTGTGCAGGTTCCGGAGCCCTTGAAAAACAACGGATTATATAACACGGAGGATTGTTTCCAGACCGCAAGGTCCGACTATAGTTTTATTTTATTTTTTATTTTTCAATTCTGTCTCGCTCTGCTGGACAAGACACTCGAACCTGAAAATCTTTTTAACATTGAAATTTTGTTTTTAAAACCACCGGGCGGGTTCTCCAAATTGGTAGTCGTGATGTAATGACAAAGAGTAGTGACGTCGGTCGGTCTCACCTGCGGCGTCGCCGGGTTGCAGGACGAAGACGCTGGTCGACGCGACGACCGCTCCGTCATATGTGCCAAGCCTCGTTGTCCCTTCGTCATCGCACTTCAATTCCGGACATCCTCCTGGGAAAGGAAAAAATCATTAAAGACAAAAGAAAAAGTAGGCGCGCCCACTTTATTCCAACTTAAGAGGCCTTGGCGCTGGAATTCAACCCTGGGCGTAAAAGAAACAAAAGAAAATGAAAGTATATTTTTAAACAACTTAAAGGGGAAAATTGGTTAACAGACGGTCAACTTTTACTACACCTTTGTAGTCAGATGTTGTCAACTTTTCTAATTTTATTTCTAGAAATATAAGAAATTTTATATTTTTAAGAATTACAGCGCCAAAGATATACCTAACTCACCTTTACAGACGCCCACGTCGCACTGGAAATGGATCTGGTTCCCATCTGGAAACTGGAACATGGAGCGGAGCTCGGCGTCGGCGTGCCCGTCCGCCTCGTTGTAGCTGAAAGGCGTGATCACCTGCTTGTTCAACGGGCACCTGGGTGGATGGACGTTTAAATGAGTAAATTACTGGAGAGAGAGAGAGAGAGAGAGAGCAAAGAAGAAGAAGTTAAGACAGAAAAAGGAAAAAATACGAGTCTATTATAAACTCATAAGGCGTGAGACGTTTTCACTTTTCCTCGGGTTCGTCGCCCTAGTAATCTATCAAGAAAGTGAGAACAACGGAAATAAAAGAAATATCTATACATAACCAAAAGAAACCGTCTAAATAATCTGTTTGGTAGGTTGATGAATCAGCCCACAAAAAATCAACTTGCTTTGTTCAATTGACTTTACTGCCGACCGGTTTCAACCCACTGAGTCTGTAACATTTTTTGAACAATTTCATTCGAAAACAGTAAATCTGTACTCAAAAATTAGGACCTTGAGAACGACCCGGGGGCTGACAGCTGAGTCCCACAACATTCCACCGCTATATCGGAAAATGACCTAAATCTTGGACTCATCGATAAAAAAGGAGAAAAACAAATGACCAACATGGGATCTGGATCCAGGAAACGACATCTTCGCCGAGTTTTGCCCATTGTCTAATCAACGTCTCCAGGGCAAATCCGATTAGAGATTTTATGAAATTAAGAAAAGGATTTGCGAAATATACTTCCTTATTTATCTTTTTGACCGCAGTATAGCCAAACTATTAACCATCAAGCGCGCGCTTACGTCAGTGAAGAAGAAAGTTCTGAACGCAGATGTTCTCTTCGGCTGATGAAGGTAATAAAGCGTTATTGGGCGAACTTTCCAACAATGAATATGCTATGCTATATTAATTTTGCGAATATCGATTTGAGATAAACACAATTAATCTTTAATTCAAAACAATGATTATTCCATGTTAACGTTCTACGGAATGTGTGTGTTTATTCGGTCTCATTCGAATCCGGAAGCAATTAACTGTTTAGTTTATCATCTTTGTTTTCTTAGTTTAAATTTTTAAATTTAAAAATGCCACTTAGTGCTCGTGATGTGGTACGTGGTGTGGTACTTCTTGATGATGGACGTTCCATCAGCTATGCGGCTATTGCCATCGGAGTTCCCTATGAATCTCTGGGTCCTATAATAAAATGCCAGATTTTGGAGGACTCCCTAGCGTGAGAGAAACACAGGATGACAGTTTTTTTACCTTGAGAATTTTTCGAATCCCAAACCTTATTGTTCAAACGATTCATCAGCAGGAAGTTCGAGGTGCCTAAATTTCTGAACGCACTGCTCGACGAAGTTTAAATCAGTATGGACGACCGAGAGGTGCCTGAGTAAACTCGTTCCCCATGGACATCAAGCGTTGCCTATCCGACATGAAAACAGCCAATCCTATTATAATGCACATGTCAATCGCATTGTAAAAACTTGTGTTCAACAGCACACTGCTCACAATCACAAACCATAACATATGACTCAACAACGAGCATTATTGCTAACATGATTTTTGGGATAGTAATATATTGTTCAAATTTCAAAACTCCCGAATGTTACGTCACATTTGCCAGAATCTATTGCAACCTCTCTAGATATGACGTCATCAAATTGGTGAATTTCGACATTGGGAAATATTAAATTCGTTTCGAAACAATTTTCAAAGACTATTTGAGAACTGAAATAGTTGAATGTAGAAGAAAGGGGCATGGCGGACCTCAGATGGCCGATTTACGTCCAAGTTGAGTTTTTCGTTGCCCATCCTCGATGAAATCATCGACAATCCTATTCTAATGCACATGTCGATCGCATAGTACAAACGTACCTTCAACAGCACAATATAAAGGTTGGTTAGCCTTGGCCAACCCCACCGAACATTTATGTGATAACTTCGAAAGAAGAAGCACGCCCATCACTTCCTGATACACTCCTCGATCTTGAAAGGTCTCTTCCTGAAGAACGGTCTAACCTCCAGTAAAGAGATATTTCCAGACAGGTCGAAAGTATGGCTAGGCGTCTTTGAGATGTAACTTTGTCTTCATTAGGAGGAAATATTGAAATATTTATTAACAATATAAAACAAATTTTATCTATCCGTCTTTTTTCAATTTTTAATTTTCCTACGCTATTTACATTTTTTTTTACTTTTTAAGAGGCTCAATTACTAAATGTTAAAAAAAAGAAAAACTTTGACTAATACATAAAAATATATACAAAGTCAAGTTATATTACAAGTTTTTTTTTAAATACCCAATACAAATATTATAAATTTTTGGCCTATCAGAGTGTAATCCCCTTTTTTATACTATTTAACCAAGGAATACTGAAATGACGTCACAGAATTGCCTACTGATACCTAAAGAAGACTTTCCGCCCATTTCCCCCGGCTATGGAATCAGGTCGAAAACTACATTTTCGACAAAATATTTCTTCCAACAAAATGAAAATGCAACAAGAGAGCAATCTTGCCGTTCAAGATGTAATAATCGTTTTTAATCAAAAATAGTCTGTTCTTTTTTGAGTGTGTTTGACTGTTTTTGTTTTTCTCATTATGCCGTGCAACAATGTGCCGAAGGGATTTTGTTATGCTAATCACTTGATGAGGTAACCCATCCTTGTCCGCCTTCCGGTACGTGGCCTGCATTAAAATTCCCGACACGGTTCGTCGACAAAGCGAAATAAAAATATGAACGTGGAAGGCTTACCCCCTGTCGTCGATGAGGGAGACACTTTTGTTCTTCCTGTTGAAGGCGAAGCAAGACTTGACTCGAACTCCATACGTCCCTGAAACAAAGATGTGTATTTATTACCCGAGGGTTTTTGAGTTGTTCAATCGCGTATCGGCATTGCGGTCATCTTCAGTAAGGAACCCGTGAGTAGAGACGGACCCAGAATGTGACCCTGTCCCGGTTCAACACGAGTTCACCGACTCGCGGACCAAAACCCATCGTAATCTGACCGTCCATTATTTCCTGAATAAATAATTCAAGAAGGCACGGAAAGGAAGCGCTAACAACTTTTTGTAGGCTAATGAGATTCAAAAGCGATTTGCATAGGCAGAAACTTTGTTTGTTTGCGAGTCGCTCTTTTTTTTCCGACAGAAAATAATTGCCCAACTTTCTGTAGTTGAAATTTTTCATTTTATCCGAGAACCGAAAAATTTCGTTTCAGCTCCGAACAAAACATTCCCCTTCCATCGCTACCGACACGCGCAATATGTACATAAAACCATCGCTTCGACTCACCATCAGGCCTGGAAATCTCGGCTCGCATAACGTAAGGATGGCTGAAAAAGACCTCTTGCAGTCTCCGTTTTTTCTCCTTGTCCAGCATCTTCAGAGAGACGAGGGACGTCTCGTTCCTGGAAAAAATAATTGACCCTTTGAAAGGTACAGTGATTATCAGTTAACCAATCTTCGAAATGATGACGTCACAGTTTCTACTGAATTTATGAATCAAAAGTCGCGGATTTTCCTTTCAACCCGTTTTTAGACCTGTACGTGGAGCGATCCGGTCTATTTGGCCGTTGAGTTGAGTCAGACTGGTTATGCTCATGACTCACGGTCGTGCCATTCGCACAGCGTCCCTTCGGGGAAAAGAGAAAAAGACCTCACCTTGCGTTTTTGAAGCCCGCCTTCCCGCACGTGATCACGTAGAATTTATCGTCTGCGAGTTCAAGAGTCTTGTGTATCCTAACGGCTATAGGGAGGGAACGCTCCTCAGTTTTCTGGAAAAAAAAGAAAATCTATCAAGAATAGTAGAGATTAGGTGAAATCTATATAAACCTTGGCCCTTTATAGTACAGGCATGATTGAACATGCTTTCGTCTCGGGCGCTATGATGATCATAGTAATGGATTACAAAATTTAAATCGAGTGTTACACCTATAAAAATTCTCGCACGATCATAGAATCCATGATCGGAAGACAGTTTTCCATCAAGTATGTTGTAATCATAATCATGAGATTTCAAACGGCCGAATCTTTCGCAACATAGGCGATGCGGTTAGTGCGGTCCGCTTCGCCTTGTTGGTTTCCCCCTTCCAATTTGTTTTTCACAATGTCACTGTCGTCATAATTATATTTTCGTGATTAAAAAATAAATAAATAAACGAAGCGTGGGATTCATGCATCCTCTCGGTTCACCAATTCACAGATTAACCAATTAACCAGGTAGTGACGTTATAGGCCGGGATGTGACACCGTGGGCGTTGAACCCAGAGGTCTCTTTTTCGTCATCTCCTCGACTACCGGGGAAATTCGAGCCGGGGTTCGGGCCTGAAAAGGCCGGCGTTGTGTGACCGTTGGTTACTTTCACCCCGAGACCGTTAAGCCCCCTCTTACACTACCAGGCCCAACTTCCTAGTTCGCACTCTCACTTGTTCGGCCCCCGGTTTCCTGTTGTATAATTTTGACTCTTACGTTTGAGACTAGAACGCCGCAGTAGTCAGAGGACTGCGTCGAGGCGAACAGGTTGACGACGAGGCTGACAGACGACGTGCCGTTGCCGTAAGTCAGGCACGACGGTGTCCTGTAGTCCTTAGCGTGTACGGCGCCTAAAACATACAAAACAATTACAATTTAAAAAGCACTGGACCATAAGATCTCACAACTGAACACAAGAGTACACAATTAACGAAGTGAAAGCAAATTGTACAAAGAGGACTTTATGATAGTGCCTTTGGAATGCGTGGGTTAAGATTAGAAGATCCATTTAGAATTTTATCCAAAAGGTTATGGGGTCTTCCCTTTGTCCTAGGATTCAGGGTTCATTTTACATTCATACCTAGGCTTACGGAAGCCTATGGTTGCTACTGCTACCCCGGAAGGCCAGTGTTTCCACCTTCAGCCAACCCCCGGAGATAAGGGAAAGCCTGGGACGAAAGTTTATCTTTACACCACGATCACCATGAGTCAAACCTTAATTGGGGGTCACTTAAACGTTAATAGGTTAAGGGGTCTGTTTTATATTGAGACATATTACAGGAAAACAATAGTAAGGGAGTTATAAATTTTTGAAATCTTTTGAGGACCGACCGATCAAGGATCGACGGTTATCCAGAAGGCCTAAGCGCATGCATTATATTCAAAAAGTAGACGGATTTCCTCGGGTGTGTACCGCAGCAGGCCACACCTCTGCGTCATTTCCTATCGTCATCACAAGGCCATTCCCATTAGAAGCCTTTCAAAACGACAACTTACCGATGAAAGAAGAATTCGTCTGTATCTTGATCGTCATGTAGCCGGCCTTGCATGTGGCCGTGACGACCGGCGTGAACTCCTGGTCGACGAGAGCATGGCACAGGACCTGTCAGGCAAAGGATAAAGTTAAAAAAATCACAAAAAAAAGAAACCAATACGCTATTTTCGAATCGATTTTCACTCATTTCCCGTTTGAAAACTACCCTAGCGGCTAAACTAATGGGCTTTGACCCGGTTACGACGTGATGCCGCGCCGGGCGTGAAAATAGTTTTCTACTCCGCAACACCGCGTGACAATGCTCACAAAAAATCCCGAGAAGAGTATAAGCCCGGTTTTTGAGGCGTGTATTATGTTGTTCCGAGAGGGGATTATGCAACGCGAACGTATAAGGAGGACGGTGTGGGATTGTGAAAAAGTGGGCTCCTTCCTTTTTCCATCCGAGCCGGTTTTGGGTAAATGTCACGCTCCAATTTCGAACCAAGGATCGAGTAAGGAGCGTACCATATCCTATTTGTGATCTTGTGTCTCGTCCCGTTTTGCTTCTCTTCCTAGATTTTCCGGGGAAATCGCGCGTCTTTAGGCCAGAAGAGGTACAAGGTGGCCCATTTCGCAACGGGGTTGCTCAACTCTATTCAAAAGAATGCCGTCTGTTGGCGAACGATACAAGGCGATAAACCCGCCCACCGAATATAGGTAACTTAAAAGGGACAGAAATTACAAAAGCAGGCCGATGAGGGGAAAAAACCTCCCAAAGACTATCTGGCGTCCTCCCACACGCCTCCAAGTCCAACAACCATAAAATAACCTGCAAAAACGACCGATTAAAACGAAAAGCATGTTTCAAAGACTTAGGAAAATTATTTGACAATGGAAGAACACCAAGGAGTGGGGGTTCGAGTCTATAATATTCCCGATCATTTTCTCTTTTTCAATAAATTCACAACTGGATCAGTACCCCCACTCCTGTACTTCTGGCCCATATTTTTCTTACATTTTTCTATTGATTAATAAACAGGTATAATAGGACAATAAGAGGGCGATAAAATAATTTAACTATAAGCAACAAAACAGACAGAAATGGTAAAAATATAATATAATACAGTCCCAGCGTCCTACCCCCACTCTTCCACTTCTAACCCTGCTTTTCACATTATTTCCGTGTATTTTTTTTAATTGTTATTAAGCGATGAGAGAGGATTATAATAATTGTCATTTAGGAAAAACAAAACCCTCCGGAAACCGTCGTATTTGAACGAGAGGTTTTATATCATTTCTGCTCCTTACCTTTAACATTATAATTCTCTATTGATTAACCATCGATAACAAACCTGTGAGAGAACGTTAAAAGAATTGAAATATAATTTTAAAAAAATACCTGAGAGACAATCCTAGAAATGTCAGTCCTTATCTAGCCTTCTACGCTTCAATCTTTCACATTAAACATTCATTTTTTAAAATTATTTTTGCATGTTTTTCCAGTGATTATCATACAGTGATAATAGGCCGGTTTAAAAGGGTTAAAATAATTTAAATATAATCAAAAAATCTAAGCAAGAATGCAACAAATACCTAAATTTTTTTTTCGTGAAACTCCCTTCTGCCTCCCACTCTTCCACTTTTAATCTTTAAAAAAAGAAGAAGGGAAGTTTCTAAAGAGAAGTTACATTCAAAAATATTTTATAAAATATGTTTTACTTGCTGATTATAACAGATGGGAGAACATGGAAATATAGCCAAAAAGCCTTTGGTAAAATGCTAAAAACGTCAATTTTTGATCACAACTGCCTCCGTACCCCCTCTCTTTCAAGTTTAAGCTCGCTTTTTCGTGTTAATTTTGTATATTTTTCTCTCAATTATAAAATAATAATATCTGACCGTCAGAGCAACGGTAAATTAATCAAAATATAACAATAAAATCTAACATAAAAACGTTGAAAGTGCCAATTTTTTTTTCGAGAACCTTCATTCTACCCCCTACTCTTTCAATTTTATGTAATACATATTTTATATATAATAATTTTGTTTATCTTGTTGATATTATGTTAGTGTATATTTCTGCTGGGTATTTTACAACTATTCTATAAAAACAAGTTCCAATTCATTTATATTAGAAATTAACCCAATGGAAAATGCCAAAAATATCCATTTTTAGCAGAACTACCGCCTACCCCATCTCTTTCACTTTTACCATCGCTTTTTTCGTGTTATATTTTTCTATTAATTAGTAACATCCATATCTGACCGTCAAAATAATGTCAAACGAATGGAAATATAACGATAAAATCTTGAAACTCCCTTCTACCCGCACTTTTTCACCCCACTCTTTTTCATATTATTTTTGCATATTTGTCCATTGATTGCTAAACATTGATAACAAACCTACGTAACATCGTAATAGGATTGAAATAGAACCGAAAACGTAAGGGAAAATGCTTTTTAAAAAAAAAGAAATAAAGAAAAAATGGGTGGGAAGTTTGTGGATTCAAAGATATTTGATATAAGTTCCTTTATTCCTCTCTTCGTTTTTTCTTCATATTATTGTTGTGTATTTTTCTTTAAGACAGCAGTCTATGAGAGAACATGGAAATATAGGCAAAATAGTGGTAAAATGCTAAAAAGCCGTTTATACTGAGAAGCCGCCAATTACCCCCACTCTTTCCGTTTAACCCTCTCTTTTTCAAATTAATTTTGTATAGTTTTCCACTGATTAACAAACAGCGTTTATCCACCCATTAAAGAGCGTTAGAATAATTAAAGCATAACCAAAAAAAATCTATGCAAAAAAAATATAAAAAATGTCAGTTTTTTCGTGAAACCCTCTTCTACCCCCACTCTTCCACTTTTAATCCTTCTTTTTCATATAATTTTTGTATATTTGCCTAACCTAAGGGAAAATAAAAAAAATATTTGGTTCTTATCGAAAAATCGTTCGCCTTGGATAAAAACTTGTCCATTCTTGTTGTCATTTAATGTTTTACAATTGTTTAAACGTCGGAATTAATAACAAAAATCGTACTTTTCCCTGTATTCAACGTTAGGTCCGGGTTTTTTTTTTTTACATCCGGCCAGGAAACACGGGTAAGGTCGACCATTCAAACTTGATGACCTTTTCCAACGCCAAGCTACCTTTAGTTCTGTTATACGCAGTGGTTTTTTTTTTTTTGTTTTTTTTGGTTCGGATGAATTTTTTTTTTAGATTTTTTGTAAATACCGCGACTATTAATAAGTGGTTCATTCCAATGCAATAGTGGGAGCTGGGCAAATAATGAGTGCTAACAATGAAGGCAGTAAATGTTTACTTTAGTAAAGCAGGCAATTATTGTAATTAACAACACAAACGAAATTCCTTTTCTTTTTTCAAACTGTTTAATATAATTCTGTCGTTATTTGACCAATTTAAAATCCGATTGCACCATTATCTAACTTCGGCGTAACAAATACGTTGTTTACGTTGCCCATCGTTGTTCACTTTTTTAATGACTTTTTACTTAAAAAAACAAAAAAAAAAACAATGTTTCTGAACCAATGTATTTTATAATAGAAATATTGTGCTTATTGTTAGTTTGTTCATTTTTTGGTTCCTTATGAAAAGAAAGTTTTCCTTTCCAGGACAGTCTAAAAACGTGGATTTTCTTGAAGGGTTGACTTTGAATTTTCCATTTTTTAAAAAAAGGTTTCTTTAGAAAAAAGAACGGCTTACAGAAACTGCGTTTTTAACTTAAAAAAAATGTTTTAATGGAACGTTGGTTTTTTTTTCTAATACATAAATTATACTTAATGCTCGTTTGTTAATTTTTTTTTTTTTTTGGTTCCCTACGAAGAGAAATTTATCTAACCAAACTTCTAGAAATTGTGTTTTTTAACGATGTCCATCAATTGTTCTCTTTTTTAGACTTATTATTTAAACAAAAAAGGTTTTTCTGAACCAATGGTTTTATAAAAGTTTTATTGTGCTTATTGTTAGTTGGTTCATTTTGTTGTTTCCTATGAAAAGAATGTTTTTTTCCCTTCCGGGGACAGTCTAAACCAGCGGATTTTCTTGATGGATTGACTTTCAATTTTCCATTTTTTTTTTTTTTTTTTTTTTTAGAAGGATTTATAGAAATTGCGTTTTAAACTTTAAAAAAACTTTAAAAAATTTTTTTGATGAACCATTGGTTCCTTTTCTAATCCATAAATTATACTTAACGCTAGTGTGTTAATTTTTTTCGGTTCCCTATGACAAGAAAGTTTTTCCCACCTAGGAACAATCTTAACCAGTGGATTTTCAAGAAGGATTGAATTTCAGTTTTCCATTTTTTCGGTTCCCTATGAAAAGTAATTTATCTAACTACTGGATTTTCTTAAAGGATTGATTTCATTTTTTCCATTTTTTTTAAATGTTAAGAAAGAAAAAAAAATGAAAGACTTGCAGAAACTACGTTTTCTAATGTTGCGCATCAACAATTGTTCACTTTTGTAGACTTCTTATTTAAAAAAAAAAAAAAAAAAAAAAAAAAAAAAAAAAAAAAAAAAAAAAAACTTTTTCTGAATCAAGGGATTTTTATAGTAATATTGTGCTTATTATTTTTTTAAACGTCTATCAATCGATCCAAGTTTTAGACTTTTTATTTATTTATTTATTTTTTTTAAAGCATCATTTTCTGAACCAATTAACATAGTAATATTGCGTTTATTGTTGTTGTTGTTTTTGGGGGGGATTTTATTGAAGGATTAATTTTGAAATTTTCATATTTTTTAAGGTTTCTTATGAAGAAAGAACGACGTACATAAAATGCGTTTTTATCTTAAATCTTTATGTAAATTTTTTATCTTTATCTAAAATCTTTTTCTGAACCAATAGTTTTTTTCTAACAATAACATTGTATTTTTTTTTCCTATGAAAATAATGTTTTTCCCATACTGGAACAGTCTATACCAGTGTATTTTCTTAAATTTCTTAAAGGATTGATATTCAATTTTCCATTTTTTTTAAAAGGTTTCTTTAACAAAAAGAACAACTTACAGAAACTGCATTTTTTAACTTTTCTATCATTGTTCATTTTTTCGGTTCCCTAACAACAAAACCCTAAAACAAAGTCTTCTTCCCCAGGGACAGCCAAAATAAGCGTATTTTCTTAAAGGATTTGCGTTCAATTTTCCATTGAAACGTTTCTTAAGAAGAAAGAACTTGTCCATCAACTGTTCCCTTTTTAGGTCGTTTTGTTTTTTATAAAGCATCTTTTCCTGAACCAATGGATTTTTAGTAATATTGCGCTTGCAGTTTGTTCCTTTTTCCGTTCCTTGTGAAAAGACAGTTTTTCCTTTCCAAGACCAGTCTGAACCAGTGGATTTTCTTAAAGGATTGGCTTTGAATTTTCTATTTTTTTTAAATGGTTCCTCCTTAAGAAGAAAGGACGACTTCCAGAATGTGGGTTTTAGATTTTTTATTTAAAAAAAACATCGTTTAATGAACCAATGGATGTTCAATATGTTCATTTTTTAGGCTCTCTGGGAAGACGACCCCCCCCCCTTAAAAACAGTTTAAACCAATGAATTTTCTTGTAACTTTGATCTTTATTTGAAGACTTTTTTTTTAGGTTTGTTATGAAAAATACATTTTCCAACAACAGTCTTAACTATCAGATATAAATCACCTACAGAGCTCTGTTTTTCATAAAAGTTCCGCGAAAAACAATAAAACGCCACAGGGTCCTCTTGTGCAACCTATGAGCGAACTTCCTCCAGGAAATCGTCCACCGATTCCACCTTGTGTTTTTCGAAGCGGTCTTTAATGATGTATCTTGCGAGGACTGGAACGGCCCCGCGTTCCTGGAATGCCCCCCCCTGTCATAATGGACAAACCGGCTCCAGGAGGGATCCCATCGGCGGCGGGGGGATTCAATAGGCCTTTGAGCAAGGTTGTTGTCCCACGGATGTATATATATATATATATATATATACAGGGTGAATTGCTACTCGTGCTACAAACTTCTCCAGTAGATTCTTCACCCTAAAATGAACAAAAAAGTTCATATTGTCCATGGTCCGATTCTCAACCATTTCAGAGTAATTTCGCTTTTTATCGATTTTGAAAGATATCACGTCCTGGGGTCGGAAAATCGTGATATTTTTTAATCTAAACATTTCTCTGAAAATCTAATAGCACCGTTGAAATCCCCGTTAATTTTTCAATAAGAAGATGACGGT
>CM077110.1:4889894-4939893 GCA_039619505.1 Cimex hemipterus | reverse complement strand
TATATATATATATATATATATTGTTCTGAGTGGATTCATTTTACATAAACAAGTATATTTTTTTGGGATAGGGTAACAATCTTAAAGAAAAAACGTTAAACATCTAGATTTTTTTTTAAACCTATGCAACTAACATTTAACATATTTTGTCGTAAATTAACTCATTTTTGTTTGTTTGATAACTCATTTATTTTAATTGGTTAACAGTGTTTTAAAGGTTTTTTTATGGTTTTTAATTTTTTATACAACATTGGCTTTACATACAATTTTTTGTTTATTATTTTTTTATTACTTTTTCATGTATACATATACATACATATATATTTATAGTGATAGTTTCCACATCGTTTATACATTGCTACGGTATTTTTTATTTCTCCCCCCTCCCCTCAAAAAAAGATACAAGGATATTTTTACGTTTTCTTCTTCTTTTTTTTTAATTTGGAGGAGGGGGTAGTAAAATTTACACTTTAATATACATTCAGAGGTAGAAGGGAGAAAGGGCGGTGTGAGAGGGCGTTTGGAGGGGGGCTGGCGAGGGAAAATAGAGGCAGGCTTGTTTAAAAATTTATTTAAAAAAAAAATTGTTAATTCTCCCCTGCATATTTACAATATACTCGTAGTTAATTAACCCCTTGCCTTAAAAAGGTTTTTTTTTTCTGAAATTTTATAGCAATCTATAAGTAAATGAATATAAAATCCCATCATACATGTGCGAAAGTATGTAATGAAAGGTATACTAATTCATAAATTTTGTAGGCTGTTGCCTTAATCATTTATAAAAATTATGAAATTTTCCAAATATTCGTTGCTGTGGTCGAAACTCCAGTATAGACTGCGTATCGTTGAAATGGATTTTGCGCGCTGCTCTTACGATTTATCGCTCCAATATAAACGTACCCAAGATATACGATGTAATTAGCCGAGAGAAAAAATTAGCCCGAGTTAACTCGGGATAATAATGGAAAATTGCGTTTAAAACGAGTTAACTCGTGGTAGTAAGGCAGGGGGTTG
Source organism: Cimex hemipterus (assembly GCA_039619505.1). Classification (NCBI taxonomy): domain Eukaryota; kingdom Metazoa; phylum Arthropoda; class Insecta; order Hemiptera; family Cimicidae; genus Cimex; species Cimex hemipterus. The sequence goes on along the minus strand of CM077110.1, from coordinate 4,938,879 downwards.
TTTAATTATAAATTTTTAAAAAAGAAAAAATAATTCCCGCGCGACTACTTGGAGTTGGGGAGAGATAGTTGAGAGATACTCCCTCTCTCCTCCGCCAAAGGAGCAACATCTCCTTGGAGTGGGGGAAGAGAATCTCACCTCTCCTCCAGCCATTGCACGATATCTATTTGTGGTGGTGGGAGAGATCTTCCCCCTCTCCTCCGGATATGACGTAGCAACCGTTGAGAGGGGGAAGAGATCCTCTACCTCTTCGGCTAGTAGGTTATTTATGTTTTTGTTTTGTTTTTTTTGTGGACATTTTTTCGTTTTTCGCTTTGAATTCGTAAAAGTTGATCCCCGAATTGTTCCCCTCGTGGATTGATACGGAAAAGCCGGCCCCGTCTAGAAAATTGTCAGGAGCTGAGAAAAAAATAATTCGAAAAAATAAATTTCGAAATATTTGTTTATGCGTGTAATCCCCCCCCCCAAAAAAAAAATTACAAATCAAACAAGATTTTTCCCCTCCTTTATGTAAGTCTACATTTACACACATATACATTACAATCCACAACTTCACAATATATAACTTTTTTCAATTTTTTTTTCTTTTATATATATAATTTTTTGGGTTCCTCGTGAAAGAATTTTTTACACAAGTGTTCCTCTTCAAAAGTATATGCCGTCTGGTTGGAGGGGGTTAGAAAAAAATTTTTTACAACATGCTCTCTTGTTTATGGTGGGCGGCTGAAGGAGGGTGGTGCATGGTATTTTTTTCGACGAAAATAAATTTTTCATATTAATTATTTTTTAAAAATTCTTTAATTATTTATTTTTTTAATCAAATTACCTGCCTGTTTATTGTCTCTCGTTGACACAGAGAAAAGTACCTGTCAAAAACAACATACAAAAAAAAATTACAGAGAAAGAGAAAAAAATCTCCCCCCACCCAAAAAATAAAAAAATAAAAAATTGATATGTCCGATTCACGCGGAAATAAATGACTTCCCCCATGGGATACTTTTTTCTGAATTTTTGTGCTTTAATAAAATGATAAATCGTTTTTTCAAACACAGTACCTGTAACAAAAATACGGGGAAAAAAAGAAAAAAAAACGGCGGCAGCTGCGGCGACGAATTTTGTAAAGTGGGAGGGGGGAAAACCGTTGTGCAGCAAGGCGAGGCGAGGCGAGGCGGACCCAATGGCGGCCTCAAACCACCACCACCTTCTTTAGCAGTTGCAATTCGGGTTCGTCTGACCCTGAGGGCCCTGCTCAGTTAGCCGTGTACCCTTCGCACCCGTCAGGAGGTTCGGGTCAGAGTCGAGGCTCTCCGACATTTTGTCGCATATTATGTCGACCAACCTTTCAAAAACGGCCTGAAAAAAAATAAAAACATAGTTAAGCATAACCTTAATGGTTGAAACATCCAGCAATTAATCATAAGAATATATTACTATCGTCACATAAATTATTGGTAACAAAACCTTACAGTTGGAAACCAACTATTAAAAAAATAGATGTTTAACCTCCAATAGGTTATAATATGTATGAATACCATAACCTTAAAGTGTGAAACCTCCGGCATTATTGTAAAATAAAAGATATTATTGTGCTATCATGGCTTTCTTTACTGGAATATAGCTATGGTTGAAGCATCAAGCAATTAACCATAATAAGACTATGTTACTATGGTAATATAAATTAATGGTCACATAACTTTAAAGTTGGAAACAATAGAAAGAATTGGTTTTTAACCTACAATAGGTTGTAATATGTATGAGTACCATAACCTTAAAGTGTGAAACCTCCAGGCAATTTTTATAATAATATAAGCTTTTATTTTGCCAACTATCATAGTCGTTTTCCATAAGATTGTGTTTTAAACTCCTTATTTCGGAGATAACATAATCTTAAAGTTTGAAATCTGCCGAGTTATAATATAACCTTAAAGTTTTTTAAGGAGCGTCGGTGGCCGCAACGGTGTAGGCGTTGACACGGCGCGTAAGGTAAAGGTCCCGGGTTCGAATACCGCGTCTCTGCTTTCAAATCCGACATACTTACAAATGGAATCTTTTCAAAAACACCGGCACCCCGAGTGTTACATAACCTCTGCTGTTGCGAACCCTCGTAAAAAAAAATTTTTTTTAAATGTTTTTAGCGTTCAGTTTTTGAAATCTTTTGGCGAGATTTCGTTACTTGTTAGCTTATAGCTAACATAACCTCTATGTTTATAACCTTCATTTTTTAATTGTACGCCAGCATTCTACAAAATCCCAAATGAGATTGTGTAAACGTCGTCTAGCCTGAGGACGTGAAACCTTCTTTAGTCCTGTATTTTCTACAACTGTCATAGTCGTTTTCAATACGATTGTGTTTTAAACTCATTGTTTCGGAGAAAACTTAATCTTAAAGGTTTCAGAAAAACTTTTTCTTTATCATGCCAACGTTTCGATCTTTACTAAGAACTCGATAAAGACCGAAACGTTGGCAGGATAAAGTAAACATTTTTCTAAAACCTACATCACACCAGACTGCATCTCACGATTTCTGAAAAATTATCGATTAACGGTCACTAAACACCACACATAATCTTAAAGTTTGAAATCTGCCCAATTATAATATAACCTTAAAGTTTTTAGCGTACAGCAATTGAAGTCTTTTGACGAGATTTAGTTACTTGTTTAGCTTATAGGTTACATAACTTCTATGTTTATAACGTTACTTTTGATAATTGTACGCCAACATTCCACAAAATTCCAAATGAGTTTGTGCAACTAACAAATTGGCCAGATTAACGTTGTGGTCCTAATATAAAGACAATTTATGAGTAACATAACCTTACAACTTCAGTTATCGGCATCATAGCCTGACGTGTAAAACCTACTTTTTAATCTTATGTACCGGCATTTTTCGCATCGCAGAGCTATTAAAGTTTTATTATAGGAAGTATTGAAGTTGTGTTCAAGCATAAACAGACCCCAAGTTTCCAGGTTTAAAGCTTACCTTAACGTAGATGTTTTCTTTGGCGGACGTCTCGAAGAATTCGATGCCCAGCTGCTGTGCCAGCTGTTTCCCGCGTTCAACGGATATTACCCGCTCGTCTTCCATGTCGCATTTGTTCCCTACCAGGATGACCTGGGCGTTGTCCCACGAGTAAGTCTTAATTTGGGTAACCCTAAGAGGAAAAAAACGAACAGTTGTTAACTGGTTGTTGGTTGCTTTTTGTCGTTTGTTTTTACCAGTCTTGGACGCTGTTGAACGATTCTTCGTTCGTGATGTCGTACATGAGTATGAAGCCCATGGCACCGCGGTAGTACGCTGTTGTTATGGTCCTGTACCTCTCCTGGCCGGCGGTGTCCCAGATCTGAAGTTTGACCCGCTTGTCGTTCCTGAAGACGGTCTTTACTTTGAAGTCGATCCCGACTGTCGAGACGAAGGCGGACGTGAAGGAGTCGTCGGCGTAGCGGAACAGGAACGAGGTCTTCCCGACGGACGAGTTGCCTATAATGAGCAACTTGAACATGTAATCGAAATTCTGGTCCGCCGCGTCCTTCTGCCATTTTGGATCTCCCGACATCTAGCAAAAAACAAAAGGTATCGGTAACATTTTGAAACATATCGACTGCAATGGCATAACCTTCAAGTTAAAAGATTCTGATATGCTATTATAGGATAACTTAACCGACCCCCCCAATATGAAACATACTACCATAACCTGAACCAGAAAATCATCACTAGATTTGTACCAATTTATTTAGAAGGTTTAACGAAAGATTCCTTTCCAAACAATCAGGCAGGTGTCTGACCTACATTACGAAAATCCCGGCTTTTAGTTTATATTATATAACTTAATTGGGAATGTTTTCACTTTTATTGATGTTTTTTTAAAGAATTTTATTACCACGGTGTCAAAAGCAGAAAAACACTTTTAGCCTTTTCAATATTGGTTTCTAACCACCGCTGCTGTATAGCCAGGATTAAAATTATAGAAATAGAGGAGTAGGATTTTGCATTGCTTGTTAATTTATGTGTTTTTTTAATGGTTTTAATAGTAGGTTAAATCTTGTTTTTACACCTGGATCTAAAATATTTTAGTCGATTTTGATATCTTAGTTTTTTTGTATGTTTTATTCAGGATCGTGCCAAGTACAAACTAAGGTAACTAACAAACTCCACGAATCGTGAAATTGATCCTAAATTTCAATTTCATTAATCATTACAGTATCAAGTTGGAGGATGAAAGAAACGGATTTTTTATTGCAACCCTTCATAGTGGAGGAAGTTGCGCGTGGTGTGACACTTATTGATGTTGGACGTTCTATCAGGTATGCGGCTGTTGCCATCGGAGTTCCCTACGAAACTATGCGAGACGGTGTTAGACTTTTTCGAGAAGCTGGGACCACCATAGAATGCCAGGTTTTGACGCCCTAAGGCAAATTCCTCAGCTCAAGGCAGTTCGATCTGTCCGAATTTCTGAAAGCATTGGTCGAAGAAGATTAAATCGGTATGGACTGATGATGATGGCTTTTCGCCCCGTAAGAGGACCAGAATACACGGAGTTGCACGGCTCATAAATTTTTCGAGAACGCAGCCTTTTCATAACCTAAACCCTTATGTTTCCGTAAGATTGCATTGCGACTGGCATTTTCATGAAAAAGCAATCGGTTTACCAAATACTGGACAAATATACCAATTTCCTGGAAATATTTCTCTGCAGTGATAACCCAGGAAATTATAGTAAACGACCCCAGCAGTACACCACCAGTCACCATAATCTTTTTTTGTGTGCAGATTTGGTTTTGCGAAGTGTTTTGGCGTCTTATCTTGCCCAACCGTTGACCTGTGAGCTTCCCGTTATCGTGCAGAATCCATGCTTCATGATGATTCGATCCATGGATCGTTTTCGAGGTAACAGAAGAGACGTGCAAATTTCAAAGCGTCGATTTTTTTGAGATTCGGTAAGTTCGTGCAGTGCCAAATTGTCGAGTTTTTTTATACCAATTTACTCCAGATGGGGAACAACGGTTGAGCGGTCGAAACTAAGCTCTTGCGTAATTTCCGTGTTGTCTTACGTGAATCTTCAATCAACGTTTTTTGTTGGTCGCCATTCACAACGGAAGGCCTACCGCGACCTTCCCTATCTTCGAGATCGAAATCTCCAAGAGGACATCACCTAAACCATGGTTACCCCGTGCATTCGCTAATGTTTCCCTCCCCCACATCTTTTTAGTGTTGACCGCAGTTTGGGGCGTACTTCCCGCAAGTTTAAATTAGTACAAATAATACAACTGTTTAATATAAAAGATACCAGTTAAAAAACAGTTATTATAATCCATAAATTAAATTTGAGGATTTAGCTTTGTTAACGTGACAAGCTCCTTCGAAAATAAAACAAATTTTTAACCCAATTTTCTACCAGGCAGTAAGAACTTGAATTAATCAAGTGTAACTTTTTTAAAATTTAATTATGAGCAAAGGGACATAATAGATGCGTTTGCGGTTTAAATAAAATAAATTTAGAGGTAAATTGTAGGTCATATTCGACCTGCTATTCTATTGTAGGGAAAAGTTCGATCAGCTGTTCTAATTTCAACGCCAATTTGAGATTACAATCAATCAGCTGTTCTAATTTAAATTTCAATTTGAGGTTACATTCAATCAGTTGTTCGAAATTAAAGGACAATTGGAGGTTACATTCGATCAACTCTTCTAATTCAAAAGAAAATTGCGTGTTATTTCCGATCAGCTGTTCTAATCCAAAGTACAATTGCAAAGTCTATCCTATCAGCTGTTCTAATTTAAAGGCCAATTTGAGGTTCCTTTCAATAAGCTGTTCGAAATTAAAGGACAATTGCAGATTATATCCGATTATCCATTCTAGTTTAAGGGGAAAATACGAAGTTATAATCTATCAACTATTCCAATTCAATAGACAATAGGAGGTTCTATTCGTTCAGCTGTTCTAACTAAAGAACAATTTGACATTATATCAGCTAACTAATTGAATGGTAAAATACGTGTTTAAAATTAATCAGATTTGAGGATTTACCTTTGTTTACATGACAAGCACCTGTGAAAATAAAAACAAAGTTTCAAAACCTGCATTAATTTTCCTCCAACCCAATAAATTTCTTGCAGTTTTCACCTTTTTTCACTTGAAAGTTGTCATAAAATAGAAAAAAAACTCTTTTTTTTTTTTTTTTTTTTTTTTTAAATATAGACCGATGGCCCGACACGGTTTCATTGATATTAAAATCAATCCTGACAGTGGGCAAGACTGAAATTGACCCTTCATGACATAACCTCACTATAGAAATGGGGGTTTAGTGTGGCAGAGAACTTTTCGGAGAAGATAGTTCTGCACATATATGAAGAATGGCGAAGACCTCTGAGAGAAGAACTATCTTTACGGAAAAAAAGGAAACTTTATATTTTGACAAAGTGTTGCAAATTTGTCAAAAACTAACTTTTACGAGGATGCAGATGATTTCGGCATTTGATTCCGTAAAATATTGGAATGGTTTCAAGACAATGTGTGGGTGAAATGTCAAAAATTTAACCTTATTTGTTGTTTTGATAGATTGGTAGCTTTAAATATTAGAAGGGGAAAAAAAATCAAAACTTAATACTCTTTACTCAGTTCAAGTTAAGTTTTGACTTTTTGAGTTCAGTTTGACGATGTTGTAAAGCATAAAAAATGTTCTTTTGATGAAGCAAAGGCAATTAGGGTTTTCATGGAATCGCCGTGCCAGTTGTTACTTCTTTCAAATCGTTTATTAACCCTCAAGTCCAATAAAAAAAATATAAAAAAATGTCAAAACGTTATTTTTAATAAATTTCGGTCAATGTGACAAATTAGCATTAACAGTAGCATTAACATTTAAAATAAAAATTAATCGGATCTGATCAATTTCTGAGCGATTGAAAAGGTCCTTTTACGGCATAGCCTACCAAGTGTTCAACAGTTATTTGTTTTTTCCCCGTTTTTTAAAAAGAAAGCTTGCAGATCATGAGATAGTTATTATTTCTATTTATTCCACTATTGCAACTTCGATGTAACCTTGTCATAATTAAATTTTAATTGGTTCAAGAGAAGTGAAGCCCCCCCCCCAACCTACATTTATTTCTATAAGTATTTATTTAATAGCGAAAGCTTTTGGATCATAGTCTTTAAGAAAAAGAAAGCAAATTTAGTTGCTAATGCCAAGTTTTTAAAAAAATCTATTTTAAGGTCATCATCAGGGCAAAACAAGTTTAAATATGATTACAAGCAATACAACAAACAGCCTAACTATTTAACTTTAAACAATTTATTTAATAGACAAATATTTCAACGATGTATTCATGGCAATTTCTGTCTGGATGCAGAAATGAACCTTTATAAGCATAACCTTATAAGTTTGAAACAGTCAATTGTTTCAATCGGCCGTAAACCGAATATATTCGAAAGAAATATCAAAATTTGTTAATACAGTAATTATCATAGATTTTCTTTCCTATAAAAAATAAGAAATAAAACCTCATTCTTCAGATGAATCTGGAAGACACAAATGAAACTTTTTCGAGATAACCTTATCAGTTTACGGCAGATGTTTCAATCTAATGTTAACCGAATATATTGGAAAGAAAATCTGTCAAATATTTATAAACAGATTTTTTTTCTATTAAAAAAAAGAAATAATGGCCTTGTTTCTCAAAAAAATAAAAGAGAAATGAATCAAGACCAATTCTGGGTTGCAACAAAGACATTTTCATGATATAACCTTACCAGTTTTAAACAGTTATTTCAATCCATCGTTAACCGAATATATTCGAACGAAAATATGTTAAAACTATTTAAAACACTGTAGTTTAGATTTGTTCTTCTTTTTAAAAAAATGAAGAAATAAATATCTCTGTTTTCAGATGAATCAAAGACGAACGAACATTTTTTAAAAATAACCTTATCGGTTTGCTACTAGTACTGGTTATAATCGATTGTTAAAATAACAAGAAATTTTTTAATTGATTAAACTTCACTAATGTTTGACTTTGAACTGTTCTAACGTGAACAGCTATTAATTAAAATTAAAATTCAGATTAATAAAAAATTAATGAAAAGCGAGTCAGGACGAATTCTGGATTGTAGCAAAGACCTTTTCATGACATAACCTTACCAGTTTAAAACAGTTATTTCTATCGATCGTTAACAGAATGTATTGTAAAGAAAATCTGTCAAAAATTTTTAAAACACTATAGTTTAAACATTTTTTCGATCAGAAATGAAGAAATAAAGATCATAATTTTTAGATTAATCAAAGACGAATGAACTCATTTTTAAATAACCTTATCAGTGTGCTACTGGTACTATAATCGATTTTTAACTCAAAATAATAGAATAAATAATATAAATATCTTTGAATTGTTCTAACGTGGATAATTTCACCTATTAATTTGAACTAAAATTCACATTAATAAAAAATCATGAAAAGCGAATTCTGGATTGCACCAATAATGTTTTTCTGGCATAGCCTTACCAGTTTAAAACAGTTATTTCAATCGATCGTTAACAATATATTGCAAAGAAAATCTATTTATCTATCTATAAACATAGAAGTAAAGACCTCAGTTTTAAAGGAAATGAATCGAGAAGAATTCTGGATTGCGCCAACGACCTTTTTAAGATATAACCTTACCAGTTTGAAACAGTTATTTGTTTCAATCGATCCTCAACCTAATATATTAGAAATATTATCAGAAAAAAGTTAATTTTTATTCAGTTGAAGTTACATTTTGACTTATTTTTGTTGGGTTGTTATATCGAAATTGAAAAAAAAATTGTCTGATCCAGGCAATTTCCGTTGGCACAAATGGGCTTTTCCCCCGTCAGTATTAACGATTTGTAACAGCTCATTTAAAACTGAAAAATCGATCGAAATCGGCGACAACTGACCCAGCGACATGTCTAAATTCATATTTTATTTGGAATCAAAAGCGAAGAGGTTTTTGTTCGTAATAAGGGTAGGCCTGAAAAGTGGGGAAAATGGATTTTCCACGTAACCTGACCGGTTTGGAACAGCCATGTACGGGGAGTTTTAATCAATGACCGGGCCTAAAAGGGGGGCAAAGCCATCGGTTGGAATGAAAAAGCACGGGGGAAAATACATTAATATAAAATATATAGGCTTTTTTTATCGAGGTTATTGGGTTTTTTGGGCTGGAATTAATTTGGGGTGGGGTTTTTGTGCGTTGATCTCTCTTTTTATCCTGGAGTAATTTTGGTCAAGAGAGATGAGAATGTGGGTAGTTTTTTTTTCTTTAAATAGGAGTTTTTGTGTTTAGAAAGTTTGACTTTTTAGGTGGCACGCCCACTTTTGATTGTTTTTAGTTAGGTTTGTTTTATAGTGGGAAGGGGTTTGACTTAAATAATGGTTGTTTGGCTCACCTTTTTTCCTTCTTTTTATGTTTCTATCAGAGTTCACTTTTCTCACTAGTTTATTATGTATATAAAATTTTTGTATAATGTATATACAGTTTAAACCACTTTTCTCTTTTATATTGGGAAACTTTTATTTTTGGATCGCGTCGTGTTGCCGACTGTTATCCTTGACGCGGGGGTGAGTCGAACAAAACGTCCGGAGAGGGGCTATCCGCGGGCCTCCGGCCTACAAACGCTTCTCATTCAGCCGAAGGGGGTCGAACGGTGAGGGAAAGGCGACGCCGAGCGGACCCACCCCCCCAAGATGACGTCACGTGAGCCGAGGCCCGTCCGCTGGTCCCATTGGCCCCTCGCGTCGCCCGCCCATGCGCCCAGATGCCCGGGCCCCGAGTACCGGCACCACTATTGTATTGATCCGGCCTCCTGCCACCCCCCAAAACCAGACCTGTTTCTGGGACGCGTTGCCGACGGAAAAATAAACATTTTTGTTTGTTTAGATTTATTTATTTTTTGATGTTTTTCAATGCCCACTTAAAGAACAACCTCATAATCTCTTTGCTAACTAACACAAAAACATGAACCAAAAGTGGCTAATCCTTTCCGTATACTGGCTAATTCTGATGACCTACATTTCCCGAACGAAACTTTTTATCAATTTGATCGAACGACATAGAGAGAGGGGGGAGAGAGAAAGAGAGAGAGAGAGAGATCGTCTCCCTGTCCAGTTTTAATTCTGATTCTTCAAGTACTAAAATTCATACTCATACTAATATTCCAATCCTGTGTATTCTTAGAGAGAATGATCAATTAGTAATCCTGCGTGTCTTGGAATAAAATTGATAAACTACTAATCTCGTCAATTTTAAAAAGAATTCTAAAATAGCTGTAATACCTATTTAACGATTGTTCCTCCGGTCCGGATTTTATATACCTGTTAACGATGTCCTTAAGGTGAGGTTGAGATGGGGTGTTGATGTCCGAGTGGATCGAGGTCACGATACCTCAGGTGGTAGAGCAGCGGCGTATCTAGCCGAAGGTCGAGGGTTCCAATCCCTCTCGTGCCATTAACCTTTTTTCACCTCAACTAAAAACCGTAATTAATTGTCATATATTAATTGGTCGAGCGACCACGAAAATCGTGAATTGATGTCCTTAAGCTTTAGGTGTAAAGCAACCAGTATCAAAGGGTCAGAGGACTCGCAGCACAACTAAATGCACGTGCAGCTAACGTGTCGAGACATTTAAGGAACACGAGAAAAATCAAAAGGCTTGATCTATGCAACAGCAGCAAAACTCCTTGAGACATGCGTTTCGTCGCTCCCCAGCCGAGCCAAAAAACCGGGCCTTTTCTCGATCGAACTTGCGATAAAAAATGGATCGTGTCCGTTAAGCATCGACGAAAGACCAGGCCACATGCAAAAAAAAATTATAAAAAGTGATGGCCCAAGGCTGGAAATTCACCAATTCTTTTTACCTCAAGAGAGACCTCTACAACGTACTGCAAGATAATTAACGAAATGCATAAAAAAGTTACTCAAAAAAACAACCCGCATTGGTAAATCGGAATGGTCCTATACTCCTCCACGACAACTCCAGGCCTCATGTTTCAAAACGTATTCTAAACAAATTGAAAGAGCTTGGTTACGGAGTTCTTCAGCATCCGCCTTACTACCTTGTCTCCAACGCATTTCCACCTGTTTAGGAATTGTGACAACTTCGAACAAGGAAAAAAATTTTGAAATTGGTGTTCAAGTCCGAAAAATGTATCCAGATTTTGTTCCATTCCAAAGCTAAGAATTCTTCAGTTATGGGATAGGTCACTCGGGTAAAACGTGTAAGAAATGAAGATAAATGAAGATAATTATTTATAATAAAACGTTTTGGATTTTATAAGGAATTTTTAATAAGCATCTTCACTTTCTTTTTTGTTTTCTTCAAACGGAACATCTGTTGAAACAAACAAATATTTTGCGTAAAATAAAACAACATGTCGACATATTGCTTTATTTATAACCTCAAATCGTATTTTAAATTTAAACAGCTCCCTCAAACCTCAAACTATATTAATTTAAACATCTGATCGAATGTAACCTCACATATATATACATGTTTCAAGTTTTGTTTTCAATCAATTCATTCATTTAGGCGGCCGTATGAACCTTACATATATTGTTCGCCAGTGGACAAAGAAAGATCGGAAACCAACTGGCATTCCAGTTTTCTGGATAAGGTGAGGGTGGTACCAAGCCAAAGTTGATTATCTATGCCTTTTCCTCTACAGACAATTTCAGGGACACATTTAATCCGATAAGGAATGAAGGAATCAAGCCCAGCTATATAATGTATGTAAAAGACAAATCGCACGGCGACTTTTGGTCCTCCGGGCCGGATAATGTTTTTTATTTGGAAGAATAAGACGGTACTAAACAATTTGTATTTCGGAGTTGTTAAATGGCAATTGTTTGGTACTCCGGGTTTCCTTTGTTCCAGCATCCCGCGTTTCATCGTCCAGGTTAAAAGTTTAGAGGGAAATTTGGAGATGTTTATTGTCAAATTAGTTTCAATCGAATTTCATTTTTCCCCGTTCCACCTCGGATCCTCTTGTTTATTGACAATGCAGGGTGTTTGAAGAGCAGAAATCGGCCTCTATTTTCGAACCTTTGCACCGATCGATGAAAGACTCCGACAGCAGGAAATCGAACCGGTGACTTTATCGCCGGCAAATCTACACGGACGAGGTAGAAAATGGTAAAAGTACTCTGGCAAAATATTTTACTTCCTTCACGAGGATGTCACAAAAATTCTTTGTCGTTGTCTTTTTCACTGCCATTAACGGGCTATAAAATTGATTTTTAAAAAAGGGCTAAAATCCGGACGGGTTCACCAGTTCAGAAACGGTCAAGTCGTACCGTGGAATGTCTGACGTCAATATTTTCTACTATTCGTCTTATCAGACAGAATATTTCGCTGACTTAAACAGTCGAAGTCCTTCACTTTCTGGACCTCCGGACCGGATATGCCCTCTATGGAATTTATCGTTGGGAGCCGTACGTTGAACCAAAAGATTTTTTACGAGCAGCTTTTTTAAGTAGCAACAGTACTGATTTGTCATAATATAATCTGTCTGGCTATGAATTACCAACGAAACCGCAGTGTTCAGTTTTATAATATGCAAACATGACTTATTATAGGTCTATTAGGACTTATTTTCTGCTTAGTCCAATCACTTTATTAATTGTTGATATTGTGATCGGGCTATACTATAAAATTTTGGTCCTCCGGGCCGGATTAACAAACCCCAATATATTTCACACTTTTCAATCGATGTTTTGAAGCAGCTAAGTATCTCTTGACGTCTAAATCATAAAACCGCTTATTCGGAAACAGTAGTCGTATTAGACTTGATTGTTTTTCACTAGATTTTACTTCCAACTTGTTTATAAACTTAATTTTTAGGGATGGGAAATACGACCTCAGTCTGTAGTAAAATCTGCATTTTCCCACAGGCTGAGAAGAAATGCGTTATTTTTTTTTAGCATAAAAGGAGAACAAATCCCTTTTGGAAAATTTAACGTTACGTGTTGAAAAGCCGAATTTTCCTAGATGCAAAATTAGACAAACGCTGGTTAATTTTGAAGAAAAATGATTTTTCTACGATCCTTTGGGTGCTTTTAGAAAATCCGCCTTTTCTGGATAGAAAAAAAAACGAATCAATTTTCTTCAGAAAAACTATAATAATTCGCTTACGAAAAAAACCCTTTATTGTTGATGATTTACCAACAAAAAAGCTCCCCTTGCCGAACAAAGTGGGAAAATTCGGATTCCAGCCTGAGAAACTAATTTCCCCCCACTGTCACATACAACTGATAAAATAGATTGTTGAAATTTCCGACAGAATGCAATGCCTTGTGACGATTACTTCGCTTAAAAAAAAAAAAAAATTGATCTTGTCAGGCTTCAAAAAGACAACTGGATAATCTTCAGCCTGAAAAAAAATACCACAAATTTGCTTACACTGCCCAAGGTTAAAATGCACATAAACGTATATTTAAAAATATGGTAATTTTTTAAATTTCTTTTAAGGCGAGAATCGTGTTCAAATTTGAACTCTTTTTTTTTTTTTATTCGAACAAAAGCCATTTTCAAAAGTAGTCTGTAATGAGTACTTTTTTAAAAATAAATAAATAAAAGACGTTTTGAAATATCAACCCGTTCTTCTTGTTTTGACTCTCCCGAGCCCAGGGTGATAAAACAGCGAGATCGTGCGGACCCATTTAACAAATAAAACGACCGGAACTTTACAAAGCGTGCTCTTGATGCCTTGACCCCCGAACCTACCCATTTGATAAAATGTTTCTTAATAGTTTTCTCTTTTCTCCTATCAAATCCATTTTTGAACAGGTTTTCATTTCTTGGCGAAACTCGCCAAATGTGTCCAACGTATTTAGCAGTTGGTTTCCGAGTATCCCACCGACCTGACGTGCTTTGCTTCTTTGTTTTTGGCCAGAGGGGCTTCCTTCGTCCAAAAATGAAAAAAAAACCACTTCGAACCACTCGAAATTCAACTGCCCAAGTTTCTCTTTTGGAAGACGTAGAAGAAATCCTTTCAGCAATTGTAGCCGAAAACTTGCAGCTTCCATTTTTAAAAATTCTCTTTGACCCAGAAATTTTTTTAAAAAATGACCCGTCTACGTGGTACAAAAGTAATCGGACATTTGTGTTATTCACTTCTACAAACCTAAATCAGTATTTGTCCACAAAGGCACTTACACCCTTGGGTCCCATTATTGGCCCAGATCGTCCACAAAGGCCGCCAACTGTCTTTGAATAAAAGGAACAGCCGTACCCTCGTCGGTCGTGATTATCGGCGATACGAATGCCATCCCTGGTCCGTCCTCGTCCCATTGACTAGGAATGACAATATCGCCCCTGGCTCCGGGACGAAATCGGGCCCGGGTGGGGAATTCGCACTTGCCCGGCTGGACTCGCGTGTCCCCAGGACGGGGAAACGTGTCAAGATCGGCTGTTACGACACGGCTCTCAAACCTCCGTCAGTGGATGAAATCGGCGAAGCAAAGTTGAGAAGTTTCCTCGGTTTCCTCCTTCATGAATATGACCAGAAAAACGAGCCAAACTGCGACAAAGACACAGGCTTGATGACGGAACCCCCCCCCCCCCAAAAAAAAAAAAAGTTTGTGTTTCTTTAAGAAATTGGTGAAAACCTTAGAAATTTGCAAAAAAAAAAAATACATTCACAAATCAAATCAGAACATCTTGAGAAAAGGAACTGTTATTTTTTATTAACCTTGTGTTGAATCTAAAGATGATTTGGTGAAAATTGTCAAAAATCCGGACAAACTTTCGTCGGGTTCGACAACATTTCGATAGTGATTCTAAACTATTTTAAAAAATTGTTCCAAGGAATGATACATTTTTGACAAAAGCGATTTTTCTACTTAACAAATGCTAAGAAAATTTGGTGAAAAGGGTCAAAAATTTGGACAAAGCTTCGTACTGTTTCAAAAAATTTACAGAGTGATCCTGCATTATTACAAAAGCTTATTTTTCTGGAATCTTAGTCTTGAAAAAGTGGCATTTCGTTCAAACCCAGAGAAAAATTGGTGAAAATCACCTGCATTTTCGTATATATTTCGACAAAACGCAATTTTTTTGTGACGATAAAAAAAATATATATTGAAGAAATGTCATAATTTTTTTTATAATAACAGAGCAACTTAACTTGATGGACACTTTGACGGATTCCCCCGAACATTTACTAACATTTTTTTCAAACAGGCCAGCCTGTCAATACAAGACAGATGAGCGAGATTTCACCTTGACAGCAATTCTCCAACATGCTGACAAATGTTTCCACGTCAACATCATCTTCATCATGACAAGTTTTGTACAAACAAACCGCAAATAGACACAACAAATGAGCGAGCATTCATTTTGACAGAATTGCTCCAAATATGTCAACATCTTGACAAATTGTTTCCAAGTCAACTTCATCTTCATCATAACTGGTTTTGTACAAACAAACCGGCATATGGAGAAGACAAATGAATGAGCATTCATCTTGGAAGAATTTCTTTCTCCAAATATGTCAACATGTTGACAAATGGTTTGCAAATATGTCAACATCTTGAAAAAAAAAATTTAAATCAACTTCATCTTCATCATAGCTGGTTTTGTACAAACAACCGGTATATGGCCGAGACAAATGAGGGAGCATTCATCTTGAAAGAATTTCTCCAAATATGTCAACATGTTGACAAATTGGTTCAATATATGAACATCTTGACAAATTGCTTCCAAATCTACTTCATATTCAGCATGACGGAATTTCTCCAAATATGTCAACATGTTGATAAATGTTTCCAAGTCAACTTCATCTTCATCATGACAACTTTTGTACAAACAAATCGGCATATGGGGAAGACAAATGAGCGAGCATTCATCTTGACAGAATTTCTCCAAATATGACAATCATGTTCACAAATTGGTTCCAAATATGTCTTGGCCAACAATGGCCAACATCTTGGCCAATTGCTTCCAAATCCACTTCATCTTCATCATGACTGAATATCTCCAAATATGTCAACATGTTGATAAAATGTTTCCAAGGCAACTTCATCTTCATCATGACAAGTTTTTTTACAAACAAACCGATATTTTGGCAAATGAGTGAGCATTCATCTTGAGAGAATTTCTCCAAATGTGCCAACATCTTGACATATTGTTTCCAAATACGTCAACATCTTGACAAATTGTTTCCAAGTCAACTTCATCTTCAGCATGACAACATTTGTATAAACAAGACATTTGTATTGATAATGTCTACATTGACATGCGTTTCTCGGATAATCATGCCAAATTCCGATTTATTTTCCATATATTTTCGATGAAAATTTCGCCATAACGAGTACTATTTTTTAATCAAATGCGAGTAATTTGACACCCCAGACCCGATCCAACAACTGATGAAAAGTAACGTCATCGGTCAGGGCATTACCCACCCGGTCCGTTTCGTGTTTATTTTACGAGCAGGAGAATTTACAAGCTCTCTTTTCCCCTTCGTAAATCTCCGGCTAATCTACCCAGATATCTTCTCGGAATCTACGCAAAAAAAAACCTTTCGACCCGTCTATGGTCCCGCGTCCTTGGCTTCCCGAGGAAGAAGACCTGAATCCGAATCGGGACATTCGTCCTCCCACTCTTCAGCGAGCCACTCCGAGTTTGTACAATTCCACCTCCGTCCTCTCTCCTTTCGAAGGAGAGATGTTCGCACAAATTCGTTGTGCAACTGTAAATCCCCAGTTATCGGATATCTGGGGGGAAGAAGTACAAATAAAAATTTTAAAAAAAGTAACCAATTTGGCCAGACCTTTTTTTATGTTATACTCCTTTTGCTGTTTCTGTTGTGCAGGGCACGTCCGCGATTTCACGGCATGATCAAAACTACGTTTTCCTCACTCCATCAAAACGGTTAACTTCTTTTTGATCCGGGCGTAAAACAGATCTAGGTTCAATATAGTACAAAATCCTTTTCTGTGTTGAAAATGGGTCGGCACAAGACAGCATGAGAAAGACATCTGGTACGATTCTGCCCAAATAAATGGCCTTTCTATACAATGACAGGCTGACAAGGGGAATCGTACCCGAGGAAACACTACCCTTTAGTAAATTTTGTTAAGGATTTTGTAATCAGGGAAATTCTGTCACATTTTGTAATTGGAGAAGTTATGTCGGGGATGCCTTGGGTAATTTGGTGGGAAGTGCTTCCTCAAGAGGCAGTGCCCTGTCACGAGTCCCGTATCATACTGTATCGTAAATATTATATTGACATGAAATAATGAACATGATTGGCAATATCAAACTGTGTAGTCGATATTATTGAGAGTGTAAGAGCCATATCAAATAATCGACATTCTTGTCAATGTCACACTGTATCGTCAATATCAAACTGTGTAGTCAATATTATTGATCGTGTAACGACTGCATAAAATAATCATAGACGAACGTGAACAGGTGGGCGACATTTTGACTAGAGCTTGTTCCAAGTGCAAAACTCCATTGACGTCAGAGGAATGACATGAAACCCAACATTTTTTGCTCCGCACATTCTAAAAACTACCTACAATTTTGATCTAGTTTTCTAAACCGGTTTATACCCGGCCAGTTTTTCTTTTAACGGTTGAACCTAAAGAGAAAGAGAGAGAGAGAGAGGAAAATCAATCACAATTGTATTACGGATCGCACTCTTTAAAAACAAAGACGGATATTTTCTTTCGCCCTGGGTCGGATCGTTAAAACTTTTATAACACAGTGACGCGCCGATTTTATCAACGGAAAAACAATGCCCTTTTCGGAAAAATAATTCAACGACCGACGGGTCAAGCAGATGGGCACCTTATCCAAGGGCGGAGGTGTAAGACCCTTGGATCAAGGTCTCGTTGGGTCCGACACGTTTCGCTCCTTAGCCCGAGCAATGTCTCGACAGCAGGACAAAATCTTTCTTGTCAGAGAGCGTACAATAATTAATTATATATATTTTTTAAAAAATTATAAACCCCAACATCCGCAATTTGTTGTTTTAACCCCGGCCACCAATTTGCAAATCTAATCGCCTTGATGAGCCTTGATGTTCATTCTTTGTTTTGTAATACAATTCCTCTTCGGTATAATTTAAATGAGTCAACATTAAAACTGAATTAATCAGTAGAAACAATAACGAATGTAACGACATGAAATGAATTCTACAACGAAAGAAACCTTTTTCCCCCTACTATAACCTACTAAAATTATATTAAGGTTAAATCACGTTGCTGCTAACAGAATATTTAAAAATCTATTATATTTCCTGGTCCGATTGTCCAAATAATGTCTTTTCAATTAATTAATCTTTAAGTAAGGTATTGGTTGAGATAAAAAAAGTCAGTGTCACGAGCGGGATTCGAACCAACGGCCTTTGGCTACCTACGCCGCTGCTCTACCACTTACCAACTTTATCCGAAGGTCATAGATCCGAACCCCTCTCGTGACTCGAAATGTCGTGGTGTCGTGTTGGGGTGCGCATTTGGCTGAATAAACCTTGCAATTAATTGGATAAGTATTGGTTTGTGTTTCTTCAGATTGAGCATGGACCTCTTTTTGCTAAAGATATGCCGCGTCGTTGACAACCTGGTCATAACCTTTTCATAGGCTATCGTTGTACGAAAACCACTACTATCAGAAAATTTTAAGGTACCTAAGTTATTTGGCAATTCCATGCCATTAGTTAACTTCCAAGCTAAGTAAATGTTAGTAATATTTTTGAATTGTGACAAAATCCAAAGGAGTTGGTTTTTGCATCTGGCAGGCTTTGTTTATTCATAGAAGGTTCTACTAATCACCCCAGATTTTTAGGTCGAAAACTCCGGTTTTTTAACCACCAGCTCATCAGTATTGCACGTTGTACAGCAATGTACATAGACAATGTTTGTACTATATATTTTTAGGTGAGTTTGTATGTCACGATTTAGCTTCCTTTAAATTCTCTAAAGTCTTCTCTCTCTGAAGGACACAGGAGAGTATCAGATACAACGATATGGTACACAGGTGGCTCCAAAACAAACGAAGGATCCGGATCAGGCGTTTTCTGTACAAGCCCAAAACATGAGCTATCGAACTCATTAGGGAAGTACATTCGGTCATTCAAGCAGAAATACATGCCATCAGTGCTTGTGCCCTGGAAAATTTTAAAAGAGGTTACACTGGCAAAAAAATCCTCATAAGATCAGATAGCCAAGCAGCCATTAAAGCATTAGCACGTAAAAGAATCACATCCAAGTTGGTCACTGAATCCGTCCAAAATCACCAAAACCTGGGAAACACAAGAACCTGATGATATCTTGGGAGGACACAGGGGAATTTTGGGGTAAGTAGAAAGCAGACAGACTGGCCAGAGGAGGATCTGTAAGACCATACATAGGCCCCGAACCTATTCTTGAGATAAAAAAAATGTTAAACATGGAAAAATGTTAACTTGTTCAAGATGGCTCAATCACAAAATTCAGTAAAGTTTGATACAGTCTCTGGTACAATGCTCATAATATATTCCCGTGCTACTCTCTTAGGCCGTCACGGTTCAAGGCGGGTTCCCTGGAACGTCGATCACCATTCGAACGAAGTTCAGAGAAAAAGTTTAATTAACTAAATTAGAATTAATGGCCCTTGTTCCTACCGGTTCCTGCAAATCATCCATTTCAATAAATTCCAAAATTACCAAACCGATAGGTTGGATAAAAGTGCAGGTAATTAATAAATATCCTGGATTCTAATTTTTTTCTAGTTCGGCATGCACTTCCTGTTTCCGTAATACTGGGTTTAAACTTTTTGCATAAACAAAATTATTAATTATCAGTTTCAACTAGAACCTTCCACGAGAATGTAATTAAGAAATACAAACATAATTTCGATGAATTGAGTTGTCATTCCCAAAGATGCCTTAGAGAAAAATTTTGGTTAACATATTTCCAAGCGAAATATCCTGAATAAAGAAGAAAAGAGCTCTCATTAAAAAATTAATATTTCTTATCAAGATGTAGGGTGGTGAAGACAAGTCAAGACTTGTTATTTTGTTAAATACAAAATAAGTTGTAAAGGTATTGGCCTAATTGGTGAAATTCTGACAAAAAAAATTTCGAAATGTTTTGTCTAGATTCTAGATGTAAGCTACGTTTGGCGAGTTATGTAGGACTTGTCATATGGTGGAATTCTCTACGATGATTGGCCTAATTGGTGTAATTCTGTAAAGATATTGGTCTAATTGGTGAAATTGTGTGAAAACATTTTATTTCGAAACGTTCAAACTATATGCAGGCTTATGTAGGTTAAGTAATGTCAAGACGTGTTATTTTTGAAGATAGGAGCGCGCACACTTTAGGTGCTGCAATGACAAAAATATATTGAAAAACACTCGTGGAAAAAATAATTTTGCCTGGAAAAGAAATCTCGACAAATATAAATTGCACATTTAATGGAAGACCAAAAAATCCAATAAATACCTATAACGAAAATAATAATTTGCACTGATTTCTAATTATTTTGTGTTGTTTTTTGTTTATTGAAATCCCAAGGATGACGGCGTGTTTTGAGATATTACAGTCGTAAAATCGGCATTTTTCCCCTCCCACACCCGTTCTGTTTTTATTATTTTTTTCTAATTTTTGTTTTTTATTTTGGGAATTCTTTCGCCGAGTCAGCCTGCCCTGGGGAACGGGGTCGTCGACGTGATGTGCCGGCCGACGGGGGTGCGGGAGTTCTGCGACCCCCACCAAGGCAACAAAGCGAGGGCTGACGGCCCCTCAGAACCAGTGGCCGACACACAGCCAAACGGCGAACACACCTCCGCTGAAGAAAGCGCATTTAACAGTCGAACACGGCGCTCGCAAGGGGGAAAAGAAAAAGAAGAAGTGAAACTGACATCAACCCAAAACCAGACTCGAAACATCTTGTATTTTACAAAAAAGGTGAGTGGATTTTAAAAATCCACAATTTTTTGACAAATCCTTAAAAACATACTATAGCAGGTCCTATTCTATGACCACATATGAAGATATTTGGGTTAGTGGGATTTTCAAAATTTTATCAAATTTCTGTGCCATATTCTTAACTTCTCTTTCTTTTGGGTTGGTGAAATATGACAATTTTATCTTTCAAATTTTTGAGGCAAGTTCTTAAACATTTACTGAAGGGTTGGTGGGATTTTCAAAATTTTATCAAATTCCTGCGCCATATTCTTAAATTCTCTTTCTTTTAGGCTGGTGAAGTATGACAATTTTATCTTTCAAATTTTTGAGGCAAGTTCTTAAACACTTACTGAAGGGTTGGTGGGATTTTCAAAATTTTATCAAATTTCTGCGCCATATTCTTAAATTCTCTTTCTTTTAGGCTGGTGAAGTATGACAATTTTATCTTTCAAATTTTTGAGGCAAGTTCTTAAACACTTACTGAAGGGTTCGTGGGATTTTCAAAATTTTATCAAATTTCTGCGCCATATTCTTAAATTCTCTTTCTTTTAGGCTGGTGATATATGACAATTTTATCTTTCAAATTTTTGAGGCAAGTTCTTAAACACTTACTGAAGGGTTCGTGGGATTTTCAAAATTTTATCAAATTCCTGCGCCATATTCTTAAATTCTCTTTCTTTTAGGCTGGTGAAGTATGACAATTTTATCTTTCAAATTTTTGAGGCAAGTTCTTAAACATTTACTGTAGGGTTCGTGGGATTTTCAAAATTTTATCAAATTTCTGTGCCATATTCTTAAATTCTCTTTACGACTTCTCTTCATTTTGGGTTGGTGGGATTTGACAATTTTATCTTTCAAATTTTGACCCAAGTTCTTAAACACTTATTGTAGGGTTCGTCGACAAAAATATGAAGAACAGAAAAAAAAATTTGTTGGGAGGAAGGGATGAAAAATGTTAAAATTTCTAATAAATTAGAAAATTGTCCCTCTCTCTGTTCGGAACTATTAAAAGAATTTACATAAATGAGGCCATAAAAAAAATTGACCTTCCGAAGAAAAAAAACAAACTTGAACTGAATCATGGCAAAAAGGTTTTTTAATAATAACCCAACTTTACATATATTAATTACAAGCACGACGTTGTAATTTCAATATTAAAAAAAGCTCATGTCATAAGAAAGTAGACGGAGAGAAGAAAATAGTGATGGACGTTTGTTGGTCGTGCGGCCGTGGGTTAAACCGGAGCATATCCGTATCCACAACCTTCCAAATGCATATTAGAAGTTTGTTTTTTCCTGTATTTGAGAGGTTTTTTTTTATCTTCCTTTGGATATAGGAAGCCAAGGATACCAGTCCAAATTAAAAAATTTTTCATCTTAACCTTTCAATCGTTTTAGAAAATGTTTGACAATTATATTTCCGTTGTCTTTGGCCTAGACTGGAAATATACATCCTATAGGACTGCGGACTGGGTCCTCAGAACTAAATATAAGAAAAGTCAGGAAATTCAAAGAGTCAAAATTTGGCTTTTAAATACATTCTGAGGGAGTTTTACTGTTTGGAACTAGGTAAAAATGTTTTCGTTCTGTCAAAAATTTTTGATCCACCGGGCCGGATAATAAAAGTAATAAAAATCAAAATTAATAATAGTCACATTTAGTTGTTATGAGCCTGTGTGTCTGGGGCAAGAAGGTTCATTCGCCCTTTAGGAGGTTTCTGGTCTCCTTCGGGCTGGATATAAAAGACAAAATTGATGTACAACCAGTCAATGTTTGATGGTTAAGCCAGTTTTATCAAATGTTTAGTCTTTCCCTTGAGTCTAGGTAAAGAATGTTGCAGAAAAATTCTATCACAGATGTGGATATAAAAAGTCATAAAAATCAAAATTTAAAACAGTCAGGTTTTGAATTTTCAAAACTTTTGAACAAATTTTTGTTATTTTTTCTTGTGAGAATGGCCCAAGAGGTAATATTACTATTGAATGGCATTTTTGGCCTTCCGGTCCGACAAGAAAAGTCGCAAAACCTAGAGTCAAAATTTGATATGCCATACTTTTAAAGCCGTTAATTCCTGGGTGGCTCCTTAAAGAAAGTGAAACTTTGAACTGCCCTGACAGACTTTTCTGATCGTCCAGCAATTCTAGAAATGCCGCAGTAAAATTATCATTACCCGAAACGTTACCAATATTTGTTCTGTTTACTTTGGTCCTCCGGGCTGGACGAGGGAACAAACGTCGCCCAAGACTTTGAAAAAAGCCTGTTCGGTTCGCCTGCCTGACTGGACTTAATAAGCACGTCGAACTTTATTGCGCGTCTGTTTTATAACCCATTTGTTACATCTAGCACTGAGCTAACTCGGAAAAAATGTTATTTATGAACGTGTCGCAAGCCAAGTGATTTTCATTAGATTTATTTGCAAAATATTACTTCAATCTCACCGGACTTGAAGATCAAGTCCCTGGCATGCTCAAATTAAGAAGGGGGAGATATGAAAAATAACCCATAAATAGAAATTTCGCCGGCTCGTCCTTGTTACGTTTCCGAGTCGACAAACAATCGGTGGAATTTCCATTTTCGCATCGGTCCGCCCTGTTTCTCCCCGTCCCCCTCATTTTCAGATATAACACACAACACATTCCTTGTGACGGCAAAACAAAATATTTCTCCTTGATTAATACAATTTCGGCTACATTAAACGAGAAGACGCATAATATTAAATAGCACTTGCCATTTCCGCGATGCTAACGATCCAGGAAAAGCTATTTCTCAACTAATTACTTGTTTAATTAAACGGAAAAAAATTAAATAATTTATTGCCCTCCCTTGGAGACATTTTCAAGGTTGTTACAACCCAGAACAATGAGTGAAACTCGGGAAAAATCTGTACAGGGATCGAAAACAAGTCGACCTTCTGCCATACGAAATAACGCAAGTGTTAAAAAAAAAGAACGTTAAATGTTCTAATTATTTATTTTTCACTTCTCTTTCTCTCGGCCTTGTCTCTTTTCCGTACGGTGTTTGACCAACCGAGAAGAATAACCATTGTTTTTTAAATTATTGTTCAAATAATATATATATATTATAATTTCATCCATCAGAGTCTAGTCGATCCGTGGTAAGCGATGGTAGCAAAATAAATGGACTTAACATTGTAAAAACAGCATGACCATTTATTACTCCCTTAAAATAAAAAACTCATATTCTACATTAAAATAAACAAAAAAATTATCAATATAACGTTTCAACTTAAGCATATCACTGAAATGAAATAACTGAACAAATATAACCTCAAATTTTAATTAAAAATAAATCTCTTTTTTTTATTGCTATTATATTGCATGTCATATTGTTCGAGCGGAGCTGGTGGAATATAACCTCAAACATTAAAACAGGTGATCGAATGTAACATCAAACTGTATTTTATATTCAAACTGTTGATCGAACATAACCTCAATTTATCTTAAACTTTTGATCGAATGTAACCTCACATTTCTCTAAAAAAAAATAGCTGTTGTAAAAAGTCGATTTTTTCGAAATAAAACAGCTGTTGTGAGATAGAAATGGCATTGAATATAAAATAATATAAATTTAAAATCAAATAGCTGATAAATCAGCTGCTGATTTTATTTACATTTCAATAGCTGATCAATTAAAAATAGAATAACAGACCAAATGTAAATTCAGACTCCAAATTACTCTGAAGAAAACAGCTGATGTAACGTTCTGTAAATAAAATAGTTCAACGTATATTGCCTCAAATTTTCCTTTGGGTAATAATAGGCGATCGAATATAATAACCTCAAATTCCTCTTAAGATTAGAAAAACTGATGGAATATATTTTCAAATTTCTTTTAAAAATTGAAATCCTGATTGAATAAGTTCTTTTCACAAATATCTTGACATTTGAACAGTCGAAGCAGCTGATTGTCTGTTCCTTCCCAGCTCTCCTCTCTCTCGCTCTTTCTCGCCATCCGCTATCCCTCTCAAAATTCAAACACGATGGTAATATAACCTCAAATGTTATGTTCCAACGACTGAAAGAATAAAACTTCAAATTTTATATTTAAATTCGATCATACAATCCTGTCAATATTGCCCCTTATCCTTTATCGTTCGGCTAAAAATAACCACAAACTTTCGCAATATGTTGTGCGAACTTCAGGATGGGGCCTTTTCTATCCATAGGATTTTCTCCCTCCTCGATCGCCGTTGTGCAAGCTCGCAGCATCGGATCTGGGAATATGGCTCAATGCCGACCTGGGAAAAAAATAAAGCCGTGTGAAACTGCTTAACGCCGGATAATTCACACGAATGAAAATAAAACAACAACCAGGAAGGTGGAAAGATAATTGGCGAGTGTTTTGGTAAACAACGCTTTAGTTGGAGGTAAGAGAAGGGGAGGTCTCAGACTGCGGTCGACTATTTCCGATATGTGTTAACGAATTTTTTTTAAAACGCTTAATCATTTCTGGGATCGTGTTTTTGCTACTGTCCCAAATCTGATGTTTGTAAGGCAAGGTAAAGGATTGGCATTGTATTTTTTTCTTCTCTAGAGGTTAACTAGGTGTTTTTAGATTTCATATAATCCTTACTTTTGTCACGGTCTGTTTTCGATTCAACGAGATGGGTCCAACTCTGAATCCTTTTTATGAGAAACAGAGCCCCACAGGTATTGATCGAACCTGAATACAGCTGATCGGGTGCCTTTTTATAACAAAATTTTAATCGAAGAATTAAAACTTTTTAAATTTAAATAAACAATAATTTCATGCAAACCGTTTGCCAGACGATTTGGAACAAGGGGTGGATAACTACTCACTGTTTACATTCGATCCGCAGTGGACCGAAGCACTCTAATTTAGGGAATACAACACTTTTTAAGTTCTTTTCAGGGTCGAACACTTCTTTTTGTCTCTCCTCTACACGGAATGGACATGTTCACTTCTAGGCTCGACTGTTGATCTCTAGATTTTTTCCTCTAGGCCTATTCATGAAATCTAAATCATAACATTGTCACTTTGAAATAAGTTGAAATCTGGCTAAATTTCTCCTTCATAGTAATAAAACACTGTATGAATTCGACCCGGGTAAGAGTTTAATTTTTTACAAACAGGGGAAGTAATAATCGGTTTCATGATACTACTACCTTCTATTCCTACTTCCCTTTAATCTCCAACAGCTGAACGATTTTATCTTTAAATCAGTTGATTATTTATAATGACTAATTGTTCTTAGAACAGTTGAACGATTATCCACTTGGTACGTTCTGTTAAAATTAAATTAAAATGGCTCATCGAATCATTGCAATTGTTCTTTAATTTCAAATAGCTCATCGTATGTAGCCTTCAATTGTTCTTTTTATTTCGAACAGCTGATCGATTATAACCTCCAATTGTCCTTTAATTTCGAACAGCTGATCGAGTATAACCTCCAATAGTGCTTTAATTTCGAAAAGCCGATCGAATGTACCCTGAAATTGTTCTTTAAATTAGAACAGCTGATCGGATGTAATCTCCAATTGCCCTTTAAATTAGAACAGTTGATCGGATATAACTTGTAATTTTCTTTTGAATTAGAAGGCCGGAACGAATATAACCTAGCATTTTCCCTTTAAATTAGAACAGCCGATTGTACATAACCTTAAAGTATCTTAAAAATTTAAACATCTGATCAAATGTAACCTCACGTTTCCCTTTAAATAAAAAAGCTGTTGTAATTTAAAGTCGATATTTTTAAGTAACGCCGTTGTGAGATCATAATTGAAGATAACTTTATTTGAATTTTAAATTCAAATGGCTGATCGAATAGAACGTAAAAATAACTTAATAGCTGTTGTACCAACTTAACATTTGATCAACTATTTCCAATTTCATTTAAATTCTGACAGCTGATCGATTAAATTTTACTTTAATAGAATAACGATCTCGAAGATGGGAAAGTCGCGGTAGGTCTTTTGTTGTGGACGACGATCAACAAAAAACGTTGAATATTCACGTAAGACATCATGGGAAAATGCGCAAGAGCTTAGTTTTGACCACTCAGCCGTTGTTCCCATCTAGAGTTACCACAAAGAAGCTCAACAAGTGGGTACCGCACGAATAGACCGAAGCGCAAAGAAATTGACGCTTTACAATTTGCACGTATCGTCTGTAAGGCCATCAAAATGATCCATTTCTCGATCGAATCATCACGTGCAGGAGGCATACAGGTCAGCGGTTGAACAAGGAAGAAGCGCCAAAACACTTCCCAAAATCTGCACATTAAAAAGATTATAATGACTGTTGGGTGGTGGGTGGTGTACTGCTGGGGTTGTTCACTGCAATTTCCCAGATTATGATTGCAGAGAACTATTGGCAAGAAATTGACGTCTTTGCCAAGCATTTGGTAAACCGGGGGAGGGAGGACGATTCTTCTTCACGATAGTTCCAGGCCACACGTCGCAATGCCGACCGTGTGGAAACATAAGGATTTTAGGGTATGAAACCTTGCCGTACCCCTGTTTTCAGACGTCCACTTTTTTAGCCATTTTGATCACTTCTTGAGGGATAAAATTTTAAGAGACACGGTGTAGCCGAAAACGCCTTCCAAGACTACATTGTGAGTAATTAAAGATGTCAGCAAAATAAAAGCGCTTATATCACGTTGGCAAAGATGTACAGATTGTGATGGAAAATATTTCGAATACATTTTCTTTATTTTATAAAATTAATAATATTTTGACTGCCGTTTCAAAGGCCGTGTTATTTTTGCACCAGCCCAATGTCAGGGATTCCCATTTTTCAACTTGTACAGCAGTTTGAACGGTAGTAAAAGCACATAGAGAATTTTTGGTCTTCCGGGCCTGATAACGTTAGTCAGTTTGATCCTCCTGTTCAAATTGGAGGCTTAGGATTGCCCATGCATCAAATTTAAACTAGATGGATGTTTTTCCCCTCCGGAGAAGATAAAGTTTTGCATCCATCTATTAATTGCCCCTCTATCATGTAGAGATTACCCAAAGAGGAAAACGTTCGCAACTTCCAGTTATGCAGTAGTAGTCTTTCGCGTTTTTTCTTCGTTTTTCTCTCCTTCCTCAGAGGCATCTTTTAAAGTTCATTACAGCCCGCTTTAATAACAGTGATTGAAGAGATGAAAGCATCCGCGGTTCCACTTCGTCATCGTCCGGCCCTGGAAAACACTCAATGGTCCCCCCCCCTGGAAAATTGGGCCTTCCTCCAACCTCCCCCCACGCCGTTGCGCAACGGCGACAAGAAAGCGATTATCCCTTTTTCCGTACGGGCTCTCGTTTCGACACCCGTAAGTAGACCGCGTTCCGAAGGAGGTCCGCTGGTTAAAACGCGGATCCACGCGTTTTACATCAAAAGTAGAAGAAAAATTACCTAACATGAAACGATAAAACGACCGAGAGTAGTTTCTTCCGCCTGGTTATATGGTGTGCGATGATTTTGTCGTTCGGCATCTGATGATTTTCTCTCTGTATAATGCCGCTAAAGCGTCAAGAGTAGAGATGAAGCGAGGCAGAATCCCAAAATCCTAGCCATTTCTCTGTTAAAATTGAAAATTCATCAAATTTGTAGAGTTTGCAGTAGTTTTTCTCTACTTTAAATGTATGCTGTATCCTGTTTCGCTCGACCATCTCATGCTACTCATATTGCAGCATCAGAGATGATCTACGCCTGGCACAAAATGAGTGAAATCTACGAATTCACCCTTTTCTTCTTACAGAAAAATCTTTCAGTTTGTAAGTTTTCATAGATTTAATTTTACTTGGTTTGCATATGGCCTAAGCTATGATAACGCAGGTTAATCTCAAAATTAGTCGTTTTGGTGAAATGGTAAAATTTTTGAGACGAGCGATTTTTGTTTTTAACTTTTCTTTAGATTAAATGCTCGATGTATCTGTTTTTCTCGGTCTGCATCTCATGCTTCTTCTATTGCAACTGTAGAGATGATCTGTACCGGCTTAAAATATAAAAAAAACTCCCCTTTGAATTAAAAAAACAGAAAAATCTTTGAGTCCACGTTCTCAAAAGTTTTCTTTGCTTTGGTTGTATGCTGTACGATTTGCAGCATACGCTTTTGTTTCTCCAGCAGTGGAGATATTCTAAGCTGGGACAAAACACGCCAGATATTAAATTCTTCCACCTTTTTGAGAAAATAGCACAATTTTTTGTCTTTAGCTTTATTTTGTTTAAATGTGTGCAGTTTGTGTTTTCTTTGGTGTTCACCATATGCTTCTTCTGCAACAGCAGAGATAATATCTGGGCTAAAATTGCCAACTCCTCAAAAATCGTCCACTTTTTTTAACAGAAAACGACAGAATTTCTGGTCTTTAGCGTTTTTTAAGCTTTTGTTTAGTTTAAAAGTATGTTTATTCTATTTTACTCGGTGTGCATCATATGCTCCTCCTCCTGTAACAGTAGAGATAATCTAAGAGAGGAAATAAAACTAGTTAAATAACAAAATTCGCCGACCTTTTTGAGAAATTGGCTGTTTTTTGGTCTTTAGGTTTTTTGAATTTTTCTTTTGAAATGTATCTTCTTAGTGTTTTCTTCAGTTTGCAGCACATCCTTTGCATTCTGCAACAGTGGTGATAATCTAAGCGAGGACAAAACGTGCAAAATTTCAAAATTCTTCCACCTTTTTGAGAAAATGTCCAAATTTTTTGGCCTGTAGCTTTTTTGAGATTTTCTTTCGTTTAAATGCGTGCCGTTTGTATTTTGTTCGGCGTGAATCATGTGCTGCTCCTTCTGCAGCTGTGGAGATAATTTCATGGCAAAGCCTGGTAGCTCCTCACATACTGGCAACACTTTTGTGAAGAAATGGCAAACCAAAAGTCTTTAACGTTTTTTGAGCTTTTGTTTAGTTTAAATGTATGCCATTTGCATTTTCTTCGTTGTGCGTCTTATTTGGCTTCTTCTGCAGAGTAGAGACGATCTTGGCAGTCGTAAGACGGGTGATTTATGTCCACCTTTTAAAGCGATCGGCTTGTGGGTTTCTCTTTCGACTGTCAAGGGCAAATCTGTGTTGATAACAATGTTTAACCCGGCCAGCCATGAGCCGAGTTGGTACAGAACACAGGAAAAAAGGGATTAGAATTGCGCTTAACCGTGAATTATCCTCGGTGTCGAAACGGCCCGCGTTTCGCCAAGAGCGGAAGGAAGATCCATGTCGCAAAGGGCCTCTTCCTGCCTTCGACAAGGAATCGCTCTTAATCCTGCTTGTAAACAGAAATCCGACTTTCACCCTTGGATCGTGATCGTGGGTGGGAGGGGTGAGATATTTTTGAAACCTGAAACCGCCCTATTTCTACCCTAATTTCTCCAAATGTTTCCACACGGGGAAAACCCGCCCTTACCGCGGTGAAACACTTCCTGGACCATGGCGGTGTGGAAATGGTATTTTTCAAGTGAAGTCCCATATGATTTATGATCGATGGCTCGTCGTGATTTATTGGGGTCGTCGTCGATATGTCACACGCGAGATTTCCCAACGAGATCCCGAACAATGGTGAAAAGCACTCGACACCCTGGGGATCGCGACTTTCGAACGGATCATCGAAAAAAGATTAAGCTGTCGAGGTCGGGTTGTGCAACCTCGGTGGATTAAAGGCGGATCATCCTGTTTATTATGGCTTGACGAATTGGGGCTCGATTATGTCATTTGACTTTCACCCGACCTTGCCCCACCGAGGCCGGGCGTCGACTTGGGAATTTTTCCCATGCCCCGATCAACCCCCAGTTGGTTTATTTAATTAAAGACAAAATCTGATAATTCATTAATTATTTACAACGCTAAAAGTTCAAAGGAAAAGATATTCTATTTTCACCTTAAACAGCGTATTGCCAGCTTTCTTTAGATAATTAATAGCCCAAGGTAAGCAGAAAATTCAAGATCGGCCGGTTTCGACTGCTTCTTTCGATCTTTATTTGACATATCCAGCCCCGATTTCACATTCCTGCAACGTGTACAACAGCCTTTATTTCTGATATCGCAGATTAGAAATAACCCTAGGAATAGTCGAAATATCCAGGTTTGAAGATTTGAACCTATGGTATGGTTTGGTAAAAAGGATACTAGAGATTGATAATTTCATACCAAATCAAAATAGTCGAGCCTAGCCCTCGAAAGGAGCGAACAAAAAACCCTAGTTGTAGGTAGCTGAGGAGATTTCATGTTGGAATTTTCATCATGTACTCATCGGATGCCAGAATGAGACCAATTCATACTAAATGGTATGGTATGGTGGAGGAAGTTACTAGGGAGCGGGGTTTGTATTCCACAAGCACAAGCCTTGATCACTTCTCTTTCTGGCTGAAAGATCGCAGTACTCCCTTATGAGTTTGATTGCTCATGTTTTGGGCTTCTACGTAAGAAGCCCGTTGAGTAATGTATGTTATGGGGGAGCATGTTTCTTTTATAGCACAAAACTTGTCCAATGATTGAAAAGAATCGCTCAATGGGCACAGAGGTCGCCGGCATTATTAAGACAACCTCTGCTTAGATATAAAGGCGAGGGAAAATAATTTTCATGTCGTCCTATTCCTTTAGCAGTTTATTTTTAGGGAAGTTAATGCTAATGGGTTGTTGAAGTATAAGGATAGTTCATCTATAGAATTTGACCACTTTTTCCGCTTCGGTCTATTTGCCTTTTCCCTCTGCTTGTGGGTCTGCCAGAAGTCGTAGGTCGCTAATGACCTATCATCATCTGAAGATGATTGTGTAGTGATGTGCGTCTCTCCCATTTCTGCCACATTTCTTACGATGCTCAAAGCACTCGAGCAAGTTGTCGGTTTGGTAAAATGAATATTCTCGATTGAACCTGGGTACAAATGGTCGAAATCGCCATGTTGTTTTTCTCTAAATTTGAACAACCTTGCTCGGGTATCCCTTAGAAGTGATTCTTTGATATCATTACTGATGCTAGGTCAATTGTCACAGCTTGCAGCTCAGTAATCAATATGTAAGGATGCAGCAAAACCTGGAGTTTCAGTCAGTGATTTTCCCCATAAGTTTAAAATGAAATAAAAATTCAAAAAGAAATAGATATACAGATATTACTGAGCACAATTTTTCACACGAGGGATATTAACAAGTAGACCTTGTTTTTTAAACTTTTGAATATGTAATGTAGAAAAGATAGAGTTGATCATGGAGGAGGGACCCATGTACAGCCAGTGTTCCAACCAACTTCAATTATTTCACTATTATAGTTCAGTTTCTACCAGCACCATACCAGTACTTGTAGCAGAGGAGATTCGATAATAAAAATACTTGATACCGAAAGTAAATAGATACTTTATTCATATTGATTAGTGTCGGAACGTCACTAATTAAGTCTAGAGCTCTCCTTAATCCCCCAGTACACCTTCGCGGCCCTTGAGTGTATTAATTATTTGCAGCGCTTCTGTCAAGTCTTTATTGCGCCAAATTTGTGTCGTGTTTAAATCTTTTTGTATATTCTCTTAATACGCTTCATTCTTTTCGGTCGATCTTCATTTCTCGAAGTACAAATCCATTCTTCGTGGGAGTTTTTCATGGTCCCCCCCCCCATCCAGATCAATAGGATATGAGAGGCCGTTGAACGCGGACGTCGGCCAAGGGCGCGGGGTATTTTTCATCCCTGGAAATCACGGCTGGATTCCTGGAACGGGGAATTCCGGAGTGGCTCTATACCCGCTTTTGTCGACCGGTACTGCGCCTTGTACCAATACACGTACCAGATTGATACGCCTAAACAAATAGACAGAGGGGGAAAAATACCAACACTATAAATCCTACGAACAATGCTCTTTTGTTGTCAATTCTGAAGGTTTCTTTTTACAAATCTAAAAAGGTGTCCTACTGATGCCCACTGCAGCAACAACACAACACTAACTTCATTTTTTTTAAAATTATATTATTTGATATTTACAACTACAAATATTGTATTAAATAAATATGAACATATTAATACACTGATAGGGAAAAAATTCCACGCAATTGATTTTAAATTTAATTGATTAATAACAAGTGTAGTGCTTATCAAAATTATGTAGTGCTGAGGATGTTGCGCACTTGTATTCGATCAGCGGTACGAAATTAATGAACATTTGGAGGTTATATTCGTTCAGCTGTTCTAATTCAATGTACAATTGCAGGTTATAACCGATCAGCTGTTCTAATTCGAAATACAATTACAAATTAAATCGTAAAAGCTGTTCTAGTTTAAAGGGCAATTTGAAGTTACAATCGATCTGCTGTTCGAAATTAAAATAGAATTAGAGGTTAGATTCGATCAGGTGTTCTAATTCAAAGTACAATTGTAGATTATATCCGATCTGCTGTTTTAATTTCAAGCAAAATTGGAAATTACATTCGATCAGGTGTTCGAAATTAAATGATAATTGGAGGTTATGTTCGATTAGCTGTTCGAAATTAAAAGACAATTGGAGGTTATGTTCGATCAGCTTTCCTAAATTAAAGGACATTTGGAGGTTAAATTGATCACAAATTTCAATTTTATTAATCATTTCTGAATCAATGTCAATTACTGGATGAAAGAAATGGATTTTTCATTGCAACCATTCAGGTAGGTTTGTGGCTATTGCCATTAATTATGATCAGCCGTAAAAAGCCTTTTTAATGTCCAGAAACAATCCAATAACGTAATTATCTTTATTATTTTATTGTGAAATCAAATAAATGACACCAAACAAAGCCTGATCAGTGGATCTGCCAGGGAGAAAACCATACTGTTTTCTTATGTTGAATAATATTAGATTTTTTCAATTTTTGGTAATGATCGTCGGAAAAGACGAACTTGGAAGATCAGCAGGTTTATTACTCTTATGGACCATTTTAATTATATGGAACTTCCATTGCCTTCAAGTGTGTTTCAAATAAAATTGACGTGGATAAAGTAAGCTTATGGTTTAAAACAAGTGCATTAATCCCCAATCGTTGAGTCCCATAAAAGTTGGAAGACCTCGATGTACACTCTTCTGGATTGACCCCGTACATTCACGCTGTTTCTCTTTGTCATTTCAGCGCAAAAGGCTTTTTGTAAATAACTGTTGGACAAATTGCCGTATCCATGGGAGCCGGCGCGTCCTTGGAGATGCTTTAAATCGTTTATATCGCTAAACGGCCGGAAATACTTAGGATACAGCGAAAGAAAAGGCTTTTAAGTCTTTTCTTCAAAACGCATTTAGTCGAGGTCGCGGATAAGTGCCTTGCACGGTACGGTCGAATGTTGCCTGTCTGTTTTTAAACTCGTTCCTTCTTGTCATTTGTATGAAGGTTTGATCCTTTTCCGCCTTTTCATCCACAGGCCACCGTCCCGTCCCGCTAGTCTAGAACGCTAGGAACGACCTTTCGGAAAAATCTGTAAGGCCGTGCTACGCACGAGAGAGATTCATACGCGCCATATTCGATTCGAAACGGTCGAAACAGATTCATTCCTCCCAGGGGTCCTTGGACACTTATCGCCTCCTCACTGAACCGGTATTTCCTTTCTAGGATTGAAAATAGACACTATGAAGGAATTTGCATAATAA
This sequence comes from Cimex hemipterus, assembly GCA_039619505.1. Classification (NCBI taxonomy): domain Eukaryota; kingdom Metazoa; phylum Arthropoda; class Insecta; order Hemiptera; family Cimicidae; genus Cimex; species Cimex hemipterus. Next base: position 4,904,433 of record CM077110.1, on the reverse strand, counting down.
TAGGGAAAAGCCACCAGTAATTACAATAGTCTAGGGAGCGACGAACCGAAATGCATACAAAAGACGCCCTAAGTGCATTTTATCCACTGAAAGTTGAGAATAGCAGGAGCAACTGTATAAGGAAAAAGGGTCCGAGTTTCATAAAAACCACGAAGGAAGCATCTGCAAAATTTTGTCGAGCTCTAGGAGCTTCATTCCTGTATACGTAAAAGCTAAGGGTGACCGATATTGGTTCGCACCTTAGGACTTTTTCCGAACTCCTCTCCTTGCTACGTAAAACCTAAGATTGAAAGAAGCATCTAGCAAGGCTAATAAGAAAATTTACGAGCTCCTGTTTCTTCTCGGCAGAGGTGTGAACAGACAGAAACAATGATGCACTCGTGGATCAGAAACTGACTTGTAGAAGCTCCTGTCTTGTAAAAGCTAAGATGATCAGGAGGGCCTATTCCATCCACCGAGTACAGTTTCGGTACAGTAAGATTATCAATGAACCAGATTACTAGATGGGTCCTAGGATAGATGTTTGTCGACCTACTGCTTTGAACAAGTGGGCACAAGAAAGAAAAATCGATTCTTTGGCACGATACAAAATATTTCCTTAATCCCTGTTCTTTTTTTTACCAACTGGTTACAAATTTTCCCGGTGCATACCAGGTGTCACGAATCTAATAAAAGGAGGCCTGAGTGTTTTAGATAAAGCTTCTCTTTAGCTAAAAGTTCGGAGTAACCGCAGCTCTGGGTCTGAGTGGGAGAATCAAGAATTTTGAGTTAGCAGGAATGAGCTGTTGTCCTGTTTTCTGGACTGAAAGACCGGGCGAACAACGTCGAAGTACCAGCATGGCAGGATCCGTTCTGGTCTTTTTCTACCTATGATTAAGAAATTAACAGAGCATTCAAGTTTTGAGTAATAGGAGCAAAATAATCGTTTAACCGATTGAAGTTCGATGAGCTCCTCTTCTTTCAGTTGATGGGTATGGGTACCAAGAGCAAAGAAAATAGATTCAAGTCCCTGTCCATTTTTACCTACGAGTTAAACGCTTCTGTTCCCTTTAGCTAAAAGTTCGGAGTAACAGGAGCGTTGTCTGAGTGAGAGCATCAAAAGAGTTTAGAGGATTTCAATTTCAATTAATGGTTATAAGCACCAGGAGTTAGGGATCTTAAGACAAAACATTGCGATTAACCCCAAGCAATTTCAAGTAATCTCCCCAAAAAAATTAATTTAAAAAACTCTCATTCATCTTCTACTGGCCTTGAAAGATAATCGCGAGCTCGTACTCACGACTATTATTACGATTGGTACTAGAAAGATGAGGTATTTGATCTTCTCAGGTATCCTGTAAATAATCAGAGAAGTGAAAATCCCATTTTACCAAAAAGAAGTGGACCAGTTCAATTTTATCACTGCTGGTCGGTTTGTCGATTTGTACCATGAACTAGTCGCTTCTCAGTTCTTACAGGATCAGGAGCGTGAGTTCAATATAGCTTTTTGAGGAGATCGTCTTTTCAATTCTATTAGGATTCGGGTACAAAGATCGATCCTGAATTTTTTAAATCCTGATTCAATTATACCAGGAACTGGTTCGTTGGTTAAACGAATCAGGAGTGAAAGGCCGATTGGGCCCAAAATTGTCCATTTGATAAAGGAGCTCGGTATTTCCAATTCTGACTGAAGTGTGTCAGGCAGATCAATACTCCAAATTCGGATTGTACGCTACAAGGAGCGATCGTATGTTGCAGTTAGATAATAGATAAACAGTAGCAATCTAGATCTAGAAGAGAACACCTGGTAGATTTTGTTCTACTTTGGATTATGAAGACCGGGAATCTTTAACGACACGATACGAAGAACTTAAGAGTTGCTGTGTTTCAGCTAACAGAATGGAATTTTGAAGAGGGCAAATTGAAAGAAGTATCAGGAGAACGAAAAAACGAAAGTAGGGTGACATAGGAACCAGGAATAAGAAATCTTTAGTAGATGAAGCTATCTAGTTACCTTCAGTTTGGTAAAAAGAAATAACAAGAGCAAAGTTTCTTTAGTGGCACGAAGTGTTCTCCCGAGTTCCTGTCCAAAAGTAAATTGCATGTAACAGGGGCAAAGGTTCTACAGTGAGTGGGACAAAAAAGCTACGACTTGGCAGGCGAAAATTTTTCAAATGTTTCTGTTTCTTCAAAAACTGATAGAAACATGAGCCGTGGATCTGAGATGGGAAGAAAAAATTTGTAAAAAAAAAGGCGTTTTAATTATTGAAGATTTAAATAAAAATCCTTAGTTACTCTGGGCTCTTTTTGGTTTACTTGAACTCCAGGAGCAAGGATACTTTAGTGTCATGTTACGGAGTGAGCCCTTGAGCACCTTTTCGGTTTATTTGAAGGTTATGTGTACCGAAGTATCTTAATTGGGTGGGAGTATATGAGGTGTTAAGCTCCTGTTTTCTTGTAAGTTAAAGTATATCAGAAGCAATGGATTTTTAAAGATAAGACATGGACTATTTTATTTAGCTCCGTTTCTAGATTAGGCACACGGCTACTAGGAGAGTAAGTTCCATTCGGCCAGGCTTGGGTGTTAAGCCAGGATTTCGTTTTTTCAAATTCTGACTGGACAATCGGGATGTTGGTTGATTTTGTACAGGAGTTTGATTTTTTTCATAAGAGCTCTTATTTTTTAAATTTATGAGTACCAGGCGTGTAGTATTTTTGATAGGATGGTAAGTTAAGCTTCTAGTCCTTAACTCAGGGATTTGCGGGAGAAAATTCGTATCGAAACATGGTTTTTAACAAGAGGTGTTATTTTTTTAGTTTAAACTGGCGGCTACCAGGAGCCCAAGAAGATTTAAGAGTAGTGACCTTTCTTTAGTTTTGATGGATGACTCACAGAAGCGATCATCAATAGAGAAAAGTTGTAGCGGGATTTTTTTAAATGAACTTGTTTTTTACCCGAGGGCTGTTCGGTTAAGAAAACAGCTTAACCGTGGTCACTGTTTAGGATGGCGGTGTTGGGGTCAGGTGTAGGAATCGGCCGTCCTTCATTGTTTCTCAGAGGTCATCGATTCATAGGGTAGAGCTCGATTTTTCCGTATAACTGGGTCAAATTCTCACGGGCCATTGTTTTTGCTTTGACTCGTATGTCCTGTTATGAATTTGTGCAAGCTGGCATATCGAGGTCACTTCCTAAGATGACTAGGTGTTTTTTTTTTTTTTTGTTTTTAGCGCGCGCGCTTATTATATAAAAATTGGAGAGTGAAATGATCGGAGTATCTCAGGGACGAAAGGACGGGACAACTTGGTCCGGTTTGTTTTTCCTTGTTTACGAAAACGTCCATTGGGAAATCGGCTCGGTCTTTCGCAATCTGCTGAGTCCCTCTTTCGTTTTTGCTGTTTTCAATGTCGAACTTGGGTAAAATGCGCAATCGACGCAGTTTCTTTTCCGGTATCAAATTGGACGAATTGTCCTTGTCAACAGCCTTTTCCTCTTCCTTCCACTGCTCTGTTGATATAGTTAAGGGGAAATATACACCTAACGTAAACGGTCTAATCCCCTGTTCATGCATTATTAATTTTTTTTTTAAATATTTACAGTTTCCCAATTAAAAAAGTACACAATAATAGTATTAAGTAAAAGTATTATAAACTGTATATAAATTGAGAAATATTAAATAAGAAAAACAAATTAGAATGAATCCAAACAATTTGAAAATATTATTAACACTACATAATTATCAATTATAATCAAATTTGATATTAATTATATTTTTGTGTGGAATTTAGTGACCGGTATTTGATGTTTAATTTGGAGGTCATGGGTTGCGATCTGGAGCGACGTAGGTTTTAGAAAAAACGTTTTCTTTATCGTGCTAATGTTTCGATCTTTATTGAGATCCTCTTCAGGGTTCGCAAAGTGTTTTCCGTGTAGATGTGTCATTATTGTCTGTCGTGTTGAGACTTTGTGAGTGCCCTGTGAGGACACAAGAATGACACATCCGCTCGGAAAACAAACACTTTGAGCCCCTGAAGATGATCCAAATAAAGATAGATAGCAAAGTTTTTCTAAAACCTACGTCACACGGCATCCAAATTAATTATTAATTAATTTATTTTTTGTATACGCGGCACTCGGCCGTTTCGATGAAGCAATACAATGCTAATTGTAATTTACAATAAAGGTCTAATTTTTTATAAAGAGACATAAAATAAATCAATGCCATTACGGTTCGAAGGAAGACAAGCTCTTTCAATAGAGGCATAATTGAAATAGATGCTATAATGAAAGGGGATATAAAACAGATTGGCATTCTTTGTGCTTTTGCCAGGGACAGTTAAATAAACTATATTTAATAATATGGTGTCAACTTGGATGTTCACAATTTTAAATAGGAAAATTAAATCAGGTGTCCCTTATTGCTTCCAGAGATAACATGGAAAATTTGGTCTGTAGCACATGAATAGTAACCGTGTCATCTAAGTTAAATGCGCTGTATTTTAAGAATTTATTCTGCACTTGGCTCGACACGCCGCTGCTCTACCACTTGAGCTATCCTGACCTCGATCTACTCGGACACGAACTTCCCATCTCAACCGCGCCTTTTGAATTTTCCCTCCTTTCTTCCTTAATGTCCGAGTGGATGGAAGTCACGATAGCTCAAGTGGTAGAGGAGCGGCGTATCAAGCCGAAGATCGTGGGTTCGAATCCCGTTCGTGCCATTGGCTTTTTTATCTCAACTGAAAACCTCAATTAATTTTAAATTTTACATTTCCAAGTAATTTTTTTTATCAAAATGCTTCAAACAGATGAACCTACTGACAAACCAAAAGGAACATGTTTGTATTGGTATATGGCCCAGGGAGTAACAAAAGTCGTCTACTTTCTACTGTATATGTCAAGAGGAATCTGGTGGAAAGACTCGTTTAAATCTATCACGGTGAAATGTTTTGCTCCCTGTAAGTGGTCTGTAACATTTCTAATAGGGGGTATGGTATGGTTTGGTGGAAAAGGTTACTAGGGAGCGGGGTGTGTATTCCCCAAGTACTGCAGCCTTCCGGTTTATTGTACCTTCCTAGTTCCTTAGTTCAGTCAATAGACTCACTCCTTCTTAGAAGTATCAGGTCATTGACTGTCGCTGCTGATTCCCTAAGTCTTTTCCATACGTTGCGCCGCATTCTAATATGATATGAGTGGCTGTTTCCTCCTCCCCATTACATAATCTGCAAATGTGATCATCGCTGTATATACCCGTATTGTGTAGATGTTTTCTCAGATGACAATGACCGGCTAATAATCCTACCATTTCTCTGAGTTTTGCCCTCTCCAATTGCAGCAGTGCTTTTGCCAGTCTTTTTTTCCCAGTGGATACCAGGAACTGGAGGACTTTCCCCCTGAGCACTGCAGGTGCACATCTTATTGTACTTTATCCCTGGCTCCATTTTTTAGTGGTGGGGGGGCTCGCAACAGAAGTGTGAATTTGGCCCCCTGTGTGCCGGTGTTGCTTTCATCGAAGAAACTCATTTTTTAAGGGGATTGTGGGACCAAATTCAGGGTCGCTGAGATCCGGTCCCTTCTATTGATGAGTGCCGTGTCAATTTTGTTCAGTTGCGGCCACCAGTCCCCTAGGCGTCAGAAAAATTCCAGAGGCGACGGTGGGGATGGAACCCACGACCGTGGGATCTACTAGCTGAGAGTCTGACGCCTTAACCACTATTAATGCCCGTCTTGGTGAGGGTTGTTTCATCATAAGTTTACTATGTAGAGCCACTAGAATTTATCCACTACTCCTTTTGTTGTTTGGATCCATTCTGCGATGTAGGATTCTATATTTGTTTTTGTTATCCTAAGAATAGGTTCGGGGCCTATGTATGGTCTTGCAGATCCTCCTCTGGCCAGTCTGTCTGCTTTATCGTTATCCAAATTTCCCCTGTGTCCTCCCAAGATATAATCAGATTGTTGTTTCCCCAGAGATTTTGGATACATTCACTGACTAACTTTGATGTGATTCTTTTACTTTCTAATGCTTTAATGGCTGCTTAGCTATCTGATCTTATAAGGATTTTTTGCCAGTGTAACCTCTTTTTAGATTTTCCAGGGCACAAGCACTGATGGCATGTATTTCTGCTTGAAAGTGTCCTTCCCTAATGAGTTCGATTACTCATGTTTTGGGCGTATACAGAAAACGCCTGATCCGGTGCCTTCGTTTGTTTTGGAGGCATCTGTGTACCATACCATTCTAGCTGATGCTCTCCTAGATCCTTCCTCTCCTTTCTAGTCCGTTGAGACTTTAGAGGAAGTTGTGAAGATTGTTTCCGGGACTAATTGGGGGTAATGGCCAATGGATGTGCTCTACTGTACTATTTACATTTTTATAATCTATACACAAGCGTGTTTTTTCAGAATTTGGTGTTTTTATAAGAATTGCCGGAGAACGATAAGGACTGCTCGATTCTTCTATAATGTCGTACCTTAATTGCTCTTCAGTCGCTTCTTTCATTTTTTGCATATGGTTGTGACCAGGGAATATTTTTATCTAACACCCGTAAATGCACAGTCATGACATGGGTTTTGCCAATAGCCGTGGTTAACACTTCTGGATATTTCGTTTGGAAATGTGTTAACCAAAATTTTTCTCTAAGGCATCTTTGGGAATGACGACTGAGGCTCAATTCATCGAAATTATGTTTGGATTTCCTAATTACATTATCGTGGAAGCTTCTAGTTGAAACCTTGACATTCACCTGGAGAAATTATTAATTTTGTTTTATGCAAAAAGTTTAAACCCAGTATTACGAAAACAGGAAGTGACTGCCGAACTAGAAAAAAATTAGAATCTAGGAATATTTATTAATGTGAGCTGCACTTTTATCCAACCTATCGGTTTGGTAATTTCGGAATTTATTGAAATTAATTCGTCCGTTACTTATTTTAACTTTTTTTTCAATTGAGCATATATGTTTTTTTGAAATGGAAGATTTGCAGGAACCGGTATCAATAAGGGTCATTAATTCTAATTTAGCTAATTTTTTAAATTGTGACCCTGTTTGCCGGCGAATTTGGGTTTACTGTCTGTGCATAAGTTTTGGGCTCATTACGTTTCCATTAGTTTGTTGTTGCCGCTGATACATGAAATCCTGGACAGTACATTATTGAATTGATCGGATTGAGAAAATGGTGGTGGAGGACATGGTATAAAAATCGGATGATTTTGACCTCATATTTCAAAGGGTGTTGAGTCTTTCGGGTTTTAAGGTAGCGATTCTACTTCAAATTCTTTGGATTATTATGATGATAATAATACATTCTTGGATCCATCCTTATTATAATAGTTTTTGTTATTATTTTCTCTGCGATAAACGTTCCTGTCTATAAATTCCCGTTTGTTAGATAAAATTTGTCATTTGCGGGACGCAGGTTTACTACGACCGTAACTACAGATTTGTTTTTTGGTTGTTAATCCTCCCGTCGATGGAAAACTATTACATGACAATGATAAATTGAGCTATTATCCCTATGATTTCTGTTTTTCGACAAATATTTATTTTGATAGATTGAAAAAGGAACAATTTTTTTGTAATATCCAAATGCCATTAAGTCTGGACTGTTTTCTATTTCACTTTCGGTACTGGAATTAGAATCTAAGATATTAATTTAATTGTTAATTAGTTAGAATTAGTTTTTAATTTTGTTAAGGTTTAATTTTATTATTCAGAAATCGTCAGATGCGGTCTGGTGTGATGTGGTTTCAGGAAAACGTTTATTCGAAACGTTGGCACGATAAAGAAAACGTTTTTTTCTGAAACCTCCATCACACCAGACCGCATCTGACGATTTCTGAATAATTGCCGATTAACGGTCACTAACCACCACACGTTTAATTTTATGTTGTTTTGAATGAGAGACTTGTTCTCTAATTGCCATTCGTAATTCTATTTCTATAACTCTGCTAGAGTATTAAAATTTTCTCTCAACAAACATAAGCATTTTGGATGTATTGTTTTCTATCAAATCGTCTTCTGTTATTTCCCAAAAATCTTTGCATACAATACTTGACTATCTACAAACTATCGCAGGTCTTCCTGGGAGCCTTGTGATCGCATCAAATATTTCAATTTAACGAAAATAAATTTGCCGGATCCGTGTAATTATTATTATTTTTACGAGAATTCGCAACAGCAGAGGTCATATAAACCCTTACAGGGTGCCGGGGTTTAAAAGAACAAAAACACATTTTTAAATATGTCGGGTTCGAATGCAGGGCCGCTGAATTCGAACCTAGGACCTCTACAGTGATGAGCGGCCAACGACTCCCTCCCACCGTATAATTATTAAATAAGGTGTTACGAAATTTGTCAAAGTCGATAGATCACTCTTCTGCAGACTTATGTTATTAGATAATGAACCTGTCATATTGTTCTCTGAAATGTACGAATGAATTTTGCGAAATAATTACCTATGACTTGCCGTTATTTCATATAAGGATTTTAGAAATTTGAGGATAGATTCAGAGTTGTATAATTTTAATTTCTGTGAGGAATTCAACTTTTCTCTTAGACGTTTAGGCAATTTTTTATGGGCAGGGGCATTATTTGAATTTTGATGGGATTTCATTATCGGAATCTGATGTTGAATTAAAGGAAGGCGTTAATTTTGGATAATAAGCGGGCGATAATGAGCGAATTTTCGTTGCCGATACAATTTCACTATCGGATTCGTGGTTTCTTACTTGCTGACAATGATTTTCTGACCGAGAATCAACCGATAGCCGCTTTTTTTATTGTTGTTCGAACGCGCTTCATGAAATTGACAAATTCCTCGTTACTGGACACTGAAAATGGATCGCCCCCTACTTCCACAGTGCAGATTCCTTTCTTCAGAACAGTCGGTGGCTGCAGTGGTTTAGCCGTTGACACGGCGCTCATCACTGTGAGGTAAAGGTCCCTGGTTCGAATCCAACGGCCCTGCATTCAAACCTGACATACTTTGGGATTTGTTTCAAGAACACCGGCACCCCGAGGATTTTATAACCTCTACTGTTGCGAATCCTAGCAAAAAAAAAAATTATAATTGATATATGAATAATTTTTTTTCACTTTCGTATGTATTTTTTCCTCGTTTATATGACACCATACTAATAAAATCACAAATATTCGGATTATCCGAGCAAGTCCCGGTCCCTTTAATTCCTGATGACACAATTTTTACTGCACTTTGCATAAATCGGTCTACAATTACAAATATTTCTTTCGTTGCCACTTTAAAATGATTATTCAAACTCATTTCAATTCTGAAGCGATAAACTGTTTAGTTTTTATTTTTATTTTCTTAATTTTAGTTTTTAAATCTAATAAGTGTAGTGCTTATCAAAAGTATGTAGTACTTAAAAATTAGTGCTGAGGATGTTGCGCGTGGTATGGCACTTATATTCGATACGAAATTAAAGGATAATTGGAGGTTATATTCAATCAGCTGTTCTAATTGAATGTTCAATTGCAGGTCATAACCGATCAGCTGTTCTAATTCAAAGTACAATTGGAAGTTATATTCGATCAGCTATTTTAATCTCACAGCAGCTGTTTTATTTGAAGGGAAATATGATGTTACATTCGATCAGATATTTAAATTTTTAGATAATTTGAGGGTATGTTCGATCAGCTGTTTTAATTTAAAGGAAAAATTCTAGGTTATATTCGCTCAGGTCTTCTAATTCAAAAGTTATGTCCGATCAACTGTTCTAATTCAAAGGACAATTTGAGGTTATATTCGTATATTATATTCCTGTACTATATATTACATAAGGACAAATTCCTGTATGTAGGGATTTATTACATAAAGAAACTAAAATGGGAACACTAGCAGTTTGCAATATTTTAATATTTTATTATGAATTCGATACTGGACCTTTATTTACCATTAGAGACGAAAGCATCGTTAATATAATAATACTAAATTCAATTCACGATTATAATAAGCCGGTGTTGATTCCAGATGGCCAATAATGTTTTTTTACATTCTTGATCAGGAAGGCGTTTTAATTTACAATCCAGGAAGCGATTTTTCAATAGAGACCTTCACGGGTTTAGAAAGCACCAGATTGTTTTTTTAAAGAAAGCTTATCGCCCTGTAATTATCTTATCAATATCTGTTCTTTTCCTAGTTTGACTGGGCGGCTACCAGGAGGAATGTTAAATTAATGGGATCTTCTGTTCTTTCCCAGTTTGAAGAGCTTATTACAAGGATCAGTATTAAGATAAACAGGTAGTTTGAATGAACTAATAGGACCTCTTGTGCTTTCCCAGCTCCATTCTCTTGCCTTTCAATCCTTCAGAGATCCCGATTTCGCATTGAAGAATCGAAGTGAAGACTATTCCCGATACATATTGCCTTCGTTCTGTTTTTCAATGTGGGAAAGCGCCCGTGAAAATTAGGCCGAAAGAATCCCCACTAAACGTTGGATCAGACACGACTTGATTACAGGATTGTTACGGAATAGGGTCAATTAGGCTGGAACGTCCATGGGGGAGAAAACAAACCCCGTGACGATGACTATCCTGGCGTTGGGACTACATGGAGATTCCGTTTCAACGAAATTTAACCCGGCGTTTCTGTGATTTTTTCAGGTAAACGGAGATGGCGTCCGTACTGACGTACATAGGTGACTTCTACACCGACTTGATGGAAAACAAAAGCGGTAAGTCTTCCCTCTCACACTACAAGCCACGTAAGACTAACTTTGAACGTTTTTTCCTAAGATGAACGGGTCAAAGACTGGCCTATGATGTCCGGACCCGGGCCCACGATAGTCATCTGCCTCGCGTACGCCTTCATCGTCAAGTACCTCGGGCCGAAGCTGATGGAGAAGAGGAAGCCTTTCGAGCTCAAGAACACTCTCATGTACTACAATCTTTTCCAGGTTTTGTTCAGTGCGTGGCTTTTCCGAGAGGTAAGTCCACACAAAAAAGAAGAAAAAACTATAAATGTGGCATCACCATTTTAGCATAAATGTTTGTATATTCCTATCCTAAGTAAGCGCAGTTAAACAACACTTCCAGTCCACACACCCATTGGTACATCCGATGAAAACAGGGCAAAAGTTCTTTCCCAGTTTGACTAGGCGACTACCAGGAGCAATCATTATTTACAATATAATAAATGCGTCTTATTCACACTCGAAACATAATCGCCGAACATCAATTTGGTTTTCGCTACAGAGAAATTCTCAGCAAAGCTGCACGGCTTCGGGCTGAAAGATAGCCCACTGTGTAAATGCGGAATGCCTGAGACGGTCGCGCACTTAGCCCTCGTGTGCGAAAGGTACACCACACTCCGCACCAGACGGATGTACGAAGTTGATGTAGATGAAGCGTCCATGGATACCGGGATACCGCAAAGTTCCGGCGTGGTAAATGAGCTTCGGCCACTAGGTAGTGAAAGTCACCTGCAAAGCTCTTCGAGGGCCAAGGGACAGAACAAGAGAAAGAAAGACCTAGTGGTCCAACATTGCCATCGCGTGGTAGTCATTATTCTTCCGTTGAGATGGTACAGAACTGTTCCCGTTCATTCCATTACAGTACTCGTTGCTCTGGTCCCTTCTATTTGATGGGACACTGAGGGAGCTGGAGAGGGCGGGCCTCAATGCAGTTGCCTACATGGACGACTTGGCAGTTGTGCTCCATGTCAACACGAAAGCAGCAATAGAAGCACAAGGTCGCACAGCTGTTGCAGTTTTGACTGGATGGTGCAGGCGGGTTAAGTTGAGCATGGCACCAGAAAAGCCTGAGGTGATGCTCCTGAAAGGGACCTTAAATATGCGGTCGCCTCCAGTCATAAAATTGGCAGGCAAACGATTAGGGCACCAGTTGTCGACACCTACTTGGGAGCCAAGATGTCCTCAGGATTGAAATTAGGAGCCAACGCCCGATACACAAGGGAGAAAATTCCAGCCCGAGTTGCTGTCATAAGGGCCATGTGTGGTGCGGCATGGGGGTCCCCTACTGAAGTCGTCAAATTTGCTATTCCGCGTTGTGTCAGTCGGTTCTCCTGTACGCGGCCCCTGCGTGGGTACGAGGGCCACGGGCAATAGCCTTGAGCGCCCAGAGAACGGTGCTATTAGCCGTAACACAAGCGTATCGGACGACATCCACAGGCGACCTCCAGATCATAGCCGGCAGGCCACCGCTCGATCTGCAGGCGAGGGAGATGGCAAACGGTATAATATCTCCTATATAAACGGGATATATCTAATATCTCCATAAACAATGAACAGGATGCGAACATATGGATGCTTGAGGAGTGACAGCGCCGGTGGGATAGGTCAGCCAAAGGCATATATATGTACCAAATCTTCTCAAGCGTAGCAAGGAGATTAGAAGCCAAGCATGTCCATGTGGACCATTACATGGCGCAACTCTTAACGGGGCATGGCGACTTTTCAGCCAAATTGTTTAGATTTGGACTAACGACCAGTCCATCATGCCCCTGCGGAGACGAGGAGACAGCAGAACACGTAGTTTCAAGGTGCGAAATGTATAGCATCCCCCTAACTAGATGGCTGTTTGAAACGATACCGAGGTAGCCAACATCAATTTATTGCAAGGCATCGTTACTAGACCAGATGGTTTTAAAGCCACCATGAGATATTGGAAGGCCGTAATGCGGCAAAAAGGCTGGCTAGCTTAGTAAGGTACCGAGAGAGTCACATTGCTCTCCCCCCATGTTTCAGCCGGACGCCTCCGCGTGGCCCATCCTGGGGGTGCCATATTGGCACTGCTAAGTTCCGGTGGGCGAATCTGAGCCACGGCCACTAGGCAGGGAAAGCCAAAACGTCACCTGCAAAGCCCTCTCAAGGGCCTAGAAGCGGGACACGTAGTATAGTTAAGACCTAGTGGTACAGTACTGTTGTGGGACGTTTCTTGACGTATGCCAAGTTTTTGTCGAGTTTGGATGTACATGCACAAGGGCATCCTTCTACCAACTCAGACTACAAGTTACCCCACGACCGAATTTTTCAATTCAATGAAATTCTCTCGCTACATCCTAGCCATGCTGGGTGTTCCTCAGGGTAGCGATCTGGCCCCCACACAGCTGACATGCCATCACATCCCGAAACCACCGCATTCATGTTTGCAGACGACTAGCAGCTCCTTGTCACTCGAAACCTCAAACAACGCCTCTTACTACTAGATAAAAAGAAAAGGATAAAATTTAACCCACCTTCATGCTATGAAAAAACGACCCCTGCCCACGTTTTCTTAAGTAATATTCTCCTTCCCACTGCGGACAAAGTGTTGTACCTCCGGCTGTACATCGACGAACGCCTCACTCACGACTGAAACGTCAGGAGGTTATGACACGATATAGAGCTCATACACGACTTCTGGACAAACGTTCTAATTTACTTCTCAAAAATAAAAGGGCATTACAAAGCCATAGTTAAGCCGGTGTGTGATTCGGACGAACATTCAAATTCCTCTGTCCTGTGAAAAATCCTTGATGTTCCTTGATTCATGAACCTAACTACACACACAGACTTGCTTATCCCTTTCGTTCGTTACTGCAAATTTCACAAAACCCTCCCAACTACTAACTATAGTTGCTTAGAGTCACCATACTAAGTATTTCAAACTTTGAAGAAAAATAAAAAGTTTTTTAACGTCCTGGCTACTAAAAATTTCACGAACGTTTACAAGTTTAGTATTGATTACATCTTATTGGAAGTTTAACATAGTTTTCAACTGTATCAACGGATTTGTCCAAAAGGTTTTAGTTTTTGAGTTATTATTGTTTATTTGAAGCAAGGTCGTGGAAAAACGCCTCTATGATAATCTTCAAACGAATAAACCTAAAAAAGCCGAAAGTTGTAACATGAAATAACATGTATTTTTCATTTCTACGCAAAACAGAAATCAGTCAAATCCACAGCGATGCAAATATAACCTTGACCAAATTGGGGAATATCAATATCTTAAACTCGCAGAGAATCGAGGAATTGGTATTTTAATTTCCTACGGGGCGTCGAGTGGCTGTAACGATTAAGGTTTACACGGCATTCATCACTGTAAGGCCCCGGGTTCAAATGCAGAGCCTCTGCATTCGAACCCGACATACTTACAAGTGGGCTTAGATTATCATAAACCCCGGCTCCCCGAGAGTGCATACAACCTCGAAGTTGAAATATCTTTTTGTAAAACAAAAATGCCTGAGAGGTGATGAACCAGTGCTCGGCCGTGGTATTTTGGTCTATCCTCGCTGTTCTATTCTAGTCTACATGCCGCGTTTCAGCGTTTTGTCTTCACAGAGAAACGTTTTCTGCTTGCGAACTTATAAAACCCAGACTGAACAGAAGTTCACACTAACCACAACTGATGATGGCAAAGGCCGACCGAATGATAGTTAGGGAGGGTTAAGGGATGACAACAGCCCTAGTGTTAAAACTGCCCAAATTTCACTACATTTAGACAGAAACAAAATTATTTTAAAAAACAGTCTCACGTAAGAAGTGCATTAACCTATCAGTAGTCTCTCGACAATCACCCAGAATAATATATATATATATATATA
>CM077110.1:4852199-4887517 GCA_039619505.1 Cimex hemipterus | reverse complement strand
GTGTGTGTGTGTGTGTGTGTGTGTGTGTGTGTGTGTGTGTGTGTGTGAGGGAGGGAGAGGGAGAGAGAACGTGTGTGTGTGTATATATATTTATGTGTATATATATATATATATATTTTTTTTTTTTTTTGTTTAACGGTTTTTTTTTTTTTTCGCAGGTGGCCATTCAACCTTTTTCGGCATGCTCAACACGTTTGTACACATCGTCATGTACACTTACTACTTCCTAGCAGCTTTCGGACCTCATATGCAGAAGTATCTCTGGTGGAAGAAGTATGTCACAACACTCCAGATGGTAAGAAGTCGAAATGTAACAAACCACTATTTTTCGCAATGCCTTTATTATAAGTGATGTTTAACCCTGGTAAAAAAAAAAAATAGGCCATTCTTCTTTTTCCTTTTTGTTTTTGTTTCTTCTTTCTCGGCATAACTATTGTATCTACTATCTTCTTATCTCTTGCAACTCTTTTATATCCCCTATGCTTAATTTTTTTTTAAATTTCTACTTGTTTCTTCTACTCTAACAACATTCTTCTTTTCTCCTGGATATGCCAGGAAATTTTCATATTCCCATTATGATGTGATATGTTCAATGATATAACACCCTCGGTAGAAGAATAAACTTTCATTTATTTTCCTATATTTTCATTGTATATCTTCTGTTTGAGACTTTATCTCAGCTAGCAACTTTCGTTCTCTCCTTCCGAAGCACTTGAAATCTTCACATGACCTCTTCTCTTTTCATTGGGATACGTTTTTCAATGATTGGCAGTTCGTTGGTAGAAGAATACACCAATTTTCCTTTTACTTTTCTGCTTATTTATCCTATTTTAGAAGGTTCCCTGATCTCTTTACCTACTTTTTTTTCTTTAGAAAACAAATGAATTTTTCCTAAGAACCTAAGAATTTCTTTAGATTTTCATGCTTTTTAGGAATAATTTATCTTTCTTTTACCTTTCTGCATGTTACTTATGTTTTACATGCTGTCATGAACTAGAACTTTGATATATTTTCCACATTTGCTTTGGAAGTAAGAGAATCTTTCCTAACCTCCATAGGACTTTACTTTTTTATATACTTTAAGCACAAATTTTATTTTATTATTATATTTTATTAGCTTCTTTTATCTAACTGGTTTATCTGTTTCTTGTCTTCTCTTTGAAATGCAATGAATCTTGTCCTAAACTCCGTAGGACTTAAGTTTTTCATACATTTTAAACATAAATTATCTCTGTTTTATTTTTATATTTTAGAAGCTTCCTTGATCCAACTAGCTAAACTATTTCTTCTCCTCTCTTTGAAATCTAATGAGTCTTTTCCTAACCTCCACATTTCTTTAGGTTTTCCGTTTTTCCTGTTTTTTTTTTTTGTTTTTTTTATGAATAATATTTCTTTTGCTATGTTTCTTGTGCTTCTGCTTTTGAACCAGTCTTATCTTTTATCGGGGAAACAGAATTTTCACACAACTTTTTTCTCTTTTTACTGTTCCTTCTGTTTGAGAAGCTTCCTTTATCTAACAAATTTATCTTCTAACTTTCTTCTCTTGGAAAACAAATGAACATTTTCCTAGTCTGTACATTTCTCTAGTTTTTCTTGCTTTTTAAGAAAAATTTACCTTATCTTTTTCACTAGTTTTTCCTAGTTTTCTAACTCTTAAAATTGATTCTCTTAAAAATCATATATCAAATCATAGATGATTATTTCTTCCTCCTCATAGGGTAACCTACAAATGGGGGTCGTAACCAATGTTATGTGAGATGTCTCAGATGCCAGTGACTGGTAGCCCTATCACTCTGAGTTTGACCCTTTCCAACTGCAACATTTGTTCGCTTTGATGAGGGTTCTTTATAAATGCTTGCTGTTTCTGGCCTTTGTAGAGGTTTTTTATTTTATTTTTTATAATCCAAAATAAAGGTTCAGAGCATATATATGGGCAGGTCTGACAAGATTTTGTTACCCAAAATTCCTTTGTTCTGGTACCCAAGTTATCACTAGGTTATTGTGTTTCCCCAGGTTTTAGAGATTTGGATGTATTCTCTTACTGGTTTATATGTCCCTTTTTACACACTAAATCTTAATAGCTGTTTAGCTATCCGATTTTATGATGTGTTGGCTTTCCTGGTATTTCAGCTTGAAAGATCTTTTTTTTCTACTTTTCTTTTAGTTTCTTCTGCTTTACAAGCCTTTTAGATATGTAAAAATATTATCTATTTCTTTTTAATCATTTACAACACCATGAATATTCACCTAACTACTTTTCTTGAAATTTATTTCAATATGTTATAGTTTTTCTTCCTATGCATACATACTTTACCCTAACCATTTACACAGTTTTCTTTCAACCACTACTTTCTATGCTGTTAATGATCATGTGACCCTTATGATATCTATGCTAGTTTCTTATTATTTGACAAGTTTTCAAACCTAACAAATTTTATCTGTTTGTCGTGCTTACTCTTTGACACCCAGGGAATCTTTTCCTAACTTCTAATTTGTTTATTTCTTTTCTCTATCAGATTCAGTTCGTCCTCGTCATGATTCACGCCTTTCAGCTTCTCTTCATCGACTGCAACTATCCAAAGGCGTTCGCCTGGTGGATCGGCCTTCATGCTGTTATGTTTTACTTCCTCTTTAAGGACTTCTACAACCAGGCGTATAATAGTAAGAAGAAGATGAAGGTGGAAGCGAAGGACGACCAGTCACAGCCGGGCGCGACCCCTGCCTACGAGCAGCCTGATAAGACACTTATGTCGAACGGATACACGGGGGCAGACAGCCTGCGGAACCGGGTCTTCATGTCGACTGGCGAGAAGTGAGAAAACTGACCCTCATAAAACAATACAAAAAAAGACAGAAAGGGTTCTTAAGAAGATATTTTTTTAAACAAAATAATTATTGATAAACAAGCTCAATTATAGTCGTTAAGTTCATGATTGTTGTAAATATTTTGTTTTTCGAACCACCTCGATAAGCAGTACGCTTAGGAAGTCCAGAGGCTCAAAAATAAATGTAAGAGTAAAATGTATTTTTCTCAAAAGTTATGAATGTATGAAATCTTTCGCAACAAGAATCAGACTTGTCATGAGGCTTAGAAAAGACTGTACAAGAATGTTCAAAAATTTACAAAAATTATTGTTTAGGCGTGTGTGTGCTTGGTTATAAAAAATATATATTTATGTAAATACATGTATTTTAATGTAGCTCTTGAGGATCTGTGATAGTGGTTAAGACGTATAGACCTATATATTTTTTCCTTTGTAATTTTTAATATAAATAAAAGCCTTTATAATTTTTTTGTATTATTTAGTATCCAGTTTGGGTCAAAGTCGAATGGACTAAATGGAACAAGGTGGATGGTTTTTATGGTTTATTATCTTGTTTGGCGGTTACAAGGGTTTGGGTTTTTGGTATCTCTTTCTATGCTCTGCCTGCAATCATGGGGGTCATAGCGCGCTTTCCAAGGAACTCTGTGCCGACCCTCCTTTTCCCTTCACAGTCACTGTACATCGGACATCTTTGGCGGTCCCAAATCTTGCTTCGGCGCACAAGTTGGACGCCTGGAAAAAGTTCGAAACAAAAAAAAAAAGCGGATCGTGGATCGTAAAGCATTCAGTTTTATAATGTACACATTGCCATAACAGAAATAGAAGAAAACTATAAAGAGAAATCTGGGCATGGATGGAGTTATATTTTATTTTTTATTATTTACTGGAACATTGCGGGACTTCAGCCTTGACCTGAAACAATTAATACAATTTTTAACAAGCTGCATTTTAGTTTGTATATAAAGCAGGAATTCAAAACAGGAACATTACAAGAAGGTTGAATATAACAAGGATACATTACAAAAAGAAAGAAAAACCCCAAGGGTAACCAGAAAAATAAAATTAAACAATAATAGTAAACATAAAAAGTGATACTTGTAAGCAAAAAACTCCTGTCTTAGTGTGTAGAGATTATGTCCTGTTTGCACTTAGACTTCATTTCCTGAAAAGATTTTATTGATTAGTTTAATTGCAAAGATCCAATTATTGCAGATTTTCTGAGTTTTTAGAAAAAGTTTAACTTGTACCAAATTAGAAGCCTCTAAGTCCTGTTTTTTGTACTTTTAAACCCTAAACAAACCAACAATTTTGCCTCATTATAAGCAGTTTGATCTTTAAGGATTTCAACACACCAGAAATATGGAAAAACATCAAAACCTTGCAAATTTCATGGAAAGTCTTTCTAACCAGAACATTATTTAAAAGGGAGGTTTGGAAAAGGTCAAAACCTGTTTTTAGTACTTATAAAGTCTCTAAACATTAAATACGTAAACACACGAGAAGGCACCAATACCCTGTAAATCTGGACCTAGATATACTTGGAAAGCACGTTCAAAAAGGAGTCAAAAATTTTTTTCACATCTAATAGCTCTCAACAGCCCAATCTCGTCATAGCATTTTAATCCTTAAAAATTTAGATAACAGAACTCCCACCAAAATGTATTGACATACTGTAAATAACCTGATAAATCCACGAAGGGTGGATTTGTTAGGAAAGCTAAAAATTCTGTTTTTTGTTAGTTATAGTGGTATGGGGGTACGGGCCTACCCAGGCTTTTAACCCCTCGGGTCCTGGTCGCCTGCCCTGCGTAATATATATATATATATATATATATATATATATAAATATATATATTTATAGTGGTCCTGGCCAAAAACTGTCACTCTGTACAGCAATGTAATCAATCCTTCGAGATATCTAGAAATCTAGAAATATCTAGGAAACCGTGGGAGCCAACGAAATATACACATTCTTAAAAACTAGAAAGCTTGAAACTCTTGCTTCTTTTAAATGAACCAAAACACTTTTTCTTATTGCAGCATGTTAATCGAAGAGTTAAACTAATTTGAAGGCTTAAACCCACGAGAAAGTAGCAAAATATGAGACCCTGGAAATTTCCTGCATTCAATCTGGCCATGTTTAAAAGGCAAGTTTAGAAAAAGTCGAAATCTTCTTTTTTGTACCTCCAAACAACTCAAGAACTGCATGTTATAACACATTTCTCTTTTAAAGACGTAATTATACAAGAAAGCCGACGATAAAGGACCTGAAAATCTCCTGGATAGCACGTGTCATCGTGACGTTCCAGAAATACGTTGAAAATCGCCAATAAAGGCTAAAAAGGTGATGTTTCATAGAAATAATCATGTCAATCCAGCGTCCATAAATAATCGATCTAAGAGGTTGAACAGTTACTGGAGATTCAAAGGATAAATTTAATTCCAGGGAAGAGTTTTGATAAATTAACTATTTTTGAGGTAAAAACTTTCTTTTCAAATAGGAAATACGTTTTTTAAGTAATTAAGCACCTGCCAGTAAGTTTTTGTTTTTTGTATATGCAATTTTAAATATAATTTTTCTTCCTATTTGTGCGTCGGTTTCATAGACTTTTCCCCCCTACCTCTAAACTACTCAAGAACTGCGTGTTATAACAGCTTACTTTTTTGAGACCTAAATATACCAGAAATCACAAAGGAAAACATCAAATCCCTGAAACATTTAAACGAAAAATAATTCTTAAAATCCGTAGTTAAACCTTATAGAAACGTACACATTTGACCACTAAACATAATGGAATTAATGATAGTCTCACTTTCCTCCGTGGTTTTTCCCCTTGAAATTGGCCTAAATGAAGCAAAATACTTTTTCTTCTTCTTGAACCGCATTAAACGTTTGAAACCTAAATATACAAGAAAGACGACGAGAAAGGACCCTGAAAATCTCCTGGAAAGCCCATGTCATCGTGACGTTCCAGAAAAACGATGGAAATTGCCAATAAAGGCTAAAAAACTTAATATTTTGTAGAAATAATCATGTCAATCCAGCGTCCATAAATAATCTGATCTAAGAGGTTGAACAGCTACTGGAGATTCAAAGGATAAATTTAATTCCAGGGAAGAGTTTTGATAAATTAACTATTTTTGAGGTAAAAACTTTCTTTTCAAATAGGAAATACGTTTTTTAAGTAATTAAGCACCTGCCAGTAAGTTTTTGTTTTTTGTATATGCAATTTTAAATATAATTTTTCTTCCTATTTGTGCGTCGGTGAAATACTTTTTTAGATAACTAAGTGGCTAAGGCTGTGTTTTTTGTTTTTTTTAATGTTTTATATGCAATTTTAAATTATATTTTCTTATTTGTGCACCGGTTTCATCGACTTTTTCCCCTACCTCTAAACTACTCAAGAACTGCGCGTTACTACTCTTTATAAACCTAAATATACCAGAAATCCCAAGGAAAAACATCAAATCCCTGAAAATTAAAAAAAAAATTTAAATCCATAATGAAATCTTACAAAAAAAGTATCCCAAGCTTAAAATATGTCCTGCAAAAGTTTGGAAAACTAAAAGTTTCAAAAGAAATCTTCTCTTTAAAAAAGAGTGAAATAGGATAGGACTTGCCTGTCTGGAAGTTGCTTTACGTCTGGGTAAAAGAGCTTTCCACCTCAGTCTTTATATAGTCGGAAAACACTCGATTTTTCTTTTAAGAAATTAGGCTAATAAAGCTTTTTTTAGCTTGAGTGGTGGTGGAGGTTTAAATAATCATAATATCAGTTTTCTCTGGTATGCTATATACTAATGAATTTTCATATTTTATTTATTGCTAAATATCATCGTTGAAATGTTAATTAAGCGAATTGAATGCACTGATGAGGACAGGGGTTGTTAGGTTTAACGGTCGGAATAAAAGGGAATAGTGTTTTCAAGAGTATTGCTTACCATCCAATCGGAGGAACCGGCTTGTGAAATTCGACCCTGTTCTCTGGTCGGATCTTTTTTTTTTCTTTCTGTTTTATTTTACTCGGGTTCGGGAGCGATTAAGAAAAGAGATAAAGAAAGGTCTAGACGTTTTTCTTTAATCTTTGCAAATCCGAGTGGGCCTGTAGGGGAGAAAGTCGGTGAAACCGCGCACAGACAAGAAGAAAAAATATATTTAAAATTGCATATACAAAAAATAAACTAAAAGCATACAGGCAGGTGCTTAATTACTTAAAAATAATGTATTTCGTATTTGAAAAGGTTTTTACCGCAAAAATGGTTAATTTATCAATACTTTTCCCTGGAATTAAATTTATCCTTTGAATCTCCAGTAACTCTTCACCCTCTCAGATCAGATTATTTATGGACGCTGGATTGTTATGATTATTTCTATGAAATATTAAGTTTTTTTTAGCCTTTCTGGCAATTTCCATCGTATTTCTGGGACGTCACGATGACACGTGCTTTCCAGATTTTCAGGGTCCTTTCTCGTCCTCTTTATTGTATATTTATGTTTTCAACGTTTAATGTGCTGCTACAAGAAGAAGTATTTCAAAAAAAAAATTATTACATTAATTATTCCATTATGTTTAGTGTTCTAATTGTGTTCTTTTTCATTAGATTTCACTAAAGATTTTAAGATTTTTTGTTGTTTCAATTTTTAAGGGACCTGATGCTTATATTTCGGTCTTAAAAGTGTAATGTTTTCTAACGCGCAGTTCTTGAGTAGTTTAGAGGTGATGAAAACCGGCACAAAATTTAAAATTGCATATACAAAAAACAAAAAAACTTACAGGCAAAAAAACTTGCTTAATTACTTTTAAAAAAGTATTTCCTATTTGAAACGATTATTATTCAGATCTCAGATTAGATTAATGGATTGCCCTGATTATTTATAGGAAATACAACTTTTTACCCTTTTTTGGCAATTCCCATCGTATTTATTGATGTTCAGATTGCAATTGCTTTAAAAAAAAAAAAAAAAAAAAAAACGATAATTTTGGCGCTTTCCTAAACACCTTTCTAAGGACGTCCAGGTTTCATGGGTTTGCCGGCGACCGGTTATGCTTTCCAGGAAATTTTCAGGGTCCTTTATCGTAGGCTTTCTGGTATGTTTAGGTTTTCAAAGTTAAATGTGCTGCAAGAAGAATAAAGCTTTTGCTTCAATTAGGCCCATTACAAAAACAAAAAATTAGATGAACCCAACATTATTAATAATATTATTTAAACCCCCTCCATCCAAGCAAAAAAAAAAACATTGGCTAAATTCCCAAATGGAAAATCCAGATTTTTCCGACTATCTAAAGACTGAGGTGGAAAGCTCTTTTATCCAGACGTAAAACAGCTTCCAGACGGGCAAGCTATCTTTTACGGTTGAGGTATTACAAATACAAAATAGAAGATTTCTTGTTTTTCTGAATATGCCTTTTAAGCATGTCCAGGTTGCATGTGCTTTTTGCTAGGAAATTTCCATGGTTTTATATTTAAAATTTTGTTGTTTTTTCGAGGGTTTTAATCTTCAGATTAGTTTAAGTCTACAACAATTAAAAATGCTATAAAAAGGAAAAAGGTTTTTGGTTCATTTAAAAGTACACAAGCATGATTTTCACGGTTTTCAATCCAACTTGGGCAAGAATGAGTATATTTCACTTCCATTCCACGGTGTTCTTGAGATTTCCAGATGCTTATATCTCGAAGGATTACATTGCTATGTAATGTATAAAGAGAGACAGTTGTTGGTTTGTCCAGGACCACTAAAATTACAAAAAACAGAACAGTTTGCTTTCCTAACCTCCTGATTAACCAAGTCCAGCCTTCGTGGAATTATCAGGTTATTTCCGATGTTTTAATGCTTTTTTTGTGGGGATTTCAGTTATCTCAATTTTTAAGGACTAAAAATGCTATAAAGAAAAACAGTTCTTGGGTTGTTTGGAGCTATTAAACGTGAAAAATGATTTTTGAAGCCTATCTGAACGTGCTTTCTATGCATATGTAGGTTACAGGTGCTGTCCAGTTTTACAGGGTGTTGGTGCCTTCTCGTGGGTTTAAGTATGTAACGTCTAGAGCGTTTATAAGTACTAAAAACAGGTTTTGAAGCTTTTCCTAACCTCCCTTCTAAATAATGCTCCGATTAGAAAGACTTTCCATGAAATTTGCAAGGTTTTGATGTTTTTCCATATTTCTGGTGTGTTGAAATCCTTAAAGTTCAAATTGCTATAATGAGACAAAATTGTTGGTTTGTTTAGGGTTTAAAAGTACAAAAAACAAGATTTAGATCCTTCTAAGGTTCCTTAAATAAACCTTTCCTGGAAATCAATAAATCCTTGGAATATCGAAATTAAACTAATCGACAAAATCCTTTTAGAAAATGGAATCCAAGTCGTAACACGACTCTACATTAAAACAAGAGTTTTTTTTCTTACAAGTATCACGTTATTTGTTTACTATTATTGTCTAATTTTATTTTTCTGGTTACCCTTGGGCTTTTCTTTCTTTTTGAAATGTATCCTTGTTATATTCAACCTTCTTCTCGTCTTAGAAAAAACATGATTTTCAAGTCAACTGGTCTAAGAATGCGCAAGTTTTCCTCGGTTTTCGTACGATTTCTAGATAGTTTATATCATTATAACTTCCAAATATGTCCAGATTACACGTGCTTTACAGGAGACTTCAAGTCTTTGACGGTGAAAATATTTCTAAATACAGGATTTTGGCGCTTTCCTAGCCACCTTTCTAAGGACGTCCGGGTTTCATGGATTTACAGAATATTTCCCTGATTTCTCGTTGGATTTCTGGTAACTTTAAAACATTAAGGATTAATGTGCTCTAACAAGCAACATTCTTGAAGTTATTTAGATCTATTAACCCTGCAAAAACGAAAAAATCAAGTTTTTCAACGTGACTTCTAAAATGGCAAGGTTACACATGCTTTCCGGGAGATTTCAATTGTTTGGGGTTTTTCTCTTGGTATTAATGTATATAAGTAAGTAATGTATATAATGTTAAGGATTAAAGTGCTTTAACGACACATAGTTCTTGGGTAGTTTAGAGCTATTAAAAATGCAAACAAAGGTGACTTCTTGGCATTTTTGAACGTGACTTCTAAGTACGTAAAGGCCATATGGGCATTTCAGGATATTTCCATGGTTTACACATGTCTTGAGTTATTTAGATCTATGCAGAATGAAAAAAATCAAGTTTTTTGAACGTGACTTATAAATATGGCCTGGTTACACGTGCTTGGCAGATTTCAATTTTTGGGGGGTCTTTCTGTTGGTATTAATAGACGTCAGGTAATAAGATCGTTAAGGATTAAATGCTACCACGACACATAGTTCTTGGGTACTTTTATAGCCATTAAAAATGCAAACAAAGATGATTTTGTGGCTTTTATGAAAGTGACTTCTAAGTATGTCCGGGCCACACGGGCGTTTTTAGGATATTTCTTTGGTTTACGTGATTTCTCGTTGGATTCATGGTATTTAAGGATTAAAGTGTTATTATCTCACACCGTTTTCGGGTTGTTTCAAAATTTCGTCATCTACGAATGCCCGATTGCATGTTCTTTCCAGTAATTTTCCAATGTATCGGAGTCCGACTCCTGCCTTTGACGAGATTAGAGGCTCTGAATTTCGTTTTTTTATAATGTTCTAGGTGGATCAAACTATATTTTTTGGGACCTGTCAGGATTCGAGACAAAGCTAAGGTCTCTAAGCTTCCGCTCTTATCCTGTGTTAATTTATTTTGAGTCAAGGTGTATAATTGTATGTATTGTACTATAATTGGGTTCGGCGTTAAATAAATGAACTTTCTGGCACTATACGAAAGGGCCTTCTTCCATCTAGCTGGGCAATCTTCAGGTGGACACGACGCGAGGCTACATTTGTTAGGATAGCGTGGCAAATGGAGGTGCTATACACGTGCGTGCAAGGCGGAAATGGCATTAGGAATAACACATATCTAATTCAAGACTGCCATACTCGACCATCGTGCATGAACCACGAACGTTCATATACGCTTGGGGAGTCGAAATGATAAGCGTTAAATTTCGTAAAAGAGAGTGAAGTATAAAGCGTATGTTCGTCGATTGGTGCAACTACAAGCACGAAGTCTGATTCGAACTCTATTTTGCGCAGACATTCAATCATTTGCGGCCCCAATTGTACTGTGGGTACTTCGATGTTTTCGCACCGGGAGAATCTTACCATAACAGTGGTTTTTTTGGTGCCGCGAAATGATAGGTTTTCTAGTCGCCATTACGGACAGATGAGCCGGCAATCTCATCCCCATAATTCGGGATCGGGTCGCTGCTGGGTCTGTCGTCATCTCCGATCAGTGGTAGACGTATGATACATTGTCCCAGTATCCTCGTCATATGACAGTGAACCACTCTCCCAATTTTGCCGACCCGACCACCCGTGCACATACGCAATCCATTGAGAGAGTATGGGGAAAAGCAAAGGTGAGGAACAAACGGAGTGGGGTACCTACAGGAGTTTATTGGACCCCGACCTATGCAAATTTATGAGGCGGCATTCATGTACGGCAAGCAATGTGGATGTTTTCAAAGACAAACTTAGGGAATTGAATTTTGGCCCCCGGGGACTCAAATGTGCTTTATTACCAATTTATACTCTTAATTATTATTACACGAATTGTCTAAAATAAAATATTTCAGTATTTATGATTTCCTTTAAAGGAGCGTTTCCTAAAGACCGGGGAGAGATCATAGCACATTAATTTTGGCAAACAGAAGGAAAATTCAAAAAGGTGGGGTTGAGATGAGAAGTTAGGTCCGAGTGTATCGAAGTCTCGGAGCAGGATAGCTCAAGTGGTAGAGCAGCGGCGTATCTAGCCGCGAAGGTCGTGCTTTCGACGAATCGCGTTCGTGATTTGAATTTTTTATCTCAACTAAAAACCTTAATTAATTTCTTAGGATTATTGGCAGTAAAGCCTTTTTAAAGCACTCTTCTGCGTCTGTATGTGGCCCTAGCAAATATCTTTTCTCTCTGTATCATTTCTGTAGCAACAATTGCGCCGAGCCTCGCAAGTCTCTAAATTTCATTTGTTTCGATAATAATAGTAGCTATGTGATTTGTTCTGATGCAAAATTGGCCTCGCATGCCATAGAACCCCCCTATTCAGATGATCCCGATGTGCAGGAGGTACTCGCGTTACTGGGCACCTCCAACTGCAGGGAAGAAGCGTTTATTTCGTCTGGGTTCTGAGATTTGTAAATATTAAAGGAAACATTTGGCAGATGAAGCTGCAAAGAAGCAGCCATTACAGGCCTTCAAATCAGAGACGTCCCAAAGGGTGATATGACTGTAGTTTACAAGTCAAAAGTTAAGGGTCAATGGAAACAGGTCTGGAGTAATGTACCTGAATACTGTGGCGAGAGGCACCTCCAATTTGCGGAATGTGAGGTGATCATTACAATCAAACGTCATGCGCATTATATACAGCTCAAAGACTTCTGCACTCCTTGCCTATAAGCATCCTAGAAATACTAGGTGATAATCACTTTCACTTTTTTTGGCTAATAAAATTTTTTAAAAGGAGGAAAGAGGGAAGGAAACGGGGATAATAAATAAATAAAAGAAGTAAATATACTTATATCCCGGTCCAGCCGTTTGGGTCGGCTTCCGCTAGGGGGCCCCTCAATGGGACAATCACCTTGGTGGTTGCGTTCCCAAAAGCACTCCACCACATCAAAGCAGCCCATTTTAAAACTTATCCTGGCTTTGGAAAACAAATAAATTCGGGAAAAGGAACAAACCTATACCTACCCCAAATGCCACCAGAAAGAATTAAAATTTGGGAATGATGTAACGTGAACATTTTTAAACAGTAAATTCGTAAAGCGTAAAAACGTTTTTGTACTTTCAACTTTACATTTTTCTCTTTTTAGAACTTTTATCATTGACTTTACGTTAATTTATTAATCCCATGAGAAAG
Source organism: Cimex hemipterus (assembly GCA_039619505.1). Taxonomy (NCBI): domain Eukaryota; kingdom Metazoa; phylum Arthropoda; class Insecta; order Hemiptera; family Cimicidae; genus Cimex; species Cimex hemipterus. The sequence continues at coordinate 4,874,756 of CM077110.1, read as the reverse complement.
CTCCAGTGCCCTGTAAATCGCCTGAAAAGTCGACTGAGCTGAGAAACGTTTTCCTAGTTTTAATCATACAAGAAATCTTAACTTCAAAAAAGTATTTATTTACTGCCCATATACATATTTAAAGTTGGAAACAAGAGTACTGGTAATAGTACTATACCTCTCAACTTAAATAAATATTTAACAGGATAAACCCAAAAAAAATCTTGCCCCTAATTTGTCTCATTGTTTTTACCAATAAATATTCATTTATGCTATGTTTTAAATTGGTAATATCAATGCTTAATTCAAAAAAAGGATAAAGAAATTTTCAATTCACAAGTTTTCGTGGTCTGCTTGACCAATTAATATCTGCCTGAGGTCACGATAGCCCAAGTGGTAGAGCAGCGGCGTATCCAGCCGAATTTCTTGGGTTCGAATCCCTCCCGTGACAGCGACTTTTTTATCTCAACTAAAAACCTCAATTAATTGAAAGATATTAGTTGGTCAAGCGGTGAAAACTAGTGAATTGCCTAAAATGTATTATTTCTAAGCAGATTTACAAGACTGATCTTAATTCGTTTTACTCCCTATGCTGTTTAGCAGAAAAGGAGGGCCTTTCGCATATTTTATCCAATTGCCCAATTTATTATCAATTACGACTTACTTGGGATTTGGTTGTGGTCAGCAACTCAGTAAGCAAGCCTTATGACCCTAACGACTGGATCTTCATGTAAACGTTTGTACGGTGTATACCATTTTATGTCAGAAGCAAAGCGAAATAGGTCTTTTCCTCTTCTTGCCTTATTACACCTCTAAAGCCACTTCGGCATACCTACCAATTTGAAAATGTCTACGTGGAGGGTATCAGTAAGGATGTGCTTATTCGTCTTTTGAGGTTATCGGACAAATGTCCCATGGGGTTCAAGTCTGTAGAACAGGCTGGTCAGGACCCTGAGGTTATGTTGTTGAGGTTTTTACCATGCGAGCTGCATGTACATTAGAATAGGATTTCATCGAGCAAATACAACGCCTGATGTTCCAAAATTTCGTCCATATGGCGAGTGGCACAATTGAAAATGCCGCCCATACAATCACTGAAAAAGGCTACGTTGAAAAGGTCGGCTCTGGGAAAAATTGTACTTTGTACCTTCATACCATCTGGGGATCGTAGAGAAAATCTACACTGCAAAAAGCACAGCAAACCATTTGGCCAAAGGCCAATTTCTGTGTTCTCCAGCAAATGGACGAGCCAGCCGTGCGTTCAAAAATTTCGACACCTCGGAAAACTCGACATCAAGGTGCCGGTTACGCAAAATTCTCAAACTTAAAAAGCTCTGCCTGTGGTTCTGTTACCCTAGGACTTCCAGAACCGAGCCATCTATGGTAGGACCAGAGTCTCATAGGGAACTCCGATGGGAACGTCCATCATCACCTGCATCACCACGCGCAACATCCTCAGCACTAAGTGACAATTTTAAGTTTAAAAACAAAGATAAACACTAAACACCTTATTGCTTCAGAATTCATATAAGATTGAATGAAATTTTGAAATCCGTAAAAAGTAAACGTTAAAAAATCCTTTATCCTTGGTTTGAATTAAGGATGAAGTGTGTTTATCTCTAATTGATATTCCCAAGCATAGCGTATATAAATACTAAAAGATGAAAAAATAATGAGACAAATTAAGGGCAGAAGTTCCTACTATCGAGAAAATGGGAAAAAATCAATTGGGTGGAATTTTGTGTGTATATTCTTTATTTATTTAAGTCGAAAGGTAATGTACTATTAGTGGTACTCTTGTTTCTAACTTTAAATATGTATATATGTACATGTATATGGGGAATAAATAAATAATTTTTTGAAGGTAAGATTTCTTGTACGATTAAAATGATACACCGAAAACACATTTCTCGGCTCATTCAGACTTTTCAGGAGATTGACAGGATATTGGTACTTTCTTGTGGGATTAATAAATTAATATAAAGCCGTTAACTATAAACATTTTAACGCTTAACGAATTGACTGTAAGAATGTCCACTTTACAACTTTTCAGAGTTTCAGGCAGGACGGTTTTTATATCCAGTTCCTTTTCGCCTGCATACATCGTGTACAGATTTTTTTATTTCCCCTTGAAATCAAGAAAAAATTAGCCTTGAGGCCGATACGAAGCACTTCCTGAGCACTAGAATTTAGTTTTGCTCTATTCTTGTGTCTTTGTTAGGTGTTCTAATTACTCGTTTGCATGTATTTACTTAGTCTTTGTTCAAAACTTTTTTCTGTCCCCAAGTATGTAAAAAATGTGAGAAAATGATGACCTTTCAGATTAAGAACCGGTTTTTTTTTTAAATAAAATCTTTAATAATTATAGAGGAAGGGGCGTTTAACCAAATAATGGATCGGACGTTTCCCAGGACAGGTTTTTAAAAAGGGAACTTTTTTTTGTTGCGGTAGTCTTTGAATTAATCCTTTGCGCTTTTTTTCCTTCCTAACATGTCCGATTTGACAGCCGACGGGAAGCGTCTTCCCTTCCTTCCTCTTCCTCCAGTTAAGGAGAAATGTTCCAAAGGATTCGCAGAGTCCAGCCAAGGACGGCCGGCTATTTAAGAAGGACGTGCCTCATCCACGTCCAGCCACAAAGATCTTGTCTTCCCAACCGGCTGGAAGTCGTTGGAATATTGGACACGTTCAGTCATAGACATACAATCATGTTGCTCGTCCTGGTCATGCTGTTCGGCGCGTCCCACGCCGCACTTCGTAAGTTCACACAATATAAACCATCAAAATATACTTAGATATACACCTTCTATCTTAAATCTAAACTAATAATCGCGGTAATATATGCGAGTATATAATACATTCAGAATCCAGCGAATGGACGCCATTTTGCTCAAGATCCAAAAGACATTTAAGCAACAGTTTACTTTTAATATTTTGTTTAGATGAACAAATTAATGCATGATTTGTAATTTTTCTAGGATTTTTACTTATAAGATTTAACAATGTGAATTAAAGCCACAATTGTATTATATTATTGGGGTATCCGTAGCTCTCTAATAATAAGATTTGGTGAACAAATTAAAGCCGAGGAAGGATTATATTTCATGTAGGGTTTTTTTGACAAATAAAGAAATAAGATGACAATATATTATACTTTGAAAATGTTTCATGTGAAAATTTAGTAGAGGCTGGGTTTGATAAATTAAAGAAAAATATAAAATTTGTGTAAGGGTTTTATTGGAGGGTGGACAAATTAAAGCCGAGGAGGGATTATATTTCGTCGAGGCTGGGTGTAACAAATTAAAGCCCTCGATTAAATTATTTCTAAATTTTTCATGATTGCTTGGCAAATTAACGCTTAACAAAGAAATAGCACACGCTGAATTCATTTAGTTATCTTTTCGAAATAGTTCGACACATAAAGCAACAATTTTTTGAAAGGTAACGTATTCCCAGTGAAATTTAGTTATGCAGTTAGAGCTCTAAGAAGAAATTCTATTGGAACTTTAATATATCTTTTAAGATTTTATTATTTTTAAAGGTACAAGATTAAATTTAATGTTTAAGTTGATATTTGAGATTCAGGTGAAAAAGAGTCATAATAAATTTAAAAAATTGTATTCAGATGGTATGGCTATCCTTCAAAATTTAAAATTCATGTTTCAGAAACATATTTATAGTCGTTTTAAGGCTTTCTTTTGAAATTTTATTAATGTTAGAGCTACAAAACAAAATTATATTAGTTGTTAAGGTTCATAGTTAAGATTTGGTCGCAAAGTTAAAGAAAGCTATAACAATTTAAATAATTGTATCGAAATTTTATGGCTACTGTTTAAGATTTGGGTGGAAAATTAAAGTTATAATAAATTTAAAAAATTATGATGAAATTGTATTGCTTTCTTTTAAGATTTGTGTGCAAAATTAAACTTTCAGAAACAAATTATATGGATATTTTAGGGCTATCTTTTGAGACTTAATTACAATATTTAAAATACAAGAGATATTATATTTCATGTTAAGGTTGATATTTAAGATTCTTGTGCAAAATGAAAACTATAATGAATAAAAAAAAATGTGTATTGAGATTTGATGGCTCTTGTTTATGATTTGGGTGCAAAATTAAATTCTCAACAACAAGAAACAAATTATATGGATACTTTAAGGTTATATTTCGAAATTTTATTATAATATTAAATCTACGAGAGAAAATAATGTTGGATGTTAATGTTGATATTTAACCTTTGATATGTTAATTATTTTTTATTTTGCCTGATAAATAAGCAGCACGTTTCATTATAAAAATAAATTCCACCAGTAAAAAAAGAAAATCTGAGACAATGTACCTTTATTAGGTCAACATTTTTGGAAAGAACCAAGAGTCAATAAAAAAAAAACCTTTCGAAGATTTTTAAAAAAAGTATAATCAGCACGTTTCATCAATTCATAATATGCAAATAAAACTATACTAAAATTTTAAAAAACTAACTGATGCATAATTTTTATGTAAAGTGTGATTCAATTTAAATCATTACTTTGGTTAAATTTGACCACCAAAAAACGTGGATTTATACAAACATGTATTGTAAATTTGATGGCCTTCATTTAAGGTTAGGGTGCAAAATTATTTTCGGAAACAAATTATATGGACACTGTAAGGCTTTTCTTTGAGATTTATTATAATATTAAAGCTAGAGACTTATATTGTACGTTTAGCTTGAAATTTTATGGCTATCGTTAAGATTTGATTGAAAAATTAAAGTTTCATGAAACAAATTCTATGGTTTGGTGTTATTAAAGATGCTATACTATTAAATCTACAACTTAAAATACATAATGTTGAAAGATTAGGCCTATCACTAGAGATTTGGTTGCAAAATTAAAGCAACAAAAAAGTAATTATATTGAAACTTTAGCTTTTTTTTAAATATTTCGATTATAAAATTAAAGCTATAGGAGATAAATAAGATAACATTAAAATAATTTAACTTTTTAAATGAATGAATGAAATAATAATGAAAAAGCAAAATGAAAACAACAAGATGAAGTAACTGTTGAAACTTTAGTGTATTCTTTGTGATTTTGTTTGGAAAATTGTTGTTGTTAACAAACACACCATCCTTGACTACCACACAATGACATAACTACCAATAATAAATTTAAACTGCTTCTACAATACAAACAACTTCTAAAACGCTGTATATAAATTAACCAAGCCAATTGAAATTATAAATAGATCGGGCTATGAAAAGAGGAGAAAAAAACCCGGCCCCAGTGTGCAAATTCGTATAAAAGTAATAGTAGTATGTTGTAAATAGTAATGTAGTATTTATAGTAATAGTAATAGTATATAATGTCAATTGCCCTCTGCGGGTTTCCTTCTTTTTCTGTTCTTTCGCGAATATATATGCGTAAATAAATTGATAATAAGGGGACGGAAGGATTAAGACGCAGAATGTAAACCGGAATGAAAGCAAGTCCTATCAGGGTCTTTGGTTAATTAGTAAGAAACCGGTTTGAAACTTTTGATGAGTGATGGCTTTGTGCAGATAATAATTTATTTGTTTTTTTATTTTTCAGCTCCGTACATTGTCCCATGCAAAGACGGCGCGAAGCTCGTCGAGTGCACGATCAAGAACGGCAACTCTGCAATTCCGAAGCTGCACCCAGGTAAGCGGGCAGTGCCAGGGGTATCTAAGTTCAAGTTCGCAAGGGACCGGTTTTGTTTTTAATTTTATTTTTAAACATTTTATAACTATATATTTATTTAAACGCTGTAGTTTGAGTCAAAAATCCGGCCGTCCTTCTCTACCGGGGACTGTCGCCATTTAGAGCATGATCCGTTAGCCAACTACGCTTGCATTTTTTCCAGAATCCTTGATGCATTTTTTTTTTTTTTTTTTTTTCAATCCGAGAAGACAACAGGAAAAAATATGCTAGTTGTAGAGGGATTTATATTAGGGCCATTAGGGGAGGGGGAAAGACATTCTATGGTAACGACAAACGCGATGTCTCAATCGTGACGATAATGACGTAATCATTTGGTTAATTGGTTAACTGCTCTTTAATATAACGAAGTATTCTTCTTCTTTTCATTTTTGTTTTTTTCTTCTCCAGGTGATCCAAAATTCAAGATCCCGACTCTCGACCCCCTCACCATTACGAAGCTTGACGTGAAGGATTCCTCGTCGAGGAACGTTGCCTTGAACCTCACACTCACAAACCTCAAGCTCTACGGTTTAAAAGACTCCAAACTGGTCGGAGCTATGTAAATATCCATTTAGATTTATCAATTTTTAATCCATATTGATCTAAATTTATCAAGCGTAGTATGAACACGAAGGCTAAGCATATCGAATGGACCCTGGACATACCCACTATCACGATTAAATCGATGTATAAGGCGCAGGGGAAATTCCTTGTCCTTCCAATCAGAGGCGAAGGACCTTGCGAAATCAGACTAGGTGTGTATCGAGACCCTTTAACCTCAAATATTTTTTTATCTCAACTTCCCAACTCTTTTTACAGACAAGCCAAGGATTGTATTCAAAATAGATTACAAAACTTTCACATCCAAGGGTATGGAATTTGCCCAGCTTACCAAGACTGAGCTCAAGTACTCGGTGGAGAGGGTGCACTTCAGATTTGAAAGACTTTTCAACGGAGATAAGACTCTAGGTAAAATCCAACGCCGAATCCTTATTCACCCTAAGACAACCAATTCTTATATACCTCGAACTTGCAGGTGAGAACGTGAACCTCGCCCTCAACGAAAATTGGAAAGAGTTCAACAGGCAAATGGGCCCTCCGATAGCAGAAGGCATCAATCTCGTCCTGCGCCAAGTCATAGCTAACATAATCAAAGGTGTCCCGTTGAAAGACATTATCAAGCCTTGAGAAAACCCAGACTGGTAGAATTAGACGCTCTAAAACTCAATTCTTCCCCTTTCATAAATTATTTATTTAATTCTCTCTATTTATATTGTGTGCAAAAAAATTAGAAATAATGATAAACATAGTTTAAAAAAATGAAAGTACAATTGATAAAAAACAAACCTCTATCTCCCCTCCACCATCCAAACAATTTTAAGAAATATATATCCGACCTCAGAGTTTACCCGGTTTAGCGATTAGTGTGCCCTCAGCGTCTTCAGTGCTTTTGTTTAGAGAGTTGATGTAGGGTCTTCGTAGTGTTAAACTTCAATGTTATTTTTCTAATTCTTAATGAAATTTATTCTGACAATTGTCCGTTTTTTTGACCTTAAACACAAGTGATAATTTCAAATTACGACGAACAGGTTTACAAGTAGTACCCTTACATTAACTTCTGAAACCAACAGCCATGTTAACAAATAATAACCTCAATTACCTTCATACACACTAACCCACAGGTTTGCAAATGTTAACCTCGAATTACCTCATTACTATTAAACGCTAACCTTACATTAACCTCATACGTTTATAAGCGCTAACCTTACATTACCTAATTACCCTAAGCATAGGTTTACAAGTGATATCTTAAATTGTCTGCATACACCAATGTAGACGTTGCATTTGCTAATCTTACATTACCCAACACCAAGGTTTGCAAGGGCTAACCTCAAATGACTTCATTACACCTAAGCATAGGTTTACAAGTAATAATCTTAAATCACACCAACGCACATGTTTCAAACTACTTTAAGTCAGTTGTCTTGTTCACTGCCCAAACACTCTAGTTTTTAGAAAACATTGCTTGAATCGTTTTAATTGCCTAGTCAGGTATACTCGACTTCTAACAGGTAGGTGGACTAATTGTACGTTGGCGTCACTCATGCTGGTTAAAGCAGTTTTATAAGTATCTTCCTCGAATGTCTACATTTCTGACATACCAGAATTGCAGCACTTTGCATTTCAGCACTTCGATCTTACTGGCAAAGCCCCAAAGCGTAATGCCACATGGTCACACTTAATATGGTTAGGAATCAATAGATGTGTATTTTTTCTTGTAGCGGTATGACATTTTGTCGAAGAGGGAATACGTAAGTGGTGCTCCAACGTGACAAGGGAATGTAATTCAGTATAACAGTAGACATCAGTCAGGGCTGTAGAAGTGAGAAGAGTGAGAAAAGAATAAGTGAATGAGACAATGGTTCTAGGAGGTGTTAAGATACCTCCAGTTATTATTTCATTCAGGTGCCAAGATGTTTTGTATTGTAAAACATAATAAATATGTGCTCAGTACCGAGTGTGACTCATCGTAACTGCAATCCATCAAAACTGTCCCATCAGAAATTCTTCCCGTTTATTGGTGGATGTACTTCAGTACACTTGATTTATTTGTGCGTTGTGGGTATACCAGCACCGGTGAAAATCGTAACTAGGAGAAAGAACATCCTCAGTCAAATGTGGAAAAAGTTATTCTGAAAATGAAACACCAGTGGAGTACCACAGGAAAGCATTCTTAGACCCTTCTGGTGTCTTACGGTCTGACTGACCCGGACTGACAAATTAACACTACACCTAGACACTGATACATTCTATGCCTAGCGGTTGTAAGAAGAGAATTAATGAGGTATCATTGAACTATAAAACCAAGGTATTCTTCTTCAAGCAATGAAGAATCGTTATGAGTCCATAAGATTCGAAGCTAGTAGCGTAGGAATACCTAAAAAATACAATCGTGCCGTTTATCTCAAAGGTAAATAAATCCCTGAAGCAATTTCTTAGTTAAATTGCAAAAAAAATCACATGGAAACCCGTAGAACCATATTGACATGACACTAAGTGTTAGACAAGGCAAACACAGCCATGTCGTTGTCAAATCATTCGACCACTACACTCGAAATGGCCATCTTACATGATGCGTTATGGCCACATGGTAAACTGCCACGAAAAGGGGTGAAAAGGGAAAGCGAATGGGAATTAAAGACATAGATGTGTCTGGTGTTCATTCAGTCCTTAAGAAAATGAGTTCCCTGGAGGGGCCTGAGAGACAAGGTGAGAGGGGCTTTATCATAGTAGCTCGCGATGCAATTCACCTACGAAATAATTACTATGGTCAATTAGACGACTAAACATAAATGGTGGAATTCCAATATTTTTAGCTGGACTCATACCATTAATTTTATAAATGACATCGAATTAAGGCCTTGATGTTTGAGGGGGGGGGGGTGCTCGTCTTTCTCGCTCGGCCACCCCTCCGTTTCAACAATACCTGGACCCTTGCTAGAGAAAAGGGGGAAATGAAGGCGGTAAAGTAAATAGAAACGATGCAAATTGAAATATTAAGAAAACTACGAATTTATTGAAGAAAGGATCTTTGGAAGAAACAATGAAAGAAACAAAAATAAAAAAGGGAAACTGAATGGAGAAATGTGAAACCCTGTACAATACATTTTAAAAAATTAATTTCTCATTCTGTAGCATGCAGACAAAATATATGCACCTACAGGTTAAAGTTAAATTAAAGCCAATGATTACTTTTATAAAATAAATCAAATTATAATAATGCCCTTGGGGGGGGGGGCCCGAGATACTTATAAATGGGCTTTTTTTCAAAAACACCGGCACCCTGAGGGTTTATATGACCTCTGCTGTTGCGAACCCTCGTAAAAAAGAAAAAAAAATACATGTTCTTTGAAATCGGACCAGATTTAAATATGATTCCACCTGGGAAAACAAAATTTTAACGATAAATGCGAAATGTTTGACCGGATTTTCACGACACAGACTGGAACGAGTCACTGCGATATCCTAAGGAGAAGGTCGTATTCCTTGACCACCGTCACCTACGAGAAATGAAGGGCCGCATGATGAACAAAGGTTGGTGATTATATTGAATCTCCAGAAAGGTCAGCAACCACGATCTCGTTGATGTCAATGATGATAATTGGTGGATCGTATGGGTGTGAGGGTTGAAAAAAAATTGAAAAAAAGGGAAGGGCCGGTTCCCAAGATTAAAAACAATAAAATTGGAGAGACTTTTTCCGACGCTTATTTCAAAAATATTACAACTAAATTACGGACCTCTCTTCTTTTACTTTTTTCTTTTTTTACTTAGAAGATTTTCTCAATTATAAAGATCGAAACGTTGGCAAGATGAAGAAGATGTTTTTCTAAACGTACATCACACCACACCACAACTAACGATCTATAAATAATCACTAGTATATTCATATCGTAACTAAATACTATACATTAGTTTCTTTGTTGTTATTAATTTAAAAATTATTTATTAATTTTTAAAATCTAAAAAATTAAAGATAGGGGTGAGTGAATCAGTACCATCTTTGTTGTTGAGTGTTTTTATTAATTTACTTTTTTGTAGCTTAGATACCTACTAAGTTGTTAATGAAGAAACTTTAATAAAATTTCCGGCGTTTTAAAAAGTTTCCCCGTTGGCGGTTCCCATCGTGTGACGTCACGGTCCGCCTAATGCTTCCCCTTCACAGAGATCTCTAATACGCTATCAGCAATCAGCAACCTCTCTTTGAAATGACAGAGGAAGTGAGTCTCTACGTCTTCAGAGTTTATCTCTAGATTCTTTCCCCCTTTTTTCTCTTCTCTCAAACGCGGTCTTCTTTTTCCAGAATGGCACCCGGGACCTTTTTTCAGCCCTACCGGCCGAGCTGTCCGAGATGATCTTGACCTACTTGCCGGCCGAGGACCTCGCAAGGGCCGGTGCCGTGTCCAAATCCTGGTTTAGGATTGCTAACTCGGAATTCCTGTGGAAGAACATCTGCTCGAGGGATCGGGTCCTCGACGAAAAACTCATAGATGATTTCTGTAAGGCCCGAACATTTTTCTCCATTTCTTGTTTTTAAAGAAGCGTGCAATGTATGCATGTTGTTATTAGAATGTCGACATAAAGAGGCAATGTGAGGTTATCACTAGTGTACATGACAAACGCTCTTGATACCCACATCGAAACCCGTGTTGGCTCGTAGAAGAATAAAATTGGTTTATAAAACTTTTCAATAAATAATCATAGTTCGACTTTTAATGACTGGGAGTTTGGCCGCTGTTTTTTGTTGAAGAGTAGAGTTGAGACGATGAATGAGTCCGGGACCGAGAGACCGTTGGCAAAGGTCCGTGTCCGTGAGTTGGTTGACTCTACAGCAGTTGAAGGGACTCAGAGTTAGCCAAGTTGTGTTTAGAAGGCAAGTTGGAGGCTCATGCTATGAATACCCTTGCCATCGTCAGGAAGAGTCTTCAGCCAGTGCGGCCATGCTCCTTCTCATATATGCACTGGCTCTGCTCTGATTCGCTGCAGAATGGAAAGCGAGACCATTCCTGAGTGGGACCTAGTGGGTACCGTAATAACTACAGGTGGTCACCACAGTCTAACTACTTTTCTAAATTATGTTTAATTTTCAATTTTGAGCGAATGGTGAATGAAATACCAGTTACATTGTTCAAACGGAAAGAACAGTAAAAAGTAGGAAAAAAGAAGACCTGCCCACATCTACCTCCCTATCGGAATTTAAAGACCACATTGTCAGAGAGAATCACCCCTTTAAGCCCGAGGATAACACGGAAATATTACATGTACTAAAAAAGAGAAAAGATTATTCGGAGACCGAGAGATGTGGCGAACAGAGAATTTAGGTACTCATCACACTGTTTTCACTCACTGATTAAAGAAAAACCGAGTAACGTAATTTCCTCATTTTCCATATTACCAATAGTTAACCACATATATTACGAACGGGCTTGATAACCGAAATCCAAGTCTGCTCGATGACGATTAAAATTGTTTTTTAAAACTGTTTAAATAATTGTAAAATCACGAAACGGCTTCATCCTTTATCAAATCCAGCATTGCTCTGTTACCTAAATCATATCACTTGTTAGAAAAATTACATTTTTCTAGATGTCTATGAAGTCCAAGCCACCTTCCATAAAGGGTACAAAATGGAGGAGGATTTAGAGTCTGATTATAAACCCCCTCAAATGCAGCTATTGTGCCAGTCACCAGGAAATAGCTCAATATTATTGCTATAACTTTGGAGATTAAGAAATAAAGCATTTGAAATAAGTCTCCTAGGACTTGCTCTCGGCCAAATTTGGAATGCACACCCTTAAGAGGTTGGGTGGACTTTCCTTTCCATAACAAGACTCAAGTAGTGTGATTGTGTTGTTGAAGATTACAACGGCGAGATCAGAGTCAATAGAAGGTGAGAACAGCTGAAAGCGTGCATTATGAAAGTTAACAAGTCAAAGTCATAATGTCTTCTTTTTACGAATAAATGTTCTCTTCCTAACTCCCTAATTGTTCCCAAATCTCACGTTTTTCCTTTCTACTTAAGACAGACACATTCTGTAACATAATACAATGGCAAGACAGTTAGTACTCTTCGGGTTAGGATCTCCTACAGAGACCTATGCTGTCACTTGCTGCCTTCCGGGAGGCCGGGATGCCTGCATGTGGCACAAAACGTTTGGACCTCTTGCCTGGAATTTCTTCATTCTTGTTGGTGTTGTGGCAGTGCCCATTCTGGATTTGACCGAAGGGTGCTGATGATGCTAGGATGTATCTCCAGGGAGCGTTGATGTCGATGTAATAAGGTAATACGATATTATTTCTCGTGCATCTATCAGCCGGCTTAAACGCCCATCCACATCCAAGTCGTTTCATTGAAGAATAAAATTGTTTGAAGGATTAAATAACAAATTTGATTTTTACTTTTGTGTAACACGTATTAGGTTGCAAAGTTAATCTGGTTGATAAACCTGATTTTTCTCCTGATACAAACCTGAATGTTCTTTTATCGTTTTCTAGTTGATAAGGTTGAAGAACCACGCTGCCGTTGGGCGAGGTTGTACCAGTACACGCAACGCAGAAGTAAAAGGTGGAAGTGTGATAAGTACAGGAGTATCAACACTCCCAAGATCCTTACGGCCTTCGTCCACGGCGTCACACTTCTGGTGGGGACGAATGACGGTGTCGGTGTCCACTGCATCGAAGGCAGTCACCTCGTCCTCGTGCAGCACCTGAAGACCGGGATACCGACCACTTCGATCACTGCGGTCGGCGACACGCTAGTCTGTGGCGACGGAACGTTCTCATTTGTCTACACTCTGAAGGGTAGAACGTACCAGCTCGAATCCACTCTTTCACCACCGGATGACCTCGTCCTCGACGGACCTCCTGTCATAACCGAAGGGAAGAGCGAGGGGGTCAGCCTGAACGTTTTCGTCATCACGGACGACTTCATTTGGATCGGAGTCAGTGAGTGTAATGTTATGACGTGCTGCAAGGTGTTCGACCGAGTTGGCAAATCCTTCAGCAATGTGACGCTCCATGATTTGGTTACAGTGAGGCACAACAGAAGTTACGTCTCTGTCCTTCGCCCCTGCGGCGTTCAGGTCTACAGCGATTCAGGACTTTTAGCTTTCAAACTAGACAGCTGCGCATTCTACACTGGCCTAGTCATGTCCGACATGGGGATCGCGTTCCTTCAGTGCCAAGACTTCGGCGACCCGGAACCTGTATTCTTCGACCTCCACCGGAAGACGTGCTCCGTCGAGAACAGGTTCAAAGTATACAAGCTGGCTTTGTTCGAGGACAACCTTCTCTACCTGACTGGTCAGGTCAAATTCACGATGGTGTCTTTGAAGGCGGACAAGACAAGGTGGGTGACTCCACTCGTTGGATCAAAGTACCTCAGGCCAGGCAAAGACCGTTTCCACGTCCTGTGTCGCAAGTTCGTCTTTATCTGCCCCTCACGCGGCCGGCTCGATATGTTCTCGCTCTTTGATCTCGAGACCGGTGTTAATTTCTACGACACCTCCATATACACTGCAACCTACAACATCCTACAAGTGGCCGACACGGGCTTCTTGTACAAATCCGATAAGTCTGCCGTAAAACTACGCTCCTACATATGAAAAAGAATAAGGCTGAAACGACTTTTTAAAACAAGGCTGTGTTAATTATGTAAATTGGTTTCACTATAAAACATTTTATACATTCTGAAAACAACATTCTTTTGTATAAATAAAAGTACAAACGTTTTATTTATTTAATTGATTCATGATGGCGGGAAGGGATTTATGACACTTTTCCGCTAGAGTACCACCCAATCCCAACAATCAAGGAATGTAAATTAAGGTTCCTTTACTTGAATGGTCAAAATGGTAATGTGGATTGGTGGTGAAATTCAGGCCTGCAATAATGGTTTGTAGTCAATCTGTATTATAATTTTCTGTTTGCTCGAACTAATAGGTTAGGAAAAACTCTAGGAAACGAAAGTATATGTGCACACTTCAAAGGTTAGATATTCACAGCACCTGTCTCCAAGCGACAAACCAGACCTAAGCCAACTTGATTTGTTTTGCCTGCAGAGCCAACAGTATTTTAATGTAACTTATCATAAGTTTATAGTTATAATAAATGTTGAGTTATAAAACATAAACAAAATAAAAAAACTATTTTCGGACGCAATGAATTCTCTTATTTAATTTTACTTTGCAGACGTTGTTACAAGACCTAAAGAAATTTTACGTTCGATCCCTTTATTTTCAACCAAATGCAAGTAGTACTACTAACTTCATAACCTAATAAACTCGTAAAAAAATTCGAAACCTTTCAGCCGATGTAAAGATGTAACATGTGGTTAACATAGGTTAACAATTAAGATCTAAAAAGGTAATTTGAGATTATCACTCGTAAACCTGACAACTAGCTCAATTCGCCCAATAAATTGTATTTTAATAGTTGAAATTTGCGCCTTGATGTAAGGACGAAAGGTGAGTTTATCACGGATAAATAGATGCCAAGGACACACAACGGGCTTAACTAGGTTGAATCCCACGCAGGGTCCTCTCCGCCCAATTTGAGGTCATCTCTCGTAAACCTGATAAATAGCTCAATTTAGTCAGTACGCTATACATATTTTGATGCTTGAAATTTCCGCCTTGATTTAAGGATAAAAAGGTGAGGTTATCACGGATAAATAGATGCCAAGCACACACAAGGGGTTTAAAATTAGCTAATTTATGCTCCTCCAAATTTGAGGTTATCTCTTGTAAACCTGACAACTAGTCAATAAGTTATATATTTTTTGATGTTTGAAATTTGCGCTTTAAAGTAAGGAGGAAATATGAGGATAAAAAGATGCCAAGGGCTGCACGATAAACTATCAAAAAGTGGTTTCAGTCAGATCGTGATAGAAGATCCTTCGAAGAGTAAGGAGGCAATTTGAGGTCATAATAAGCAATTTTGGCTGTCGATGTAGAAGATAAATTAATTAAAGGGTATTACATATAAACCTGTGAATTAGACCAATTCACCCAACAAACTATATTTGTTGTTTGAAACCTGCACCTTGATGTACGGAGCTTATCGAAGGGAGAAAGATACCAAGCATCTACAGGGAGCTAAGACTAGCTCTATTAAGAATATCACCGATGAACATTGGCTTGGGGTAAGGAGGTATCTTGAATTTAAACTTAAGGCCCGAATAAAAACTAGGAAAAAATTAATATTAACCCTAAAGTAATTTGAAGGTTATAAAGGGTGAACCCGTTAACGTGCTTAATCTGCAAACCGTGGTCGTTGCATAATCGATTAATTATTGTTTGAAAAAAATCATAAACGTTTCGTTTACTGCTCCATGAGCCTTGTCAATCCATCCGGTGTAATTTGCCCTTTTGCGAATAATAGCATAGTCCGTCGCAGTCAGGGGGTCATTAGTCTGTGCAAGCTTGAAGAACGCCAAGGACTTCCCTCGGTTAAACCGGTCGAACAAAGACTATTTTTTATTTCATTCCAGGAATTGAGCACAATGCGAGGTCAATTTTAAATTTCAGACGTGATTTCTGACCGATGGACTACGCAGTGTCCCTTTTTTATTTTTTGTAAAATTTTGGTAAAAGCAACATGGCGGAAAATCAACCTAGAGTACGGAAGGATACCAAGATGCCAATTAACCGACTTCTTAGCCATCACGGTCCGCATGATACCCAACTATCTGCCACATAAATCGATTTATTATAATTGACAATGTTTGAAACTGAACCTATCCGATGACCCCCGGTAACGTAAACGCAACATTATCCAAATATTAAAAAAGCCTAAACACTAGAGGAATCCCGTTCCAAGTTTGAACAGATACGTCAACTGGGCTAATCAAAGTCCTAAATTAAGCGAAATCTTATGCCAACCAACGTAAAATCTAGGTAAATCTTCTATCCTTGGGCAAACCTCAAGTTAACTGTTACTGAGCTAACCAAAATACTATATTAACCTTCTTGTAAAAACATAAATACAATAGAAATGATGAACGATGGAGTGAGTGGGATGTTCAATCCTTATTAAACAGATAGTTCCTACTCGCAGTAAATTGTTTTCCAACGATCCGGATTTCGAGCCCTTAGCTCATCATCAAGTTGTAGAAATCCTTCAACCTGATGATGAGTTAAGGGCTTGAAATCCAGATAATAACTTACGGTGAGTATGAATATCTTTTTAAAAAAGGACCTAAATATAAAAAGTCAACTGATGTAACCTTAACCTAGGATAACCTTCCAATAATTAAACCTAGACCTAACAGAAATATTAAAGATGAGGTATGAGTTAGATACGTCTAATCACTTTTTGAAAATGGGTTCTATACATATATTTATTTTTACCTTTTATTTTATCCGTATTTAACATTAAACAACATTAAACCTTTAGTTTGATGACCCGAACGCAACGAGATAAAGAGCATGACTAACCTAAATAGAAACGATAAAGGTGGGTATTTTATTTGGTCTCTTTAACATAGAGATCTTACTCACAGTTTGAAACTATGATAACGATATTATATAACATACTCAACCACCTTTATGGTTTCTACTTAGGTCAATCATGTTCTTTATCTCGTAGCTTTTAAAACGATTGATGAATCTAAACACTAACTAACCTTTTAGTACGATAATGTAAAATCATATTAACCTTTTAGTCAAATAACCTAAATTATTGACTAACCTAAAATTTAAAGCTTTTAGTTTAATAGCCTAGACATAACAAGACGATATATGATTAACCTCTGATTTGATAACCTAAACGCTATACTATCCGCATACTGAGGTAACCTAAGAAAGTTAACTTTCTTCTCAACTTGATGAACATAATATAAACACTAGTAAGCCCGGGTACAATCTCTGGGGATCTACTAGCAAACTAACCTTAATCATAGACAAATTTTGTATCATTAATCTAGACACCAGGCGTTATTGTGAAACGTAGCTGACACCATATAATTCAATGTCAAGTGGTCCGTTTACTACTTAGTGTGAAAGGGGCCTAATAATCTAATTGTATGCTTGGTTAGATGTCATATTAGCACTTAGAAGCCTAAATCTTAAGTTAACCTTCTATTTTAAACATTCAAACCCTTTGCCAACAAGAAGTAAAGTTAACCTACACCCATGTTAACCTTTTCCAAGCATCGATAAATATGTTAGCCAGTTATTGAGCTAACCTCGATAGTGTCAACCTTTACTTGACTGGCCAAAACGCGAACCTAAACCATAGATATCTTACAGTTGTCTACCTGTCCCACACCTCTAGGAAACCCTTTAACTTAAGTAAGGTTAACCTGCGACTGACAATGAGTATCATAGAAATGATGAAGGTGGGGGTAAATTGAAGATACATTTTTCTGTAATTGAATTTACTACTCACAATTTTTCAAATTTAAAATATGTGAATCTTTTACAAAATAAATCAACATGAAAGTTATTCAGCTAACCTACAACTACAACCATTTTAGCCTTTTCCAAACATGCCAACTAGTTATTGAGCTAACCGAAACCCTTGGTTATCCTCGATCTTGTCAACTTTTACTGGACCGGCTTGCACACATAGACACAGCTTGCTTGATATTATACGCCACTTGGACTAATGGTTGCCGATTCTAAGGACGACGTTCAGATTTTGTTTTGTTACTCGTGGTGTTTAACTATGGTTTTGCTTAGGGGGAGAGGGTTCTTCATTTAAACCAAAAATGCGAAGATAGGCATATCTTTTTCAAAGGGTAATCCCCCCCCCAATCTAACAAAAATTAACATATGTCCATAATCTCAACAGTCAATTTATTGTAATAAACGATAGGATTTCATTCAAACGTGAGGGGGAAAGGTGGATGGTTAGCGGGCGAGTTCCTCCTTGATCTGAAAGGCGGAGCACGTCCTGAGCCGTATGAGAGCTTCATCTCCGTGTCCGCTCCCGGCCAGATCCAACCGGCCCGAGTAGCACCAGCACGGCTCGCGGACCTTCTCGGAGACAGAGATCCGCTCCTTGGGAGCGACCCGGCCTCGGAGCCGGTCGTAGACGGACTTACACTCCTTGATCCGCCTCGTGAGCCGGCGGAGAAACCTCTTGGCCGCCCCCGCACGTCCCGAAAGGACGGCCACGGTCAGCTCGGCGTACTTGAACCTCTGGATCGGTGCGACAAACTCCAGACGTGACAGGTCCAAGCCTTAAACGGTTAGCTTTTTTTGAAAGAAAAATACCGACTTTTAATATTGATCACTTACACGTGAACTTGCTCGATAGCCTGATGCCAAACCTAGTTTCCTCGTCATGCTGGGCTGGGAGGACGCGTCGCTTCAGCCGCCTGTCGCAGAAGCTCTTGCACGATTTTATCTCGCACTTGATACGCCTGAGGACCGTCCGGTGAAGATCCGCCCTCCTCCCCGGAGGCTCGGGCCTGGGAGCCCGATCCATGCCTGGAACGCGAAACTCAGCCGTCACAGGTAACAAAAGTTGAGATTTTTACTTTACCCACGAAAGACAATTGAAAAACGAACGACAACTGAGTTAATTTTGTTTTTCGAAGACCATATGTGTTGGAATGTCGGCAATGGCCTTAAACAAGAGACCGAAGGAAACGTCAAAACTTTGTCTATATATTTATTGCCTTAAAGGTAACAGGGATTCGATAGATTTGGACGCAAGGACTAATACGAGGTATGACCCGATTCGGATTGCAGGAGGAGAGCTGGATTTTTCAAGTTCATCGAAGGCAGTGGTCTTCATGAAGAGAGTAAAGTTAAGGTGATCGGATAGCTTCACACCCCAGACCAAACCACTGCTGCAGACCAACGGCGCCCCTAGGATCGCGGGTTTGCTCAGGTTCTCCGGTTTCATGCAGAACGTCATGTGACTCAGGTAGGCGGCACAGATCGGATCCATGTATTCGTCGATGTTGACGCAATCGGACAGGAACGTCGGCTCGCACCTCGTTCTGACCGCGCCGAGCACGCTGCAAGGCATCCTCAACTTCATGGCAGGATCGAATTCCCTCCGAGAGAAGGCGGGCTCGCGCACCGGCCTGTGGACGACCATCAGGTTGATCTGGCTCTGAAGGAATACAAGGGCGGAGTTGTAGACGTAGATGCCGTCGGAAATCTTGCACTTTGGATGCACTATGATATGCGATACCGCCTTCACTCCGACTCTTGTCACTACTTTGATAGAATCAACGGGAACCGGGACGACGCTGTCGCCCTTCGGCACTGTGACACAGCTGCAGAGCGTATGTAGTACGATGCTCGTACGAATCAGAGCGTTACAGTCCGACTTGGAGGACGTGATGACGACAATGAAGTTCAGCTCTCCAACTTCGCCGATGCAAACGGAAAGGAATAATAGGAGAATTTGCACTACCACTTGAATTAACATGGTTTTATGTATATTTGTAATATGCCATATGTCAACCAACTGACTGAAAAAGAAAATTTCTAATGTAGCATCAATAACAACATGATGCCCGAATGTTGAAGGTATTAGGACGACCTCTTGGAGCCTGGTTTAAAAGAGACGTTTACTATTTTTCATAGCTACGTAGTCTAGCGGAAAGAAAGGTCAATTTCTATAAGAAAAAATCAAGTTTAACTTAATCGTCACCTTTCCCTTGTGAAAAATGGACCTATATCGTTTGAAATGTTAGGAAAAAATAATCTCCACATCATTGATTTGTACACGTTCGCTCATTGGAAATCTATTTAATTGAATGAGCACGAAAGTTTGATCAATTTTGTGGAGAACGACCAAAACCAAACAGTCGATTTGTCCACGCTATGCTAAATCATAGAAGTGATAATTGGTGGTGTGTTGTTCAATCTTTTTAAAAAGATATTCTAGATCATGTGACCTTCATGTTTTCCAATTGTATTTGGTGTGCTTAAACGGGCAATTTTATCATGATTTAGGAGTGTGATTGATAAAGAATAATTTAATATGAAATATTTGATTGAAAGTTGTGTAAGGAAGCGGCTTCCTCCACGACGGCGTCAACCGTTTCATTCCGACATGCCCGATCATAGCCATTATTGAATTAGCAGTTTTACACCCGCAAATTTGCTCGTCCATCCGTTTCTAATTGATGATGACAAATATATAAACACCCCCGGGGCACCGGTAAGTCCAGTAGATTTCGGACATGCTCGCGTTATTGGTTCTCTCCTCCCTGCTCGCATTCTCTTACGTGAGTAGGTATTTTCCAGTATCGAAAGTTCCAAACCTTTTGAAACGTTGTGTCCACAGGGGCTGACGGAACTGCCGCCAGACATGCAGGAAATGGCGAAGGCGCTGCATGACAACTGCGTTGACGAGACAGGAGTCGATCCGGGTACGGTTTCTTTCAAGACAATGGTTTTGTTAAAATGAATTGCCATTATTTATCTTTAACAGGGTTGATCAAGCCCTGCGAGACTGGCAACTTTGCCGACGACCCCAAGCTCAAGGTAAGATCTCCTAAGCTGCACCAAAAAAGTCCAAATATTAACTATCTCATTGTGTCTCGATAGTGTTACTTCAAGTGTATTTTCACCCAGGTCGGAGCAGTAAGTACCTAAAACTAAGTCCTTCCTAAATCCTCATAATTGAAAAAAAAATGGTTTCCTTCTCTTTCAGATAAGTGATGACGACGTGCTTGATGCAGACGCTTTTTCCTCCATCCTACCTGACACGGCGGTGGGCCTCATGAAGTCCGTAGACGCCTGTAAAGGATCAAGTAAGCCAAATTTACCCCAGAGAAAAACTTTGCAGCACAACTTGATCTTCGTTCTTTTTCAGAGGGTGCAGACGGCTGTGACTTAGCAATGAACTTCTACAAGTGCGTCTACGATAAAGACCCAGCAGTAAGTACGGCTCAAGCATACCCCCTCCAAAAAAAGATTAACAAACTAATAAATTAAATTAAACAAAAAATTTCAGAGCTTCATAGTCATCTAATCACTTCCTTATACCGAAAAGAACCCGCTGCTCTCCTGCAACTCGTATAATTTGCCTTTTAAATAAAACTTTATTTTATTAATCAATTTGACAGTTGTTTTTTTATAACTCCTCCGTCCCTTAGTCGCTCTTCCGTGTCGTTCGGCCCCTTTTAATAAGGGGCTAACCCGTCCTTCCATCCGGCCTCTCGAAGGATAAATAGAGATCCTCTTCCGACGATTGAACAGTGCAATTTTAGAAGAGGGACGATGCTCGCAGTACTGCTTGTGATCTCGTCTATAGCTGCCTGCGCAAAGGTAAGCTTTTTTTCTCGACAAAATCTCTAAACCGAACGTGTTACAATAATACGAAAAAAGAGCCGAAAGATTATCTTCATTAACCTATTTCAAAAGTACTGCAATGACGTCACACATTGTCCAATAAGATAGGCATTAAGTTGTTTAATTAAGTAAGTTGGACAAAATGACATAAACAAATTAACTTAACTTTTAAAAAAAATTTCTTAAAAGGGAAAAATATCAACGATTATATCATCGCCTTTGTACTTACAGTGGCATATTGAAAATTATTAAAATTTATATAACTTTATAGAGATTTCTCATTTTTAAAATTTCGAAGAGGAAAAGAATTTGTTTTGTAAGTTTTGCCAAATGTTCTGAAGGCTTTTTGGAGTACGGATTCTGCTTGTTTGAAGCGCACTATAAGCACCAGAAAATATAATTATTTTATGGTGACTGATAGAGGGATTATCTAAAGTATTTAAAATAGTAAATATTTTTGCATTATATGAACTGGAAGGTGAGGGTAGACGAAAAATAGAAAGATGAGCCTCAATTACATGAGAACAAACTACCATATGTGATATTTTGGAACCATCGGTGTACATGAATAAAGCATCATCATTACATTGGTTTAGTTCAAGCAAGATTTGTTCCCCATACCTATTTTAAACTGAAAACCAAACATAAATTAAGATAAGCTTGGAAAAACTACAAAGAAAGTCGGTTAGGAGCTTTCATCCCCATACTTAAGAAATTAACCTACAATGTTATTTTGTTATTTAATTAAATACGACTTTTTATACTTTCATCGAATTTCATAATTCCAAGAATTTGAATTTCCTAAATCCAGAAGACTTGGACTGGGGATTCCAAAGCTCTCAAGAGGAGGTAGGGAAAACGAAACACGTAGGTAAACTCAAGTAGAACCTCTTATCTTGATGGTTTCGTCAAATTGAGCTAAAGTATTGGGTTGTCCGGAAAATAATGCAGGATTTTAAGTTTTCATTAAAAAAAATCTATATAAAATATTCTGTTTACGTTTACAGGATTACTCATTTGTATGAATGTCAACACTTATTAATCCTCTTCCAA
>CM077110.1:4820577-4847199 GCA_039619505.1 Cimex hemipterus | reverse complement strand
AGGTCATAACAATCAATGATAAGTGCTAAACATTAAATGGATTAAAAAATAAAATTAGTATTTATGGCTATTCTAATTTATTGAGTGATTTATTAATACTGTGTTTACTCACTGGCTAAGGCAGGGCAATCCCAATTTTCAAAACTGACCATCACAATCTGGCCCTCCATCACAACAACACAAACATTATTAAATTGAAATTGGTGGGCTACTGATGGTGTTTCATTAGTCACCAGAATAGGTACGATATAATGGATGTTCACAATTATCGCTGTTCCATATTTTATAGGAATCTGATAGAATGGTTGAATTTTGTACATGAATCCTACTTTCAGTTACATCAGTTGTCCAATGCGATTTTGATTAACATTGTTTAAACAACTAGCTAACTCAAATTTGTTCATTTTGTTACCTTTCTAGTAGAGGTGGAGATATTCTAAAAAAATTGTCTGCAGAATGATATCTAAGATACCTAAGCTCCTACATAACATTGCCTTATGTAGCCCACCCAACTCATCATTTTCCTAAGTATCTGAGATCTAGTAGCAATAGCCAAATACATTAATACTCTTACTCATAACACTTCCCCAGGTAGGTGAAAATCTAAAAACCAGTTAAAGCACCTACTTTTTCAAACTTTTTACATATTTCAATGTGTGCAAATGTATCAAGCTCAGTTGTCAGATAACCAACCCTTGGAAGATATAAATAGACAAAGAGTGAATATTCTCATTCAACTAAGAATAGGCCATCAGAGGTTGACAGACAGCTACTCCATTTCATATGTAAGGCATAAAAATTTAGAAATCACAAAGTACAAAGTAAAATTTAGAATTAATGGAAGAAAAGCACGGTCATAATTTTCAGAACTGACCTTACAATCCCATCCCTAGATTCTGAAAATGTGGTGATATTGTAATAAAGCATCAACGAATTGGGTAGGGGGCCTTAGGATGATCTGAATAGGTGAAGAGGTATCTCACCCAATCTCACCACCTCAATAGGTCATCTACCTTTCTCAGAATAGGTCAAACAGGATTGACAGATTCTCTGCCATGTCCGATATGAAATTAAAAAAATTAAATTAAATTTAAAAAATTCTCGGTTCTCTTGAGTGAATGTAAATAGACCCGCACCCAAATCCATAAGGTTTCGTCAACGTAATACCCTTTCATTCGAGGTTTGAGGCCGGATCTTGAGTTGGTTGAGTGGGCCAATATTTATCTTGGCTCAACCATCGATTCCATGGTTGGCTTCCTGACCTCCAATCTCCTCAATATCCTTAACAAACACGCACCCCTAAAAACCCACACTATCCATCGTCCTCCTACTCCTTGGTTAAACAACAAAATTAGAGCCCTAATTAAAAGACGGGAAGTGGCAAGAAGGCGCTTTCGTCAAACCAAACTTCTTGAAGACCACTCTTCTTTCCAAGCCCAATCCTATGTCCATCGGGCCAAAGCCCTTCATTACCAAGAGGCTCTCTCCACCAGTCCTGATCCTCGAGCAAAATGGAAGCTCCTACGTAACATTGGCTTATGTCGCCCACCCAACTCATCATTTTCCTATCCTGTATCCCCCGAAGAACTAAACTTTGTCTCGCCTAACTCTTCTTCATCAATGCCTATCCACATAACTGGTCCCTCTGGACCCTCATTCACTCCGTCTATCTCTATTTCTCCTATCTAACCCCAGCCGAAGTCCTTGAGGCCATAATCAAATCCTACTCCAATGCCATTGGAGTTGATGGCATCCCTATCCATTTTCTTAAACTCTGCCTCCCAATATTACTACCTGTTCTTCTTCACATCTATAACTACTCACTCCAAAACTGTTTTTCCGACAGCCTGACAAAAAGCCCTTGTCCACCCTATCAATAAAACTCCCAACCCATCCTCCCCTACAACTACTGTTCCATTTCTGTCCTCTCAAACCTGTCCAAGCCCCTAGAAAGATTAGTCCAAGCACAAGTCTCCAGGCACCTTGAACAGTCCCATCTCTCAACCCTCTCCAATTTGTCTTCCGCCAAGGATATTCCACCCAATCAGCACTAATAAAACTTACCAGTGACCTCCACTTAGCAATGGACCAATGGAAAGTTACTATACTTGTCCTTCTGGATTTTTTAAAGCCTTCGATTCTGTCCCTCACTCTTCTCTCCTGTCTAAACTTGAATGTTTTTCCTTCTCCACCAGCAACATCCGTTGGTTCCACTCCTACCTTACCGATCGCCACCAAGCTGTTTCCCTTCCCAATGGCCTTACCTCTTCTTTTCTCCCTCCAAAATCTGGGGTACCCCAAGACTCTAGCATTTCTCCTATCCTTTTTTCCATTTATATCAATGATCTGCCCAACTCCATCCAGTCATGTAACTATGTCATATATGCTGATGACTGCCAAATATACTTATCCTTTCACCTTCCAATCTTCACTCAGCCATTCTCAAGATCCAAAAAGACCTAAACTCCATCAATGAATGTGCCCATAAAAATTCCCTAGTCCTCAACCCATCCAAATCCACCGGCATAATTATTGGGTCCCAGCAACTCCTCAATTCCCTCCCCACATCCCACCTCTCATACTAAATAACCCTTCTGCTCCTTGGTTATAAACCTAGGAGTAGTCTTTGATCAAAAACTTTCCTGGCATTCCCACATTTCCCAAATTTCCTTCTATTCCATCACCTCCCTCAGCCTGTTCCGTCGGTCCTGGCTCCTCTTGCCTTTCTCCACCCTCAATCTCCTTGTATCTTCCCTTATACTTCCCTTCTTCGATTACAGGTGTTTGGCATACGGTGGTCACGCAGAGAGGGAGAACACACGGTTGAAGTGTATTTTCAATTGTTGTGTAAGATTTGTGTACGGCACCCCACAGGGATCTTGGGTGTGGGAGTTGTATTTCCAACTTTCCTGGCTATTCCTCTCCCAATATTTCCTAGGTTGCTTTCTTTTCCACTCCATTCACACTCATCCTCCTTACATCATCCAATCCCTCCAATTCAACTTCTCACATCACACCCGTAAGACCCGCTCATCCCTAATTGACCATGTCCTTCCACGACGTACAACCCATACCACCGAAAGATCCTTTCTGATCCGAGCCCCCAAACTCTGGAACTCCCTTCCCGTTTCTGTTTGTCACGCTGCCTCCTTTTCCTCCTTTAAATCTCATCTTTATAATGACCTCCTCTCCTGACTCCAGGCAGAGACTTCATGATAACATTTATTATTTTTGTTTTTGCTAATTTTCTCTTCTGGCCTTACTGGCATACATTGTGCCACAATATCTATCGACCTTTTTTTCCCTTGTTATTTTTATTTTAATTATGTGACTTCATAGAAGGTACTATATTTTATCTCATGTAAATTATTCTTAGAAAGAATAAAGTTATTTTTCTTTTAAAAAAAGAAAAAAATTAACCTGGAGAACTCCTGGCATGGAAAAACTAAAGAAGATGACACTTTGTCTATTGTTTTATCATACTTTCCATAGGAATAAATGAAAATAAATGATTACAGACTGTTGGTCTATAAACACAGCAGATATATTGACATGTTTATTGAAGATGTTTGAAACATGTTGAAAAAGGTGGGATAGAATTTATGATAGATTATTCTAATGTAGGCAATATTTACTGTTATTTCAATGATTATTATCAAAAACAATGTTAATCGGACCAACATAAAGTCAAAGTTATTTTATTTCATTTTGAAATAAGTTCTTTTTAAAATAATAACCACATATACTATAGTTACAAACCGTATTGCTTTGCTATTGTATCAATGCTGTTATAAATGTACATTTTATTGGTTGACAAGAAGTTCATTCCTGTTGAAAGTTCAAACAATACTTACATAAGATTTTGTAAAATTATTTGTATGGAGATAATATTTAGTATTTTACAGTTATTGTTTAATATAATTTTTCTGTAACTGATTGTATTGTACATTATCATTCATTTATTGTAAGTTTTATATGTCTTTTATATTTTTCTGTTCTAGATGGTGTTGTGCCGTTTTTTTTAATCTTTTTCTACATTTTCACAATGTGATATTTAAATAGTACATTAAGTTGTTTCGTGAGTGTTGAACAGTGTGTAGTTGGCTGGTTCATCGTAGCTGTTTTAAGGAAAGGATTGTTGCCTTCAAAGGGTAAATTTCATTTATATAACATCTATTTATGTAAGTTGTCTACTATTCTCTCATTTAATCTTAATTTTTTCTTTTTCCAGGAGGGAATTACAAATGGTAAATCACCTCTCTCTGCTGGCAGTCAGGTTAGTGAGCATGTTAGAATTAATATATTATTATTGTCCCAGCAGCCTATATCTGTTACCTCTTGGTTTAATACTATCTGCAAATTTTAATACAAGTAGTGTTTCAAAAGAAAAACCTATTAGCTATTTCACCACTTGCTTAGAAGGGTTAGAACTTACAAAAGTTCAGGGTTTCCCAACTAGATATTTTCGGACTTACACCTTTCTTTGACGAAACTTATAGGTCACTTCAGGTCATTGTTACAATTAATATAATTTTTTGTATGATCTTGTGCGTAAATTACATTTAATGTATTGTATGCTTTATATATTTCAGTTTTTTTTTTTTTTTTTTTTTTTCAAGGGTGTTGATCAATTTTTACAGTATTGTTTGATAATTTCTCAAAATGCTTTTTAAACAGTGCATTAAGTAGTTTCGCGAGTGTTGAACAGTGTGTATTGAGCTGGTACATTGTAGCTGTTTTAAGGAAAGGATTGTTGCCTTCAAAGGGTAAATTTCATTTATATAACATCTATTTATGTAAGTTGTCTACTATTCTCTCATTTAATCTTATTTTTTTCCTTTTCCAGGAGGGATTAACAAGTGGTAGATCAACTCTCTCTGCTGGCAGACAGGTTAGTGAGCATGTTAGTATTCATATTTTATTATTATCCCATCAACCAATATATTCATCTTGGTTGAATGAATTTTAATGGAATCAGTTTTTTCCAAAAACAGAACATTGTCTGCCTTATTTATTACATAAATAACTTAGAACGGTTGGAAGTTATAAAAATATTTTCCCCAACTAGTAAATTTTTTCATTATTTTTCTTTAATAAACTTTAATTGATACGAACATTAAATTTAGACAAAAATATTATATTAAAAAAGTCAGTTTTGTGCTAAAAAATGGGGGGAAATCCAAGTATACTGTGTACATCAATTCCCATAACTTCATCTAAATGCCTAGTCACAATAGTAATAAGTATAATATATTCACCCAGTCGAAAACAGTGTGTCCACTTTTGTCAATTGAGGAGGCTCCATAGCCCCCTCAACTCTGCCTGAGTGGCACACCTGTAAGTGGAGACAGTGTGGTTCTCATCCTTCTGTTGTTCTGCGAGTGTTGAACAGTGTGTAGTTAGTTGGTTTATCATAGCTGTTTTAATGCAAGCATTGTTGATTCAGAAGGTAAGTTCTTTTTATATAACTTCTACTTTTAAAATCTATCTTGTCTACTAATCTCTGATTTTAATTTAATTTTTTTACTTTTCCCAGGAGGAACTTACAAAGTGTAATTCAACTCTTTCTACAGGCAGTCAGGTTAGTAAGCATGCTAGTATCAATCCCTTAATTCTTGCTTATAAACTACATAATTCAGTTCATAATTTAAATAGACATACCAACTTACTTCTCTAACAATTTCTATCTCTACTTATAAATATAAATACACCAATTTAGTTCTTTAACAAATCTGGATTTCTATTTATAATTTACACGACCTCATTCTTGAATAATTTCTATACCTACTAATCTATCCCTTTGGTTGGTTTATTCCTCGAGGAATGTATTATTCAAAATTTGCTGCATCTTTGAAATTGCCCCAACTGTTCTCCAAATCTCCAACCAACTGACTGACAAATCTGTACTTACAGAACTAAAACACTAGCATACTTCTTGGTTACTACTTCCAACTTCCATGGCCGCACCAGTTCTCTTCTTTAACTTGGTCTATACAGACTGCACTGACTACCACCAGCTCTCCTTACTGACTCTCTTCTGACTCCTGGCTAACTCCTATGGTTCTCTTCTTCTCTTGGCTGTGCCTTGGCCAACTCCCATTGACTTGCTTCTTTCTCCTGGCTGACTCCTGCTGTCGCCCCTAGTGCAACACTTCCTTGTCAATGCTACCACTTTACCATGGCAGCTCAGCTCTACTCTGACTACTTCTCTCACCCGCCAAGCATAAGAAACACTGTTATAATTCCTTGTGACCCAATTGCTAATTTTTCTTTTCCAATTTGTTCTGCTTTTCCAGCGGCATCCAGCATTAGCTAATGCTAGGAGTTGAGCGATAACGCCACTTGTCCAATAACAATAAATATTTCCCTGGTGATTGCCTGGGAATGACCCACATTTCCCAATCATAAATACCAAGGTATTTATTATTATTAACAGTATGTCTAACAGATGCAGAGAAGTTTTAGCTAACAAAGGGCATTATGAAGGGCATTAATTGTTTAAAAAAAATTATTTTGTCAATTGAACAAAATTATAAAATTAAAACCTTTTATTTTATTTTTCAAAATCCCTTAATTAAATTTCCCTTCTGTAAAAAATAAAAGTACTTTCTAATAAATTTGTAGGCAATTTGTAATAATAAAAAAATAGAAATGCTAGTAAAAGAAAATACTACAGAATTGGCAATATCCCTATTCATCAATGAGCAAGTAAATCCGTTGTGGGGGTAAATAACAGAAGTAAAAACCCCAAAAAATTGTATTTTGGCCAACCAACGCCGATGTTGGACCAATTGTAATCAAAGAATACCAGGCACTGGGGAGGTTATAGTTCTGGTGTAGGTTCTCCTTCCCTTAGCTAGAATGAGTGCACTGCAAAGGGTGACTGTGAGTATTTCGATTATATACAGGATATTGCTTATTTAAAAAAAAAGAACCGAGATGTTGGAATTGGTAATTCAATGGTAGTAATGTTGATAATAGACTTTAAACATAGAACGGTTCTGATCAGTAGTCTGGATCTTGAGCCTGACTTCCATCAGGTCTGAGGGCACGACTACTATATAGATACAATCAGTTTAAGTGTTTTCTTTGTTTTAGCAAGGGAATGTGTCTGATAGAGCCAAGTTCAAAATTCTATAGGACTTACTGATTCAATGGTTTGGTGTAGTGGCGTTGATAATGGCTTGTATGCGTAGTGTGATTCTGATCTGAATCTTGAGCCTGACATCCATAATATCTGAGGGCACTTGACCTGTTGTTGTATAAATTCAATCAATTGAAGTATGTTTTCTTTATTTTAGCAAGGAAATCGTCTGATAGAGTCAAGTTATAAATTCTGTTGGTGTAAGTAATTCAATGATAATGTGGTACAGTGGTGTTGATAATGGCTTATAAGTAATGAATTAATCGTATTTTGAGCCTGATTTCCATTCTGAGGGCAGTTGCCTTCACTAAGATTCTGCAAGTTATTAATTCTTAACTCTCCTCAAAATGCTGCTGCTGACTGCAAAACTGCTTCTGACTCACTGACAAAATTTTGTGCCTTACGAAGACTGCAAAATTAAGGTGGACTAGATAGCAGCCTTGAATGTCAAAGATAAAAATTTCTCCTTTCTTATGTGGGAACTCCAACTTCATTGCGTATAAAGCCAGTGAACTAACAAACTCTGTAAATGATCTACATGTAGATCGTTATGGCCTAGTGAGGATCAAACTTGCTCATACTGATAAATTAATTATCCCTGGATACCAAACCTACAAGCGAGACTGGTCAGGAACAGGTGGTGGAGTAGAAATAGCCAAACACAACTTCGCTCACAAACCCATGTTTATCCCACAGCTTAGTGCTCTCAAAGTCAATGGTATCACAAGCAAACAACACAATATGACAGTTGCCATCATTGCTTGCTATAAGCCACCTGGTTCCAAGCTTGAGGAATGACATCCGAAGGTACTATATCCCATAAGTCATTATTTATCGTGGGTCATTTCAGTGCAAAGCACAAATTGTGGGATTGCATTTATAAGAGTGGAAGTAACATCAAATCATGCGACTTCTCCACTATCAAACAATGTTTAATTGTAACCCAAGACTTGCCAACATATTTTCCTCTCAGGCAAGCATCCAAGAGTCTTAGGCCTCTCCCTCGTCAAAAATATGGCCATAATTGTGAGACTGATCAGTTTAACAGCCCTCAGCTATGATCACAACCAAGTGTTTCTAAATATTGCCTTCCCCAAAGAGTCTATTGCTCCTTTTATACATTTTGATTTCTTTAAAGTTGACTGGGATATTGGAGAATTTGTCAGGGTGGTGGTAAGAGAATAAACAATTTGGCAGTTTATGACTTTTTTTATTATTGGCAAAATTTCGGACTTATTTTAGCCCTACATCAGGCAATACCTGTTTGGATATGGAGGCAGCAAAACTGAAAAGATGTTTGCATAATTATTGGGTTGTCCGGAAAATAATGCAGGATTTTGGTATTAAACAAAAAAAAAAGAAACTAGTTACTTTAAAGCAATGTTCTTTAATCAAAATAATTTCCCATACTCTCAATACATTTCTCCCAACGTGTTGGTAACTTATTAATTCCGTCTGAGTAGAATTCAGAATTTTTAGAATTGATAAAGTCAATAAATGCATTTTCCAGTTCCGTTTGATTTTTGAATATTATGTGTTGTAAGTAGTGGTCCAGGTGTCTAAAAAAATGGTAGTCAGTAGGCGAGAGGTCCGGAGAGTAGGGTGGGTGAGGCAAAGTTTCATAGCCAAGTTCCAATAATTTTTGTGACGCATTTGTGTGAGATTAATGAGTGTGGAACCCAATTTTCGAGTTTTTTCACTTTTCCAATCGCCTTGAGGTGGTCAGCGACGGTCGTTTTACTGACTTTGAGTTGCTCTGCAAGTTCTCGAACAGTTGTTTTGGGGTTTTCTTCCACCACTGATCGCAGAACATCATCATTAAGAGAGGAAGGCCTTCCACGACCTTCTTCATCTTCAAGGCTGAAATCTCCCTCCCGAAATTTTTTAAACCACCTTTGCACAGTGCACTCATTAACACAACCCTCGCCCCAGACTTGGTTAATGTTTCTAGCCGTTTGGGCTCCGCTTCGGCCGAGTTTAAACTCGTAAAAGAAAATCGTACGAAATTCTCGCTTTGACATTATAAGGATGACTGAATTATTTCCAAGTAGCGGAATGCTACAGAGGTAAACAAACAATATCATTTGGAAGAGGATTAATAAGTGTTGACATTCATACAAATGAGTAATCCAGTAAACGTAAACAGAATATTTAAAAAAAAATTTTTTTAACGAAAACTTAAAATCCTGCATTATTTTCCGGACAACCCAATACTAATCAAAAATATATGCATATCAAAAAATTCATGTAACTGTCATCTGGCCAACAAGAAACACCAACTATGACTGGGATAGTTTCAGAACATTATTAACAGCAATATAAAACTGCCACCTGACATCTCTTGACCGTCGATGATTTAGAGAGGTAGTCACTCTCTTCACTGATAAGGTCATCATATCAGCATATCAATATATGTGTATCCAATATAAAAGGATACCAGGCCTATATCATAAGGTTAAAAAATAAAATGTGCAGCCTATATCAAAAATACAGACAAATCATTGTTCACAAACTTCTAAAGATATGGAAAAACAAATCTTGGACTGCATGCATGGCATCCCTTAGGCTTGACAATGCTCACTATAGAAAGCCGTAAAACACTTAGAAGCCCTAAGGAGGCTAATTCAATGGAAACACCATCAAATCTGTGTAGAAAAAGTCCAAAGCAAAGTGGAGCTATTTTAAATTGGTACATGAAAGCACTTTAAACTTTGGTTGGTTCAGCATTTCATGACCAACATGTATAGCATACTGTCACCCAATACTTCAGAATGCTCCAGTCTGGGCTGAGAACTGCCTCACCAGGTCTAATGAAATAGCCCCTTGTTCCAGGTGGAGTTCCTAACATTCTATTCAAGCCTTCCTTGTAAAGCCTTAGTTCTCCTAACATGCATTTTTAATCATATATTTATACTCGGGCATTTTCCAACCTGCTGGATGGAAGATATCTAAAGCCATTTTCTTGAAGGAAGCTGGGAAACAACATGGCACTCCTTAAGCTACTAGTCTAATCAGCTTACTGAGTAACATAAGCAAATTATTTGAATAGCTGCTCCTCATCCCACATGGGATATCACATTGCATTTAGTATAATGAAGAAGAACTACTACTCAAAATAATGAGGACCAGCTTTCTTGAGTGGTGGATGTAATAACCGGTGGTTTCAACCAAAAGTGCACACTGGATGGCCATATTAGACCTTGAAAAGGCATTTGATACAGTCAGGAGGGAATCATTACGAGCTCATGATATATAATTTCCCATGTTATCAAATAAGACTCATATAGTTGTACCTAAAAACAGAAAATATTTAAAGAATCCCGTAACAAGGCCAGTCTCAGCTCCTTTCAAATTCGTGGCTGGCCCTATTCTGTTAACTGCACCTCAGTACTCTACCTTTGCCAAATGGCTGATGGCTTTTATGCTTGCTCTACTAACATCTTAATGGGGGTCAAACACTAACAAGTAGACTCAGCTTTGAAGATGGAAACTTAACATCAGCTCTGCCAAAACAGAAGCCATCCTCTTCACCAAACCAAGACCTATAGTAATCGACCTTGTCGTGGAGTAGTAACTAGCATTCCCTGGTCAGACTATGTAAAATATCTGGGCTTAACAATGGATAGCTGCTTCACGTTCATCAGTCATGTGGCAGATAGAATTGACTGCGGAAATACTGTTTCCTTTACTATCACAGGACTCCATGAGTTCTTTTAACAAAAAAACTCCTTTACAGCAAGCATTGTTGAGCCCATGCTTCAGTATGCTTGCCCTACTTGGAGCATCATTGAAAATAGGTTTTTGTGGTGCTAGGATTGAGTACTTTCACAAGATGACAAAATGAACACCATTGTCATGGAAGTGAAGTCTAGATCGTTACATTTCTTCCTAGAAGCCTATGACCTAATAATTGCTGGAAGCCACCTGTGTGTAAGAAAATTTTGCTTTCAGACTGAGCTGTGGTTTTTATGACATTTGTGATAATCCATTAAGTGCTGTGATACTTTATAGTCTGTAAATGTACATAATCTTTTATTTATTAACTTACTTAGGCCCTCAAAACCTAGTTTGTGAATTCTCCTGGCTAAATGAGTGAATCTTTTAAAACTTTCCCCCACTTCTCAAAAACCTTGCTTAACCACAATTTAAACAAAGTAGTTGTAGTTAAAGTGGCTCATATTTATACTGTATATGTACTAACTGTAATATATTATTTAATAAGAATAAATTTAATTTGAATCTAATTTGTTTATTTTAGCAATGGAATGCGTTTACGAGGGTCTGGCATCTGTTCGATGCAAAATGGCAAAATCCTTTCGACTCGGCAAAAATAATAACAAAGTATCTTAAAGGGACTTACAAGCCATTTTACCATCCTCTCAGTAAGTGGTTTTAATTGTAATTAATAAATTTGTATTAATTTCTGATGGCTTACAGATCGATGTGGCGATATGGTCGTCGTGATTAACAGTAAGGATATAGCTTTGCCGGGTGACGAGTGGCGTAAGCGAGTCTACTTCCACCACACTGGCTATCCAGGTGGTGCATCTTGGACTCTAGCTTGGGAGCTTCACGAAAAAGACCCAACGATGGTGATATACAAAGCGGTGTACAGGAGTATGAAGGGAAACATCCAGCGTCGTTACACAATGAAACAACTGCTCATATATCCGGATGACAAAGTCCCTGAGGACATCATGCAGAACATAACCAACCAAATACGAGGCCTTCGGCCTGTGCCAAAGACGCTCCCTTCATATGGTGAAAGCACCAAAGACTTCCCGCGTATCTGGACACCACCTGAGGACTACATACCCAAATAATGTACAAATTTAGTTCCTCTTGTAAATATAGCATTTCTACTTATGTTTCAAAATATGATGATAAAAAAGCCTTTATTTTTGTCAATTAAAATTGAAAATACAAATGTGGGTCGACTGACCCAGTTAGGAAGTTTTCACAACAGCAAAGGGCAAATATGATTACACAATAATGTGTAATGACATATTTTCTGACCAAACTTTGTACAATTTCCCTCATTTTTTAATAATGTGTAATTAATCGATAATAATTCAGATATCAGAGATGCGGTCTGGTATGATGTAGGTTTTAGTAAAACATTTTTAACCAACGTTTTGATCTTTATTGAAATCATCTTCATGCTCAAAGTGTTTTCTTCTGTGAACTTGTGCCATTCTTGCATGTCATGTGCCCTTGAAGATGATCTCAAAAAAGATTGGAACGTTGGCATGATAAAGAACTTGTTTTTCTAAAACCTACATCACACCAGACCACATCTCACAATATCTGAATAATCATTTTTTAGTAAAATGTCTTGATTTGATGGATAATCATGATCAATAGATTCAAGTGATATGTCTCAGTTCTACCATGGAGCTCATTCATCAAACACTACATAATAACATATTGTCTAGCTTTAATTTGTACATTCTTACCCTACTTTTAGTTTTAAATCCTGAAAAGATTATTAGATCATGCTTTGTTATCGAATATAGAAGAGATGAATGGTTCATAGCGGATCAGTGAATTGTTCTTTGAAAAGATTTGAACGGAAACTGCCATAACTATAGATTTTTTATTTTGGTCATGATTTTATGGCATCCCTGGACAAAATTATCACTTATATATCTTTTAATGTTCGACCACCAATGTAAGATTATCATGGATTAATTACGGGTTTTAGTTGAGATGAAAAAAAGTTAATAGCACGAGAGGGATTCGAACCCACGACCTTTGGCTACATACTACTGCTCTACCACCTGAGCCATCATGACCTCGATTCACTTAGACATCAACTCCCCATCTCAACCTCAGGTCATGGGTTCGAATCCCTCTCATGCCATTAACTTTTTTCATTTCAACTAAAACCGATAATTAATTGTCATTATCATGGATGTTGTATATCAAATCATGGATTGATTGTAGACATTCATGATTGCCACCAATTATGCACAAGATTACTGGGATGTTGTACATCAAAACACGTTATCCCATGTGTACAATCATGACCATTAGATATTTCTTGGCTAACATTTGATGGCAATCATGCACTAGGTTTTTCGTAGTTATAAAAAAAAATCACAGACATGGATAAGTGGCAAGTAAGAACTACAACAAATCAAAGATAGAATGTGGGCAATCATGGATATTAGATTTTTTATTTTAACATTCGGTCATAATTTTTTACACACGATCATTGATGTTATACAATAAATCATGTATATACCGAGTGACTATTTGTAAATCTACTCCCTTTTATTTCTTTTGCTTGGAAATAATTAAAAAAAAAAAAAAATTGAATGGTCTTTACATAATAGAATATGACCTGAAGTCAAATTTTTTTTGAAATGTTTGAATTTTGAATATGGAATTAAATTCTATAACTTTTTTTTAAAGATTTTACTTTAGGCACTTTTCTTTTAGTTTGTCATTCAAGGTTAAAAAAAAATTCCAATTTTATTTAACCCTATTGTCATTCATTCCCCTCTTAGTAACTTTAAGTAATTGAATTAGTAATTAACTTAAAGTTACTTGGAGTCAAATGAACGACAATTTAGATCAATAAAATTTAAACTTTTTTCAAACATTAATAACTCTTAAATGGCAAACCCCACAAGAAAAGTGCCTGAAATAAAATCTTTTAAACTGGTGTAGAATTTAACTCCTTGTTCAAAATGAGATGCCTTTCCATTTGAAAAGGAAAAACGTGCTGAACCCTCAGTACATTGAGAAAATTTTCACTTCAGATTCTACATCAAAAATTATGTAAAAACTGTCCATTAAATTATTTCAAAACAAAACTAGTTTATAAATACTTACTCAGTATATATTTTTTTAAATGTTTGATCATGATTTGTCATTAATCATGTACAAGATTATCATGGATGCCATAGGTAAAATCATGTCAAACATGGACATTAGATGAAAAATTGGGTAGCATTTGGTGGCACTCATGGATTGTGGAAAGTAAAAATTATACAATAAATCAGAGATCAAATGTTGACAATCACGGATAGTAGATTTTTTATTTTGACATTTGGTCATGATTTTATGGCATTTATGCAGTTTGACCATGATTTGTCACCAATCATACACAAGATTACCTTGGATGAAGTATATCAAATCATGGATTGAATGTAGGCCATCATGAATATTAAAATTTTATTTTTAATGTTCATCATGATTTGATGCTATCATACACAAGGTTTATCATGGATATTAAACAATAATTGACACATTGATGTGGACATTTCGTACCATCTACCATGATTCAAAAGCCAATCATGGCATGATGTTACAAGAATCATTATTTACCTTAGACATTAACTTTTTTAACTTTTATTTATTTTAAATGATACATTTTTCTTTTTTATAATAAAAAAAGCAAATAAAGAAATT
The DNA here is from genome assembly GCA_039619505.1 of Cimex hemipterus. Classification (NCBI taxonomy): domain Eukaryota; kingdom Metazoa; phylum Arthropoda; class Insecta; order Hemiptera; family Cimicidae; genus Cimex; species Cimex hemipterus. The sequence goes on along the minus strand of CM077110.1, from coordinate 4,832,636 downwards.
GATAATTAAGTATAGACTATTTAGCAGGGACGAGGAATGATGGGATGTCCTTTCCAGATACGACCTCTCTCTGTATACCGTCCTTGGTGATTACGCCCATACGGATGACACCACCTGAAGAACCATCACGTCTGATTGCAAGTGCGATGGCTGAAAATTAAAAAGAAATAAATTAGTATTTAAGATATTCAGTTTGTTATAAGTGTTGAACCTTGTTTAATGAATGCTTTGCATTCTTTGGAGTTCATGCCTTCCCTGTAGTTGGCATCGGTAAAACCATATATGTAAGTACTGCCCGAGCCACCCATTGCATACTTCTGTTCAACGCACATACCTCCCAACGGGACCATGTACACCTGTCCACCTTTCACCCTGTCCCATCCAGCAACAATGATCCCGGCGGTGAGCTTGTTGCGATAGTTGTAGCACAACTCACGGAAAAGAGCGGCTGCTGTCGATACAAGCGGCTCTTCTCCTGTCTCTGACTTGTAGAAAGCAAGATGGTAGCTCACTATATCAGCAACAGCCTGCGTATCAGCTGCAGCTCCCGAACGGCAGCAGTAGATGTAATCGGTCACCTTTGTAAGCTTGTCTGACACACGGTTTGCAACATATGAGCTTCCGACGCTCGTCCTTGAATCCGCTCCGATCACAACACCATCGCTGAACGTGCATGCCATAATCGTAGTCTAAATATCAAATCATAATTGTAAGAAACTACAAAATCCATCTCAACTTTTTATGATCTTATTACATACCCCGGTCATGACTGGTTCTTCCACCGCAGCAGGAGCACCAAAACGATCATGGTAGTTCATTACTTTATCCATGATTTTTTTCCTATTAAATATGATCTAGCTTAAGGCTGTGACTTGCGTCTATACGAATTGTACGCGGGTAACCAAACAGAAGGTTCTACGGGTAACAATCGATTCTCACTATTCCTCTATTCATCATGATTAACGTCCATGCCTCTTCGTAGATAATTTTTGGGCATGATCATGATGTAAAAAATCCGCCAACTCGAAATAAGGTTAAAACAAATAAAATTTCGTACTTACAAAGATCCCGATGGTCTTGTAATCATGATTTATATAGAATCTAGATTGAAATGATTTAGAAAATGATCAGATTTGTGTTCAGTACGAAATAAATTTAAAAAATCAATTCAATTTTACTTGTAAACGTAGGAAAGAGCTATTCCGCTATTTATGAACGATTCACGGATCAGCTAAAAACCGCTCTTTTTTTCTATGATCGATAACAAAACATGATCAAATAATGCTCTTTCCATGCTTATCCATCAAATAATGATTTTAAACTTAAAAATAGAGTGAGTTGTTCAAATTATGGTTTGGTAATATGTTATTACGTGGTGTTTGGTGACTTACGTTCTGAGCGAGGAGATTTGGACGAGTCAGTAGAAACTTTCATGGAATTTTAATAATCTAATGGTCTTCTTTACACGATTATCCATCAAATCATGATTTTAATCTTACAAATAGGGTGAGATTGTGCAAATTGTAGTTAGAAAATATATTATTATCTGGAGGATGATAAATGAGCTCTTTTCTGAACTTGAACATAGAGTGAGATTGTACAAATTTTTATTAGAAAATACGTTTTTACGTGGTGTTTGATGAGCTACTTTTTGAGCGTGAAGCTTTGAATGAGTCAGTTGAAACTTTTATGCATTTTTAATGATTTAATGGTCTTCTTTACATGATTATCCATAAAATTATGATTTTAAGTTGTGCAAATTATTTTTAGAAAGTATGTTATTATGTGAAGTTTAATGAGCTTATTTTTTAACGAGTCGTATACACTTATTCACGAGTCACTGGGCTTTAATAAACATTTAATGATCCAGTGATTTACATTCCAAGATTGTAGAGTTTAAATGCGCTTCTTTTAAAACGATGAGCTTTGAACGAGTCAGTTGAAGCTTCCATGGATCATTAATGACCATCTTTCCATGATTATCAATCAAATCATGGTTTTAAAGTAAAAATAGAGTGAACTTGCGCAATGTAGGTTATACAAAAACGATTCTATGATCTGACTGTGATCAACGTAGCATAATTGCCACCGTTAGAAAATACAAACGCTCAGACGTAGTTGGGCGAAAAAGGGCCGATTTTCCCCCATTGGGTCAGATTCTCCAATGAAGGATTATCAAGTATTTAATGTGATTTAAGGCTTAGGGAAAATTACAAAGAAAAATTCGTGAGCTGCCCACCTTAAGGGGTGCGATGCCAGGTGAGAGGGTATGGTGTTAGTCGATCTGAATATTTAAAAGGGTATGCGGATTTCCGGTGTTTTCCCACCCCCTTTCCCACCCCCGGCAGTCCAACGCGCTTTTTCCACCCTGGCCGCGGACGACTGCAAACACCTAGGGAAAAATTTATGCCCGATCGGTTGGGAAAATTCGTCCGTGTCTTATGCTGTCCCGTAGGTGGACACGGTCTGAATACGGCGAACAGGCTTGTTTCAATAGCGCGTCCGCTAAAGCCGGCTAAAATTTTCATGTGGGATTTTTTTAAATAATTATTTCCGAGAAAAGCAGAAGGTTTGCAGTGATCCTTTGCTTCATAACTGGACTTAACGGATACGAAAGTTTGAAAGATCAAGAAGGAATCCTTAAATTTGTTTCAACTGTGAGAAATATAAATTTAACCTCAGGAAGCAATCAGTGTATTAAAACACAATTGGGATAGGTTTAATACGATGGATGAGTAAGGTTATTTAGGTTATTTTATCTAAGGAAGGGCGGTCACAGTTGAGGCCATGTATAAGTCCAAGGTTATCAACCAAAAAACTTAGATAAAATTTTAAAAAATCTTGGTTTTTTTATTATTTCAGAAACGGTATATTCTTTGCATTTCCTGAGATAAGAAGATTTTTAATCTTAATGGGAACGGCCTAGGTACATAGATAACCACTGTAGTTCTGCTTAATTAAGCTTAAATGCAATGGTTGAGAAAGTGTGAGGTTATCCGATTATTTTTATCATAGGAAGATACAATGATTGTTCATTTGTTGAGGTTATCGATATATTCAAGGTGATCCTGTAGAAAACTAGGAAAACCAAAGAAAACATACTTCATTAATGGTTCTGAAAACCTTTAGAAACTGACCTTTTTTCAAAAATATAAGGTATATTAATACTACGAGGGAAGTAAGTGACTGCAGTACAGCTCGATTGGGGGTTGGTTTATTACAGAGGTTGAGAAAATTATGGGAAATTATACAGGTTATTTTACCGTAGGAAGGTCGGATGATGTGGTTATTGAAATGCCTAAGATGATCCTTCATAAAACACCAGAAAAATCCAGAAATCCGCTTTTCCTATTGAGCATTTGAGAAACTTAAGTGACTGGACATTTCGTGAGATGTAAGGCTATTTAATCGTAGTTGTGAAAGATGTAAATGACTATACAGCTATTCCATCATCGGAAGGTAATATCATGTTGAGATTATTGACCTCGGTCGTGTTGATAACTTTAACATCAAATAACCTTTCTACGATAAAAGTAACGTGAATAACATCACAATTTTAGCCAAGCGCCGCATTATACCAGCCCCAAATATGCTAACTACGGTGTAGCTACTTACTTCCCTCATAGTCCTGAGGTTAAATAATCTTAAATGTAATTAAATGGCTAATTTCTAATGATTCTTACATAGTCAATAAATAATCAGATTTTCTCTTGATTTTTTTTTTTTTTACTAGGGTTCGCAACAGCCGGTGTTTTTGAAAAAAGCTCATTTGTAAGTATGTCGGGTTGGGCCGCTGGATTCGAACCCGGGACCTGGACCTTACAGTGATGAGCGCCGTGTCAAAGACGAAACCTCGCGGCCACCGACGCCCCCTTGAATTCTTGAATCTTGCTAGATTTCTAGAGGTTCACCTCGGTCGAGCCGATATCCTTAACTCAAATCAACCTTCATATGATAAAATACCCTATATCACCTCACAGATTTACTCAACCATAGTTCTAAACCTTAATTAAGCATTACTACAGTGGTATCAGTGTGCAAACGTCATACCTATTAAGGTTGAATAACCTCCGCATATCTCACGGATACACTCTGTAACGTTTCTCAAATAACCAATAAAAATTAGGGATTTCTACATTTTCCTTAGGTTTGTTGGTGATCACCTTGGTCGTATAGATGACTTCAACTCTTCCTTTTTTCTAGATACTTATAACCTGAATAGCCTCACAGTTTTACTCAACTACCGCACTAACGAATCCCAATTATGCTATTTATTACGGTAGTTAATTCCCTCATTGTTACTAAAGAGAAATAAACTCATATCTCACGAAGTTTAAAATTTTCTCAAATTCTCAATAAAAAAGAATTATGATTCTTAATTATGTCTAGGTATTTTTGGTTGATCACCCCGGTCGGGTGGATTACTTCGACAATAAACCTTCCTACGATTCAATAACCTATATAACCTCACTTCTTTACTCACCCCTCAGTACTAAACTTGAACATTCCTGGAGTGGTTACCTAAGTAACAATATCACACGTATTGATATGTGGGGTGTATGTAACCTAGGGATCTGGTATCTGGTCAGTTCTGGTTTGACAAGAAACCAGACCCCATTAATCATCGTGGTCGATTTCTTCCTCATCAACATACCTATTTGGTTAAATAACCACCGAATATCCTAGGGTATATCCAGTGTAACGATTCTCAAATGCCCAATAAAAAATTAGGAGTTTTTTCAGTTTTCTTTGGTGGGTCACCTTGGTCGTGTACACGACCTCAACTGTAACCGACATTCCTGCAATAAATAACCTCACCATTCATCGTACTAAATCAACTGAACTGAGCAGTGAGTACAACAGTGGTTGCATACTTAGATACTTAATAACCTTTCTTCTTCGTGACATGGCCTTTACTAAGGTGTCCCAAATACTCGTGGTTTCAGGAGGATTACCTTGGTATCAATAGCCTGAATAGCATACAAACAAACCTCCTACGATAAAATAATCTCACAATGATTATTCGGAAATCGTGAGATGCGATCTGGGGTGACGTAGGTTTCAGAAAAACATTTTCTTTATCGTGCCAACATTTCGATCTTTATTGAGATCATCTTCCGTATAATCCGAATAATGTTTACTCATATATCTTACTACATCAACCCATATAAAGCGATGCAATGGGCACATACACCTTTCTCAACCTCTAAGGTTAATTAACCTTATTTCTAATTATCTGACCACTTGACAGTGGTAATGAGTTGTACCGCAGCTGTCATCTCCATCATACCTTGTAAGGTGTGACCATGTACCTTTCTTTTTATGAAATGGCCACTAAAGCTTCTTAAATACTCAATAGTTAAATAGGATTTATGGATTTTCTTCTGTGCTTTCTGAATGATCACTTCAGATACATCAATAACCTCATGGTCATCCTAAGGTTAAATAATCTGAATAACCATATTTATCTTGTTACAGTTATTTACCCCTCTCATAACAGCAGAAGGTTGAATAACCTTATATACATGACTATTTTGAACAGACAAATGAGGTCTATCCTCTAGTAACTTTACCCATAGATTTTTCTGGCATAGAGGCCGAATAATATTGTGGAAACGAATTGAGGACAATTTAGGTTAGTTCTGAAATGGTAATTTATCTCATTTTCTCTTTAGATTTTTCGGCTGTAGGACAGCTAAAATAGAGAAGACAAATGAGCCTTTGTTTTAATTGGTAGTGTTAATTGGTGTGCAGTCTTGTCGTAGTGGGGGCGTTGACGGAATAGAACCGAAAATTTTGAAACTTCGATCCCTTCAAATTTGATTTTTTTTTTTTTTTTTCAAAGGATGTGATTTTTAAGCCGGCGAAGCCCCTCTAACGCACATACGCACACGCACACAAGTTCACAAGGTTCAGTAGAATAGGGGGGCGGGAGTATGTTTCAGGATCCCCACCCCGTCCGGACGGGCAACGGGGGGTCCGTCGTGCCATGCCGGCCCGTCTTCAGTCTTCAGTCGGTTTCGTGTCATCGAAGGGTCAATTTGTGCTTAGAGGTGAGTACAAAGTAACCCGGGGGGAACCGGAGGGACTCAACACCCTCGGTGACTGTCCCAAGACCGGCCTTTTATCCTCAGAGAACCTTCTTTTTCTTGCCTTTTTCAATTTTTATTGTAAAACATTTATGAAATTTAATTTTTTTGGTCCATTCAAATATTAAATATTTGAATTTTTCGGAAAGTCAGTTATTTAAAAAAAATTATTTTATGTGGATCTTTTCGGTTCTAGGGTGATTTTTGGTCAAGGTATTGTCAAGTATAATTAACTAGATGTTTAAGAAATATATTCCTAATATTTTATTTAGGGTATTTTTGACAATTTTTGGCCGGAAATTTCCCGGTTTTGCGAGCCGTTTTGTAAAGGGGTACATGCTTCTGGCGCCAACTACCTCCAAAGGCCTCTCAGCAGATTCGCCCATTTTCAACCCCCTAGAGGGTTTTCTTCTCATTTTTTCCCGCCGGATTTATCTTTTTTCTTCTGATTTAAAAAAAAAACTTAAAACTTTTTACGGTTTTTGACGTTTTTTCCATGTCGGAAGAGAATTTTCTCGAGAAAACATTCCCTGTTTAAATTATAAATTTAAAATTTTTAATTTCCCTTCTATTCTTTTCTTTCTTCTTTTTCAAATACCGACCTCGGCAGAACACGGGGGATACGCTGACTCTATGGGAATTTATCCTAGATCCGATGAGCTTGCAATATACAGGGTGTTGCCGGTCGACAAGCTGACTTGGGCAGGAGTTGAATTCATTTCGTATATTTCCTCAGTACTTCGCGGAAACGAACAAAAACGAACAAAAGGGTGATCCTTAATTTATATTTAGCAAAAAATATAAGAGCAAATTATAAATTTTGTGCTTTAACATAGGGAGAAACGGCTTAAAAATGGCCTGAGTGATTTTTCCGATGGATCCGATAAAGATCTTTTTTATTATCTCGATATGTTTTTAATTTTAATTCGAGAGTGTTTTCTGAAATTTTTATGGAAGGTAAAACGGCCGAGAAAAGAGACCAGTTTCGAACCAGTTTAGGTGCCTGACTATCAATTCTTTCTTTACCATCAACCAAAATCACACTAAAACGTCCAGAAAGGGCAGAAAGTAAAGAAGTATACATAAACTTTTCCGAGGACAAAATTCGGTCGATGTTATTTAGGTTCGAAGCTCGTGGTTTTAATTTTTACCATTGCGATCTGTAATATTTCCTAGTGTGAAAACAACCGCACAAAAATTTAACGATCTGGTTGTGAATGACAACACTGGCAAATTGGTGAAATAATCAGCCTGTCTTTTTTCCTCTTAAATTTATAAGAATGTTTTGTGACATTTTCCACTTTGTTGGTGGGTAAATCGGCCGAGAAAAGAGCCTGGTTTGGAACCTGTTTAGATGCGTCTGTCAATTCTTTCTTTACCAACAACCAAAATCGGACGTAAAAGTTCAGAAAGAGCTTAAAATAGAGAAGTATACATAAAATTTTTCTTGAACAAAATTCGGGCGAAGTTTGAAACCAGGTCTTTTAAGTTTTAGTACTATAAATAATAGTCCTTCGGGAAAGGGCGGAGCAAAAATTTGATTAAAAAGAGTTGGCAATGGTCGGCATGCTGCGGACCCACAATGCATAAAAGTGGAAACCAGGCATTTCTAAATTTTTGATTTTTTTAATATTATTTTTCCCCCAGATCAGATTCTGAGTTACTTTTGATGGACTTGGGTGGTTTTCTTCATTTTCTCCGTCCCTACGTTTTTTAAGATTTTTTCATACGGCGGGGTTCCCCCGAAATTTTTTCGATCGTTACCCACTTTCACATTTGACAATACCTCCTCGAAAAGGCATTAGAGTAATGAGCGTCCCATCCCCCCCGCCAATCCGAGGACCACGGCTTTTCCAGAGTCCACCCCGCATTGCCCCCAGACAGGAGTTTGGAAAAGTCAAAAGTGCGGATTTTCAACCCCCTTTTCACCACCCTGTCTGGAAATCCGTCGAAGTTTCTAAAGAAAAAGGGCCCATTAGTTTGATTTGTTTTTCACTCCTCCCCCTCCCGCAAACCGTTAAAACACAATCCCCGAGGGGGTGTTATTCCGTTTAGAAATTCCACCCCAAAAAAATAAATTGGCATTATTTAATAGTATTTTGCTTTTGTTTTTTTCAGCAATGAGGAAACCCTTGCTGCTCTCATGGGCGTTCTGCCTTCTCATCGCAGCCCGCGTAGACACCGGACGCGCTTTTAACGTGAGTACTAATATTTTCGTTTAATCTTATCTTTAATACTGATAGAGTGAGGTAAATCATAAGGTCCGTGGTAGAAAGTACCCGGTTGATAACTGGTCACGTGGTGCGTATGACACGAGTGGGACGTGTTTTTGGTTTCGAAGGGCTTTTCTTACACCGAAGACGGGCTTTTCACGTTCCAAGGGCATGAGTGTTCAGTCTTGAGATGAAACGGGTCAATTAACCCTGTTATGAAGTTTATGAGGGGGCGACCAGGCGCGCTGAGTATGTTTGCCTTCTGCGTTAAGGCCCCGCTCGTTATTAGCCCTGATAAAAAGACCAGCCGTTGTTAAACAGAAATGAATTAAGCAAATATGACTTTTTTTTTTATTCTTACATACAAAAACGAAAAAAAAGCGAAACCAAGTCGCGACAAATTAATCGTTGTCATCACAAGGATTAACGTGTCTTCTTTATCTTCAACATTGTCGCCATTTTTTCTCTCATTTTATTGCACAAAACTCTTCTCTTTTGTTTTAAATTTTAAATTACACTACACATATCTCATTACCAACATTGTCAATTAAGTACACTTCAACAAACGTTAAGTTGTAATTGCACGGTCGAAAGCTTGGCATCCTGGAAAAAAACCGCGCAAACTTGACTGATGGTCGTATCACAGCCACTACACAACAGTGAGTTTCGTCCGTTAGTCCAACTACAGCCATCACATTGTAGACTTGATAGTAGACGATGGAGTCTTACAGTTTATTTGGGGTGACGTCCTAAACCGCCACTGCACAGTGGTATGATTGTCCCATTTCTGTCTCTATACAGAAGACAGCGTGGTATGATTTTCGTATCGTAGACACTAAACAGCCAACACTGTCGTCAAGTGAACCCTTTACGTCACTACACTGAAGATACTGATCGCTTGTGGTCCCTTTAATGCCACTACACAGGAGACAGTGACCGCTTGTGGTCTTTCTGCTGTCACTACATAGTATGGAATGTCTTTATGAAGGTAGTACGACTGCCACTACACGTCTACGTCACAATTGTCTAATAGGCTCTTGTGGTCCCATAATGCCGATCCATAGCCATTCACAGCCGATTCTCATCCGATCCCAACTGACTTTCATGGTCTTGTCCTCTCACCGATCTCGACCTTTGGGAACGAGCATCTGACTTGGTTGACAAAGCGAGCACGGGCGGACCTTCGGAAGTTCGGGACGCGCGTCTTAGAATAGAATGACTGCATCTGACTCACCCAGTTGAAATGTCACTCGGCACGCGCCCGGTCACTGTCACAACGAATTCCGAACGACCCAAAATGAAAACATCCGCATTTTTCTTCATTTCCAATATTTTTTGCTTTTTGAACGGTGGTCGGAGGGACCTTTTGGTACAAATTGGGCGTCGGCAATTCATTACTCACCCGACTCCTCTCTCGTTTACTTTATGTTAATGGGACCAAAGTTGAACGCACTCTGTATCATTTATTCCGATCATCTCTCCCTCAGCTATGGGCGCACGAGTAATTTTAATTTTTAAGCTCCTTTCCCTTTTTATCTCTTTCTTTCTCCTAGGTTTTTTTTCTATTCCCTTCTCTCAACAATCCATATGGGGGACAAAAACTCCTATTACTCAAAAGTCTTTCGCAACCGGTTCAATCAATCATATGAGTCACAGTGCAATCTTGATCATTTACGATTCCACCCGATGACACGTTTCAATTAAAAACGAAATTGATATAGGAAAAAGGATATGGTTCACAAACAGTCTTAATTAGAAATATCTTGTTGATCCAAGTTCTTCTATGTGGGTCCGCGGGTTCCCGTACGTTTCCGGATCGTTCAGAAACAGATCGTTAAATTTTTGTTCGGTCGTTTTCCCTTTGGAAATATTAGCTATCGTAATGGTAAAATTTAAAATCCCGGGCTTCACACTTAAATAACTTTGTTCGAATTTTGTCCAAGATAAGTTTATGTTCGCTTCTTTGTTTTAAACCCTTGTGTATAGTTTAAGCGGATTTTGGCTTTCGGTAAAGAAAGAATTGAGAGACTCGCAACTAAACAGGTTCCAAACCGGGCTCTTTTCTAAGCCGTTTTACCCTCCAACAAAGTGGAAAATGTCACAAAACACTCTCAAATTAAAAATATTCAAAAAATCAGGCTGATTATTTCACAGGCATTTGGTTTTATCATAAATAAAAAGAAACGAGTGTAGTTTAATGTTGAACGGGGTCATCGGGATGCCTATCTCCTGGGTCCTGCCCAGGCCCTAATCGCTAACAGTAAAAGGGACATATGTCTGTCCCTCCAGTATTAATAATAAACGCAGAGATTTTATAAAGATAGTGGGACGATTTTTAAAAAATTACTCTCCATTTTACCCCTGAAGCAGGGGGAAAATTCTTTAGAATTATTTATATTTGAAAAAAAAATGGGAAAAGTGATAACAAAACGTTTTTAAAGTACGTTCATATCCGTTAAAAATAGATTCGTGATATATACCAAATACCTACCTTATCTCTCGTCGAGGAGCGAAATGCCACGGACCAATTTGTCAGATGTGTTAAACAAGATTAGAGTCTGTTAAAAAAAAAACCGGTAGTAAATGTTCAAGGGTGCGCTCACCGTGTACGATTTGAGGGGATCAAGCACGGGTCGTAAATCTCGTGGGGGTGGCTCCCCGTGCAACAGGTGGCGGCGTCCGTTCCGGAAACAAAGCCAAAAGCACACAATTGTCACCCTGGTTTAACCCTTTAGACCCTTCACCCACCCCTCCGACCTTTACCCCACCGCGGACTTAATTTAAACGTTCAACCCCCTAGCACTTTTAAAACTTCATTACCTCCCGACACATTGCACGATTTATTATTGGAGGGGGGGGTTGGCTTTTATCCTTTTTTGTCGCGGGTGGGAAGGGATGTCCTACACCGTCTCATCAATCCGTAGGTGGTGACCCCAAAAGCGACGAACAGAGTGATGGTTCCATGGTTATAGTGGACATAACCTTAAACCAATATAACCTTCTATTTAATAACCTGGCTTATAACCTTCACATCTGATATTTGTGGTCAATATCTATTTATACACGTATTATTTTAATTAGATTTTTATATTTTCCGTTGGGCTGGTTTTAAGCCACCTTCCACTCAACTGGAAACTTTCGTTTTAAAACCCTACGTCGTCCGGAGGGGGTCAAAATTCTAATTAACTGATGATTTTAATTGAAATTTCATCCATCAACCCCCTTCAGTTGGCGAAACTTTTTAATGGGACCTTTTTGACCTTGCGTGTTAAAGGACATAGACAGAGTATACGCATGAAAAGAACCTTTAGAAAAAATTAAATATATTCGATTTGTATGAAATAGAAATATTCGTTAGTTTAGATGTCTTATGAATGATGTCGAATGGGCTGAACTCTTCCTTGCGTACATTCACTTGAAAGGATCTTTATGCGTTTATTTGTCTAGCGCCGAGCTTCCAAGAAGATCAGGCCTGACCCCGAACTCCTCTACACTTTCAAGAAGTCAGTCCTGACCAAAACTCTTCAGACCTTCCATGAACCCTTCTGTAATTTACAAACAGATCAAACCAGGCGTGAACTTGTCTACACTTACAAGAGAAGGTCAGACTGAGAACTCCTCTGTACTTCAAAAAAAGATTAGACTGACCAGAACTCCTCTGTCCTTCCAAAAAAGATTAGACTGACCACAACTCCTCTGTACTTCAAAAAAAGATTAGACTGACCAGAACTCCTCTGTACTTCAAAGAAGATTAGAC
>CM077110.1:4772481-4820567 GCA_039619505.1 Cimex hemipterus | reverse complement strand
AACTCCTCTGTACTTCAAAGAAGATTAGACTGACCAGAACTCCTCTGCATTTAAAAGAAAAGCAGGCATGACCAGCACTTACCATTGAGAATTTCCCAATATTTTAATATGGTTCTTTTATGCCCCATATGAGTAAGTCATTATGTTTGTCTACCTTCTTTCTTAAATATGTGAGTTGGTACCATTTTCTTAGTGTCTCTACGATTACAACGTAGGGGTGCGCGATCTTATATGGTACGATGTTTAACACTTTTTTTGTTATGAAGATGTTGATACCCTTTATGGGATTTTAAAGTTGAAAGCGTGGGTTTAGATGTTAGTACGTTAGACTTTCTCTCCTTTATATGTTGTTTCTGACGATAATTTTAATACAGTCGAGACTGTTGGGAGTAGTGAAGTCCCACTGGGACGTAAAGGAACTTTACACAGAAGGCAATTTATGATTGATACCTCGAGTTAAATTCTCCACGAGGGGAAAAACTGGCCGGAGGTCCCACCGGGGTCGTAAACGCTTTTCGAAGCCCGAGCGCGGATTTACGCTCGGCAATATCCTTAATGATAAGTTTTCTACCGTCGGTGGGGGGAGGGAGAAAAGACCCCGGCAAAGGACTTAACGTAGGCTTTAAAATTAACGTGACCTCCGTTGTCTTTTTTCTCTTCCATCTCGCTCGCTCTCCAGCTCTTTCGTCCTCCAACTCGAGATTATTAATTCAGAACTGTTTTCTAAATAATCACTCGGATTATACATTCATCCGCGAAGATTCTTTACTTCCACAGGTTTTCGAAATTTTTCCAAGTATTTTATCACGGAACGTTACGGACCCCGAAAGCATCTCCCTGACCTCGCACTAGATCTGGCGTGCGGCTCGCCGTGTCTCGCTTTGTCCCGCCCCCGGCCTATTTTTAAATTCTTCACGGCTCATTGTCGACCGCCCATGGTACAATTACACGGCAACGTCGTCTTAGAACTGGCAACACGTGTCGCACCCGGGGAACACGTGGTGACGGGACGTCTCGCCCCTCCGGCACGTGAAAGGCTCCCTTGAGACCCTAAGGACCCATATTATGCAAAATACCGGCAGTGGTGTATTCTGTATATCCCTGAAATGACAGCATAAGAGCCAACGTTTTATACAGAAGTACACGGAAATGTATCTTATAAATATCAGAAAACGTGGTAACGAAAACTTCCACTGAAATTCCTGAACGAAATGTAGACTAACATAACAAACTGTCTAGTGGCGGTGGAGTAACCACAAGACGCCATTGTCTAATGGTATAATGGCAATAAAAAGACCGCAAGACGACACTGCCTACAATGTAGGGTCAATAGAGGGATCGTAATACCGCAAGGTCCACTGTGAGATACGGTCATAATAGGACGCTGTCTGCTGCCAACTATCCTTACAGATCCAGGCCATGCCATTTACAAACCTCTGGTACGTCAAGGCGTCAAGGTTATCACAAATTGTGTACTGGCAAACTTATGGAAGAAATTAGACAAAAAGACAAAAGTACAACGACAGACCTAAATGTTGTATAAAAGAAGGATATAAAACAGTTGTGAAATTCTCTATGATAAGTACTGGTCAGGTATGGTCTTCTTAGAATTACAGAGATGTTCTGGATAGATCTGATGTTCCTTAGAAGTATGTAGGTATTCTGACCAGGCTGATATTCTTGGTTATACAGAGAAGTTCTGGTCATCTTCTTGGAAATAGAAAAGAGTTCTGATCAGATCTTATTTTGAACATATAAAAGAGTTCTGGTCGGGTCTGATCTTGGAAGTACGGAGAAGTTCTTATCAGGAATGATATTCATAAAAGTACAGAGAAGTGCTAGACAGAACTGAACTACTCACGAGTTCCGATGATATTCTTCTCCTGGAAGTATAGGGAAGTTCTACTGAGGTCTGATCTTCCTGGAACTTCATAGAAGTTCTAAGCAAAAACACCAAGGATTATTGAATCAATACAGGTCTAGGTATGTCCCTTATATACCTTAATAAATAAAGAGGGCCCGATGTGTGAAGTGTACACAACAAGTTACAACACATGTCAAAACCGCATGGCAAAACCACGAAGCAAAAAGAAAAGCATACAAAATATCGTAAAATTCCTGTCGAGTAGTACTGGTCAGCTTGTCATTACTGGCAGGGGGTATTTTTTTTATTCATATATTGCATTTTTTGTATTTTACTTTTTGAAATTTGACTTCATATTTGATCTTAACTTATTCTTTTAATCGGAACGGGTAGAATTTTTAACAAAATTTTCGTAACATGAAACTCTAACGGTTTTAAGGAGACAAAATTGGTTTGTTCAGGCGTTTTTTTAATGCATTTTTGTATATACATAGGTTCGGACTACTGCTTGTTTTGGAACGAAGGAAAGTAAGTCTTCTTAAGGAACGTACAAAATGAGATAAAAACTCAGAACAAAAGAGTAATGGTAAATCATGATAAAATATGACAGAATCATAGAAAAAGTTGTAAACCCCTTTTGAGACTATTCTGGTCATGATGACATAAGTGTATAAATTTGTTCAAAGGCAAAAAAAAAAATGTGGAAGGTAAAATTTTCCGATTTAAAATCTCCATTTTGTAGGAAAGGAACATTGAACCCGAACGTTATTTGTTTTGATGCGTTCGCACCTTTTCAGACCGGTTTTCGCATGAATCATTCCCACGTCTTTTGTTCCCGTTTCTTTGTAAATTATTTTTCGTGCCTGTGTCTCCGAAACGGTCCTGCAATTTCACCTCCCCCCTTTTTTTCATCCTTACCCTGGGCCCAGTTTGGGATCGATGTGGGAGGCGGAATGGCATTATATCAACTCGAAAATCCAATTATGACCCGGCGTTGTTTAAGGACAGAATCACGCCCTCGGACAGAGAGGCGCCTTTTTGGGAAATGGACCGTGAAGGAGGAATCAAGCTCCTGAACGCACAACGCGCAATTATTAAGTGCCAAACTCAGAAATAAAACTAAAAAAATCTTCGTTCGTTCGTCCTGGGAGACCGAAAAAAGTTAGACGTCATGACCTCGGATATACCGTATTAATTCCCCCCCCCCTTGGGTTTCTCCCTTTTTTCATATTTATCATCCTCACTTGCAAAATATATGCAAAACGGGGTGGCGACTTTGCTCCTTCTTCCCTCTCTTCGGGTAATCCTTGCAGAGTGCATCCCCTGAAATATAAATAAACCCATTAGGGACAACACTTCGTCCTGGCAAGGTCGGCCGATCCACAAATCCGAAAGAGAGAGGACAGGGAGGGAGAAGAAAAAAAAATTAAAAGCGCCCTTCTAAACCTAAGCGGATAAGGCGGTAGAGCTTTCGTAATGCCGGGGATTGTCGCGTCGTATGAAATAAATAAAAAATCCTCAGGATAAGAAAAAAAGCAGAAAAAAGTCCCTCGTCCGCAGGAATTCGGGTACGGGACCCGCGTCGTTCTGATTTGCCTACAAGAACCTGTCGAAACCGCGTCAAAATCCAGGCCAGCCCGTCAGTCGGGACATGGAAGGAATATATAAAAAATTGAGATCCATCAAAACTGACTTTCGGGACGAGGAAGCCTTAACGTATTAAACGATTTCTTAAAATGTATTCTTCGTGCAGAATCGAGACTTGCTATACCAATGAATCGATTCTAGTGATTCCTCAATTTGGATCAATTAAAGAATAGAATCTGAGATTCGTCCACTGCCCACCGAGTAAAGAATCGAATCATGTGATGCCAAAGAATTAAAGAACCATAACTAAATGATGACTCAAATAGAGTTATTAAAGACTAGAATCTGAGGAGAATCTTATGACAAATAAAGAAAAAATCATATCAAATGATTCGTCAAACAGGTTAAAGAATAGAATCTTTAATTTCGCTCACTGCCCACTAATTAGAGAATCGAGTCTTGGGATCTTCTTCCTCCCAGTTAGAGAATCAGCCCTTAGGGGAACCAGGAAATCTCCTTTTTTTAAATTAAATCATGTGATCTACGCAAGTGACCAAATAGAAAGTGAAGTCTTGCGATAAGGTGCACAGAAATTTCAAGACAATTCTTCATAAGTAAGAAAGTCATGCCTAGTTCATAAGGCAAAAAAAATCGCAGCTCGTTCGAGTGATGACATGTCTAAATATGATTCTTTTCTTTATGGGATGACAGTTTGTTATCAATGCTGACACTGTCCGCCCATTACGATTCAGATGATTGCTCTTGAGGCGTGGTTAACGTCCTGATCAACAAAATCGAAAGCCTTAAATGCTCACGGGCACGTTCGTCTTCCCCCTCGGGGATTTTTCAAAGTAGGATTATCCTCCGGTGGAGGAGCAGGTAGATGAAGGAAAAAAGGAGAAGACATCAACAAAAAAGCTGTTTATCTTTCTTCTTCCTGTTTTAAGGTTTTATTTACCCCGCCTACTAATTCACCGGGGCGGAAGATTGATGTATAATTTAATTAAAGTTTTATTGTGCCTCGCCTACCTGTTGGCCCGGTCTGCGTGCAAAAGCGAACCTCCGGGCGACATCTGGCTACGCCCCGGCACAAAGCCCATTTCCCCCATTATATATTTTATACGCAAGGCGATAATTTTTTTATTATATTTTATTCGTTATTGCTTTAAATAGCGGAGGATCCTTGCCGGTCGGAGATAAGAAAATAACGCCGTGAGAAAACCGGGCTGGAAAATTTTAACGGCCTGTTTGATGGTTTTGTACCGGCGGATCATAAAATAATACAAAATATTTTTTAAAACAATTGAATATTTCATCGGCCCTGGTTCAATTTTAGATAAGTATCCCGCATAATCCACTGCTTTGTTCGAAACCGATGGTAAATTCAATGTGCCATTCGAAAAAGAGAATAGTACCATAAATGTCCTCCTTTAAACAAAATAAATTTTAAAAAATAAATAAATAAGGGATACATTGAATCTCTTCTAAATTAGAGATTAGGCATTTTTATCCCATCAGAGTCTCTAATCAAAGATCCGTGATTCAATTAAGTAGAGAAACGTGTCGTCTCATCCCACATAATTAGAGAATCAAGTCTTGTGCTTCAGTCAAATAGACCCAAGTCTTGCTATCCCATCATTGTTCTATGATGGATACCAAGTCTTTGAATGAATCGAATTAGAGAATCATGTCTTATGATTCAGTCTACTTAAAGAATCAGATCGTCTAATCCAACCGAATTAGGGAATTCAAGTCTTGCTATCTCTGACTAGAAGAGAAATAAGTTTTGTGATCACCAACCAATAGCAGTAGCAAATCAAGTAGTTTGCATGCACTCGAGTAGAGATTCACGTCTTCCGGTCCCACCCAATTAGAAAATGTAATCTACAGTCTGTAAGCAGGGATTCAATTCGATAATCGAGCCTTGCAATCCGGCAAATTAAATAACCAAACCGTCTAAGCCAGAGATCAAGTCTTCTAACACCACCCGGCAGAGAGTCAATTCTTGTGTTCCCTACAAACCATCCTCGAACCGTCTAATCCATAACCAATTAGAGAATCAAGTCCGGTGATGTAAGCTTGTCATTTGATAGGAACCATTAAAGAATCAAGTCTTGAGATTCAGGCTATTTAAGGAATCAAGTCGTCTAAGCCTACCCAATTAAAGAATAGCCTCTTTAAATCAGTACAATTAAAAAATTAGAGAATTGATTTTCGGTTTTTTTTGTCCCACTCAAGTTAAGAAGCGAGTCTCCGGTCACACCCAACAATACGATCAAATCTTATGATCCCTACAATTCACTAACTAGAGAATCAAGTCTTTGATACCTTTCAAGTAGAGTCAAATCTTTTAATCCCATCCAGTAGAGGATAAATAGAATCCTCGCTATCCATCCAGAATTTGTAAGCAGGGAATGAACTCGTTTGTATTAAAACAATTAGAGAATCGAGTCTTGTGATTCAGTCCAATTAAACAATCAACACCCCTAATCCCACCCAATTAGAGAATCGACTTTTTTTTTGCCCCACCCAAGTAGAGAAGCGAGTCTTCCGGTCATACTCAACTATAGGATAAAATATGGTGAAATCTTTTAATAAAGATTGAACAGCACACCCCGCCATTTGTCATTTTTACAACTCTTGGTGTCCCTACAATTCACTAACTACAGAATCAAGTTCAGTGATCATCACGCCACTAGAGAATCAAGTCTTATGATACCTGCCAAGTGGTGATCAAGTCTTCCAATCCCACCCAAATATATTAAATTATGTGATCCCTACAATTTACTAAATAGATAATCAGGATTTGTGATTGAAACGCATTTAGAGAATCAAGTCTTGCTAACTCACCAGAGCCTATAAGCAGGGAACCAAATCGTCTTTTGTAATCCAATTAGAGGATAGATTTTGGTGATTTAATCCACTTAAAGAATCAACTCGTCTATCCAATTAGAGAATCAAGGTGCTTTGGTCCCACTCCAATACATAAGCAAGTCGCACCCGACTAGAGAAGCAAGTTCTGTGATCATCACCCAATTAGAGAATCAAATCTTAACCTAAAGTTACAAGGAGTACTCCAGTTGAGATTTCTGATTACAGCCAATTTAGAGAATCAAGACGTGATTTACTTACTATTACTCTAAGTGGCACTCCAGTGTAGCGAAACTCTTACCATCTTAATGTCGCGAGGCAAACATTTATCATTCAAATGCGTGTGTGGAAAAAAAGGAACCCGTTTGTTCTACATCCTTTTTTATTGCCGGGTTTGCAAGGATAATTAGTAACAAGTCGTGATTTGGGTTACCATAGAAGTCCTGGTTTTATCTACAACTGCTGAATAATCAGACGGCCCATTTTTTCCACTCTTGCATCAACATCGAATTGTTTGGATCATACTCCCATTTAATCTCGCCGTGTTTTGATGACCGAGCCGGGACAGACTAAACCGGGAGCTTTTCGTCTCCAAAACAGGATCGAAAGGATTCAGAAACCCGTGTCGAAACGATCGCGTGAGACTGTGTGAAAGGTGAAAATTTTAATTTTTCTAATCGACCCTCCCCGTTTTATATTTCACTTCCCCGACGGCGATAAATCCAAATGGAACACATGCGACGCACACATGCGCCTCCTTTATATTTTTTTAAACATGGACCTTCTTTCTTCTTTTTTCCTTGTATTTCTTCGTTTTTCGTCCTATTTCATCTACGTAATTGGCTCATTCTTATGATAATTTCAACGGCAAGGATGAGAAGCGCGTTAACGACCCGTAGTCTCAATTTTTGGCACGTCCTCCGGCCGGTTTCCGAGTCGACAAGAAAAAAAACTCGAGCATATGGAGTCAATTAATGATTTAACCCTTCCCGGTCTAACAGGTGGCTTTCACAAAGCGTGGGGTGCCGGTTGAGCAAGAGGTGTGATTTAAAACGCCCCCTCCGGCTTTTGAACCGTATTTTCTTATTACCCCTCTGAGAAGCCGGTCATTTTCGAACCCGATTCGCACCCCGGCTCAGAATAGGATTTTCATCCCGGGTCGGTTGCACTTGGGCGGGGTCCAACCCTTCCGAATGCCACGAATGCCATCGCCTATAGGTGCTTTCAATCACTCAGGAACCCTGCCATCCAAAACAAAACAACAACAAAAAATCCTGTCAGATCGAAGTCGATATATCGGAATATACTATTTATTTCTTACTGTTGTAGTTGTATATCTTTAACGAGCTTGTTCCGCCTGTTGCAAATCTGTAATATTTGGCCATGATCCAGGGGTTTTCCTTTTATACGACCCGGAGCTCTGCGACCCACAGACTCTACAACTTCAATAACATAAGGCCTAGTGATCTCCCAATTAGAGAATGAACTCTTGTGATACCATAGGATTAAAGAATCGAGTCGATTAGTTCCAGACAAACAATTAATAAAGGAAATCGGCGATTCGCCAACTCCACCTTAGAGGATCAAGACACCTTATCAAGCCATTGTAGGCAATCACGCCCTTGAATCCACCAAAGAGATTTTCTTTTACTGTCCAATTAGAGAATGTATTCGGTGATCCACCCCAATTGGAGTGTCAAGTTATCTGATCAACCGAGATATTCACTCACGTCCCTTGAACATCCAATTAGAAAATTAAATCTGGTGAAATCACAGAATTAAAAAATCAAGTTGAATATTTCCTAGATTGGTCCACCGTGAAGCAAATAGGGAATCACGTTTTCTTATCACGCCCAATTGGAGAATTAACTAATCTGAACAATCCCAAGTAGAAAAAATTGTCCTTGGATACACCAAAATAGAGAATCAAGTCTCTGATTCTCACCAAGATTATCACGGTCTTGTATCCTCCCAATTAGAGAATGAATTATTATGATTCCACCACAATTTGGAGAATCAGGTCATATGATCAACTTAGTAACGTCCTTGGATCCACCCAAATACTGAAAACCTTTGATTCATTCCTATTAGAGAATATATATTCTACAATCCCGGACAATTAGAGAATCATGGTCTTGGATCCTCCATGTAGAGAATTAGTCTTGTGATTCCACGGAATTATAGAATCACGACTAATGATTCGTTCACCGCTGCGTTCAGTTAAAGAACCGGACTTGGACCCAACAAAATCAAAAGATAAGATCTAATGATCTAATGACTAATTAAAGAATAACATCAAGGAAACGTTCACTGTCTTCTAATTAGAGAATAGATCTTATGATACCACGGTATGAATAGAGTCTATTGTTTCGTTCATTCCCACCAATTAGAGAATCGGGTATTATAAAATCTGGTAGGAATACAGTTGTGTGATCTCAAGAAAATTGAGAATCAGCGCGCGATTGGAGAATTGAGTCTTGTGATAAACTACAAAATTAAAGAATCGCACAGAATTAGAGAATGTTCAACTGTTAACTCAATTAGAGGATCAAGCTTTGAGAACACCTGATTACAGAGTCAAGTCTTGTAGTACCAGTAAAGCTAAGAATCGCAAAACGAAAGGATCTAGAATAAGGATTCGTCAAATGGGATCAATTAAAGAACAAATCTAGGATGACTCCCATTAGAGAATCATTGTTTTAAATACACCCAAGTAGAAAATCATGTCATAACCTAGCATAGCTATTAAAAACGTTTATTTAGTTTTTATCACCGTTATGAATTGATATAGATTTTTTCAGTTTTATTGGTTTTTAATGGATTGGTCATAGCTGATTGAGGTCGAACTGTTGTCGTCTAAACCATTCCTGTGGTCGATAGACCGATCCACGTTTCCTCGTTAGTCGGAGTCTGTTTTACTATGCAAATCCTTACTTTTCGGGCCGCCTACTTAAAAAGTGCGAGACCGGATGATGAATAGTTCGTCTGACGATTATAAACGGGCTTCTTACAGCATCATTTAAATGCCGAGATTGAAATTATAGTGTTCGAGATGAAGACCCCGGGTTTGGGAGACAACGATGCTTAAAATAAATTAATCGACTTCGTCCTCGGGCGTCCGTTCGACGCGTCCACGCGATCCTCGACAGTCATGCGATGTTTGCTTTACAAATTTGTTCCTTTTTCGGCGATGGTTTTACAAAACTAGTCCAAAGCCTACGATCATCCGACAGCCGCCTTTTGGGCCCGATTTGCATTTCGTCCTTGGCTGGTGAGTCATAGCCGTTATTAATTGGGCTTCGGAATAGCACGGCCTGGCCGTTCTGTTCCATATTTGGAACCTCTGAGGTAATTGTTGAACCATAGCGGGTGGGACGAGGGATTTCGAAACGGAAAGCGATTCGTTCCGCCGTTCTGTCACTGGTGATCGGTATTCCCGGTGGACCAGCGTTTACGCCAAAACGAAATACAAAAACGACGACGCCCGCGTAAACTACTAAACACCGCTGAACCGCTCTTGAGGAATACTAATATTGAACAAACAATCGACGCTCTCACAAAATACGACACGCTCCCTGAATTGAAAAACAGCCGGACTCACAACTCTGCCAAAATATCCCAATGACAGATATAATTTCACTCGAAGGTGTAGATGGACCGTTAATAGACATTGTACGGGCAATAAATGGGCTGATAGTTGGAAACGGATAGTCGACTGCCATTTGACAACGGTTGGTCACATTACTTTTATTGGTCGCAGCGGAGAAAAAAAGTCGGTTACTAGATTGAATCCCCCCGACGCCACTATCCGGGCCCTACTGTTGGATCTAACAGCTGGAAATGCCAATCAAATCAATATGAACGTTCCTACGTTGGCCACAGGTTGAATTGCTAGCTCCAAAGTTTGAAATTTAGGGCATTGGTAAGAACACTGCAGTCAAAGTTAAAATTACAGTCACCAGTTGGAGCATGTCTCATGGACGGTCCCAACTCGGGAGTGACTGTCTTTAGTTGGAATATTGCCCCCTCATTGTTTGGAAAGGATAATCGCTAGTTGGAATAATGGCAGCAAAAGTTGGAAATAAACGGTTGCTATTCGGAATATTTCCAGTCCAATTTAGATATGGATGACTGTGTTGTAAATATATAGTAATAATTAAAATATTGGCCCCAAAACTTGGAAATGGACGTTCTCAAGTTAGTCTAATTGTCCCCAAATTTGGAAATGGACCGTCGCTCGTTGGTAGTAAATACTTACTCCCAAAACTGATATGGACAGTCCTAGGCTAAAAATGAATAATCTTTAATTGGAATACTTTCCCAGGGGTGGACGGTCCAAAGTTGGATATGGATGATCTTTAGTTGAAAATGGCCCGTTTCTTTATTGTGATAATTTGATGAATTTCTTTTGTTGGATACTGCACATTGGCCCTCCACATTTGGAATTCGACGATTTCAAGTTCTAACAGTTAAGTTGTTCTGTGAGTCGAAAAATGACGGTTGAAACACGTGCTTAAACAGTTAGAAACGGACATTTGCTATAGCAACGCGTTGTCTATAGAACATCATCATCCAACATCATTCCCTTCCGTTGTCTCATATTTAATCGGTTTACTGTTCCAACGTGGCCAATTATGACGGGAATTTTTATACATTATTAATCGGGACTTGTCCCTTTGATATTGACCAGGTTTTCGGAGGGAGGAAGAACAGGTTCCTCATTCTGAGAGAAGCGAGCCGTTTTTTGTGTTTTTTCCCCAACCCAAACCTGCCGTCCAAGGTGGATCAGGACAGCGTTAATTGAACCCTTTAATGTTTTATCGTTTTAGAATTTAACGACGCCCCCCGTCACGCCTCGCGATATCGAGCGCGGATCCTCCCCCGCCCCCGGGCGCCTTCGGTGTCCTCGCACATTGGATTGACAGGATCTCGTAAACGGCTAGATTTTGGACGTAAGAGGGCCCGGATGTCGAGGGGGTTAACATTGATTCAATTCCCATCCTGGTAATGGCGAGCGGGAAATATGTCGTCGTCGGTGGGGTAGAGAAATTCCGCCCTCGGGGCTTCCGACGCTCGCGAGTGGAGAAAAAATCCAACCCTACAACCTTAAAACCCAGGATTATCTCCTATCCAGAATTGGCTAATTCCGAAAAGCGAAACCCGGCCACTCCCATTCCTAAATTAGGGCTTATTTAAAACCCAGGAATAAAACGTGCTTTTTTCAACAAGATTTTAACGGCTGGAAGAACATGTCAGAGATAAGCTTTACTGTTTCGCAGTCCGGATTGGAGCATGGCCTTTTATAGTTCGAAATCTACGGTCGCAAGTTCGTACTCTTGCTGTTTAAAGTTTGATGTAGACTGGCCCAAGTTGGATAGGACGTACAGTTAAAAATGGACGGTCATTAATGGAAGTGGACGGTCTTAGTTGGACTACTACCCCTCACCACTGGCAACGGACAATCGCTACTTGGGATACTGGACTTCAAAGTTAGAAATGTATGGTCACTAGTTGGAATATTTCAATAGTTCAGAATGGAAGGACATTAGTTTGTTTACTTCCTTTGATTATTATTATTTGGAAATGAAAAATGAAATGGAAAATCTTTAATTTTAGTACATGCTCCGACATTTGGAAATGGATAGCCTTTAATTGGAACATTGGTTCTCACGATTAGAAACGGACGTTTTTAGTCGGAATACTGGTTCGAAAAATGGATATGGACGGTCCTATGTTTAATATGGGAGGTCTTTAGATAGAATACTTGTTCTGACAGTTGGAAATGGACGGTCGCAAATTGGTACGCTTGCTGCCCAAAGTTGCATGTAGACTGGCCCAAGTTTGATAGGAGAGCAGTTAGAGTATTGGCTTTTAAAGTTGAAAATAGACGGTCAATGGTAAATGGATAATCCCATGTGGACGGTTGGAACAGTGCCTTCCCGTACTAGTGGCAATAGAATATCCTAGTTGAAATACTTGCTTCCAAAATTATAAATGAATGGTGTCTAGTTGGAATAGTTCAACAGTTGGGAATAGAAGATCGTTATAGTTCCATTACTTTATTTGATATTTGAAAATGAGCAGTCGCCAGCTGGAAATGGATGGTCGCAAGTTCGTTCAATTGCTGCCTAAGGTTGGTTGTAGACTGGGCCAATTTAAATAGAACATGTAGTTGTAAATGGACAGTCGCTAGTTGTAATATTTCAACAGTTGGAAATGGATGACCATTAGTAGGGATACTTCCTTTGACATTTGAAAATGAACGTTCGAAGGTTTGTACATTTACTGCCTAAATATGGATGTAGACTATCCCAAGTTGGAAAGGACGCACGGTCGGAATATTTATTGGCTCTTGCAGTCGAAAGTGGAAGGTCATCAATTGTGAACGGATGGTTTTTAATTGGATATCTGATGGAAACATCTGATAGGTGGAAATTGATGGTTCCAACTTGGAAAATGGAGGTTCTTATTTGGTGTAATTTCATGACACTTGGAAATGGACTGTCGCTTGTTTGAACATTGCCCCCCCCCACAGTTGTAATAGTCGTTCCCAAGTTGGAACATTGGCTACCACGTTAGTACATATTTCGTCCAATGTCGGGATACTTTGACGACAGTTAGAAATGGACAGTCGCTCGTTTGAACATCACCCCTCACAGTTGGAAATGTACATCTCAAGTTGGAATACTTGCCCACTAAATTTGGAAATAGACGGGCCCAAGTTGGAACATTGGCTCCATGTTAGTAAATAGTTCGTCCAAAGTTGGAATAATATCACGACATTTGGAAATGGACGGCCGAAAGTTTGAACATTGGCCCCACGGTTGGAAATAGACATCCTCAAGTTGGAATACTATCACGAATGTTGGAAATAGATTTCCGATTATTGGAATACTTGCCCCCAAAAGTTAGTAAACGAGAGGTCTCTTCTTTAAATCCGGCCTCCTCACGTCCAGTAAACCGTCTTAAAAGAGGGCTTAATTATAACACAGGGATAAAACGGGCTTTATTTCACATTTTAACGGCTTGGCGGGTTCGTCAGTGATTAAATATAAACTTGACCGTATCGCTTGTCCGGATCGGTTTCAGCGTGTTTGGCAGTCGTCCCCCTTGGCAAAAATCACGATTTATTGACTCAGACGGTGTAACGATTGTATGTAGGACTGATAAACATCCGAAGACGGATTGAGGATGCTGAGCTAGGATTTCCGTATATACATATACGTATAACAGAAGAAAACGTCCACGCGCTTAATCCCCAAGTCGTGGGCCATCCTTCATGCTCCGTTTAATTGACCTCCGGGGTGGAAAGTTTTATTATTTTGATTAATCTTCAAACTAGGAGGGAAAAGGGTTGAAAACTGGGTCGGGACGATAAAAACGGATTCTTTATTCCCAACTAGGCGGCGATGAACGCCCCGTCGTGAGGTCCCGGGTTGGAGAAGAAAACGTACGTTGTATCTTGTATCATCTTGTAATTAGTAGTTAGCAGTTAGTAGAGGACAAAAGGACGGTTCAAAGTCCGATTGTTTGGCATAAGGCAGGAGTGGGAAAAAGGCCCACGGGACTTGATCGCGGAAACCGCTCCTCAGTTCTACGTCAAGTCCCGTTAAGTCGGTAAAGTCGTGACCATATTCATTTTGGGAGAAGGGCGTTTTACGATTCAAGTCCATGGCCGTGGCTCTATTTATAACAGACGGTTTTTGATTAATACGTCTGATCGTTCGTTCGATCTGGA
The DNA here is from genome assembly GCA_039619505.1 of Cimex hemipterus. Lineage (NCBI taxonomy): Eukaryota > Metazoa > Arthropoda > Insecta > Hemiptera > Cimicidae > Cimex > Cimex hemipterus. Next base: position 4,806,507 of record CM077110.1, on the reverse strand, counting down.
TGAAGGGAGACAAATACTTGTCCTGTTTTAATGTCCTCAGACCTCGATGAATATTCAACGCGCGTTTACCGGCTTTGTGTTACATTTTATAACTAGACGGTGGGGAGAAGGCATGGTTTCCTCGCGATTCGACCTACCAACAATCAAAAAACCAATATTGAAAACACTTCGGTTCATTCGAATCCGATTTCAATCCTCAAACTCATGTTGCATGGGATTCCGAATAAGTCTGTATTTTAAACCAATCATTATCGTTCAGTGAGTAAAACTGGACTAGTTAGTGAATCCTTAAATCACTGAAACGTAAAGTGACGTTGAATGTAATAACTGTTCACTTGTTGAAGTAGTTATTGAATCGTACAGAAACAGTGAATTGTTCGCTAACTGAACTATTCTTGCATTCAGTGATATAATGAGTCAGTTAATTGCTATACTGGTTAATGAATCGTTCAATGACATGGAGGTAGTGAACTATACGCTTATTGAACTAGTTAAAGATTAGTAGTTCAGTAACATTGAACTAGTGAACTGTTCACTAACTGAACTAGTTGCTGAATAGTTCAATGACATTAAGTAAGTGAACTGTTCTGAATTGAACTAGTTATTGAATCGTTCAGGCATTTTAAGCGTGCCAATTGTTTAACCACTAGACTAATTAATAAATCATTCATTGACATTCAGTGAATGAGCTGTTTTGCGTTGAACTAGTTATTGAATCGTTAAGTAACATTGAGCCAATGAACTATTCACTAACTGAATAGTTATTGAAAATTTCAGTGATATTGAGCGAGTTAATCAATCAATCACTGCAATCGTTCAGGCAAATCAAGTGAGTGAACTGTTGACTAACCGAACTAGTTAATAAATCGCTCAGTAACGAATCGTTTACAAGATGGCTAATGGTACAGTCAGTGAATGAGTGGATTAACCGTTAATAGTCCATTAATCAGTGAACCGTTCTAGGTACTGAATCGTTTCATCATTAATGTATGAATTAATTGAGCAGCTGTTCAATGACAATGAGGAGGTGAAACGTACAACCGCTAAAATAATCATCTTCATCGATGTAATTGAGTGTGTGAACGGTTCACCAAGTGAACTAGTTATTGAATCTTTCAATGACTGTATCGTTTTGTAAACTATTAATGGTTCAGTCACCGTCTCGTTGATTACTGCTCGTTACTGAGAATGACTCAATGGGTGAATCGTTCCCGAATGAACTAGTTAGTTGAATAGTGAATCTCCAGCACATACTGCCTTGTGCCTCTTGATACGTTCTCTGACAAACCGAGGGGATTTAAAATCGAAATTTCGTACGTGCCTTTGACTAAGAATAAACCACGTCAAGACCCACTGGACTTCACTTTATATGTTTTTAAGGTTATAAGAGGGGAGAGAAATAAACGAATGCTCCCTCACGGATAAATTAGTTTGGAGCGCCCGTGTTAATTGTAATTGTAGCCTTTCGGGTTAAAAGAACACTTACAGGGTTCCCCTGGGGTTATCTCACCTTACCGGAACACTCGGGCCCATTAGCGGTTTCTCATGTCTCGGATTGGTTTCGAGCTTTTGGTTTTTTTGCTTTTCCATCACGCCTCTCTTTGACCGAATGTGCGCCATCATTATAATTGTAGGGATTTAGTACGGTTAATGTCAACACAGTGAAGACGAGCGTACTCCCGAGGCGTATATCACACTTCTTTCGTTCAGTAAAAAATAAAGAGCGAGTCATACCAGTTCCTATGAGGTCGTTTATCTTTGGCCAATGTGCTGTTTAAGTTCTTCTTATTCAGAACAACAGCCCGCACCGTCTGGTGTATAACTGTCGTGTCATACCAGTCAAATTCAGTCAAAAGTGTATCTGCCCTGAGATGACAAACCCGAGTGTTTTTAAATTATACTTTTTTCAACGAAGCAAACGACCTATTTGAAAAAAGCGAGAACAAGCGGACCCACCCAATTGTCTCATGTCAACCTAGTCAATTTCCAAAAGCCTATCTGCCCCGTTTTCCATGACAGATAGGAGCGTTTTTAAATTCTTCTTTTTCATCTGACCAAACGGGTCTAAATGAATATAGGGAGAACAAGCAGATCCACCAAACTGTCTCATGTCATCCTAGTCAGGTTCCAAAAGCTTATCTGCTCAGTTTCCATGACAGACCGGAGTGTAATTTTTATTCTTCTTTATTTTTCATCGGACCAAACGGACCTAATTGAACATAGCGAGATGAAGCGGACTCACCAATTGTCTCGTGTCATCCGTCAGATTGTAAAAACCTCATCTACTCCGGTTTTCATAACAGATAATTGTCCTTTTTTCCTTATTTTTCAATCAACAAATCGGACTTTATTGAATATAGCGAGAACAAGCGGAACACCCAATAGTCTCGTGGCATCCCAGTCGGATTCAAAAAGCTTGTCAGCTCAGTTTTCAATGGCAGACCGGTTTTTTGCCTTTTTAAAATTTCTTCTTTGTTTAATGGACCAACAGACCATAAGGTATACGGCGAGGACAAGCTGACACTTTTCTCGTTTTTGTATTCTGTCAAGCCTCGTAATCTTTAACTGCTCCCGTACTTCCTCGATTGTCCATTATCGCCTGTCGCGGATCTCCGTGTTGATTCTGTTTTAAATTACAACCCTCGTGTCAGGGCTTATCTCTTTATACGATATCCTTTCTCAAACCGAGGAGAGCCGAGAGAAAATAACACACCACCCGGTTCAGCTTAGACTTCCGGTCCTTTATTCACCTTGTTTTTCTCATTCCACCGTCGTCCCCTGGTCCTTTTGTACTAATCGGCGAATGTGAACGGAATTAATTCACCCAGTGATGCACACCGGTTTGCCAAATATATTCGGGACCTTTGGTGAGAGAAAGAGATGGAGTGAGTGAGTGATATCGGAGGTTCTGTTTTGTCTCCGCTGTCAAAAAACACCCGATACGGTACTCGCTCAAATCTAAATGACTCATTGTAAACAAACTAAGCGTGTCGACTCTATTTAAGCCCTTGGGTGTTATGACGGTCGAAAGAGAAAAATCTTTTAAAAAAGTAAACAAGACAAACATCAATCGGGTGATTTCATCCGGCTTATCTCATCGGCCGTAAAACGTGACTTGGCCGGTTCGTTTTCACACTTTTCGTTACAAAATTGAAACATGCCAAACCGGTCCTCAAGGAAGAAGGTCGAAGGAGTCCACGTCTTCTTCAACGTTCAAAGATCTAGATGTCCATTTTTCAACCCCGAGGGATCAGCGACCTCTGCCTGGATCGGCTAAGTAAATATTTAGATCCTAATAGGTCTACCGATCTCATTAATATAAACGAATCTCAGTTCACTTACTGAATCGGTTCTCAAAATCTGACTGAGTTGGCCCTCAGATCTGACTGACTGATTCGACTCTTGTATCTGACTGACTGATTCTACCGTTTGGTCTGAATAACTGATCAGATTCTTGGGCCTGTCTGATTTGATTCTAAGCTCTGACTTACTGAATCGGTTCTCACGTCTGACTGATTTGACTTTTAGAGCCTCAGGTCTGACTGACTAATTTGACTCTCGGATCTGTGGACCTTAGATCTGGGTTAGTCAACGCTCACTCAACTGAGCCAGCACCTGATCTACCTGAGTCAATTATTAGATCTGACTGATTAATAGAGTCAACTCACGGATTTGATTAAACCGACTCTCAGATTTAACCTACTAAAATGCCTTTTCGATACTCGCAACATATCAAACCCGTCTTCCTCAGGGATGAAAGGCTTTAAAAGGCCCTCAGTTTAGATTCCAATAAACTTTCTTTTTGTGTGTATTATTATTCCAGCCCGCTCTTTTTCACCCCCGAGGGGCCGGTGACCGCTGCCTGAATCGTAAACAGAAGGGGGAGCAACAGGTTGGAGCCCATTGTGGAGGCCAAAAAGGCCAGGCCATAGTAAAACCCGATAAGGAATCCAGTCGAAGGACCCGATGTCGCGTTTCATTGCGACTTTGACCGCCTGAACCGGTACAACGATAGGCCAGACGGGGGTACGCCTGGACAAATTATTTGTGGACTTTCCCCCCCTCCCCGGATCGATTTGCATCCCGCGGGAGCCGTTTTGACCCGACGGCCGACAATGCTATCGGCTCGATCTTGTCGATCTTTCTGATAATTCGCCCATCAGACCCAATTGGTTTCTGATGGGGACGGTCCCGAAGGGGTTAGAAATTTTATAATAAAAAAATCGAGAAAACGTCTCAATCCCACCATGAAAACGCACAACAATAAATTTCTTATTTTACCATTCTAATTTTTCTTTAATTCTTTCTCCGATTATTGATTATTGATAAGGGAGTTAAACGACACTTAGCACTTTTGAATCCGTTAAGGTTCACTTTTCGCCTAGTTCTTATTATCTGTGTTCTTATTGTGAAATACTCACCTAACCCCGCTGTTCCTTCTACATCGCGTTTTCTCTGTCTTCTATACCAAAATTAAATTTAATAAAAATTAATTTCCAATTATTGACTTTTTAATATTTTCTGACTGATATTTAATAATTTATTCAAATTACCTTTTTAAAGGTTTTATTTTATTTTTAAAAATAGATTCCTCGTCGGGAATAACAGTGTCGTCATTTGCGCTCCGCAATTTTACTTTATGACTCAGGGCCGTTTTGTATTCCAAAGGCTCATAAAGAAGTGAATTAAAACCCGTCGTTAATTGGCGTCTCGCGAAGGGCCGGGGCGAGGAGGAGGAGGAATAAAAAAGGACGTGATAAAGCGAAAAATGATGTCATTGCCTCTTAATTGGCCCCGGACGCTAATCGGAACCGGACCGTTTCGTATCAATATTTCCTTTTTAAATTCTCTACTTCCTTGTCCATGAGTCTACACCGAAGAAGGAACGATAAACGCCGATGGATCCGTTTGGTCTCGCTTTTTACCTCGAAAATCTTCTTCCCTATATGAAAACACGTTCTATAAAGAAAACTTGGTAAGTCTGAATGTACCGCACGGCCTTTATGCAGAAGTGGCGTTTTGATGTCATATCAGTTTAGGAGAATGGCGTTAAATCCATGGGTCCGTTTCGACTCGCTGATTAACTTAATCAACTCAGTTAACTGAAACAACTATCAGATCTGACTGAGTCGATTGTCAGATTTGATTGATTCGCCTCTCAGAATTGACTGGATAAATTTGCTTTCTGATCTGACAGATGCGATTCTTTACTGACTGAATCGATTATCAGATTTGACAAACTGCGCTAACCTGCTCTCATCTCTGATTTGACTCTCAAAGCTTCTTGGATCTAACTGAAACGATTGATGAGAATTGAGTCCCAGGTGTGACCTTAATCACAACGAACAAGGAAGATAATTTTGCAAGTCTTACTCTATCGCACGGCGTTTAATCAGGCCATATGGGTTTAGATGTAATGGAGCTTTCCATGGGTCCGTTTCGTCCAGCTATTTACCTTTTGTTGGAACTTGGTTCTTGTTAGAACGAGTTCTATACAGTATAGAAAGTGAATTTAATTCGAATTCGCTTTGGAATCAGTTCGGAATGGACTGATTGATTTTAACGTTCTTGGGTCTGCTTAATCTCGCTATTTACCTTTGAGGTTTAGATTGTTCTTATTTCAAACAGGTCTGAGCATCCAAAAAAGTTTGTTTTGACATGCTGGCCGTACCGAGTGACCTTTATCCAGACAATAGTTGGTACTGGTCATATGGGTTAAACTACGCGTTTACTTTCGCATCCGTAAAGCCTACGTTTTCGAAGGCCGTTGATCTAACAGAGCCGACGCCATATTCATAGAACCTTTATGATCGTGGGCCGCGATCCTTTAAAATTCAGATGCCGTCGTCACAGACGGATCTGTGGATCCGGTCTATAATGACATTAGACATGTGTTTTTCACGAGAGCTGTTCCTAAGACCTATTGTTCTCGATGTAAGAACAATGGGCTCGCAACGTGTCGCTCCGTTTGAAACGGTTCGTAAAATATAATTCGTCTCTCCTCAGGCCGATTCTTCATCAACTGTTCAACAATTCAAAAGATAGCTATGAATATGCGGACGAGAATGGTTAAATTTAGAAAAAAGAGAAGAAAAAAAGAATAGAAGCCCGTCGAGTCGGCTTTTCCGAAGTCCGGACTGATCTGAGAGGGCCGATGAAAATCAACTCCGCCTAAAGTCCGAAGTTTTTAAGTTTTAATCCTTCTGTCATGCCCAGCCGGGGCCCCCGGAAGGCGTACAAATTTGTAAGAGACAGTCGTCAATTGTCACATGTACCTGAGCAGAAAAAATGAAAATACACGGTCGAAATTGTATGAATGAATGTGAGTGTAGGAGAGAAGAAATACACAATGAAAACTTTCCTCCTACAGTCAAAAACTTTTCCAAAGTGGTCCAAAGTTTTTGAAATAAAAATGCACCTTGTATTATTGAAACCGTTAGGCCTCAATCCAGGTAGGGAACTCTGGAGAATCTGTCGATTTTTGTTATCACTTTTCCCAAGGGGTCATCTCGTGTTTCATCTACTCTTGGAAGCTTTGTGTCGAATAATTAAAAAAAAGGGCGACAACAAAATATAAGCAAGAAAGAATGTTAGACGTCATCATTGTCGTTTGATGCCAGCGATACGGGTTTTTGCTCCTTTTCATTGTAGATCTGAATAAGTAAATTAATTGTGGCTCAGACCTGATTAACTAAATCGGCTCTCGAATTCTACTCTCTGACGGATCCGTCTCTCGAATTCGGCCCTCAGTCCTAGGAGAAATGATTGTCCGATTTAACTAACTGAACAGGTTTGCTGATCCGATAGTCTGAATTGACTCTTACATCTCTGAAATGATTTTCCGATCTGACAGGCTGAGCCGAACCTCAGATCTGACAAACAAATCGACTCTCGGATCTTACTCACCGCACTCTCAGTCCTGTCTGAGTCGATTCTCAAAACTGTCTGAGTCGATTATCAGACTTAGTCTCCGAGCTGACTTCATCGATTCACAGGCCTAGCAGAAAGGACTCTGCGATCTGACCAACTGAATGGACTGAGATCTGATTAAAACGGAAAGAAACGATTTCGACACAAATTGATGGGTTTTGTATTTTATCACAGCAACTCGCCCCAATATGTCAACAAAAATAATTCTTCGCTGTATCGCGAAATGGATCCCTTAAATTTTTTTTCTCGGGGATCCTTTCTTTCCTTCAAAATAAATCAGGTTTTGGAATATTTCACAAGAAAAAGTAAACACGGTACGAAATTTGCCTCCTGGACGAGTAAACATAGGCGAATTCTTCGCTCCTGGGCGCGGCAGGCTTCGAAGGATGATGATACAATCCTTTTAAAATAGAAGGTCCTCCCTTCTCCAGTTTCGGTATAAATTAACTGGCCATCTGTGATTCTTAAAAGAAAATCAACAGAAACGTTGACAGAAGTCGTCCCGTTCCTTTTTTTCTTAATCTAGGGAACACGGAAAGATAAGATGGACGAGTAGCATAAAGGACAAAAATCATATTAAAAAATAAAAACCACAAGAAGAAAGAAAAATAGTTAGCAAATCATGCTTCTTCCCTATCTAATTCATTTTTTTGTCCATTAACAACTCTAATTGAATACATGAACATTTTTGAATTGTCTTAATTTTTTACGCAATTTCTAAGGCTAAATTGTGACCATTGTATAAGAAAAAAAAAGAAGTATACAATTGACGAATGCCAGAAAACAAATCTGAGAGCTAGTCTATTTGGTTTTATTAACTGAATCGACTCTGGGATCTGACTGACGGAAAGTTCTCTTCGAATTCATTAACAGAATCGACTCGCAGTTTTGACTCTCAGAAAGGTCTCCTTGATTTCATTACCTGAATCGACTCTCGGATCTGACTCATAGAATATATCTTCGATTTCATTAACTGAATCGACTCTTGGATCTGACTCACAGATAGCTTTCTTACAGTTTATTAATTGAATGGATTCGCGGTTCTGATCACAGAAAAGTCTCTTCGATTTCATTAACTGCATTGGCTCTATGATCCATTAACCGTGTCGACTCTCAGATCTGTCTAGGTTGATTGTCACTTTTAACTGAAAAAAAGGACTTTAATATCTCATTAACTGAACGTACCTTCGATCTTGACAAAACGCACTAATTAGGTCTACAGATGTCAGAAACTTGCATATTTTCCATTTCACACCAAACACGTTATTTTTTTTTTTTTTAAACCCTCAAAAACCTCCGCTTATTTGGCCAAGTGTTAGTAATTTTTATTAGTTCCTTTATTTTCCTGATCGGCCGACGACCTCCGGAAGTCTGGCTCGAAGTGAGTCACATTCCGTCTGCCCTTGCAGAAGTGCATTCAATTATGCTATTTTCGCCATGAGTGCCTCGAGTCCCGTTATTTATTTTTTATTTTTTTATCCTAGATCCCTGTATATAACGATGTACAACTGTGTGCGACATTTCGACGAGGTGATTGAACTCGGAGGATTGAAAGATAAAAGATAAAAGGCTTAACACTTGCCAAAATTTACATTAAAAAAGCACTTATTTATCTGTTTGCTTATTGTTATACAATCGTCTTTTGTTTTTGGATTCTTTTTTTTTAATTTTGAATTAGTTGTCCTTATTTCGGTTTTGCGTATAGTTTCAGGGTGTACGTCCGCAGCCCGATGGGTGGCCCGGGGGCGGTCCGGGGTGGCAATATCGGTTCAAACCACCCCTCAACCCCACAACACCCCCGCCGCCCGCGGTCGGCGTGGAAAAGGGGCGGAGGAAACAAACTTATATAGGAAGTTTTCTCAATATCATGACACGTTCACAACACATGTTAACGCGATGTTCTGGCCGTTGGCAATCCCTTTCACCCTTTGGGAGTGTCATGAGGTGGACGCCGATTGGTTAAGTTGTGAAGAAAATCTGGAAAAGGGGGCGACCAGAGGGAAAAAATACGGCAAAACAAATAATGAAACAATATATAGTTTTTTTAAACCCCCGAGCATTACACTTTCCCTTCTTTCCTTCCCATTATAAAAATTTAATTATGACTCGGGGGGAGGGGATTTTGCCGTACCCTGTTTATGGACGACTAGTCAACCTTCGAATCTTTGATATGCAAACAGTCAATATGGGTATAATGAATTATAAAGCATGCAGTGCCAACCAATAAAACGAGTTTAACATAAAATACAATGGGAGGTCATCACTTTTGCGTTTAATTTGTTGATAAGTTATTTTTCAAAATGTCTAATTTAATTAATTTCTGTTGTTTTTTATACAAAAGTAAAATAGTATATAGTTAGAAAACTGTATTAGGCGTATTGAACGATATTCTGACTGAATCGAATCGTTTCAGTTAATAAGAGAAAAAAGTCCTTTCTGGGAGTTAGAATACACAAACCATATTGTCAAATCGTAGAGTCGATTCATTAATGAGATTGAACCTTTCTAAAAATCAGAACTGACAATAATCTCAGTCAGATCTAAGATCGATTCAATTAATCAGACCTAAGAAATGTTTCAGACAGTCAGTGTCGAGATCGACTCCGTCAGAACAGACAGTCGATTCAATCAGATCTGCTAAGTTGATTATCTAAGATATTTTCATTAAGATCAAAGGCCATTTCCCAGTGCGGTTGGTGACAAAATTCACTAAGATTCGAGAGTCGATTATCATCTAAGAATCGAATCTGTCTAATCTAATGGATGATTCAGTCAGATCTGAGAACTGATTCAGTCAGAACTGAAAGTCGACTCAGTCAGATCTGATAAGCGGCTCAGCCAGATCTGGGAGTCGATTCAGTAAGTCAGATTTCAGACTTGATTCCGTCAGATCCGACAGTCGTATCGACCAGATCTGAAAGTCGATTCAGCTAGACTGGGCAATCAACGCGGTCAGATTTGATAAAATCAGTCAGATCTAAGAAACGACTAGTCAAATTTCGGAAACGACTAAGCCAAATTTGGGAGTCGATTCAGTAAGTCAGATTTCAGACTTGATTCCGTCAGATCCGACAGTCGTATCGACCAGATCTGAAAGTCGATTCAGCTAGACACGACAATCACCGCGGTCAGATCTGATAAAATCTCTCAGATCTAATAGACGACTAGTCGAATTTCAGAAATGCCTAAACCAAAGTCGATTCAGTTAGCCAGTCGATTCACTTTTCCTCAGGGATGTACGATAGAAAAGATTTTTATTTATTTTTAACTATATTTTGTTGTTAGAATATGGCATATGAAATTATTACGTTTTAGTACAGTTAGTAATAAATAGAACAGTTGGAAATCCAGTAGTTCCAGTCATTAAGTTGGCCGGGGGCGGCAATCGGGTGCCAGAATCTTTAGCAATAGGGGCCAATTGAATAGTGGGCGTAAAACTGGGAAGCTGATTGTTCTTAATCATTAATTCATGCCTAATGGGTTTTTGAAAAAAATCTGTCCGTGGGCGGAAGACGTACAATTTCAGTACAAAGTCTAATTTTGAACTGTTTTCAATGAAAAAACGATTGCGGGTTTTATGCGTTGATCCTCTCGCTCTTATCGCTTTTCGAGGGCTTCTGGTATTCGAAACTGGCTTTAGAGACAGGTCATACTCGCCAAAATCGGTTTAAAACTGGTGCTGACGCAAAACTGAAAGCCTGTCGGCCCCGCGCGTCTATTTTCGTTTCCAGTCCCTTCCAGGATTACAACTCTAGTAACTTTTCAGAGTTTCTTTTGATATAGTCTGGTTTACGATCCTCGGCGAATATAGCTGAAGAGTTGATAAACGACTCATGGCGCATTCCTGATTTTTAACACGCGATAACGGCCCCCGGGCCCACTCGACGACATCAACAACCTCCGTGATGAATCGATAAAACAATAATCCGACGATTCGTTCCGGTTCGGACTCGCGGATACGTTTGTTACGAGCCATCCTTTTTTCACTTTCGCCCACCGAACATCTCGCCGAAAATAGCAGTGTAAACATTTTCTCTTTTCAAACGGACAGGCCGTTAATAAACAAACTTGGACGCTAGGCATGTTAAAAGGGAAACACGACGAGATTTAGCGATAATCTTAGATTTTTTCTTTTTCTTTAAACTCTATTCCAATTTAATATCATCTTGTCCTCGCCGGTCTAGGATGTATAGTAAGAAAACAGCTGGCAAAGGGAGGTATCATGGATTTGGACCAAACCTTTTTTGGTGATTCTACATTCCAAAAATCTGCTATTTCTTGTGACTCCTCTCTTCGCCAAAAAAAAGTTTGGTTTTATATATGGATTTATTTATATAGGCTCAAATCCGCACATGTACACCCATACAGACATGTGCCGTTCAAGCTTTTGCTATTTACAGTAAACCGCCGGCAGACTCAAGAATCATCCACCCCTGGTGTTGGCAATCCAAGGTTGTGCTCCGGGAGCGGGGTTGCTATCAGCAGCCAACGCATGCCAAACCCGTGACAAACTCACGTTCATTCTTAAATACATATACTCCCTCAATTAGGATGGTGGAGTATTCGATCTTCCTCTATCACCCTTTAGACATATTATACAGCTAAATCTACTTGAGGGTCGATGAGGTACTCGATATCCCGCCATAGACTCTCCCACCTCACACATTCACTTCACCCAAATAAATACATTCACTCCCAACACGCCCTTCACACATATTTATACAGCTAACGCTAATTGAGGGTGGATGGGCTGGCTACTCGATATTCCGCCATAGACTCTTCCAAATTAACGCTATAAATGCATTCAAACTGGCTCTCAGATATTCGTTTTGATTAAAATTGACTCTTAAATCCGAATCACAGAACTGGCTCTCTGATCCAGTCGATCTGAACGATTCTCAGATCAGGACCGAATTGATGTTTTGGAGATGGCTAACTGACAAGACTCTCAGATCGAATTGACTGAAACGATTCTCAGATCCGAATCACACCGGTTCTCAGAACCCTGAGACTGACTGAAAGGACTCTCAAATTTAAATCACAGAATGGCTCTCAGATTCAACTGACAGAAATAACTCTCAGATCTGAATCACACCGGCTTTCAGATCTCACGACTGAAAGGCCTCTCAAATTTAAGTCACATAACTGGCTCACAGATCCAACTGATGGGAATAATTTTCAGTTCCAAATCTCATCGACTCTCAGATCTCTGACTGATAGGTCTCTCACATCCGAATCGCAACATAACTCTCAGATCAGGACCGAAATTCAATAATGGGACAGAAACGTTAGACCATTTCCTCTGATAGTACATTCATTACTGTCGTCATTAGTCGTTACAGTCAATCTGATACGAGAGTCGATTCAGTCATATTTGAGAGTCGACTTAGTCCATCGGATCATTAAATCGCTTCACTCTGTTAGATACGAGAATCGATTCAGTCAGATCCGAGAAACAACACAGTCAGATGTGACTGAACTGAATTAAAAATGGACTCATATCTGGGAAACGACAAGCCAAATTTGAGAGTCGATTCGGAAAGTCAGATCTTAGAATCGATTCCGTCTGATCCCAGAGTCGTTCGAGCAGATCTGAGAAACTACTAACAAATTTCGGATGCGAAATTCGTTTTAGTAATGTCAAATTTGGAGCCGTTTCTGCCTGTCCGATCTTACAGTCGATTCAGTTATAAGATTCGTTTTAAACATTGAGCATTACAAAACCGTTGAAATTATAAGACCCCAATAGGTTCCATATAGAACGGGATGTCTATAATATTACGTCTTTTCTCTTTTAAGATTAGAGGGCGCCTCGTATGTAGGCGGACGGCTCAATTTTCCCCGGTCCAGATTGATGCTGTGTTTCTCGTCCATCGCTTCCGTAAGAAACACCGGGCTCCGCTCCAGGGGGATTGTACGGGACGATTGGGACGCTCTTTTTTTCACCCCCTCTCGCCCTTCTTCACCCCATTGGGAGTAACGTCGACCCTAATTGGCCCAAGGCAATCCACCTCGGATATCTAATCGACGGTGAATACAGATCCCTGGTCGAGATACGCGACGACAATGCCGTTTATCCGTCATCTCCGCTGCGAGCGCGTAACGAGGGCGTAACGGGTCCCGGGTCACGATAACATCCTCCCTAATTACGCTGTCTTTTTTTCCAAAGGATGATCGAACCCCGTCATAAAACATTCAGTTGTGTCAGGTCAATTGTGACCCTGGGACTCTTGACGCATCCCTGCTTCTGTATACAGACGGTCTTTATGAACGGCACCCGTTGCGAATCTAAACTAAGCGTAAGAGGACGACCTCTCGTATCCGAAACGGTTGGGCTTTATCCACGGACAATGGCCCTCTTGCTGAGGACGGGGCCCCACCCCACATCAGATCCGGCCGCGAATTTCCAATATATATGTAGAGCGGTAGCATTTCCAGACGATGGACGCCCGGCCAGAGACGGACTCCGATGAGCGGATGTGATCCGAATAAGTCGACACCGATTTACCCTCGGATCAACCGTAAAACTGCGAAAGAAGGATATAAAGCACCGCAGCAAAAACGCATAAAAGCGAAAAACATCAATACGACATAAAATCATATCAACATATATAACGTACATGACTTTATTTTTTAAATCCAACATAAAGAATATCGACACAGTAGTATACATTCGCCTCTTTATCAACAATTTGTTAAAATTTACACCTAGGAGAGTAGAGTCTGAACTGGCTCACGCTCTCGGATCCGTGCATCATTTAGTAAGTTCCGAGATTCGATTCAGAAAACTAGATCGATAAGGCGTTTCGGTCAGAACACATTTCCGAGTAGGTTAATGATCCGGGAGCCGATTCTGTAAGATCCGAGAGTCTATTCAATAAAATCGCATTGTCGGTTGACTAAGATCCGAGAATCGAATCACAAAGATCAGATGACGAAGCAGTAAGATCAGAGCATCGATGGACTAAGATCGGAGAGTCGATCAGTAAGTCCAAAAATCGATTCCCTAAGATCCGATCTATTCATTAAGAGCGGAGAGTCGATCCTGTAATGTGATTCCGATCGAATCGATTGACTATAATCTGAGAGTCGAGTCATTAAGATCCGAAAGTCGATCCAGCAAGACCCGGTGATTTGATTCCGATCGAATCGATTCACTATGTTCTGAGAGGAGGTACAGTAAGATTCTGTAATGTGATTCGAATTCGAGAATTGATTCATTAAGATCTGAGAATCGATTCACTATGATCAGAGAGACGGTGCAGGAAGATCCGAGCATCGATGCACTTAGATCGGAGAGTCGTTCAGTAAGACCAAAAATCTGATTCTCTAAGATCGGAGAATCAACATTTTTATGTGAAAGTACGAGGATCGATTAACCAAGATATGAGAGTCGATTCAGTAAGATCCGAGAATCGATTCATTAAGATCGGAGAGTAGTTCAGTAAGTCTAAAAATTGATTCACTGAGATCCGAGACTGGATTCACTATGATATGAGAGAAGATGCATAAGATTCCGTAATGAGGTTCGGATCCGCGAATTGATTCGTTAAGATCTGAGAATCGATTCACTAAGATCCGAGACTCTACTTTAAGATCTGAGAGTCGATTTAGTAAGATACAAGGACTGATTCACCAAGATATGAGACGGCTCTAGTGAATCGGCATTCACTATGATCCAAGAGTCGATTCACTGTGATCCCAAGAGTGGATTCAACAAATTCTGACAGTCGATTCAGTAAGACACGAGATTCTATTCTCTACGATCTGAGAGTAGTTCCAGTGAGTTAGATCTGAGAATAGATCCAGGCAGATCTGAGATTCGATTAATGAAGATCCGAAGATCATTTTGTTACGGATGTGAGAGCAGTTTCTGTCAGTTGGATGTGAGAGTCGTTGCTTTGATTCGGATTTGTTTGTACTTCCAGTGAGTTAGATCAGATAATCGATCCACTATGATCCAAGAGTGGATTCAGTAAGTACCGAAAGTCGTTTCAGTAAGATACGAGAATCTATTCCCTACGGACTGAGAGTCAATTCATTTCACGAAAATCTTTTTTGTAACGAATCTGAAAGTCGTTTCTTTGGTTCAGATCTGAGCGTCGATGCAGGCAGATCTGAGAGTTGGCTTACGCAGATCGGAGAGTCTCAGACCGGAAGACTTACGTCAGATCTGATAGCCGTTCCTGTGATTCGGATTTGATTGTCGTTCCAGTGAGTTAGATGTGAGACTCGAGAGTCGATCGAGTGAATCAGATCTGAAGACTTTCATGAGTTGGTAGTAGGTTTTGTAAATCTAATCTGAAGTTCAAGACTCCTTCGTTTTTGTTTCTTTTTCGACCTCCTCATCTAAAGGTGTTTCATTCTTTAAAATTAGTTTTAGAGGGGGGGTTAAGGGTTTTAGAATTAAATCGGTGATGAAGGAGTAAAGTCAGACACAGAGAGGGGAAGGAATCGTTCCGTTTTTCGGTCGGCATTTGGTTCAATTATTTCGTGTTTACATTAACGGGGAAAACTGGCTGTTATTAATTATGAAATTAAGCCATGCCAGAGGGGTCGCGTTAAAATTTGGTGCGGGGGGAATTTTCAATTTATTAAATCCTACGGGAAAATCCTCCAAGAAGGGGGTTGGGAAAGTGTCGCAACTCTGGGCTACCGATATCATCTCTCTTATCGGTCCGATCGGAAAATCCCAAGGAAAATTACCAAAAAGGGATAGACAATTTTTTTCACTTTTACAAAAAAAAAAGTAAAATGCCGTCCAAGCCAGCAGGCAGCAGGTGGAAACCACTTAGCCAAATGGGCGTTTAAACATCCGTTTTTAAAGCCCATTGTTGATCAAATGGGTCTGGGGGTGGGGGTTTTCTGTTTTTTTTTTTTTTTAATTTTTTTTTTTACTTTTTTTTAACCACCCCCTATTTTGAAAAGAAAGCCGAACAGTTTGTCTTTTGCCCAGAGTGGGACGTCATTGTCCCCTGGTCCCGGTGGTGAAAAGGGGGTGGAAAAAAGGGTAAGCCACTTCTTTTAATTATCGGCGTAATCGTTTTGCCCGTGTTTTTTTATTTTCTCTTTCTCTCTATCTCTATCTCTATCTGTATAACTCTTTCTCTATCTCTCTATCTCGAAAAGAAATTACCCTAAAAGGATTTGTCTCGGTAATCCAGACCGGGCTTCTTTTGACGTTTTCCGGGGTCCGCCCGACTGCGTCCCACCAAATTACAACGCACAATTTTTTTTTTTTGTTTCATTTACAGATAATTGCCCACTCCAGATATAAAAAATCTTAAAAAATCCCAATTAATCAAAGGATCGTATTTATATCGTAATGCCATTAAAAAAAAACATAGAAAGCAGAGAAAAAGAAACAATATAGTCTATTTTGAGAACAAAGGTTAATTGCTCGTGATGTCAAAAATAAAAATAAAAATTTTAAAAAAGACTGATAACACCGGACCGATAAGGAGCCGGTTTCGTTAGTAACAATCTTAATAGCTTGAGTCACAAAACGTTTAGAAGAATATACACGAAATAAATCAACTTGTGTGCTATTCGGATTCAGAGGGGCGTCGGCCGGTCCGCATGATCTCGCCGTTTTTTACCTCAAGGAAACTTGAAGACGATTGAAGGGGGATCAGAGATACGATTCGTACAGTTAGAATCGTTTCGGCTAGAGACGTGATAGGCCTCAATCAGAATGCGAACTTTGTTTGGATCGGTTTGCGAGACAGTTAATTACAATCAGAGACTCGTTCCATCCATTCAGTTCCGACAAACTATTCACAAAGATTCATTAGGATCTGAGAGCCGGCCCACTAAGATCCGAGAATCCTTTCATTGTACTCGGTGATTCTGTAAGTTTAGTATGATAGGAGATTCATTCGATTCATCAGACAGGGTTCCCTGTCAGATTTGTGAATAGATTCATTAAGATTCGACAGTCTATTCAGTAAGAACTGTGGAGCCGATTCACAAAGCTCCGATAGAATAAGATCCGAGAGCCGATCCAATTCCGAGAACCGATTCTGTAAGATCTGTGAGCTGATTCACTAAGATCCGATTGATTAAGATCCGAGAGCCGATTCACTAAGATCTGTGAGCGAATTGAGTAAGATCCGCGAGCCGATCCAGTAAGATTGTGAGAGGATTCACTAAGGTCCGATTGAGTATAATCCGAAAGCAGATTCAGTAAGACCTATGAGCCGATTTAGTAAGATCTGTGAGCCAATTCACTAAGCTCCGATCGAGTAAGATCTGTGGGCAGATTCACTAAGTTCTGATCGAGTATGATCCGAGAGCTGATTCAGAAAGATCTGTGAGCCCATTGAGTAAGATCCGCGAGCCGATTCAGAAAGATCTGTGAGCTGATTCACTAAGGACCCAGAAGCAGGAACCCAGTGATTTGGAATGGAACGGAAAGGAAAAGAGGGTGGGAAAAAAAGAAATCCATCCACAGATTCCAAATCCGTTGACAGTCCCGGTGGCATGTCGCGGCACGCGATAATTACACGGTCATCCGCACGACTCGTTCACAAGACTCAACAGACCAATTAACAAGTTGTAATCGCATAGATTATCCCTCCCACGAGCTACAAGCCGTCAACACAGTTGCCGAAGGCTACCTAATCCTAACGACGGCTAATTGGATAATCGCAGTATTTTATCGGGGGAAAAGGACGCCAAAACTCCGTGACTTATCCGGTATGCGATGCAGCCGAGACAGAGTCGTGTGCAACTCTCGTAAAACGCATAATAAATAGTTTTATTTCCAGTTCGGAACGTGCCCATGGGCGTTGGCGCCTCTTATCAGAGCAGTAAACAGTCTTTTAAACTAAAACAAAACGGGGCGTGCTGTGCGATTTGACGCGACGCACAGCTCAAGTGGCGAAACAGGTCGTAAATCTCAGCTGCCATCCACTCTGCACATTGCCCCGGCTAGGAGACGGTTTAAAAACAAAAATTCTAAAATCACTTTAGACGCAAACGCTGAAAGACCCGAGATTCGAGATCTTCAGTTACAACAAGAAAGCTGTCTCAGTCAGATATGAGGGTTGTTTCAGTCACAGCTGAGAGTCGACTTAGCCATATCTGAGAAGTGATTAATTCAAATGTTTGAATTGTTTCAGTTAGATCTGAAAATTGATTCAGTCATATCTAATAGTAGATTCAGTCAAATCTGAGAGTTCTTTCAGCCACACCTGAGAGTCGACTTAGCCATATCTGAGAAGTGATTAATTCAAATCTTAGTTGTTTCAGTTAGAAATGAAAGTTGACTCAGTCAAATCTAACAGTCGATACAGTCAGAATAAGATTTATTTCAATGAGAATTGAAAATCGGCCCAGTCATATCTGAGAATCGATTTAATCACATCTGAGAGTCGACTTAGTCATACCTGACAAGTGATTAAGTCAAATCTTAGAATTGACTCAGTCAGATCTGTAGGTCGATTCTCTACGTCCAGCGAGTGGATTGAGTAAGATGCGAGAGTCAATACAATATGTTCCGAGAGTCCTGTCCGAGAAGTCAAAAGTCACTCAGTAATACACTCTCAGAGAGAGTCATCATGATCCGAAGAGACGACATTCAGATCTGTGAGCCAAACCATTCACATCCGACCATCGATAATCCAAGAGACGAAAAGATTCATTTGAACCTCTAGAAACGTCCAGCCAGATCTGAGATTTCCATTCACTAAGCTCCAAGAGTAGTCCCAGCTGGCTCAAATCTGGATCTAAGAGCAGTTTCATTTAGAGACGATAGGCAATTTACTATCATCAGATAGTATTCTTAGCCAGATCCAGGAGTCAATTTATTAAGACCCCGAGAGCTGGTTGCCTCTGAGAGAGTTGATTCAATAAGATCTGAAAAGTGCAAGCCAATGCTCAGATACCAGAGGCGATTAATTAGGATCATAGCGTCCACTCGGTCAGATCTGAGAGTCGCCTTAATCACTTCTGAGATGTGGTTGTCAAATCTAAATGTTGTTTCTGTTCGATTTGAAATTGACAGTCAGATCTACGAGCGTCCTAGTAAGATTTGAAAATCGTATCAGTCAGATCTGAGAGTCTATTCATTCAGATCTTTAACTCGACTCAATCAGATGGGATAGTTGATTCAGTCAGATTTGAGAGGCGAATCAGTTAGATTTGAGAGTTGGTTCAATAAATCTGAAAGCCGAATTAATCAGGTCTGAAAGATCGTCAAGATCAGAATCAACTTGGTCAAGTCGATTCAGTCAATCTGAGAGTTAAGATTGTCAAATTTTGGAGTTATTTCAGTTAGATCTCAAAGTTGACAGACCCCGATCATTCATTATGATCACTGAGTCGATTATATTACACACACCCGAGAGTAGGTCGCCCCTTATCTGAGAGACGATTCGAATTGTAAGACATTTTATCCGTTTTTTACGCCTGTTCCGCAGGCAATCTCCTACCGATTTCTGCTAGTCTAGTTGTTCAATCGATCGGGAGCCTTTCTTCTGCAGAATGAAAATCAAGTCCGATTTGCATAATTATGAGTTAGGTAGATAACAAGTATTGAAGAGCTTATTTGCCGTAGAGTGGTAAAGAGTAAAGAGAGTTAAAGGAGAGCCGGGGCCCGGCTTCCTACCCTCCTGCGGTCCCCGGGGGTGGGTCTTTAGCGTAGGCCCTGTAGAAAAGTTAGCCTCTTGACGGTTGAGCTCGAAAAACCCCTTTCCGCCATAATTCCGGCTCGTTCCACGAGACCATCTATATATAAATCACAGCCCCTAAGTCCACCGAACTCGTGCTGTATTTTTAAAGCAGGAGACGGGTCTTTAGCGTCCTCGGGGGCGGCGCACCCCCTCGCCCTGGAAACGGGGTCGGGGCGCCCCTAATAGAGTGATTCCGGTTCCTGAACACGTCGTCCTGGCCTAACACCCACTTGCGGAGAGTAAAGCCGCCCCCTCACCCCCGAACGACAAACACACAGCCACACACCCCCTCAAAAGGCCACTTCTCACCCCTTTAAACAACCATCGACGCCTTTACAACACGCCTTTTTCTCTCCCTAAACTTTTTTTATAATTGGGGGCTTATAAATTAATTACCGTTTAACATCTTCAAATTGGTTCGGAATATCATACAGACTGCTCAACATTCGGAGCATTGTTTCTTAAAATTGGTATTAGTTAAGACGAAAAGATCGGGAATAAGACTGTGAACCGTTTCTTAGAAACCTGTTCTATAAACATATCGTAGAGTCGGATCTGGAAACCGATTCATACAACCATATCTCGCGCAGTACTCTTTTTCTAGTCAGATCCAAAGATGGATTTTAAATCTCTTATTCGAGACTCGCTTCTTGGGCTGATCTTAGAATCGATTTTTGAGCAAACTACCTAACGGTTCTTGGATTGAACCGAGAATCACATCACTTCACAGACTGATCCGAGAATTGGTTCTTAGATTATTTATATAATCGGTTCGTGGATTGACACGACTATCACTCCACGTACTGATCTGAGAAATACTTCTTGAACTGACTGAGCCTAGAACTGTTGAGAATTGAGACTGATTCGAGTATCGGTTCTTGGACCGACTGATCCGAAAATTGCTGTTTAGACTGATCCTAGAATCGGTTCTTGGGTTGGCAGGTTCGAGAAGCTCTTCTTTGACTGAGATTTTAAGCTCTTGAACGTATATATTCGAAAATCTGTTCTTGCACTGTTAATCTGACCATCTGGTCTTCGGTTGAACCGAGAATCACTTGATAGACTGATCTGATAATCGCTTGTTGGACTGATAGATCCGAGAATCGGTTCTGGGGCTGTCTGATTTCAGATTTGCTTCTTAGACTGATTTTAGAATCGCTAGCCAGATCCTACAATCGGTTCTTAGACTGATCCTATAATCATTTCACGAACTGATTTGATAATCGATTTTTGAACTGACTAATCCAAGAACGATTCTTAGACTGATCCTATAATCATTTCACGAACTGATTTGATAATCGATTTTTGAACTGACTAATCCAAGAACGATTCTTAGACTGATCCTAGAATCGGTTCTTGGACTAACAGATCCTACAATCGGTTCTTCGGCTGATCCGAAAATCGTTTCTTGGACTGAATTATTCGAGAATCCCTTCTTAGGCTGATTCTAGAATCGGTCGTTACACTGATCCTAGAATACGTTCTTGGACTGACAGATCCGAGAATCGAATATTAGACTGATTTTAGAATCGCTTCTTAGACGGATCCGAGAATCATTTCTTAGGCAGATCCGAGAATTGGTTCTTCGACTCCCAGATCCGAGACTCGCGTTTGGACGGATTCTAGAATCGGTTGTTCGAGTGATTAATGAATCGGTTCCTAGTCTGATCCCAGAATCGGTTCTTGGACTGACTGATCCTAGAACCCATTCTTAAAGCCTCGCCGTCACCAGCTCTTACTCTAATGTGAGAATCGTGTCTTTAAGTCTGATCCGAGTATCGTTTCTCATTCTGATCAGAGAAGCGTTTCTTATTTCTTTATAGATTCTTAAAGTGGAATCCGACAAATCAGTCTATGAGATCTAAGTCTATAAATATTATAATTTACCTATAAATATAGATCCGACAACCGTTTCATACGCTCTACTCTACTCAAATGTTCAATTCTTTCACTCTGATTTTTTCTCCGTTTCAAAGAACGATTGGTCCTTTTGCTCCCTTTTCTCATCCGCCAACCGGACCGTATAAATCTCAGGTGTCCCTCCATCAACTTCATCAACGCAAAGTGTAGAAAAGGAAATCAATCTGTCTTATCTCTCAACGCATTCCCTTTCACGGCGTTCATCCGTATTTATATATTATTTATCGACGGCTCAATGATTCAAACAGGAAACCGCTAATCACGCACGCACACATTCTCAGATCATTTAATCATAACCGTTTTATATAATTTTTTCCCTTTGTTTTTTTCTGTGCGTCCGTGTACGCCCTCTTCCCCTCTCGCCTTACACCTTCTTTATCGGTCGCGGATTGATCCTGACCAACGGGATGAAAAAGAATATTGTAAAAGGGTATCGCCGGACGCCCGATAAACCTTGCCCCTTTCGACAACTTTCCCCGAAGGAAAAATCTGATAATTGCAGAACTAATACCGGGGAATATTTATTTATACATCAATTTGGCATGACTAATCAAAGACTTTTATTAGTCTAGACGGTTGGGGGGAAAGAATTGAATCAAAAAGTCCCGAACGTTATCTGGGAAGGGTGGTGCCAAATAGGGTGCAAGGTGCCAAAGGATCTACCCTTCCTTTCTATTTTTTTCCGTTCTTCTTCTTCTCTTCCACCTCGGGACCATAAATTCGGGGGTGGGACCCGCCGATATTTCCCTTTGCCGAATAAGCTGGATTAGACAATGGACCCCCGCCCCGGCCGAGATGAGGAAGTACCGCCGAAGTGTCATTTTTGGGCTTTTCTTGATTGGGTTTGATTTCTTGATTCTTTTTCTTTCCTTTTCGTACCTAGGATGTCTGAGGTCTGAAAGACCTCTTATCAGGCTCTAATCTCGGAGCGATGACGAATCCGCGCTTTGAGAACTTCTTTGCCCCTCCCTCGATTTTATTGGCCGTGGTAAAACGGTTTAATGAGTTTTACTGGCCGATGAACCGTACCTTCCGCATGTTTATTAAAAGCCTCTGCAAATATTACGAATTATTAGTCTTTAGACTTTCTTCAACTACATCGGTCCGATATAGTTGGAAATGCACACTGTTTTTATTATTACTATTGAGATTCGAGAATTGATTGAGTGTGAAATGTGAGAACTAGTAAAAAGAGATTTAAGAATCGAGGGATCATGAAATCTGAGAGTTTATTACAGTGAAAAGGAAGAACCAGTTCAAAAGAGATCTAAGAATCGATCATTGTGGGATCCGCGAATTGATTCAGTGTGAAATGTGAGAGTTCAAAAGAAATTTAAGAATCGAGTCCATTGTGAGAACCAGTTCAAAAGAGATCTAAGAATCGATTCATTATGAGATCCGCGAATTGATTCAGTGTGAAATGTGAGAGTTCAAAAGAAAATTATGAATCGCGTCATTTGTGAGAACCAGTTCAAAAGAAATTTAAGAATCATGTCATTTGTGAGAATCAGTTCAAAAGAGATCTAAAAATTGATTCATTGTGAGATACGAGAATCAGAAAATTGATCAGATGTTCAAATCAGAGAATCGATTCAGTGTCAAAAGAGATCTTAGAATCGATTTCTGGATCAGCCCCGACGATAGACACAAAGAGGAAAAGATCTGAGAATTGATTCATTGTTTTTCTTTTTCAACGAGAACTGAGATACGATTCAGACAGCCAGTACAGAGAATATTCCAGAGCATATTTTCTGGATCGATTTTTAAATGATTCGATTCATAAGAACTGTGAATGAATTCAGTTAGTGAGATCAGAGAATCGTTTCAATGCTGTTTCTAAGTAGATTTTGGCAAACGGTTCTGATTAGGTTTGTGAATCGTTTCAGATCGTCTCCTATAATTGACTCAATATGTTACGAGAACCGTTTCAGAATGAGTTTTCAATCGATTTTGAGTGGGTTTTGTGATCGATTCATAAGGAGAACTAAGAATCGATTCATACGGTATGATCCGAGAACCTTTCAGAGCGAGTGGATCAGATTTTAGCTAGGTTATGTCATTCAATTCTGAGCCTCAGGGAAAAGTATGTATGTTTGAAAAAAGCTCTGCGTTTTTTCGATCGTGTTTCTTAGCGTAATTAAAATTCCAACACCCAAGCCAATTAATAAATTGTTGCATAAGATCGTCGGTTCAAAGGCGCTATCAGCGTAAGAAAAATTGCACAACTGATTAATGAATTATTAGCGCCTGCATGAGACAAAAAGGCCATAAATTTTATATCCGTCAATTTAATATTATCATACGGGTGTAAAAATAAAACAAGCTTCGTCGAAAAGGCCTGGGTGGCCAGGCGGGGCGTCAATTTTTTTATTAACAGATAAGATGTGAAAAAGTGTTCTGGACTAAATAGTTCGTGAAATGGGTTGGGTTGAGATATGTTCCATTTGTTGCCCTTCAGACCTTGTACTATGGTCATTTAATCGAAGTGGAAAAAGAATCAAATGATCCATTATTAACCTATTATGAGGACTCGAGAATCATTTCTTCGAGTCGAATCCAGAAACAGCATCATACTGACATGAGAGCACTGGTTTTTAGTCGCATCTGATCACCTTAAGGCCAGAAAAGAGACTTCATACCGAAGGATCAGAGAGCCGATTCGTATTTCTTCCCGTTACATCGATTCAGATCGGAGAATCTTTTCTGTACAACTAATCCAAACCAGTTTCTTACACTCTTACTCGGGAATCGTTTCTTAAAGACTACTCCGAGAATCTTATCTTAGAATCTGAATCGAGAATATTTTCTTACAGTCTGAACATTGAATTTTTCGTAGAATCCGATCCGAGAACCATTTCTTAGAGTCTGATACGAGAACCTTTTTTTTGGTACGGTCCTCAATCCGTTTCTCAGAATCTGAATCGAGAATATTTCCTTAGAATCCGATGCGAGCATTTTTTCTTACAGACTGATCCGAGAATCTTTCCTTAGAGTCTGAATCAAGAATATTTTCTTAGAATTTTATTCGAGCATCTTTTCTTACAGACTGATGGTTGAATTTTTCGTAGAATCTGATCCGAAAAACTTTTTTTAGAGGCTGATCCGACAATCTTTCTTAGAGTCTGATTCGAGAATTTTCTTTCTGATCCGAGAACCTTTTTTTTTGTCTGGACCGCGAACCGTTTTTCAGAAATCTGAATGGAGAATATTTCCTTAGAATCCGATGCGAGCATTTGTTCTTACAGACTGATCCGAGAATCTTTCCTTAGAGTCTGAATCAAGAATATTTTCTTAGAATTTGATTCGACCATCTTTTCTTACAGACTGATGGTTGAATTTTTCGTACAATCTGATCCGAGAATCTTTCTTAGAGTCTGATTCGAGAATTTTCTGTCTGATCCGAGAATTTTTTCTTAGAGTCTGAATCAAGAATATTTTCTTAGAATTTGATTCGAGCATCTTTTCTTACAGACTGATGGTTGAATTTTTCGTAGAATCTGATCCGAGAACCTTTTTTTAGTCTGGTCCGCGAAGCGTTTCTTAATATCTGATTCTAAATTTTTTAGAATCTGATGCAAGCATCTTTTCTTTGAGTCTGGCCCGAGAATCGTTTCTTAGAATCTGATTCTAGAATTTTTCATACAGGCTGATCCGAGAACTTCTAACAAGACTGCTGGACCTATGTCAAAATTTTGTGAAAATTCGATTTTCCGGCGTTTTCTCGATAGGTTTCCAAGGCGTTGTGACTTGAAGGCTCGCCGGCCGTTCTTCAGCTTTTCGAATTCAATCAATTTTTCTTTGATTTCTTTCTCTCCCACTCTTCTCCAGGTCATTATTGTAATGTGTAATGTACAGGGTGCTGCAGGTACGACGGCCTTTCACCGCGCCAATCGGCCGGATACGGACTCAGTGACAAACGACGTTGCGACACAATGGGAAGAAAGAAAGCCTTTTGTAGTTCTTTTATAGTTTTGTGTTCGTATATTTCTTTTCCCCCAATCCTCGTGAAAGATTTCTGCGGCGTCTGCCCCCGGGTCGTCTTTTAAATTTGGATTTCTGTGTATCCTTGGGGGCCGTTTTAGAACGGAGGGACGTCAAACAAAGCCTGTTTGTTTACGGAGGACCAGTGGCTTATCTTCTAGGCGGATTTTTTTTCCTTTAAAGAAACAACCACTTTCAATACAATTCTGGCTACGTGACCGTACAAGGCGAGAAACAAAAAGAGACCCTCTGACTGAAAATAAAACGATTTTCAGCTATGCAAGAGGGCGGAAGAGCCTAGAAGCGGTTCAAAGGGCGGCCAGTCATAGAGAAAGACTAATGAACGAGAACGTGATCAATTCTTTGTTTACGTCATCCGCTTAATTTCTACATGATGCTATTCCAAGGCGAGAAATCAAGTAGCGCTTGACCCGCTTTTATAAACGAAAAAATGGGAAAAATTAAGAGAAAAAAATCTCTTTTCGTGAAAGAATTGCGGTCCAGTCTAAGAAGTTGTTCCTACATTATGATCCAAGAATCGGTTCGTACTGTTTGATCCGAGAATCGTATGGTACTCCGATACGAGAACCGATTCCCAGACTCTGGTACGAGTATCGTTTATTTCTGTGTTAGATGCGATTTTCGTTTATTACCATAGAACGAGAACCGGTTCTTATGGTCTGATCCGAGAATTGTTTGCTACTGAGAACCGAGAACCTATTCTGTGTTTAGATACGAGTATCGTTTATTACTATAGTACGAGAACCGGTTCTTATGGTCTGATCCTAGAATCGTTAGCTACTCGGATACGAGAACCGATTCTCAGAGTCTGGTACGGGTATCGTTTATTGCTATAGTACGAAAACCGGTTCTTATGGTCAGATACGAGAACCGATTCTCAGAGTCTGGTACGGGTATCGTTTATTACTATAGTACGAGAACCGGTTCTTATGTTCTGATCCGAGAATTGTTTGCTACTGAGATGCGAGATCCTATTTGGTGAGTTAGATATACGAGTTTCGTTTATTAATGTAGTATGAAAACCGGTTCTTTGAGCAGTATCCTAGAATCCTTTCTTAGGGATGGATCTCAAAATCTTTTCTTCACTTGTAGAGATCCTATTCGTAAAATAGCAATTATCTGATTCTAATGATTCTGTGCAGTAGACTGTAGTACATTTTTCACTTTTGCAAAGGTTGGAATTGTTGATAAGTTAGGTTTAGGAGTTCTGAAAGTGGGACTCTGCTCGTGTTTGCCGTCCGGATGAAGGACTTTGAGGGTGGGAGGGATTGGAGGATCCTAGAAATTCAAAGGGTGTTTTATGCCTTTTAATCTCCTCAGAGTGTATTAATTTTGATTCTTCTTCTGCTCCAGTATGACAACGACCTGACATTCGACGAGCCCCAGGCTCTGGCCGAGCCGCAGAACACCGACAGCCTGGTTGGCAGAGTGTACAACGGCGTCACTCAGACACTCTCCAGGGTAAAAAGGGACCTATTTGGTTGGTTCAAGATTAACGACAACGACAAGAAGGAAGAGGTAACCACGTTCAACCCGGTGACTGAACCGGACGACTTCGAAAACGGAAGGACTTCACCACTCTTCAGAACGTGAGGGCTTTTCAGATTTAAAAAAAAAATTTTAACTAATGATCATAGTTCATACAGTCTGTTCTAATCATCTTTCTTATATATAACCTGATCATCGAACTGGTTTATACTGTCTGATCTCATCACCTTTCTTATGATCTGATTGTAGAACTGGTTAATACAGTCTGATCTGATCACCTTTTTTATGACCTGATCATAGAACTGGCCATACCGTATGATCTGATTACGTTTTCTTAGGGTTGGATCAGAGAACTGGCTGTTCTGATTGTTACTGTAAGTTCTGAGAAACGATCCTTCATTCTGAGATCATTTTTCACCCTGATCCAAAAACTGTTCTCACTCTTATTCAAGAATTGGTTCTTAGAGTCTGATTGGGGAATTAGTTTTGACTGACAGTCTTTCCTCATTTTTTTAAACTATTATCTTTTAACTTTTTTATTTTCTAGGACAAGAGATGCTGACCGGGACACGGATGATGATGAAGACCCAACGTACGACCTGTCCAAAGGTGGCTCCGGGGACGTCGGATCAGGGGAGGAACATCTTCCGACCCCTGAGACAAAAAGGCATCGGCACAGCAAATGTATTTTTCATTTTTTATTTATTTATTTTTTTTTTTTTTTTTTAACCGGGAACACAAGAAACAAGAATAAATTTGTTTTTCTAAAAATATCCACAGCTATAGTCAGGGTTACATTTTACATGAGGGAATGGTGGCAAGAAGAGCTGGAGGACAAGTCGTCGGCCAAGTACATTGAGCTCAAGTCTGACCTCGAAAAAAGTATGAATCAACTGTTGTCCAAGGTCATTGGTACTCAGACAGCACATCTAGTCAATTTGGAGTAAGTACAAATGCCATTTATATATATATGGATTATATATATATATATATATTTGTTAAAATAGAAAAGGAAATGAAAACGATGTTGTACGAGCGACTATGGATGTATTCTCCCAGTATAATGATGGAGTCGAAGATGACGTGGAAAGCTTGCTTACAACACAGATCAAGAAGACAAACAAACTCGGCAACCAGGTCATCGAACTCAATAACAAACATACACTGACCGCCAAATTGTTCGAGGGTAAGGTATTTAATTTTCATACCAAAATTGCCTTCTATAACCTTTCTTCCACCAGACCCAAGTCAGGTCGATTGCGAAAACGGGGTCTTATGCGGTGGCGTACCGCCAAAATGCCTTCCTATCGGAAACAGGTGTGACGGAATAAGACAGTGCGATGATGGTTCGGATGAGGAAGGATGCCCAACGTTTGGACATGGTAAAAAATTTTGTCTGTTAACAACGAGATTAACGAGGAATCCTACTAACATGTATGCCGAATGACACTAACATGCATCATACAATCTTCTTCGATAATAACCATGCCAAATGGGGCTGTCTCGGTAGAAGGGGTCCATCCTTAATCAGTCTCTCCAGTCTATATTAGCCATCCTTTCCTGTAATCCTGCTTACGAGTCACAATCTCTCTCTGAATTTCCTGGTTATTTGAAAGGTCGAGTTGTCTCATCCTCAGCCAGAAACAGAAACATATATTATGAAGATTAATCAAATGTAAATAAGCTGCATTTTCAGATTTTTATGCCAAAAACTGCTGGTACAAAGTTTTCCAATATTTATTAGCTAGAATATTGCATGTTTTGGAAGCTGACCATGCTGAAAATTTATGGCATCTGGTTCAATTATGTTAAAATTTCATGGTATGAAATACATTAAACAAAGTTCTTTCAGAGCTAAGACTCATCTGAATTTATTTCCCCAATTCATAACAGAAGTTTACAGTTTAGAGATCTACCAACCAACAATTAGGCCAAATTTGTATGGTACTAGAGCAGTATTTGTCTTAGAATCCATGGAATGGCTTTTTAAGACAAAACCAAAAGTTTCGGCCAAAACAATGATTGATCAAAACTATTGGCAGTTGGAGACAAATTTTTCAAAAATTGCTTGGTGTGTCTATCAGCAAGAATATCCTACGTAGCCAGACTATTTTTTATTATCTGGTCCAATTATACCAGAAGTACATTCCTTCTGTATTTCTTAACCCTATCATGTGAGAAATTTTCTGTATACTGGGGGCCATCATAGAATCTGATTTAGAGACTCATTTGACCCAGTTATGCCAAAATTTCTCAGTGTAAAACTATATTTGAAACAAGGATCTCCCTAGAGAAATATAAATAATTGATTATTCATTCCACTCTGTCCATTGCAAAAAGTGAAAAAAAACAAATGTTCTCCTTAGACCTTCTGCATGTTTAGGCCTAAAAATTCTGGGTGTAACGCTATATTTGAAACAAGGTTCATCCTTCCGGATTTATTGGTCATTCAGGAGTGAATTGTATGGTGTAAGGATTTACTTGCCGAGAAGAAGAGAATCCGACTTGACATATAAAAATCACCATTACATCGTTTGAATCGAATCGTGCCAAACTTGCATGTGAAAGACTCACACATTTCATCAATATAAGGCATTGACCCTGGTTTTTATTTTTCTACTGGTTTTTTTCTAAATTTACACAATTTAATTAGTTTTTTGTAACAATATTAATACAATTATGCCAAAGTTTAGTGGTATATGTAATTCTGGAAACATGCTTCGGCCTTAATCTGACTTTTCTGATTTATTGGCTCATCAGGTTGTAAGGATTTACTGTCAAGAGATCAAATCTGATTTGTCATATTATTGGTATAAATTTCATCCTTACATTGTTCGAGTTAAATCATGCTAAACTTGTACAGCATGTGAAAGACTCATATAGTCCTTTGATCACTAAGCAGTGATCCTGTTTTTTTTTTATATACTGATATATGATAGTTTATAATAATTTAATTTTTTTGTTGCAATATTAATACAATTAAGCCAAAATTTAATGGTGAGTAATATTGTAATCAAGGTTCATCCTAAGCGCAGACTATCCTGTAGTTTTGAGCCAATCACATATGGCAAAATCTACCGATATGAGGATCTGAGTTAGCCAGATGATTGTCATGGTTTTGACCAAATTACACCAAAATTTTATGGTATAAAGCTGTATTTTAAACAGGGTTTTATTGTACTTTGAACATTCCAGGAAGAACTAGACATCATGACCTACCATGATAATTTGAACAGCATTTGATTATCTTTGCTCAATAAGGCAATGATCCAGTTTTTCTTTTTCTTCTGGTTTTTTTTTTAATTTACACACATTTAATTAGGTTTTTTTGTGACATTAATACAATTATGCCAAACTTTAATGGTACGATTAATATTAAAAACAAGTTTGAATCCTGCTCGTGCCATTAACTTTTTTTTCATCTCAATTAGAAACCTTAATTAATTGTAATTAAAAACAAGGTTCATCCTAAAGGCAGACTCTATTGTATTTTTAGAGCAAATTTTAGAAGAATCATTTGGTAAAATGTACCGATAAGAAGATTCTGGAAACAAGGTTCATCCTTAACCTCACATTTCTGATTTATAGTTTCATCAGGTGAGGATTGTACGGTCTAAGGATGTACCATCAAGAAAATCCAATTTGAGAAATTTCTTGGTATAAAGTTCATTCATATATAGTTCGAGTCGAATCATGCTAACCTTATATGGCATGTAAAACTCATATAGTTCTTTGATCAATAAAGCAGTGATTTTTTTTCTGGCTTTTTCTAAATTTACATAAATTTAATTAGGTTATTTTGTTGTGATATTAATAGAGTTATGGCAGAATTTAATGGTATGTGTAATACTGGCAACAAGATTCGTCCTAAGCGCAGTTTAGCCTGTGTGTTTTTAGTCAATTTTCGAAGTCATTTGGTAAAATCTACCGATGAAAGGATCCCAGTTAGCCAGTCTATTTTCATGGTTTGAACCAAATTATGCCAAACTTTCATGGTATAAAGGTATATTTTAAACAAGGTTTATCCAACCTTGAACATTCTGCGAAGAACTAATCATCATGATTAAACATGAACTGTGTTAAAATCTTTGATCAAGGAGGCAGTGGTGCTGGATTTTTTCATTATTGTGACTCTTTCTCAATTTAATCCGCTTATTTAGGTTTTTGTTTGGGTATTAACAAACCTGTATTTTTAAAAGAAAAACCTTTCCCTGTCCTTCATCCTCATCCTGTGCATTCCTGACCCGGCACTCAACCTTCTTGTTTCTTGTACGACCAGAAACAACGTTCGACCAGCCGAAGTGCAGGGCGGACGATGTCAGGAGGTGCGACGATGGCCAACAGTCAATATGCCATGACCAACTGTGTGACGGAAGGACCGATTGTGAAGACGGTAGCGACGAGGATGACTGCGACGCACCGTCGAGTGAGTCGTAGGATTTAAATCAAATTAACTTCGCCAACTAACAGCTTACTAACTTTTATTTGAACAAACAATTTCTCATCGTATAGCTTTACAACATTTATACAATATGTAAATTAACAGGAATGATTCACAATGAAGAAACTTCAAGAAAGATCTGATATACGCTTTATGTAGACTAATAAGTCTAAAAGTTCTTGTTATTCAATGTTTGAAAATTAAGGTTGCTAAGTTTATATTATTTAAACTAGCAAGTTGAAATTTTAAAGGACCTCAGAGATTTAGTTGTCCAATATTGAGATAGATGGGGCAACCATGTCCAAATCATCCCAGTCTCTATATATTTTTGTAATTTTCCATTAAATTTTTGAGGAAGACAAAAAGCCGAAATCGGTTTACAGATTGCCTGCTGACTGAGTTTATGTGTGACGTAAAAAGGTGCATACCGAGAGCAAATCGTTGCGATGGAGTCGAACATTGCCGAGACAAAACTGATGAGCAGAACTGTCCGAGGAAAGGTAGACAGATCATAGTGTCCCTCCTGCACAATCACACTTGCTCTTGTCCACCCTTAGACCAGTAGACAATAGATAACCCTCACTGCTTGTAGATAGATAGACTAGATTTTTTTTAAGTACGCATGAACACAATTTAGTCAAATACCTTTGTAGTGTTTCTTCTTTTCTTTTGTCTAAATTAGACACGTTTATATTCTTAAAAGGTACCACATGTGTATGCAGGCTTTGATTTTGTTTGGCAGTTGATTATGATAATGCCCAGCTTTTATTAAGCCATTTTCAAAGGCTTAGTGACTAAATCAGAACAGTGGCGTATGTATGTTCATTGATTTTCAATGACAGTTGGTTATGATGATGCCCAGCTTTTATTAAGCCATTAAACTAAACTGAGGAGTGATATATGTGCTTTAGGTGAAATAATTTCAGATAGATTCATTGGAAACTTGTTACAACTCCATCTGTTTTACTTGACTTAATCAATAATCAAAATAACATGTAGCATATAACAACTTGTTATATATTGTTAAATTGAATACACCCATTATAGACGACACCTATTCGCATTTAACCATGGTCACATATTAATTAATCATGCTCGTAAACGTATCAAGTTGCAGCATACCGAAGACAGTTCGATATCATTTTTATTCCTATGAATAGTTTAATATTAAGGCACACCTATTTGAATTTAGCCGCGCCCATGATCGTATCAATTAACGTGCTTAAGACAGTCAACACCTTAAAAATATTGAACGTGGAAAAAATATTAAATTTAAATCGCGCCTGCTTTTCATTATTTAGCCACGTCTATAAATCTATCAATTTAACATGCTTAAAACTCCTTAAGAATAATGAACATTGCAAAAAATCCATTTAAACCACGCCTACTTACATTTAACCACACCCATTTTTATTCAACCTCACCATAAACCATCGATTCATCATGTCTTATAGTTTGATAGTATTTGGTTAACTCGTTAGGAATATTTATCATAGTAAAAATATTATATTTCAACAACTCCTACTTTCATTTAACCACGCCCACTTTTTTATTTAGCCAAACCTATAAACCTATCAATTCAACATGATTAAGCCAGTTTAATAGTATTTCTTTAACTAGTTAGGAATTTTGATTTTGATTTAAAAATCTCAATTTAAACCACACCTACTTTTTATTTAGCCACGCCCATAAAAACATCAATTTTACATGCTTAAGACAGATAGTTCGGGAGTATTTCTTTACTCGTTAACAATATTGAACACAGTACAAAACTCAACTTAAACCACGCCTACATTTCATTTAACCATACCCATAAACCTAAGAATTCAACAAGATTAAGTCGGTTTGGTAGTCATTTCGTTAACTCTTTAAGAATGTTAAATATGATAAAACAATCCTAAATTTAAACCATGCCTACTGCAATTTAAACATGCCCAACTATTATTTAGCCATACCCATACATTTATCAAAAATCGATGTAGGACATTTTTTTTATTTAACTACTCCCATAAACCCAATACATGTTCTGACAGTATCAGATGATTTCTTAACCTTGTAATGAATTGTTAAACTAGGTAGAAATTCCACTTTAGGCCACCCCTAGTTTGTATTTAGCCTACGATTTAATGATGTTATCATTCACGTTCGTCAGTTTTTATTCGTGGTATTTTTGTGCTCTTTGTCTTTAATGAAAGGACACACGGAGACCTTTATCGTTTTATTTATGCCCAAGTGTAAAGCATTACGGTTTTAGATTATATTGGCGGTCTTTGAACGTTTTAAGTCGATTCGTCCTAGGAAAAAAGCTTGTGAAAATTTCCTAAGGCGTAAGGTTTGGGCTTTTTTAAATAAGAAAATGGAAAATACGGTGGTTAATTTAGTTAGTAGGCCTTTTAGTTTTAAAGATGGGTGATGGGACAGGAGCGACCTAATTACCCGACAACGTCTTAATAATCGAACTACCCCTCCGCCCCCATTCTCGGTCGGCCGGGGGTTGAAGTGAAACTGTCGTGTTTTGATTCCGTGTTCCACCCCCTCCGCCTCAGACCCTCGCCACCCCACCCCCACCCT
>CM077110.1:4753040-4772081 GCA_039619505.1 Cimex hemipterus | reverse complement strand
CACACACACACACACACACACACACACACACACACACACACACACACGGGGAAAACAAAGCCACAAGCCGTCAGAGAGCAGGGGTGGATACTCGGAAACGTTTCACGTAGATTGAAACTGACAATTTACGAATTTATCTGCTCGAGCATCAGTGGATTGCTTCAAAACAGACAAAACACACACACACAAAATTGATGTCTGATTTGACACAAAACTGCACCGTTAATCGAACTCTCCGCTAGAAAATTCACGGTGAAAATTTTCTTGGATGGAAAATACATGCCCTCCCGTGAAAGATCGCAGCATAAATTTGCACTATGACAACCCCTTAACGCCTAAAACGGTTGATTTATTTGAATTGTGTACTGTAATTATTTTGACTGTCAGTTCATAGGCGTGGTATGATGAGAAATGGGAGTGGCTTTATTGAACTTGTGGCATAATGGTGAACTATACATTTCTAATTATGATTGGGAATTTAGTACTTTTAATATGACAATATAACAACTTTAGGACTGAAATAATCGGTTTTACTGTTATTTCATAGTCTTAGCTAAACAACTCATCGTGGGTTATCAAACTAAAAAATAAAAATAATTGGTCAGATTTTTGATTGATAACAGCACGACGGTTCTTTGTTGGCCACGCTCACTTTCATTTAACCACGCCTACATTGTTTATTCAGCCACGCCCATAAACCACACAAGATTCGACATAGTGATGACCTTGAAATAAAGTTTTTGTGACCGTTCATACTTTTACACCTGTTTGGCTGAGTGTGGCAAATTAACCACTTTGGACTCTGACATACTGAAAACGCTAAACTGCTTCAATCTTCATGAAATTTGGTGAAAATATCCTCTGTCACTTTTCCTATAAGGTAGAGTAAACAGATTGAAAAAATACGTTAAAATAAAGTTTTTATGACCAATCAAACTTTTACACCTTTTTATTGACTTATTATCAATTTTTAAACTGAACATAAATAACAGTATAGGACACTCCTTCTTTCATGTAACGACACTCATATTAAGATTTGTGGTAGCGAATTTGATATTATTTTTACAAAGTTAGGTTTCGTCTACTTTTAATTAGCCTTGCCTATTGACTTAATAACTAGAAAGAACAGTATCTTCTGTAATTCATTCGCGTCAAGCCCATTTTTTATTTAATCCCGCCTTTATTTTAATTACCCATGCCCATAAACCAGTCATCAAACCGTCATGTAAGTCATGTTAGTTGACATTGCGAAATTTGATATCGCTTCTCGGACTTGTTATAAATTGTTAAAGTAAATGTTATAAATCATACTATAGGCCACGCTTACTTTCATTTAACCGGGCCTCCACTTTATTTAGCCACGCCCATGAACTAACAACTAACCATTAGAGAAAAAGTAATATTCAATAAAATAACATTTGCGAGCATTATGGAGGCAAGATAGTACTCAGTGATTCACAATGACTCAATTCAAGGCGAGGTCGACTAAACAAGAGGCAAGGCTATATAATAAGAGGGCATGGATAGAAGAGTAAAATATGTTGGCTTCCTGACTAGGATCAGGAAGGCCGACTGTGATATCTAAATGTTTTTTCATGTGCTTGATATGCTGACGAAGGCATGGCGGAACGAGAAGGATCATGCTGTAACGTCTGATTCTAAGCACTCGTACACAGCTTTGTACCGTCAATGAGGGCATGGCCATAAAATACCAGTTATATTTGACTGCAAATCAAAGATACACAGTCCTTCTCGTGTCAAGTCCTCATGATGACCACTCTCACTTTTCATTACGCCACGTCCATGAACAGCAAAAGAAATAATGGAGGAGGCTTAATTAATAAGGTCCACTCAAGCGTTCAACATGTTAACTACAAACTTCAACCACGCCTACCCAAAATTAGAGTTTGCCTACTATCTATTAGGCCACGCTCACTTTTCCTTAAGCTACGTCTATAAAATACAAGTTAACCTGAACAGGAAAGGAGAATACTCCTTTGGTGAAATATACTTTTCAGTGAGTTCTTTTTCGAGTTGTGGGCAATTATCTCCTGATTTCTTATGTTCTGGGGTGAGGTTTTAAGCCCGAGGTCGGGCTTACGGATTCCTCCCTTTCGCCCTCTGTTCCAAGACCCTTTCGGAAGGAGAGAAAAGAGAGGCCAGACACACAGCTCGGATTTCTGATTTAGCACGTTCCTTCCACTACAAAAAGAAATTTTTCTCAGTTAAAATAAATAAAATTTCACATTTTCTGGTTGAACATGAGCTCGTCTGCACTATGAGTCTGACCTGCGACTCCTTTGGGGAAGATGAGGCCGTTGGACCTCAACTGCACGGACTCACCTCCAACCGCCTTCACGCATATCATTTTACCCCGATCCTAAACTAAAAAAAATATACGATCAAAACACAAATTTAAAGCCCTCCGGAGGACCATTTCTCACCTAAAAACAGAAAACCTGTAAGTTAAGGCATAAATTATATGAGACGTGTGCGCATACATAGCAAGCAGCCTCTAATAACGGTTAAAACTGCAGGTCCTCTTGATATGTATATTCAGTATTATGACCACGCCCAGCCTAAATTCTCGGACTATCTGTCTACGCCTACTCTTATTTAATCCGTGCCCGACCAAAATTCTCGGTGACTATCTGGCCACGTCCACTCTTCCCTAAACCTCGCTTTTAAAATACCAGTTAAAACCGAATAGCAAAGGTTAGTTAAAACTACAGGTCTTCTTGATATATAAACTCAGTATTATTGACCACACCCACGCTTAATTAAGCTACGCCCAACCGTGATACTCGCCAACTATCTGATCACGTATACACTTAACCAAGCCCATGAACCAAACGGTTGGACACCACAAAACCATAACATACCTGAACATTTCTTAATATGCTGCATAATGTTAATTATAAACTTATAACTTCAACCTCGTCTACGATTTATTTGATCCCAGCTGTATTGTTAAGCCTCGTCCAAGTGGATTGATTGTATGACTTCTCCTACCGTTTAATTAGCCCCGCCTATGAAATAAGAGTAATACGGTATGGTAAATTGGCTAAACCGATACATTCTTGAAGTTTCTTGTGTTCAGACGTATTAAGCTCGGTCTGTACTTGTAAACTCAGCGTCAGTTCATTCTTATGATTCCGGCCATGGTATAAAACTAAAGGAAACTTTGTTGTCGGTCAAGATTTATATATTTCCTCAGTCTTTTTGTCGGCCTTTGTCCTCTAAGAGTGGGATCGATGTAATTTCCATCTCCTTCCGAGCCGTGACAATCGGGGTAAAAGTGGATTTGTATGTCTGCGCAAACGGACTGGGCCTGGGGTCGGGGGAGGATTTAATGCGTTTAAATTGGAAAAATTGATGTCGTGCCGGGGTCGGAAAACGGCGGAATTCCTGTTTATTACCCTTCCCAACCCTGTTCTCTCTTTCTCTCAAATTATGCCCTCCTCGGGGGTGGGGGAGTGTCTACGGAAACGAGGTCAGGACACAAGAAATTTTATATGTTGGGAATATGTATTTATTTGTGGCGGGAGGGGGGTTGAGGATAATAGTGGGTGTTTCGAGGTGTTTTTCCCTTCTTCGGTATCACTAAGGTGTAAGTCGGATCACGTAGTGCCGTGTTGTTCCTATCAAAACGTTCGAACACGCTCAAATCTAATTTGCAATCAAATATCTAATGAAAAAAAGTTTATTAGAAGAAAATTGAGGGAAGAAATAGGGAAAATAGAGCCAAATAGTCGATTTTTCCGCCCTTGTCGCACTTATGGTAAAACAGACGGTAACTGGGCAGTGGCCCGCATAGCTCGCCGATGAGACAACGCTTATGCAAGTCTGAACCCGTGAAGGGAGCCGGTTAAAATTAGAATAGATCATAAAGAGTGATGCAATAGGAGAGCGCGACCTTTTAAAAAAGACGGTCGAACAACGGGAAAAATTAAACCCGCAGTTTCTCATCCAAAGGCGAAACTGCCATAATGTCAAAAGCCAAAATCCTTTTTCAAAAAATACACTCAGGGGGTTAAAAATTGAATTCCCATTCGGGAACCGCCTGCCTTGGACATTTTTACCGGGTCTTATATTACCTGAGGCATGGGATCCATCGTGGTCGTTCTCACATCGAATCAATCGCCTGTTTTATACTACGAGTCAGTGACAACGTTTAATTTTATGCCAAAGTTTAATATAAAAAAAAGGTTATAACTTAATAAATCCGGCCTGGAGACTCCTCAAAAACGTATCGGTTTGTCTAATTCCCTCTACTGTTTTTCTCTTACTCCATGGGTGTGGCTAATTAAACTGTAGGGGTCACATAATGTGGGCGTGACTTAACAATGGCATATAATGTGAGGTTATTAGATATCGAAATTTTTGATTGAATTGAAATTGAAAAATATTTCATAGTCATGCCCCCATAGTAAACAGGCGTGGTTAAAATTCTAGATATGTACCTTTTAATCCATCGTTGTTCGACGAATGCCACGAACGTTATAGGTCTCTTCTGAGAGGAGCGTGGTCAAATAATACGTGGGGCAAAACAAATAAGATGTCGGCGTGGCTATAACTCAATTTTTTTAAGTTCTAGTCTTAATGAAGAATCTAAAAATTCATTATGGTAAAATTAGTTAAGGAAATTCGTACTTTTTATAATGACTGTAAAAAATCCATCACAATATTGTTCGTTCGACAACTATTGCCACTGTTATAGGTCTCTGATGATAAGGAGCGTAGCCAAATAATACCTGGGCCTATACAAATAAAAAGTAGGCGTGGTTAACTGAAAATTTTTGAAATTCCAAGATTTAATAACGAATGTAAAAATGGATTAGTGAAAAGTTTAGTAAAAACATGCCACTGTTTTAACAGGGTGCGTGGCGAAATGAACATTGGCGAGGTCAATTATAACTTGGGCATGGCTATTTGACAAATGATTGAAATTATTAGTTTTTATAATATTCTTACGACTCATTATGATAGAGGTTAATTGAATGTTGGCACTGTTTATGAAGAGGGCGTGCCTATTGGCCGGGGACGTGGTCTATTGGCGTATGGGCGTGGCCGAGTGATTGGTCTGTTATAAGTCTATAATGATAAGGAGTATGGTTAAATAAAACCTGGGCCTAAACAAATAAAATGTAGGCGTGGATAACTTAAAATTTTTGAAATTCCAAGTTTTAATAACCGATCAAAATTTGTTTAGTGGCCATAATTGACCACATTAATTATTCTTTTTATTCTAAGGATTTTGGTTGTCACGAGCGGGATTCGAACCCATGACCTTCAGCTGAAGGTGGGGGACTGCTCTAACCATTTCAGTTATCGTGACCTCGATCCCCTCGGACACCAACCTCTCATCACAACCGACACCGTTCGAATTTCCCTCTTTTTGCCGTTTTCAAATGTTGTATAATTAGGATTAATTTAATAACTCACTCAAAAATCCGTTTTGATATAGTTTAATAGAAAACCGCCACCGTTTTATCGAGGGCGTGGTCAAATAAACATGGGCGTGACTATTAGCCAAATGATTGAAATTCTTAGTATGTATAATGATTTTGAAACCCATTATGATAAAGGTAAGCGAATGTTGCCACTGATTATGAAGAGGACGTGCCTATTGGATATGGGCGTGGTCTATTGTCGTATGGGCCTGGCCGAGTTATATAAATAAAGCTACTAGTTTCTATTTGACTTTATTTTACGAGCGTTTTATTTTTAATTGGTAATCCCGGCTTGAATGAATAAGCAATGCTGTATATTTTCTGTGATATTGTTGAATTTTTATATGTTTAGTTGCGTATTTTGATTTTTAGCATTTAGCAAGCTCTCCGCGTTTTATAAATAGCCCGGTTACTTCACCGTCCGGGGCTTGACATGGTGGGAGAGCTGTTGGCCATCTGTCCATTTCACTTTAGGCCCTGCAGCTACTACGTTCCTTCCGCATAAATCATCTCCGCGGAGGATTTTTTATTTTTTTCTGTGTGTAAAATTACATCCAAGGGCGTATGGGAACGACCCCATTAGAACAAAACCCCTAAGGCCCCGAGAACGAGGCTTATGAGAGTAATTCACCGCCGTTAAGTCCACAGCACGCGCTCCGCGAATCCTTTTTTTCATATCCCGCGAATTCCTTTTTCCTCGACGTCCTTCGTGTACAACAATGTGAAGAACTGATCCCCCTCTGGTCCTTCCCCAGGGCGTCACTTTTGTTTCGACAACGGTTTTATTGTCCAAGTCCAAATTGATTTCTTCCCGTTCGTAGACAATGCGAGTCTTCGTGGACGCGTACAATTGTAAATAAAGTGTAAAGACAAAAAAACAAAAACAATTGGCAATAAGCACTATGGAATATGCATATTTTACCGATTCAATTTCTACAAACAATAATCCTGAGATAATAACTTATCCGCCTTTTTTTAACCTATCCTAAGACATCTTAATAATCCCCAGGGGAAAAACAAGGCTAAGCTTTGCTTTGTACTTCTCACCCCTTAGTATATTAATATTAAATAGGAAAAAAGCCCTTTGTGACTGGTCGACATGGGGGATGGCAAGGCGTAACGCGATACCTCTGACTCCATGGGAAATACGAATCCAGACAGAAAAAGTCTCGTAAATATTTTTTCTGTCCTTCTAGTGGCAAAGGCTGTTATAAGACGGCCGAAGGTATAAATTAATTTTCAGGACGATAGGCAAAGATTTAAGCCCCCTTGAAAATCGACAGTACAGAATTGGTCGAAATTTCGCCATATTTTTCGTGCTTCACCACGACTAGACACTCATTTCACTGACGGAAGTAGAATCTTGACAAAAGTGC
Source organism: Cimex hemipterus (assembly GCA_039619505.1). NCBI lineage: Eukaryota > Metazoa > Arthropoda > Insecta > Hemiptera > Cimicidae > Cimex > Cimex hemipterus. Next base: position 4,765,252 of record CM077110.1, on the reverse strand, counting down.
ACAACGTTCGGTCAAATCCGTCGAACTTTTTACTTAAAATCCCAACAATAAATAGAGAAAGGTGTGCTATAAAAGAAATGCAGGTACAGCTAGAATGAGAACATAGAAACACCCTTGAATTCTTAGTTTTTAACCTATGCTTTGCCTTGATTTCAGTCTAACAGAGTTTTAGTAAATTTAATTAAATTCTGACCAGGTGGTGAGATTTTGAACTTTTGTTTTTTCAAAAAGCCCAAGTTTTCCACCTGAACTCGCTCATTTCACGAAATCGGACGGTTATTCATAAGCTGCAAATCGATCCTAGACGAAATAAAGCGTCGAGTTGGTCAAAATTCATGGGTTTTTTTTCAAGTAAAATAGTAACGTCAATGAGAGAAAGGTGTGCTTACAGCTAGAATAAGATCGTAGATATATATAATTTTTTCGTTTTTAACGTGTTTTGTTTGCTTGCAATCTAGACGTAACAGATAGAAGAATTAAAAGAATCCTTAAATCCTGACCAAGTAGTCGGTTATATTAATTTTTTTTTAAATCTCAAATTTTGCACGAGGGTTCGCTCTTTTGTCGACCGACACTCATTCCAAAGGAGGAAACTTTATCTAGAAAAAAATGCGCTTCGAATGACGCCAGATTCGACCAAAACCGTTGAGTTTCTTGCTTAAAATCCCAACAACAAAGAGAGAAAGGTGTGTAATAAAAGAAATACAGGTACATCTGGAATAAGCACATAGAAACACCTTGAATTTCTTATTTTTAATCTATTAATTATATAGTGCCGAGTTTCTTTTGTGATATACTGTCACTGGCAAGAAATTTTACAAGGGGGAAAATTAAAAAGGCACGTTCCTGCCGTCGTCCTTCACGGATTTTGATTAACTGTTGAACGAATACTTTTCAACTTTTTTACCGAGACATGATGTTATTTAAAACAGTCTCGATCGTTTCCGACAATTTCTCGGACTGGACGTTGAACAGGCTTCCAGGCCCAATTAGGAAGCAATCCTCGTAATGTACCAACGCCCTGCAGAGCTATCGGGAGTAGTAAATCTTAATAGATGGTGACGAAACATTCACCAGAGGCTTTTATTGCCTTTTTTTCCTAGGGAAAGAGTGAGGGGGAAGTCAATTCACAACGCATTCCCCGATTGTGAGGTCATTTTTTTAAAGGATGCAGATTCATTTTTGACTTCTTTATCCTTTATTGGGTGTTTTTAGTCAAAAATATCTATTTTTGGTAAGGGTGTTATTTGATGGGCGATTTTCGAGGCTGAACGGTTTTAATTCGGGTAACATCCACCCTGTCACATAACTTCCTCAATTCCGAGTGGAGAATGAAAAGAAAAAGAAATAAATACAAAGAAGGATAAAAAATAAATAAGCCACCCTTTGAGACACGGATCGCGTGTTGTATTCACGACAGAGTGACTTCTTCCATAGGGGGTGCCCGCTCCCATCCCCCTTGGCACGGCTTTAAGAGTTCAGTTTCCTTTTCATTTTTCCCCCTTTTGGATCGCCCACCCCCAAATTTTTGAAAATTTGACGGAAAAGGCCGAAAGCTCGGGCCGAACCGTGCCGAGCCCCACCCGCCTCGGCCCATCGTCCTCCACCCTCGAGACGGCAGTCACCGGTTGGCGTCCGAACAGTACACATTAGTAACATTCTATCCACGGTCGAACCGGGAATTAAAGACGCGCGAGGTACGAGACGGACAACAAAGGATCAAGATCTTTAGTGGTGAACCATCTCCATTTTCATCGTTCACCCTGTACCAAGGGTGATTGGATATTTTTTTCTATTTTTGGGGGGTTTTAACGAAAAAAGGTTCGATATTTCAAAAAAATGTATCTTACTTTTGAAACACTTAAAAACAATTACGCCTCACATCCCAAATTCCGGCTGAAAAGCTTAACCCAATTGACTTGAGACGTGCATAGCCAAAGTTAAATCAATGGTACTTTAATTCCCAATCATAAAAAAGTACATATATATTTTTCCAAAAAGCACAATTTGGTCTCAAATTAACATCGTCAAAAGATGTGTTTTTGATTTTGGCTTTTTTCGCTCATTTGATTCCATTTCGAACCGCCCCCGGGCCCGGTTCACGGTTCGAAAAACCGACCTCCGGGTCCACTTTTGAAATTTTCAGCCCCGGTTGAGAGGCCGGCCGTGGGTGAAAATCCGCCCCTGGGACACGCCGCGCTGCGAAACGGGCAAAGGCCGTCGCGGAAAAATTCGCGGACCCGGCGGATTTTTATCTGTTTACCTCCCCGGTGAACGGCCCTGGTCAGAGCCAACATAAAATTTCAACCATGGCGTCCAGTTCCTTGGTAACACCGCATACCCAGTAAAGCCCAAAATTTCTTTTCAAAAGTACCACTCCCTCTGTCGATATTTTTAAATTTTCTTTAATGCTTCCTAATCAACATGTTGTCCTTGCGTTCCAGTATGAAAAGCGGCCTCTGGGACACCCAGACCTGCGTGGGTACGCGTACCTTCGTTTATAAGAACCTACGCCGTTTCCTTAGGAATTACGGTTGTGCAGGCGTAATTGGTTCATTTTTTGCTTCCTTTTTTTTACAGGGCTTGCTCTTCACAGCGTGCGATCCGATGAAGCTCGGGACTTGAAACGCGCCAGCATTAAAAAATCCGCTTTCCCATACTTAAATGGTTTACGTACGAAATTCAGACGTAAAAAATTAAAAGAAATTCTCTTGGGCGATCGAAAGGTTTCATGGGCATTGCTTAACATTGCTACCAAGCAAACACACAGACTTCCTAGCGATATTGTTTAGAGAGCGAGACTTTACGGACCCCTTTTTATTTTAACTTGTTCCATTAGAAATGGATCAAATTGTAAGTCATATAAGAACAAATTTTCCGACTGGTTGATGGCGTAATCGTAGGTTTCGACTCTCATAACCTCCATACTGGGTGATGACCGATCTTATCACCCGTCATTTTTCCATTATGTTGTGTCAGATCCAGACTGCTAGAAAAGATCCCGTTTGTTAGAAGACTAAGCAGATCTACGAATTACATGTGACACCTCCATGGAGAGCCATCTCGATAGGAAGTTGAATGAATCCCATTTTCGAAAGATTGAAGATCAATCTAGGTTAAGAGGAACGTCTCGCCGGTCGGATTAAAACCAGCCGACCTCCGGCCCCGCCGTCCTCAAATAGCCATGATCTAAGTCAATTGTACACAAGTGATGTCATCGGGTGATTAAACGGCAATGAATATGCGAAAGTTTCCGAGGCGATGAACTCAACCAGTTGAGAGTGCGTATATCTTAAAACAGACTCCCCCGAGCAACCAAGGGGCCGTGTTTAAAACTCGTCCCGGTGACAGCTTGACCGACAAGCCTGACTACCGCCAACCCTTCCATTTATATGTACATAAACTAATCCATTACAACACTTCGGCGGGGAGAGCGTTAATCTCGGATTTGGGATCGGTGACGATTTATACGATCCTACCCCCTCATCCGGCTGGATCAAATCCGAAGTCCAAAGCCCGTGGGGATGGAATAATCACCCGCGGATCGATAACACCACATAACTATTTATTTCTTTTCAACTTGGCTCAAAAATCAAAATGTCTTCGTTCGCCCCCTGAAACGCGGAACGTAACCTCATTTAGTATGGTATGCCTGGTCACGGTTGGTCCAAACTTTATTTTGGCATGGCTACACTCATGGTAGAGTGTTATGCATCTAGGAATACATCTAATACCAATTTTTTTGTAGGTAATTGTTATGCTCATCTCATAACAAGGCGCGACCATAATTACTCTAGTACGAATCGGTCTCATTCTGTCGTCAGGCAAAAAATGACTACCAAATTTATGTTGGTAATAACATCGGTATGCTTCTTTTAAAACATGGGAATACCATAATCATTTGGCATGAGTGGTCCCATTCCGTCATCAGGCAATCAAATGTCCATTTGACTGTCACTCAAAAGAATGATTCCGTCATGAAGCCTCAGGTTTTTTACTATACTGGTTTTATCGTATGCTTCGTTTAAAACATTGGCTGACCAAAATAATTTTGCACGAAATGGTCTCATTCTATGTTCAAACAATCTATTATCCATTTGTCTATCACCTAGGAGGAAGATTCCATCATGAACTCTCAGGAGTTTTACTTTACCGGTTTTTTGGTATTCTTCTCTTATAACTATACCAGAACATAATAAGTTGGCATGAATTAGTCTTATTACGTTGGAAGTCAGTCTATTATCCATTTGCCTTTCTTCTAAGTGAGACATTCGGCCATAAAACCTGAAGATTTTTTCTCTACCAAATTTCATTTGTTTATGTTTGTTGGCCTGCATTGGTCTCATTCGTTCAAACAAAACAATAACCCTTATCCTCTCAACTATGAGGAAAATATCATGAACCCTGAGATACCCCCTATATATTGTCTTTTGTTAGATATTGGTATGCTTCTCTCATATCAAGGTGCGACCATAATTACTTGGTCCCATTTTGTGGTGAGAAAAAAACTAATGTCCATTTGTCTGTCATCTAGGAGGAAGATTCCATCAAGAACCCTTAGAATTTTTACGTTACGCGTTTTTTTTTTTTTTTTTTTTTTTTAATCATTTTGGTATGGTTCTCTTATAACTAAACAATTTGGTATGAATTGATCGCTTATGTAATCGGTTGAATTCCGAACGGAACTTTTCACTGTTATAGCATATTGGTCCAGACTCGATCAGATCTTTTACGTGTTTTTCTTACCGTTCTGACTGCGTTGTGTTGCCAATTGATCACAAGCGAGACTAGACGGACCCAGGGATAGAATTTAATCACAACTCGTAACGAACGGGCGGACTAGTCTTCTTCTGTCCGGACTGTCAGTATGGCTTGTCATCGTGATTGAATGTTGTCCAGGCAATTTTCACGGTTGAACGATGTGTTAGTCTAGCTCGGGCATAATTATAAACACATGGAGTTTTGAGCGTAAGCGGGTCGCGTCTGTGATACGCTATGCGACATGGCGTGCCAGCCGGCGATAAAAACCTCCCGGCACTCGTAGCGCATCTTGTTCTCGCGGTCACGAGACCCCGCGAGAGGAGGGGATATAAATCATAAATAATAAAAGCCGAGGGAGGACGTTGCTGACACTTTTACAAGGGAAACCATGGCGAACCGGCGACGTACCTGCACCGTGGCCGGCGGGGGCATCGCGAAGTTGCAGTTTATTAACAACTTCTTCAAACTTGGACGCTTTAAGTTCAAGTCGCCTTCTTACTGTGCAAGGGACTTAGTCACGTTCGACACCGATGACATCGGGCCGACCTGGCCATATGAAGTCTAGCCATACAAGAATTTTTATATCTTTTACCCTCTCGTCAGTTACAAGATCCAAACTTAACCGGAAACGCACAATTATTGGCCGCTATTCACCCCGAATCGCTAAGGGGTCGGCGGACGGTTGGGGGGAAAAAGGACGGATCGATGTAACAAGAGTATACAATTTTTTCTCCACTCAGGTATAATGACGAGGAACGCTAATCCCGTAATCCTTCGCCGCCGCCCCCCTGCCACCCCCGCAGCGAACGAGCCGCAGCCGGTTTATCCCGGCCCGCACCTATCTAAGTTATTAACATGCGACAAAAACGATAGCCGGCCTGTAACAAGAAACCGAGCTGTGGCAACTTTCGCCCTGCGAAGGGAGAGAGAGGACGATTGTCCAAGGCGTGTAACAAAACTAGACCGTTTTTTCCGCAAAGGGTACAGCGGTTCATGAACAAGGAATCCTAGAGAGCTTCATAGATTGGCCCAAAACCGCACAAACATACCAAAAGAATCTGGCATCAATCAGTTACACCAAACAGGTTGACGATTTTCCCAGTACTTCTCAGACCATACCAATGATGACTTCGTTTGCGCACTACAGATTGAGTAATGAGATAGTTTCATACCAAATCAAAATGGTCGAGACTAATTTTGAAAGAAGCATACCATAATCCTACAGAAAATCTAGTTGTCTAGTTTTGTTTTGAACACAAGGAGCGCGACATATTTATTGGAAAAATTATGGTCTGATGCCCATAACTGTCCTTAGCTGAACATGTTGGCAATGCACGGTCCGCCTATTTTTCCCTTTTTCCTTTGGGTTCATGGCATTGTCTTCTTCTTTCTTAGTCCAACATGACCGCGTAGAGTCCGCCTAGTGCCGACTTGTTTAATTTGGACATCTTTTTATTAGCTTGGAACTTCGGGAAATACACAGCTAAGGGAAAACAAATGGTTTACTCCCATGATTGCCCTTCGCTTTGAAGGGTCCGCGTAGTTTCGCTCTTACTTTCAATTAGCCTTTCCCTCACCTGAGCAGAACATTTAAGAGGTATAACAGAGGCTGGAACCTCTCATTTTCCAATACATGACTATCGTACTCGAACCATAGTCGCTCGTCAGTGCAGGCTCGCTCTTTCTTCGTAATCCACTCGTGTTCGAAACCCCTACCCGGTGTAAATTGGTGTGTTTTTCTCCCGCCATTACTACCCTCTGGACTTATCAATCTTATGCGATTTGTCGGCTTATCAACGGCTGGATCTAAACGACCCACAGTCGAAAAGGAGGAGGATGGTCGCGATTATCCCTCCACGTTCGTGACCCCCGGCTGTTTGCTGACATCAGTCCGAATCCGAACGTTCGATATTATCGACCAAGTCTCATTAGGGGCAATCTTAAGAAAATTGTCTGGTAAACAGTGGCCGGTTGTTTTTTTTATATATATGACCTCAGTGTTACCGGTAACTAGTCGATTCCCAAATCCACAATCATCGGTATCGCACGCTGGAAGCTGTCCCAACCCCGAGTCAACCATCATCGAGTCAGTAATTGATTTTAGCCCTTTAGGTGTAAAATGAACGGACATTGACCTGCTTCCGTTGAAACCGATTGACCGGAGGACGAAATGCTTCCCGCCGCCTTTTTGATCCTACTGCTCTTTGACGCACGCCACGCGGCCGGACGTAAGTACCCAATTAAAAGACAACACAAAATGTACAGGACAAAAAACCTATTAAAAACAAATCAAAAGGCTAACAAACACATCATCTTCATTAACCAGGGTGAAAAAACAAATGTATGAAACATTTCGAAATATGAGGAGCGTTCAGTATTTATTTTCAATTTTACACCGTCATATTATCAATTTTTGTCCCTATTTTCCACCTTCAACTAACCCCGGGCTAATTTGGCCTTTTTCCCGTCAAATTTGTAACCTTTCTGGTAAAAAAATACACATCCATCACAAACAATCATTTTTTGATCACCGTTCCGATGTATCACGAGCTGTTCAATACGTTGTTCCAAGTCTTCCCGGGGAACGAGATACAAACCTCCGCTCCTACATCTTATCTCATACGACATACCACTATAATTACCAAATAATTTGGTATAAGAGTAGCTAGTGATGGTTATATACCAGATACCACTATTGTTTGTATAGTTTGGCACAAGGGTAGTTAGAAATGATTACACACGTGATATCAAGATAGTTTGGTATAAGAGTAGCTAGTGATGGTTATATACCGAATACCACTATAGTTTGGTACAAGGGTATTTAGAAATGATTACACACTTCATACCACTAGGTCTTTCTTTCTCTTGTCCTGCCCCTTGGCCCTCGAAGAGCTTTGCAGGTGACTTTCATTGCCTAGTGGCCGAAGCTCCATTCCTCCGCCGGAATTTGGGCGCCGAGCTGGCGCCTCCAAGATGGGCCTCGCGGAGGCGTTAGGTTGGGATATGGGAGAAGAGCATACATTTAGCATGTTAGGCCGACCATCCTTTCTGCCTCATTATTGCCTTCCACAGCCTTTCTGTGGCCTTGTACCCGGCTGGGTTGGGTAGTGCACGGTGGACGGTGTCCATGGATGCTTCATACATCCATCTGGTGCGGAGTGTGGTGCACCTTTCGCACACGAGGGCTACGTGCTCGACCGTCTCAGACATTCCGCATTCACATAGTGGGTTATCTTTAGCCCAAAGCCGTGCAGCTTTGCTGAGAGGTCCCTGTGCCCCATCAGCAATTGGGATATGTAGTGATCAGCCGTCAGGTGGTTCATGGCCAAGCGGTCCTCTATGTTGCTCAGTAGTCGGTAGGTGGGCCGTCCTTTGGGCGCCGTTTCCCATCTGCATTGCCATTCTTCTTTTAACCAGGAGTCGATCTCTTCTTTGGACTGAAAGGGGACACAGGGCTGGTACCCGTTGGCAAGCTCCCATGCGGCACACACACCTTTTGGCCTTCAGGTCGATGTCGTCGAGTTTGGCTCCCGGATATTTTAGATTTGTTTAGAGATAGTTCCGTGCCAGATATTTGTGGATGATAAGAGATGGTTTGGCTAGAGATTGAATACAGCAGATATATGCTATACGCCAGTTTTCGCATTTATCAAGACACCATTAGGTGGTTAATGAGGGATAGATATGATCACATGGCAGCTTATGTTGGATATGGTTACGGACCATTTCACATCATGTGTCAGACGGTGTTAATTATCGATGAAAATGATCACAGAGAGGCTAGATACTATGACACATAATTATGCTGTTACACCCCAGGAATTTAAAATTTAGTTATAGAAGGTTAGACATAATTACACACCATATATTTACAATTGGACAGAGGTTAATGATGGATAGAGACAATCTATGGCATCTTGTGATAGAGACCTATACTTACGTGCATATAACTACCATGTAAGATAGTTTCACATCAGTTATGTAAGACTATCACCATTAATTCTCAATAGGAGTTCTGAATATGTTAAGTACTATTTTAATGTATTTTGGGCGGAATAAATTGACCGGTCGGTTTTCCACACAGTTCCGTACTGAATTAAGGAGCGCTCGCTCGATGTCGTATGACCTAATCCACTCAGTGTCGGTTCGATTATGAGGATATGGGAGGAGGCTTTTTTTATTTTTTACGGCCGCCCCCTCGAGCCTCAAGACGAGTGCAATTATCAACAATTTAAACGGCCGTTAAGCCCGGGGAAATGTTCGAGGAAGCGGTTTTCCAATTGGGTAAGGCTTATGTTTATAAAACGGGGGCAGTTGCAGACGGCCGTGGCGCTTTCTCATATAACCATGGGATAATACTCGAATAAAAATCCATTTTTTTGTTTATATATAAGAGGGGTGGCTTTTTTTCTTCCACGCCGATCGTAAAGACTCTGTTGAAAAATTCTCCCGTTTATATTATTCAGCCGATATAGATGTCGTTTTCCTCAGAAGGAGTAAGGAAAATTGAAAAAAAAAAAATGAAAAATTCCAAGGAGATTCCTCAAAAATAAAATTCCTATCGAAAATCCCTTGGATTGTTTCACCCTTTTTAACTCCGGACATCCAAGATATCTATTTCCCCCTTTTCCTATAAAACGTTTTCCAGATGGAAAATGAAACATTCAATACGTTGAGACGCTCCCTCGGGATTTTAACATGTAGGACGTCTTACGGATCAAACCTCCTCTCGCCGGGGGTGCCTTAATGCCCTCCTTGTTTTCCCCCTAGGAGCTTCGGCTAATTACCCCCATTTGCACTTTAAGGGTCGTTAAGAAGGCCCGTTATGACGAGACGCGAGACGGTCTAGCGAAACAGGAAGCGTTTTAAAGACTTGGGCCGTGGTACAGCTGTACGACTGGAGTGGGTGGAAGACATCTCAAAGCGTTTCTTCTTGGGGAGGGTTTGGTACAACAATATCCAAATACCTAGTGTGTAGCTATCTCTAATTGTCTCATGGTATAGTTTGGTAACTGCCCATATCCACTACACCTAATGATCGTTAACCATTTCAATCCACATCAACGCATTTTCAACCATCTCTGTCAAATTGTTAACCATTTCTATTAGTTCCCTAACCACCTCGAGTAACGTCAATCGACTATGAACATCGTTTTTAAATCATAAACTACCTCAGTCCAATTCTGCCCTATCTCAAACATTTCAAATCGTCTCTACCCAACCGTAACCATTTCAATGCACAACAACATATATTTAACAGTTTTAAAATATTTCTGCTTACTTTCCACCCTTTCACACAATATCTGCCCACTATTAAACATTTCAAGCCTTCTCTGTCAAATTTTAGCCAATTCGAACCACATCTATCCACGTTACCATTTCAATGTTTGCCGACTAAATTATAAAATTTACCCAAATATAATAGTTCCCTAACGATGTCCACTAACGCTAACCTACCATGAACATTGAATCTTAATCCATAACCCATCTCTATGCAACTTTAACAATTCTAATATCCTTTAACCATCTCCATTAACGCCAATCTATCATGAACATTGACTCCTAAACCATAATTCATCTCTTTACAACTTTAACCATTTCCAATAGTTCTTACACTCTAGAGTAACGGCAATCTACCAGGAACAATGGCTCTTCAGCCATAAGCCACCTCTGCCAAATCGTAACAATTTGAAACCCTCTTTCTCCAGCCTTAATCAATTCTGTCCTATCTTAATGGTTTCAAATCTTCTCTGTCCATCCTTAACCATTTCAATTCATAACAACCCATTTTTACCTTAATCTCCAGTGATGCCAATCTACCATAAACCTATAGGTCTTCTCTTTTTTCCTCTGCTCCTGAGCCTTACAGAGGTAGGCGGCTTGTTTGGTCGCCTAGCGGTTGGCTAGCACTCCTCCATCGGAACTTTGCGGCGCTATTTGTGGATGGGCTGCGCGGTGGCGTCCGGTCAGGGAGTTGGAGGGAGCCAGTTGTAGTACTTGTTATAGACATTTTTAGCGTCTTATGTGCGCCACCTCTTTAAAGTTAATCTGTAATTTGTGGGTGTTGAGATTGCCTCCCGCAGGGTTTCCAAACTTGTGCTGCTTGCACCAATCTCTCGCATCCATTTAGCTCTTCCTGTTGCATGCATGTGGCATTCGAATACCAGGTGGCATACTGTTGCTCTTTCGCCGCACTCACATTCTGGGCATTCTTTAAGGTTGAGCTGGTGAGCGATACCTTGCAGATCTGCCTCGTCTATTCGTCGGAGGAGACCATCAAACATGACATACGGTCCCAGGACAGACCCCTGTGGGATGCCCATTTCTACCCTCGTTGTGCATTCTTCACCGTATTCCCTCAGCGTAGCGTTCGGTCATTCAGGTAGCCTGCCGCGATACGCCATAAAACCATCATACCATAGAATTAAAAAATCATCTCTAACTTAACTATCTCAAACCATCCCTGTCCACCTTTTGTCAGTGCCCAACCACCTCAGTCCAACCATGACTATTTTAAAGAATCTAACTCCATCTTTAAACTTGTCAAACTTCATCTATCCAATCATAACCATTTCAAACCATACATGTCCACCTTTGCAAATGCCCAACCATAACAATTTTAAAACATCTAACTCCATCTTTAAACTTGCCAAACGTCATCTGTCCAATCATAACCATTTTAAGAAAACTCACTCCACCTTCAACCACTTTAGAACCATCTATGTCCAACCTTAATCATCTCTGTCAAACTTTAACAATGCCAAGCCATCTATTTCCCAAACTATCTCATTCATCCTTTAACTTTTTTCAAGCCACCTCTATCCAATCCTAACCATTTCAAAGCAAATCTATCCACCGATAATCATTTCAAAGCAAATCTGTCCACCGATAACCATCTCAAACGAACCCTCTCTCTCCGCCTTTGACCTTTTTCTCACCACCTCCGTCCATTCGTAACCATTCAAACCATCTCCTTCCAACCTTTACCCTTTTTAAGGCATATCCAACCCAATTTTAACCATTCCATGCCTTCTCTGTCCGATCTTAACCACCGCAAAACACTCCAGCTAATTCTTAACCATACCAAACATCCCTAAGCGTACCCAGCACATTTCAAACCCATCCCTATCCATGTCATTTATCGATAAAAGAGACATGTTGTAATGTAACCGAATGTGGAATAACATAGGATTTTCCATTTCCAGAGCGAACAAGGTTTTATTTTTTTTGAGTCCTACAGTGAATTTTCATTATAACTTTAACACCTGTAAATGGAAAGGGGATGAAATTTTGAAATGAGGACCGGTAGAAAGGAATCTGCTAAGGTGGCTGCGGTTCGTGAAACGGTCGTTAGCCGTATTGTCCCAGTTGGGCTTTCCATCACACGGATACAAATTTAAACTCAATTGTGCTTTAACATTGAAGTTAAACAGTCCCAGGTGGGGTGGAGG
>CM077110.1:4739257-4752640 GCA_039619505.1 Cimex hemipterus | reverse complement strand
ATGCGATAATTGCGTTTATAAATCAACTCGGTCCCACTTCTCGTGTGTGATTTGATTACGAGGGAGTTAATTTCTTCGAACAAGGGGACCTGTTGATCCCGCCGGAATCTTGGCGTTTATCGATTCGAGGTCCGCCTCGTCTCGCTCTGCCCCCACGGTTTGAATCGTCTTCGCATTGACTCGTCTCCTGTTTTGAATGTTTTAACCCAAGGACCGCCTAGTAGGACGTTTAGTGCCGTCTTTTAACGATCCAAGGGTTGGCTTAATTTAATAAATTGCGACTATAAGCTCCTGGGCCGGGTCGATTCCTCGTCTCGGAGGCATTAAAGATTTCAATTGAGCTTTTCCTATCTTGTGTGTATATGTGGCCCAGGAGTCTAAAAAACATTTCAAGAGCTTTGGATCTTGATATCCGGCTCTGTATTAATTAGTTCAACAAAGCTCTGTTGAAGAGCTTAGCTTGTTTTTCGATCTCCCCCCTCTTGACAGGACATGTCCAACTCATTTAGGTTAAATATTGTACAACCTCCTCATATTTTCCCTATCCTTTATTAAAAAAGTCCCTTATTAAGTGCCAAAACTTTTTTCAGGCCGTGTAAAATTATAAAGCCTCCTCCAACAAGACGAAGCTCTGGGAAAATTAAAGCCATCAAAAGCTCATAGGGAGATTAATAGTTGGCCTATAACCGTCTCGGAATTAGAAAATATAAACAGGCGTTAATCCGTTATGATGAGAGGGAGGGGGGATTAAGTAGGGAGATAAATCAGAGGGACTTGCGATAAGCTGCAAGCCCTTTCACAATTGCGTCATTGTTTATAAGACCCCATTGAGGTCACGGATGCAGCCGGGACAAAACCCGACTGGATTGCCGGATAAAGGATTTATGCCTTTAACTCTTAGACCGGATTAGAAAAAAAAGGCCCGGAATTATATGTCAAAACGTTCAAAGATAAAGGAATATCGTTATAGTTTCGTTAAAATCTTTGGATGTATTTTTTCACCCTATGCCAGGCGATATACACCATATGCCAAATTATTAAGACTTGCTATTTTCATACCAAAATTAATCTGGTTTTAAACTAAGTCGACTTCATGGAAAGAACGATAAAGAATTGAATGTATAAAACGGATAGGATTGTCTGTATTCCATTGGAAACTTTACACCAGAGGCTTTACGCATTGAAAATTTTCGACCTTTATTTTTTCTCGGTCCGCCGGGTTTCGCGAGATGCGAAGTCCCCGCCCACACCGGGTAAGAAATGTTAAGCAGGCCGGCCTAACGAAGCATGCTAGGGGGGTTGCCCTCTTAAAAGGCACTTACGCCTCATCCGACGATCGCTCTACCCCTCGGCCTTTTTTTCATCCCCTTCGGCCAAATCCCCGTCCCATCAGCGACTAATCCCCCGACGCGACCCCCGGGGTTGTGGCGTGAAACACGCCAAATCTAATTGCGTCCGAATCCGGGTCACTCTAAGTGTTTCCATGAATCGGTTCGGTGCGGGGGGGGAGTTAAAACGATATTACAAGGGTAATCGTGCACGTATTTTTACCCGCTTTTATTGTTTTTGTTTTGGAAAATCTGTCGTTGGAGGCGACCCGGTCACCCCATCGGGAGAGCGACTCGTTGAGTATAGTTCTTTCATATAAGAAAAATTTACCCTATGACTAATATTATCCAGGTTTTTTCGGCTTTTTTGTAGAAACAAGTCAAATGGTTTATTTTGAACGTTTTTTTGTTTTGTTTTTTTTTTCTTAAGCCTGATCAAATGTTTTTTACTAAAAAACCCCTGACATGTTGGTAATATTCGGTTTCCGCTTTTTAAACAAGTCAAATGGTAGATTTTGATATTTTTTGGCTCATGCCCGACCAAACGTTCTTTCTGGAAAAAGAAACCCTGACATTTTGCCAGATTGAGCGGTGTAAACAATGTTGTTTTGTCTGAGAAAAATTTTCCCTTTCTGGCCAATATAGTCCGTTTTTTCCAGTAAGTAAAATAGTATATTTTGACCTTTTTGCTCAAACCTGATCACGTGTTCTTTGTGACTAAAAAAACCATGAACATTTTGGACGTCGACCGATGACGCTCTTCTGTTCCTCTAACAGCCTTTCTGTCAATATTTTTCTCTTTTCCAATAAATCAAACAGCCTTTTATGTTCAAGCCTGATCAAATGTTCTTTTTGAATTTAAAAAATGGAATATTGCTAGATTGTACGTTGTAAACTAATGTTGTTTTAGTTGAGAAAACTTTCTTTCTGGCCAATATTGTCCGGTGTTTTGCCTTTAAAAAACTGGCATTTTGGCAATGTCGTCCTATCAATATTTCTCGCTTTTCCAATAAATTTAACGGTTATTTCGGTCTTTCTTCTTCAAACCTGATTAAATGCTCTTTTTGCCTAAAAAACAACATTGATTTTGACCGAATTCAAAGAGTAAACCGAAGTTCTTTTCATTAAAAAACCGTCCTCCAAGCTAATATTGTCTGCTTTTTCCTCTTTTCCAATAATCTAAACGGTATATTTTGACCTTGTTTGATAAAATCTGATAAAAGTGTACTTTTGACTAACCAAAAAAATCTTGACTTAGCCTGATTACACAGTGTAAACCGATGGTCTTGCATTTATCTAAAAAAAAGTCCTATAGACTCGATTTTCCGCTTTTCCGATAAGTCAAACAGTATCTTTTGAGATTTTTTGCCTTTTTGGACTAAAAACCCTCACATTTTGGACAGAACGCATAATATCAGCCGATGTTCTTTTCATCTAAGAAAAATCGTCCACCTGGCCAATATTGTCCGATTTTTCCTTTTTCTCAGTAATCCAAATTGTAAATATTGACAGTTTTTCAATCGGTCGACCGCTCAATCTTGATCAAATGTAGTTTTGGAGTAAAAAAGGTAACATTCTGGCTTATCGTATAGTTTTCGTAGATAATATAGTACTGGCTCATCCTTTGATTGTTCTTTGCCATTTCAGACGCCATTTTATCTTTGTGGAAGTGGTGAATGTCGTTTTCGTTCCACATTCCCCCCCATCAATCCCATTGCGAGCCAATTAACCGAAATTCTTCTCACACAGAGGCTCCCTTTTGAATACCGGGTCCCTGGGACGGATCGATATATCGCCGATGAAAGGGACATAAGAATTAACGTATACACAGCCTTTGTTCCTCGTCACCATTGTCTTTGTCAGGTTGCTATTCAACGCTTGGTTAACTTAATTTAGTATTTAAAACCCTTTTGTTGTCGTCATCGGGTTTAAGCAGGTTTCCGCCTTTTCAAAACATAGCCGGGGGTGGCTTGCCCCACGAACATATGCCACCGTGTTTTCCACGTTTATTACAAGCCGACGTACGCTTTGTTCAAGTCCGGCGGAAAACTCGTGTACAATTTCCCATCGATGATGTGGTAAAGTAACGGAGAGGAGCTAGTCGTGTGGGACCTATTCACCTTTTACTCTGGGAGCGGTTTAAAAAACCGATTTGCAGAAACTATCGCGTTTGTAAACTGTGTTTTTTAATTCGCCTTTTCCATTTCCCTGCCAAAATTGACACCGGGTAGCGAGGGTGGAGAGCCAATAAAATTTTACGGTCTGACTGCATGATTTCACTTCCGCCGGAACACGCGATCCTTTTAAAAATTTCAATAACCATCAAAACTGAGCTAAAGCGGGGTTTTTCAACCGGTCCGGAAGTTCTTGGAAGTACTGACTATAATTCTAGGCCATGGCATTAGTTGTGAGTCGATTCCTTTGGACGAGGAAGCAGGCGAGAAGGAAACAAGCGAAACTAGGCGCAATTTTTTCCAAACTGTAGTCAGTCATGAGACACTTGTTTTGGGGTACGGTGTACTGTTTTGAGTAATACCAAACGGGATTATTCAGACCCTTCATTTTGCCAAAACTGATTTTATTGTTTTTACCGGTATACAGTACGTTAGTACAAGTGATAAAACTAGTTAAAGGTCATGGTATTAGTCTTGTACAAGCCTCTGGGGGTGTTTGGTATTTGAGTATTACAAGCGAGAATATGCGGACCCGGCATTTTGTCAAAACGGATTGTATTGTTTCATACCGTTATACAGTCTGTTAGAACAAGCATTTAAGCTAGTTAAAGGTCGTGGCATTAGTCCTGTGACTCTGGGGGTGTTTGGTTTTCGAGTAGTACAAGCGAAATTATACAGACCCGTCATTTTGCCAAAACTACTTTTATTGTTTTATATCGGTATACAGTCGATTAGAACAAGTAATAAAGCTAGTTAAAGGTTGTGGCATTAGTAGTGCCTGTGCGGGTGGTTAGTATTTAAGTATTACAAGCGAGATTATGCGGATCCGTCATTTTTCCAAAACTCCTGTTTTGTTTTACACCGGTATACAGTCGGTTAGAACAAATAATAAATCTAGTTAAAACTTACCAAATAGTACAATTCATATAAAGTAAGGGAAATGAGCCACAAGGCATTAGCCTTGACATTCTTTTTTAGGGTGTTCGGTTAATTAGTAATACCAGTAGGCCTAGGTTGCTCTATTATCGTCTTTTTTCGCATTTGACCATATAAATCATAAAGGAGAGCCTCGAGACGGACCCCAACCCAAAATCTTAATCAGAACCAGACGTTTTAATAAGTTTCAATTTACCCTCGACATTTTAATGATCTCACCTCTCTCGCGATTCCGGGGATGGGTCGGGGGTCGCGTGTAAAGTAATTAATTGTTAAGCCCCGCGTCCTGTTGCAAAAGGTTCGTGTGTGTAGCCTTGTAGGACGACACCCGGCAAGTCTGCCTCTCGAGTGCCTTGCTTATTGCCCTGAACACAACACCCTAGGCCAACTTTAAGGCTTCCTCTCTCCCTCTCGAGTGAGACGAGACTCTCATTAAAATCCGTCCTCCACCTGTGAAACACTATCTAATTTCATTTCGACTTTTCGTCTTACGACACGGAACCGTCGGTTGGCAAGTTGATAAAAAAAAGATAAATATCTCTAGATAAAAAAAGGAGGGGTAAAGTCTTCAGATGTTATAAACCGTAAAAATAAGGGATGAACCAGGTGACCAGGGGAGGATAAACATGCCGGTTCGGCTCATACATTTACAAGACCACCCTTCAAAAGCCCCTTTGGAGAGACACGGAATTTATTGCCGAAAAATATATATTTCATATGTATCATAAATAAATATTGCATGGACGGTCGCGCGCGCGCGGTCATCACACCCCTTCGCTCTTAGTCAATCGCGGATTTCAGAAAAAACCACCCCCTTTTTTTGGAATTTCCTTGCCATTTATTTTTTTTATTTTTTTTTTTTTTCTGTGTAGGACGAATTCCACCCAGCCCTGTCGTCGTCCTGGGACATGTTATTGATATTGATGTATCCAATAAGGGGCCCCTGTGCTGGGACAATACATCAGGGGGATGTCACTGGGAATGTAGTTACGTCTTGCCGTCGGATGCAAGATGGAATGTCAACCGCCCCCACTCCCTAATGAAATTGAACATCTCCCTTTGTTGGAAAAACCGCCGATGACAACAAAGCCCCGGAGTTGTTCGACTTTTTTCCTTAACAAAAACACCTGTTGAGTCCACCCCGGCATAATAAAAATAACAGGACAAGTGGTTGAAACTGTACAAGACGAGTTGTCGTGAGGCCGAGACTTAGAAATTTATGAATTAATCCCTATTATTTTGGTGTTTCTATACCGTCAATTGTTCCAAATATCGATATTTCTACATAATCGATTGTCCGAAATATCGATAAATCATACTGTTGATTTAGTGGGCATCGACACTTCCACATAATCGATTGTTCAAAATATCGATATTTTTACTGTCGATTTAGTGGGACAGCGATACTTCTACATAATCGATTATTCAAAATATCGATATTTCTATATAATCGATTTTGCTTCTAATAATTTTTTGACATCTGTAATTTCGCGATACCCAATAGTTAGTTTCCTTGGGATCTGAATGTTCTTTGCGAACTGCATTTTTTCTGGCATCTGATGGCTGGTGATAGCCGACACTTTTTAGCATCTAAGATTTCGCGATACCCAACAGTTTCCTTAGGATCTGAGTGTTCTTTGTGAACTGCAGGTTTTCTGACATCTGAGAGTTGGTGATACCAGCCGTTTTGTTTGGATCTAATGGGTCCTATTCCAAAAAGGTTTCTTGTCATATGAGAGTCCGTGATACCCAACAAATGTTTGGCATCTAACGGAAAATATACAGTTTTCGGATCGTCTGTGGGTTCACCATAAAATTTTAACTTCCCTTATTGAGTCATGATACTACACTTTCCTATCCAGTCCCAGTTCATTGTAAGATGCTCTTTAACAGTTATGGAGTAACAATTTATTAAAAGGTGTTTTTTTTTACTTGGTGTAGTGGCAGTGTTTCTTTCATCTGTCATCCATTTCAAGTTTGTCACCAGTCAAGTACACCAATCCTTGCAACTTTACGTTGATTATCTTTCAATAACCGTCGTGCAGTTGTGTGGGGTCGTCTTAATGGCCTATGCACGAGTGTAAAGAATATTTTATCATTTTTCTTTTTGTGTCAATTAAGCAGGGCCACTCTGGCACTTTTTCCTTCCGTCAAGATTCCGTCCTTCGCCGACTGGGGGCGGCAGGGCGTTTCGAAAGCGATTTAGCCCTCATCAGCCCCGGTGAATTACGGCGTTTTCACAGCCCCCCCCCCATTCCATATATACAATCTTTCTTCTTCCCTCCTTCCCAGTTTCTTTCTTTCTTTTTTAATAGCAGACACGTTGAGAAAACGGCTGCCGCCAGATTAAAAACAAAAAGGGCCGTCGGGGGTGGCCGCCTCTGCTCCTTTTCCACATCTCCTTTTCAAATCCACATTACGAGGGATGCCGGTTCGTTGTGGGCCGTAATATCCTTCTTAGGCTAGATTTACAGTCTTTAATTCATTTCGAACGACCCCCGGCAGCCGCACCCCCGCCCACCCCCGACGAAAACCCCCTAGGTTTATTAAAATACTAAAGAAAAACATAAAACATCCCCCTGTGACCGTTATATTCAGTGTAATTTATCCGGCGTTTTTATTTTTATTTTTTAGCTTTTCTTCTTTTTCATATCACAGCTCATCCTTTAAACAAAGTTAAATTTAAATATTTATTCCCCCCACAACACCTCTAACCATAAACATCATTGATGGTGGCAAAGTCCAGGACAATAGATTTAAACCTACTTATCCAGAGATCCCATTATTAAGAGGTCGTATTGGGATTAAGGGTGGATTAACCACCATCCATAAAAAACCCGTCAGTGTTAGATCTGTTTGGAGTTCCCTTTCTTTCAAAAGATCGTAGCAAATAAATTAATTACATCTACAAAACTATCACTCATAAAAATAACATATCGAAAATATTATTTACTCCATTATGTTTAGTGGTCTTATTGACCAAATTACTTTTTTCAATTAATCTTTTTATGTTTTATGGTCGAAATGAAAAAGGTAGTGTCACGAGCAGGATTCGAACCCACGACCTGCTTACATAAGCTATCGTGACATCATTTGCTCTCGATTTTTCGACGTAGCAATTTGTATATTCTCATTGTTCATTTGTTATAGATATTCGTGTATCGGGTCCAATTAGCGATCATCATAACTAGTTCAGTTAATGGACAATTAAATAATTAGTTCAGTTAGTGAAAGAATTATTTAAGTTCACGTAGTAAACGATGCAGTAATTATTTCAGTAAGTAAAGGAATCAATGATTAGTTCAGTTAGTTAACGATTCATCAACTAGTTCATTTAGTGAACGATTCAATAACTAGTTTAGTCAGTGAAAGAATCAATGATTAGTTCAGTTAGTCAACAATTCAATAATTAATTCAGTTAGTGAAGGAATAAATGAGTAATTCATTTAGTGACCGATTCAATAACTACTTTCGTAAGTGCAAAAATTAATGTTTAGTTCAGTTAGTGAACAATTCAATTGATGAACGATTCAATAACTAGTTTGGTTAGTGAAAGGATCAATATTAGTTAATGGACGATTCAATAATTTCAGTTACTGAACTATTCATTTATTAGTACAGTTAGTGGAACGATTCATTTACTACTCCAGGTAGTGAACGATTCATCTAATGACACTGTACGATTCACTCACTCGTCCAGTAACTATAGGATTTGTGTATTGTCGACAATCGTTAGATTAGATTATCGTTTGAGTGTATATTCCATTTTGGATAATCATGTATCGTGTTCAGTTAGTGAACATTTCATCAACTCGTTCATTTAGTGAACGATTCAATAACTAGTTCAGTCAGTGAAGGAATCATTGGTTAGTTCAGTTAATGAACGATTCAATAATTTCAGTTAGTGACCTACTCATTTACTAGTCCAGTTAGTTAGTGAACGATTCATTTACTAGTTCAGTCACTTCAGGATTTGTATATTGTCGAAAATCGATAGATTCGATAATTGTTTGAGTGTATATTCCATTATAAGAGATAATCATATATTGTGTTCAGTTAGTGAACGATTCAATAACTAGTTTAGTCAGTGAAGGAATAAATGAGTAGTTCAGTTAGTGAACGATTCATCAACTAGTTCATTTAGTGAACGATTCAATAACTAGTTTAGTCAGTGCAAAAATTAATGTAGCTCAGTTGGTGGACGAGTGAGGGATCATGATTAGTTCAGTCAGTGAACGATTCAGTTTTAAACTTAAAAAAACACCTGTATCAATTACAACGAAAATCACCCCTCCTCCCCACCTCGCGGTTTTTTTTTCACTGACAACCGATACTTGTTTGGCTATTTTTAAGCCTCGCTGCGATTCCAGGTTTGATGGATTGATTGATTGATTGATTGATTTAAAAACAATACATCGGTCAGGATAAAGTGCGAGAGGTTAGACGGATAATTGATGTACTATCGTGAAGCGTTGTTACTGTACAAAAAAGACTCACCGTAATAAATGTTCTATTTACGCTGGTTAGAGGGATAATCGTTAAGAGATTCGATTAACCGGCGGGATTAAACTTCCTGGTTTGTGTTGCCACTTGTTGACTGCCCAACCCCCCCCCCCTCATGATTGCGACCATTTTATTCCAGCCTCAGAATAATATTAATATTTTAGTACCGATTATTATGTATAAAAAAGTTTAGATTATGTTCTTAACTAACTATTAATCGATGTTAAAGTACAATCGAGTAACGTATCGATCTTGCGGTATGTTATACTTTCGATACTTTGATACGATATACTGTAGATATTTCGATTCGGTATGCAATCGATACTTGAATTTCGTTCCAGATCGTTCCATCCATTCTTTTATACAGATTCAATTCTTCACAACTCATCTGAACCGGGTCAAAGTTAATTAATTTACTAGGAAAAAATACAAAAATTGCGATATTTATACCATCGCAATTTCGATTTTAAATATTATCGATACATTGGTACTATATACAATCGGTACTTCGATTTTCAATAGCATTAATAATTTGATGTTTGCAATCTATACTACAATAATTGCCTAGTATCGAATTCAACATTTACCTACTATCGATGCCGTTTGTATCCAATCGATACGTCGATTTCATATACTATCGATACTTTTTGTTATGGCCTACAATTGATAGTTCAACATTTTTCTAGTATTGATTCATTGGTATGATACACTGACGATACCTATTATTCAATCGATATAAGAAGAAATTCCTTCTATCGGGTTCACATTTTCCTAGTATCGATACTTTTGATAATATATACTACTATTTACTTAGTAATACTATTACTTACTTCCAGGTGATATACTATCGATATACAAATATGATATGCTATCGATACTTTTTTACTATGTTCAATCTATATTGGATTTGATATAATGTCGACACTTGAATAATATATACTGTCGTTGTTTCAACAATTTATACAATCCATATTGAGATTTTATACATCGATGTTATGTAGAATCGATACTACAAAATTGAAATCAATAGTTAAACATTTTCGTAGTATTGATAACTTTGATGTTACTATCGCTACGTGAATAATGTGTACTATTGATATTGGAATATTTTATACAATCGATATTTCGATTTTATCCATAGTCGATACATTGATATTATATAGAATTGATAGTACAAAATTGCAATCGACAGTTAAACATTTTCGTAGTATGAATACTTCGATACGATATGCTATGGATACTTTTATTTATATAAATCGATAATCGATTTTATACTTTATCGATATCTGAATAATATTCTACTACTATACTATTTAACGTTGGTTCTTTGTCATTCAATATCGGTCGTATCGATTACCATAAGATCTAATCGATTATTATAATCGATACAGTTTCAGATATATCGATGTTTATGTATTATCGACTGTCAGTCTGTGTAATGGTTGTTTTTCCGCTAAAAAGGTGCCTTTTTCTCTCTTCTTAAGAGCTTTTTCCGTTTTCCGTCTGGGAGTGTGACAAACAGGATATTTTAATTTCTGTCTGGTTTCCCGCGAATCGTGAGTCATGTGTAAGTCTTTTCTACCCCCGGGGTGGTCGGGCCAATTGGCCTTTCGGATATAAAACTCCTAGAAAGGTTAATTTCATTTTTCAAAATGTCGTCGTACGTAAATTCCCCCCCCTCCACCATGGAGTGGAGGCGGGGATTTAAAGTCATCTTACCTTCCTCCATCGTCCAGTTTCCAGGGTGGAAATTAATTATTCCCGAGGCTTCCGTCATTACCTCGTAACGAAGACGGGCCGGGGAAGGCGCTAATTGTCCGGGAAACGCGATCCGGAACAATAATGAGAGTTGATTTCGGCTTCGCTAATTGTCCAACTATGGATCATTTTCCAATGGTTTCCTAATGGTCCTCTAAAAACCCGGTCGTCTTTCATCCCAGGCCAGCCTGAAACCGACTTCGGGATCCTTGGGGGAAACACAAAGGACCACAGATCGTTTCCAGTTGTTAAAAACTAAGGCAATAATCCAATTGAAATATAGGGCAAAATTTCCGGCTTTGTGTCTGACTTTGTACCAAAACTGGAACCTATGGGGCTTTTATTGGGGTCGGCTTATTTGCTTTAGTAAGTTGGCAAAAGTCGTGACTTAACAGTGCGCTTCTTTTTATTTGCTTAATATCTCCTCGTTATCCGTAAAATCTACGGTCGGAGAAACAACACCTCGAAGACGTGAACTCACGCCATTTATCAAGAGGATGAACCGCGGATCCACGGCTGTCGTGATGCTGATCCTCGTTGATTAATAAGATCGGCTATTGTTAAACCCTCGAGCTTCGGTCTTGAAAGGTCGGGAAAATCCGACGAGAAACCCTCCCGTCGATCAAAGACATCCCTTCCAACCGGGGTCCGTCGTGAAGAGCTATTCCCCCCAAACAACAAAAAACAAATTGGTACTTTAAAGACCGAAATAATGGACAGCCAGCTGCATCGAACTAGTAACAACATAGATAGTATCGATTATCGATTATCACTTCTACGATATTGCAAAAAATCTATATTGAGAAGTTTTATACTCTCAATACAAGTGATAGATTTGAACAATCGATTAACATTTCTTCGATATTACAAAAACTATATTGAGAAGTTTTATACTCTCAATACAACAAGTGATACATTTGAAGAATCGATTATTTAATCCTTCGATCTATTCGATCAATCGAAATTTCGATTTGATACACTAACGACTGCTATTATGTGCAATCGATATTGCAAAAATTACATGCTTTCGACATTTTCGTAGTATCAATCCCTAACCATCCCTAACCATCTCTATAATTCGATACAGTATATTATCGATACATTAATATGATGAAATATCGATAATCAGATAATATATCGATTTGGTTATTATTAACTATCGATACTTAATTAATATTGTTATCGATTATTTTTACTTCGATATGTCTATATTATACACTTCGATGTATTGAAATGGTATACAATCGATATTACCACATATTTTGTAATGTCGATACTTCAACATTTTCCTACAATCGATTCTTTCATATTGTATATTATCGATACATCAACATGATTAATATCCGTAATCGGATAATATATAATCGATTCCTATAGTATAAACTATCGATATCTTGATTTTGTATACAATCAAAACAATGATATTACGTACGTCAATATAAATATCGATTATTTTTCCTTTAGATATATAGATACATTACCGAATTGGACAATACATACAATAGATATTTCTATGTCACTTTCAATGGATAGGTGTTGTAGACAATCGACACTACGAAACATTACGTATTATCGATAGTCTGACATTTTGTTAGTATATCGATACTATGGTCATATTTACAATCGATATTTTTATGGATGATATGCAACGTAGTTTCGATAGTACATAATATCGAAGTATCGATTCAAGATAAAGTATCGATAGTATATTATATTAAATTATCGATGCTGTACAGCGTGTATATTTCGATTCAATATGGTGGCGATAGTTTACAATGTTGAAGTATCGATTCACGATAAAGTATCAATAGTATATCATATTCATATATATATATATATATATATATATATATATATATATATATATATCAATATGAATTTTATATATTTTCCAATTATCGATAGTTTATATTATTCATTTGTCGATAATCAATAATATTAATAGCGACACTATTATTGATGGTGCTGGTAATGAGGATACATTTCACAAACTGCAAATGGGAACAACGGTAACGGCCCATGCTACGATGCTTTCTTAGATGCCAATAGCAAGTCATCGAACTATCGATAGAACGGTTATATCGATTATTTCTTCAATGACGATGAATTATATAGATGCATCGAGAAACGAAAACTTACTAATTACTAAAATTCTAACCTAAATCTAAACCAGTTTGGCTAACATTTTTTGGTTTGCGGCTCCTTGTGGACATAAAAACGTCTAACAGTACTAACGTCACCAAAATTGGCCAGACCTAATTTTGCGATCTTTTTACAATTGGAAATCCAGCACCGAGACGAGATCACTGCGATGGCTTCTTGTGCGAGTCGAACGACGATTGCCTACCAAAACACCTCGTCTGCGACCGTGCATACGACTGCCCGGATGGAGCGGACGAGCGAAACTGTACGAGGCCAGAAAGTGAGTGTGTCATTGGAATTTTTATAAATTTGATTTGATATACTTTTTTTAATTGATTGCTGTGTGAAAACATGCAAAAACCTGCATGTAAACGCCAAACAGCTCGGTAAATCTATCCTTCTGAACAGGATCAACAAACTTTCACTCGGTTCTTCTATAACAAGATCATAGCTTGTTCGATCGATTCTTTTGAACAGGATCAAAACTCCTTCACCAAGCCCTTCTTTAACAAGTTCGTAGCTCGTTCAATCGATTCTTTTGA
>CM077110.1:4708269-4739247 GCA_039619505.1 Cimex hemipterus | reverse complement strand
ATCAAAACTCCTTCACTAAGCCCTTCTTTAACAAGTTCGTAGCTCGTACAATCGATTCTTTTGAATAGGATCTAATAAACTAATTCACTCGGTTCTTCTATAACAAATTCATAGCTTGTTCTCGTCTAACAGTACTAACGCCACCAAAATTGCCAAATCGGCGAGACCTAATTTTGTGATGTGCTTTACTATTGGAAATCCAGCACAGGGACGAGATCAGTGCAAAGGCTTCTTCTGCGAGTCGAACGGCGATTGCCTACCACAACACCTCGTCTGCGACCGTACATACGACTGCCCGGATGGAGCCGACGAGCGAAACTGTACGAGGCCAGGAAGTGAGTGTGCCAAAGGATTCTTTATATATTGATTTTATCAATTTTTAAAATTGATAGCTGCGTGAAAACATGCAAAAACCTCCATGTAAACGCCAAACAGCTCGGTAAATCGATTCTTTTGAACATGATCAAAATTCCTTCGCTCGGTTCTTCTGTAACAAGTTTCCAATTCGTTCAGTCAATTCTTCTGAACCGTATCTCACCTGAGTTTGAACAGAATCAATTTTCCTATCCCGATCCTTCTTCACCGGGTCAAAACGGTTTATTTTACAACATGCAAAATATAATTTTCTCGGAAAATTTGTAGTTTTGGATATTTACTGTGGGATGAAGATGATTGTTTCGCACCGCCCACTGAGAAATTAAACAAATAAAATGAAATAAATGCCGCTCGCAAAACAAAACAAAAATTGCAGATATACACAAGGCAATATTTTGCCCGTCCGGAAAGTTTACCTGCGTGTCCGGGATTTGCGTGAGTATAGATAGGCGTTGCGACGGCGTCGTCAACTGCCCGGACGGTTCGGACGAAGAAGACTGCGGTGAGTATGAAGAACTTGCAGAACCTGCATGCACCACGTCCCCCCATGACCTAGGGCACAGCTCATAGTCTTCCTCTGTCATTTAGCACGATTCTAGCTACATTCCGGCTCTTTTTTATTTCTTTATTATTGATTTTTTTTTCTGTGCGTGTAATTTCAGCCTGCAACCACAACACTGAATGGACCTGCAACGATGGAACGTGCGTCGGAAAGGAGAAACATTGCAACGGCGTGCACGACTGCCCTGACTATTCGGACGAAGAACACTGCATAGGTAAGGACGATCATGTTCAATGTTTAACGAGAAACAAGGCTAGGGATGAGAGAAATGGTTCTTTTCTACTGGTTCAGTTCTCTTTGAACGATTCTGTTGCACTGGTTCAAAACTTTTGCAGCGATTCTGGATCCCATCGAGCCATTCTTTTGCATCAGTTCAAAAATCCCTGACGGATTCTTTTGCACCGATTCAATGCTCCTTTCGCCATTCTTTTGCACCACTTCAAAATTCCCTGACGGATTCTTTTGCACCGATTCAATTCTCCGTGAGCCATTCTTTTGCACTAGTTCAAAACTCCCCGATGGATTCTTTTGCACCGACTTACTTCTTCGTGAGCCATTTTTTCACTGTTTAAATTTCCAATGAGCCATACTTTTGCACTGGTTCAAAACTCTCGGACGGATTCTTTTGCACCGACTCACTCCGTGAGCCATTCTGTTCTACGTTGCACGAGTTCTTCTTGGACCATCCTTCAAAACTCACTCATGAAATCTCTCCCATCGGTTTGTCACCTCTTGAACAGTTCTTTTGCACTTCTTCAAACCCTTATTTTTTCTTCGGAACTTGGTTGCTGCCATGGCACAAAGTAAGCTCAGAAATGGTTAGGGATGGTTAGGGAGGATTATTTTTGAGTCATGTTAAGATGAGACGGATATAAGGTAAGCCGTCTGAAATGCTGGAGCGCTATAGTAATAGTTTGTTTTTCTTTTCTTTTCTAAATCAAATCAACAAATTTTCAAAACTTTTTAGAATGCCCGCAAAAGTTTCAATGTCTCGTTGGGAGTCAGAAAATGTGCATCGATTGGAAATATTACTGCAACGGCGAGCTTGATTGCACAGACATGTCGGACGAAAAGAGCTGCTGTAAGTTTGTTTTTGAAGGGAAAAAAATTAAAAACTGAACATGACGACTTCACGTTTCCAAATTCTACTGTGCCGTTCGACTTTACTCATTTACTCTCTTCTGTGTCCGTCCTCTGTCTCTTTCTGTTCAGTTCTCATGAAACTCTTTCTTGACAGTTGGTAGGAATTGTGCCGGTCATTTTCGCTGTGTTTCGACCGGGGTTTGCCTCCACAGAAAGAAGGTATGCGATAGGATATCCGACTGTGAGGACGGCTCGGACGAGAGGAACTGCAAAGGTAAGGGCCCGGGATATTTTAATAATTCAATGGCTCGTTCGCATGGATTCCAACGGGACAGAAAGAAAATTTGTACTTCGTTCAGTCTTGGCAAAAACAGTTTTCTCCCTTTTTTTTCAGAGTGCACGGAAGACCAGTTCAGATGCCACGACGGCCTGTGCATTTCCTCCTTCAAGGAGTGCGACAAGATCCCGGACTGCAGCAACGGCGAGGACGAGGCCAACTGTGGTAAGTCCCCTGTCCAAAGCCCCCCGGGACTTAAATTTTTCTAATCCGAAACCGGAAAAGAAAAAAGATAAAAGTAGGGTAGCTTAGAAGCTTAACATGGCTTCGCTACTCAGAGAATTGTACATACAGTAGACTGCTTTTTCTATACTGGAACTTTCAATCTAAAAACTAACATGAATTAACATAAATTGATCTATTATACAGTTGGGCTGGGGTAACAGGGAGAGAAATAAGAAAGTGTTTTTGTACAGATATGTGTGAGTAATGCTTCATTGCTTTGACCGTATTGTTACTGCTTTCCCAGAGAACACAGAATGCTTTTCCACCGAATTCAGGTGTAGGAACGGAGGCTGCATCATCAAGGAGTATGTGTGCGATAACGTGACGGATTGCGTGGACAAGAGCGACGAGGAGGACTGCCCAGGTATGTATCTGGCGTTGGCACCTAGACTCTCCTTACAACGGACAGGGGTCTGGAAGAGGATCCAGTACGCTCGAGGGGCTGGGCGGTTTTCCGATTTAAACCGGGGGTGGACGGTGTCAGGGCGTTTGGGGGACGTAACTCTAAAGGGGTCAAGGATGACCTGAAACCACAAGGCTTAATCATGTCTAACCTAAAACACGTTAAATGTAGGTTATATTCTGTACAAGCCAGTGGTCATAGTCACCTTACATACCATTGCAAATACGGAGGTACTCAGCCTGTACTTAATTTAAGCCCTAGTCAAGTTAGAAAAGCCAGTACACTCAGTATAACCTTCCTAACCTAAAATCAGAATGGCTAAAACATATTGTATTACTTATTTTGTAATAGTAGCAATCCTGCTTATGCTTAGTTTTTAATTTTAGCTGGATTAAGCAGAGGTACTTAGCTAATACAAAATTTAATCCCTTTCATGTTATAAAAAGTGGCACAAAAGTGTAACTTTCATAACCTAAAACCAGACTAGGTTTGACATACTGCATTCGCTAGTTACTCTGGTAGCCATCCTGCTTTTTACAGTAGACTATTCTAGCCCTATATGAGCAAAAGTCTAAGCAAGCACGTAATTTAAGCCGTAGTCAAGATAGAAAAAGTGGCGAGAAAAGTGTTAACTTTCCTAACCTAAAACCTGACTAGGTTTAATCCACAATATTACTTAATTTTGAAATTGTTTGGTTATACTAGTTTATTATTAAGCACTAGTACTTGTTCAGATTGAGTTCGCTTTATCCTAGAAATGCTGCAGAAGAATCAACTACCAACTTGGTTTGATATGCATCTTTAATAAAGTTCTTAGCGTACCTATACTATTTTGTCATTATCACATAAACATAGGCATTTAGCCAATAGTTAATTTTAAACTCCGCTTAAATTAGAAAAGGTGGAAAACAAAGAAATGCCTTCCTAACCTTAAAAGACGATAGATTTGACATAGTGTATTACTTATTTGCATAATCCTGCTTATGCCAGTGTATTAGCTGGGTTAAGCATAACAACTTAGTCAATACATAATTTACGAAGACGTCAAGTTAAAAAAGGCATTTTACAATGAAATCTTAACCTAAAACCAAAATTTAACATATTTTACTATTTATTTTGTAATTGTAGCTTTCCTGCTTATGCTTCTTTATCATTTCAGCTGTATTAAGTAGTGGTACTTAGCCAATACCTAATTTAAGACCTGGTCAAGTTAGAAAAGGTGGTGGAAAGAGACTATCCTATCCTTAAACCAGATTGACTCACTATATTAGTTATTTTGTAATTATGACCAGCCTGAAGTTGGCAATACACCAATCTAGCTCAGATGCTTAGCAAATACTTAATTTAAGCCGTGGTCAAGTAAGAAAAAATGAGAAAAAACTGCTGCATTCCTAGCCTAAAACTTAGGTTAGACACACTGATTTAGGTTATTTTAGTAATGGTACCCAACCTGCTTATTTAAGTTGGCCATTCTAGCATTATATGAGTGCAGGCACTTATCCAGTACTTAATCTAAGCCCTGGTCAAGGTATAAAAGGTAGCAAAGAAAGCACAACCTTTCTAACCTATAATCAAAACTTGTGTTTGACCTACCATATTACTCATTTTTGTAATGACCGTCAGATCATTCTAGTCCATCTTTCTAGCTATGTATAAGCCAAGGTACTTAGCTTAGAAGTCTTGAACAAGTTATAATGTGGCAATGAAAGCACAGCCTGCCAAATCTAAAACCAGACCACGAACTACCAAATTGCTCATTTTTTTACCTGTAGATATACTGATTATGAGAGTTTACCTTTTTAGCTGGCTATAAGCACATGTAGTGCCCTGTTTAACTTGGAAATGCTGAGGGAGCATCAACTGGCATCTTGGTTTGGTTTGGCGTGCTAGATTTGCCAGTCTACTCACGGTATTATATCATACTAGTTGTATGCAATCGCAGATACTGGCTAAATCCAAGACCCAACTTAAAAATCTTTTGAGTGCTTCACCCTTGGTACACACCCTTGACATCTCCCACTCGGATTTCGGAAACCGCCTAGCCGAAGGACAAAGGAAAAAATAAGCCAACGCCGTCTTTCTTATAGCAATTTGCCGACCGGATGACTTTCAGTGCCAAGAGGATCAGTTGTGCATCCGCAAGAGCAGACGGTGCGATGGCACAGCCGACTGTCGAGACTCTAGCGATGAAATCGGCTGCAGTGAGTAGCTTGTGAAGAAAAAAAAAAATCGAAACCTTTCCTTTCTTCCACTTTATTAACAATACTAACATATCTTTCTGGTGAAGGTGGAAGAACGGAGAGAGCATCGAGAGCATGTGTAGAATTTTTTTTTAGGTTTTTGTTTTTTTAGATTTTTTATTGAGAAACATAGAAATAGAAGTATTTTCTAAGACATATAGTAGATTTGTGAATAAAATATCAAGGAAACGTTAGATTTTGATATATGAAAGAGAAGAATAGAGCTTTGTTTATG
Source organism: Cimex hemipterus (assembly GCA_039619505.1). Lineage (NCBI taxonomy): Eukaryota > Metazoa > Arthropoda > Insecta > Hemiptera > Cimicidae > Cimex > Cimex hemipterus. The sequence goes on along the minus strand of CM077110.1, from coordinate 4,733,787 downwards.
TCCTGATAAAAAAAAGAAAACTAGAAGATTATAGTTGTAGATCTTTTACCAAAAAAAGCACATTGTACAGTTTTTGTTATTTTTTAAACAAAAAAAATTTTTTTGGCACAGTTTTTATTTTGCACAGGACTTTCAGGTATGTTGAGGACATCCTCAAGTCTTTTGTTTCCATTTTTTCTTTTCTTCTTCATATTTTTTCATTCTTTTGTAATTTTTCTGTCTAAATTTGACTCTGTGGTTGCAGTTGAGTGCAAATCAACGGAGTTCAGGTGCAACAATGAGGTCTGCATACCATACTACATGAGGTGCAACAGGAACGATGACTGCGGCGACAACTCAGACGAGTATGACTGCCGTGAGTCAAAATTTATTTTTTTTGCTTTGATACTGGTCAAGTTAAGGCAGTGAAGATAGCGAAACTAACCTAAAACCGGCAAGGTGAGACGCATTGTATTGGTAATGGTAGCCGTCCTGTTTGCTATGTCATCAATGTAGCTGTATATAACCACGGGTGTTTAATTTAAGTCATGATCGAAAACATTTACCAAACCAACCTTCCTAGATGGGACAAGGTTAAATTCACCAGTTGATCATTGTTGCAATTTTAAGTACGGCTTATGCTTGTTTATCATTTTAGCTAAATTAAGCACAAGTACTTAGTCAATACTTATTTAAGACCTGATCAAATTAGACTAGAGACCAAAAAACATGCTGAGTTTTTAGTTATTATTATGATTAAGGTTATTTATGTTTTTCTTTTGACCTTTTTAAAAGAACAAACCAATGATGATGTCAGTTATCAAATAAAAACCCTTGTCGGGGAACTTTGAGATTACCCACTCTAACCTCAAATCCTACTAGGTTAACCTAAATGTTTTACTTTTTTTGCTGTTTATTTTTCTATTTTTTTTTTTTTTTTTCGATTATTTTTTTATTTTATTTTATTTTATTTACTTAGCCACCACCTCCAGGCCGACACATTTCGACTGTCCCGAAAACTCATTTACATGTCATAGCGGAAATGAATGCGTCGATCAGTCTGTCGTCTGCGACAGACGTGACAACTGCCAGGACGGCTCTGATGAGTTCGATTGCGGTGAGACACGGAGAGACTTTCACCTCTCCTATCCCACTTTTCTCCGTATCCCCCCCTCCCATTATTTTACTCCCTGTAATATCCGTTTTTAACCAATTTTGTTTTCCAGGCTCAGTGAACAACTGCAGACAGGATGAGTTCGCCTGCAGTTCCGGCGACCAGTGTGTACCGACCAGCGCTATCTGCAACAAGTACTATGACTGTCGCGACAGGTCCGATGAGGAGAACTGCGGTATACAACACTAAACTAAAACTAAACTTTTTCAACCTTACTCAAATGCTTTTCAATTTTTAGCTGGAACGCCTCAAGTCCAGTTGATGATAGAACCGAAGGAGCTGTCTTTAAAACAGAGTAAATTGTTCAAAAGATCATCTTCATATGTGAAACCCTTCAAAATAATAATTATTGAAATTTTTAGGCGAGGAGGTTGTCTTCCAATGCAGGGACGTAGGTCTTGGAAGGCAGAAGGTCCACTGGGTACGTGGCAATGGAAAAGAGATGCCCAAGGATGCTCGACTCCATGGCCACCGTCTTGAAATACCAAATGTTCAGGTATGCCCTTCACCCGTTCACACTTTACCTATTTCAAAAAGATTAAATAATACTTTTATTCAATTTTAACAGCCCGGCGATGCTGGAATTTACACATGCGAGGCGTACGACGTTCCACCGCACACCCCTGGGGCAAGGAAGAACGCTTTCCTCCGTGTCACCCCGTGTACGTATTTTATACTTTCTAAAAGATATTTCAAAAGGTCCCTTCAACACCAAATATTGCCTCCCCCAATATACGGTATTTATACCTGAAACCATGGCACTATCCCACATATGAACATCTCTATCTATCCCTGTAACCCAAATTGATGTTACCTCGTACATTGCCGTCCCTGTCTGCACCTAACAAATACTGCATCTTCAGCTATACCCAGACTGAATTACCATCTCTATCCAACCCTATTCCTAAAGGTGGGTAAGATGTATTACTAAGTAACATTCATATGAACCTTGGGGGCTATTAGGTGCATGACCATCCTTAATCATCTCTATCCATAAATTCCATAATCCATCAGATCAGTGTTATCAAATGTGTAACCATACTTAATCTTATTTATCCATCCATTCCTTTATCTTATAGTTTTATCACATGTATAATCATCTTTAGACTCATTTATCCATCCACTCCCTAATCCATAGTGCTAACAGGTGTGTAACCATCGTTAATCATTTCTATCCAGCCCATCCATATGTGTAGAGATATATGGCTTGAACCATCTCTCCCCGACCATCTCCTTAACTTGTATAGTAAATTGTGTTATAACCATCCTAACCATCTCTATTCAACTCTACCTTCCTATAGTTGTACATCGTGTGTTCCTGTCTCTATCCATCTTACACTAGACCTCGACATCGATGTATGACCATACTTTACCATCTGTATCTATCTTTCCCCCTGGTGTTATCACATGTACGGACTGTACTTAACCGTCTCTATCTAACTCTATATCTAGTATAATGATATAGGTGAAAATCTATCCTCATTCATCTATATTCTAAATCATGGTGATGTACAGCACATGACCATCTCCAACCATCCGTACTTCCATCTATGAGTTATCTGTTATACGGCCATCCTTGCCCATCCTTAACCATACCCAAACTACCCCTTCCCCAATCTTAACCCTCGCTATATCTACACACCTTTACCCAAAAGATTGTACATTTACACTTGGTATTTGCAAGCAGCTAACTTCACGGATTTGATCCATTCCCCGTTCGCCTGGAAGTATGGTGTCCTTACTGAGAAAGAGATCGACATTTACGGATCAGGTGGATTTTTTTTCCTTTAAAATATAATACAAACAGACAGACAGATTTTTTAATAACGTGTACACATTTTTACCCCCTTTACAAACAAACCCGAGAAAACAAAGACAAATGGTGAGTAGGCAAGAATGAACCATGTATATACAAGAGAAGCATGTTCTTGTAGGCTGAGATGCACTTTTTTTATAATGAAAAGCATATCCTTTTTCTCATATTTTTCTTTCAATGAACACTTTTATTGTTGTGATCTTTTCTTATTTTTGTTTTGAAGTGTTTCAACTTTGCCTTTGGATTTTTTCTGATTACTTTTTTTTACAGATGTAGCGCCCACAATGCCACCTTTGCCATACTGCAAATTAGATGAGGCACCATGTAAAAACCGGCAATGCATTAAAAAGAGCCAAATCTGTGATGGTAGACCCAATTGTGCAGACGGTAGCGACGAGTACAGATGTTCACGTAAGGCCGTGCTGTGACTTTCAGAAACTAACATACTAACCCCAAAACAGGAAAAATGTGGTATTTGACCATCGGCAGGGTGGCTGATGTTTTTTTTTTTTTTTTTTTAATCATCTGACAGACGGACATGTGTGCCAGCCAAATGAAAGGGAATGCGGCACCACGTCCCAGTGCATCATGAAGAACTGGTTCTGTGATGGGCAGACGGACTGTCTGGATGGTTCAGATGAAAGGGACTGCAATCTTGGACCAAGCGGGCCTAATGGTAATTAAAAAGTCTAAATGATAAACTTATTAAGTCCTAAAAAGCATCAGGTCCGGTGTAATACAACCATCCTAACTCATTTCGACCTCTATTGGCTCATTTAATTTCTACATCATTCAGGAAATGAAATAAACAAATCTAAATGATTCCCTTGATTGTTGATTGTGTCAATAGCAACAAAATTGACTCGCAATATCTGAGAATTCAAGTAACACCGGGTGTTTGTACAGGTTAAGTTTGTTTAAATCCAAGTTTGTATGTGGCCTGCAACCTAGGATTAACCGGACCTCACTGTACTTACAAAATCTAAGTAATAAATTTACTAAGTTTTAAAAATTGTCATATCTGTAGTTAAACAACCTAAAACCTCATCACTTTAAATTTGTCGGGTCAATTTGAATTTCCAAATCCACAAGTCAATATACAAATTGTGAACTAACTTTAGATCAATAATAATGTCAATAGTCACAAAAAAATGAGTTGATATGACTGTAAAATCAACTTATACAGAGAGTTTGAACAGGTTATGTTTTCTTTGAGGTTAGGTTTGTTTAAGTTCAAATTTGTCCCAAAGTTGTTTGGCCTGCAATCTAGGATCAATGGTACTTAAACAAATAAAGTAATAAACTTACTAAGTTCTAAAAAGGATGAGGTCTGGAGTTATGACAACCTAATGAAACTTCAAATTTCTTGGCTCAAATTTTTTATTTTCAAAAACACTGGCACCCTGAGGGTTTATGGGTTTATATAACCTCTGCTGTTGCGAACCCTCTTAAAAAAAAATTCTTGGCTCAATTTGAACTTCCAAACTTTTCAACAAGTCGATATACAAACTGAGAGCAAACCTTTGATCAATAATGATGTCAGTGTTGACAAAATTGCCTGAGAAAATCAAGTTACACCTTAACAGGTAATAAAGATTTTCTTTGAGCTTGGTTTTCAATCTTTTAATATTTTGTCAAAGATATATGATCATCTATGCTGATATAGGATGTGATTTAGGAAGTTTTGTTTCTTGATGAACCTTCTTAATCTAGTTTTTTTGAGGTTAGGTTGATGACGTCAATTTATCTCCAGGAATTTTTTTTTCAAGGGATTTTTACTTTCAGGTACATGCTACTCGACTGAGTTCACATGTCCAAACGGTTTGTGCATACCGTCCGCATTCAGATGCGATCAGAACCCTGACTGCAAAGACGGCAGCGATGAGTTTGGATGTTGTAAGTATGGTGGATTTTGATCCATATTTGGTTGGTGGTAAAGGTTTGTTTTGTCATCAGACCTGTCTACTTTCGTTGATCCGAAGTTGCCCGGTTCCGTATCAGTGCCCGAAGGGGATACCCTTGTGCTTCATTGCACTGCGACAGGTGTACCAACGCCATACATATCTTGGCGTTTTAACTGGAACGCCGTACCTTCCAAATGCCAGGAGACATCCGTTGATGGTCATGGCACTCTGACCTGCCCGGACATGAGGGTAATGATATTTGGAGGAAAGCTTGGGTTGTTTTTTTTTTAAGTTTTCTTTTATAACGTATAGGAAGAAGATCAAGGGTCATATTCATGCGAAGCACTTCAGAAGGTATTCGTCTTGTACCCGATAGACGCGAGGGTTGTTGTAGTACCAAGGAAGAAATTCGCATGTCAAAGAGGCACATTTAACGACTTAGCTACAAGGCAGGAAGAATGCATTAGCTGTTTCTGCTTTGGTCAGGCGACCGAATGCACCAGCGCCAACCTTTATGTGTCCCACCTCACCTCGCCCAGGTTCTACAATAGAGTTGTACCCGTGAAGAAGGTTGGCGAGACGTACGAGATCAACTTGCTTGAAGAGTCTTCTGTGCAGCAGTACATCAAGCCATACTTCGAAGGTCTGTTCATCTCAGCGCCGGACAGCGGCCGTGACAGTGAGGGCGTGTACCAGTATTTCGCACTTCCGGATTCACACCATTCCAACCAGCTCAACTCGTATGGTGGATACATCAAGTACCGGTTGACCACATCACACAACTCAAATTGGAAGCCTCTACTCGACATACCTGATGTCATCATACAAGTAAGTCAAATTACTATAATGTTAACAACACTTAACCTAAACTTTTTCTAGGGAAATGGAAAACTGCTCCTGTCTCTGTCGTTTTTGACCTCTGCTTCGAACCAGATTGAGCAGGATGTGTCAGTGAGGATATTTGAGAATGAGTGGAACGTCGTTGAAGCAGATGGTTATCCTAGAAGGGCAAGCCGGGCAGATATAATGATGGTATTGGAAAATGTGGAAAATGTTCTTATCAGGCTACAGTACTTCGAAGGTCCTGACATAACAACATCACTGACCAACGTGCACATGGACTCGGCCGGAAACCGAAACAATGGACTCGGAAAAGCTGCATTTGTTGAAAAGTGCAGCTGCCCACATGGCTACCAGGGCCAGTCTTGCGAGGTAAATCCAAAGCCCAACCAACCTAAATCCAATGATCAACCACTTCTTTTTCTCTTCAGAAATGCTCTGCAGGCTTTAGAAGAGTACTGGGCAATTATCTCGGAATATGCATGACTCAGTCTTGCCCACCAGGGACATACGGTGCGCCAGATCGACACATACCATGCCAGCCTTGTCCTTGCCCTCTGACTCACAGTTCAAACCAGTAAGTCTTTTCAAAATAAAATTAAAAAAAAAAAGCACATAAATAAATGATCAATTGTCCAAGGTTTGGAACGACATGCAGACTTGACTCAGATGATAAGGTGACCTGCGACTGCCCAGAAGGTTATGTCGGCAGGAGGTGCGAACGCTGTGATTACGGCTATACCGGCCATCCACTCATGTCTGGAAGCTACTGTCGAAAAGGTGAGAAAGCCATCTCTCACTTCCCAAACTTCACCAAAACCATCATGGTATCAGGAGACTAACCATCCCCAAAATCCACATCTCAAGTTAAAAAGATATCATACATACAACCAACCCTATTGAACATCAACACTTAACCATCTCCATCCATCATTAACTCAAATGACCCAACAATAAAAAACCTTACAATATCCATCTTGACCTACCAACCTTAACCATCTCTATACACCTTTTCACTGAACCACAGTAGCATCTAGCATATAAACATCTCGGTCCAACCTTAATCCTAAATATAGAGATATCAGTTGTAGGATTGTCCTAAACTATCTCTACCTTCCTGTGTACAACCATCAATATCCACCACAAACCACCATGGTGAAATATGGTTTGTAACCATTCTTAACCATAGGTGATCAATTGGCTGCCCTAGCCACCAGCCTTCATGTGAACCTCCTCACCCCATCTAAGTTCCCCAAAAGGTATCGACAGTAGTACTACCATCTTAGTACTATCATACCAACTGATGACCCCCTCAACCATCTCTCAGCAACCTTAACCATGGCCATACTATCTCGTTATATGGTGTTATCGTGTATGTTGTTTTCAGAAGATCAATGTGACCCGGCTGGTTCGCTCAGCACCACCCCTGACCCGTACTCAGGCAAATGCCACTGCAAGGTTAGTACCTAAATCGTAACAAACCCACAAACTGTGCTTTAACAAACTCCCTGAATTTTGTTTTATACTAAAAACTAACAAATCATGTTGTTCATGCTTTCTTTCATTTATGGTAAGCATAAAATAAAAAGAGTTTTGAAAAAAAGTGTAGCTTTTTTTTAGGAAGTGGATGTGTTTAATAACATGTTTTTTTAAGGATTTCGTTACTGGTTCTCGTTGTGACCAATGCCAGGCGAACTCATTCCATCTTTCACCTTCAAACCCGACCGGATGCACGATGTGCTTCTGCATGGGCATCACTAAAGAATGCCATGCATCAAACCTTTATAAGGATGAGGTAATATTGGATTTAGGTACCTGTCAAACATGGTATATTATTTGTCTTTTCTCAGATCTTCTTCAACTTCATGGGAAGCGATTACGGATTCAAGCTCGCCTCTGTTGATAACCCGACAGAGATGGTTGACGCGACACTGGAAGATGGACAGCTCGTCTTCGACCGTTTCAACCAAGAAGTATGCCCAAGATTAAGACTTAACAGTCAGAACATTTGTAACCTAAAACACTTTTTTTTTATATAGGTTTACTACTGGGTCCTTCCATCTATATTCCTGAACAACAAAGTGACCTCATACAATGGCAAGCTGTCATACAAGATCAGCTACACACCCGTTCCAGGAGGTCAGAGCTCGAAGAACAACGCTGCCGATGTCTTACTAAACAGCGTAAGTATACATTAAATATTAAAATATAAATAAAAACTTATGACCGCTTCCGTTCAACAGGCAAACAAGATCAAGTTGTACCACTATTCACCTCAACGATTCAACCACAGCACAGAAGTGACAGTCACCATTCCGCTAGAGGAGAGTGCCTGGCAGAGGGATGACGGTGGCGAGGTGAACAGGGAGACTTTCCTCATGGCCTTGTCAGATGTACAGTCAATTTACATTAAGGCAACCTATACAACACATACTTTGAGAGCTGCGTAAGTTTTTACCAATGTACTTATCTCTAAAACTATCTCTATCCCAAAATTATCATGATATCTGGAATGTTACGAATTAAACCAACCATAACCCTGCCCATCAATATAGCGAGAGTTTAGCCACTAAACCATTGTGGCATCTGGCAGGATAGTATCTCTAACCAAACCAAACATTTTAGTATCTGTGGTGGAGCTATGTCTAACCAAACCAACCTTTTCCCAGATTATCATGCTAACTGTCGTGTAACCATCTCTAACCAAACAATTTTCATCCAAAACAATTGTGGTTTCAGTCCTGTAACCTACTCTAATAACCAAACCATCTTCAACTATCTTTATGGTAATATGATAGTGTGACCATCTCTAACCAAACCACTCTAATATAAAATCATCGTGGTATCTGGTGAGTGGGCAGCTCCAACTTAGTTTACCCATCTACAACTAAATCATTTTCAGCTAAATCATCATGTCTGGTGTGCAGCCATGTTTACCAGCCTTAATCTATCCTAACCTCCACACGAATTTATGGGTCCATCAGGTTGTTAGTCTTTAATGGTATGTTTTGATTTCAGTCTGTTGTCTATATCGATGAGCACAGCGACGAGCAGGAACACAGGACAGGAAACAGTCCAAGGTGTTGAACAGTGCGTCTGTCCCGAAGGTTACGTTGGCACATCCTGCGAGGACTGCGCACCCGGGTACACCAGATCAGAGGAGGGCGTCTATCTCGGCGTCTGCGAACTGTGCAAGTGCAATGGCTACTCTGACGACTGCAACCCTGAAACAGGGGAATGTCTGGTATGCTGATTATACATTTAGAAGGATGAACGAGTTGGACTGTTTTTTGGTTTTAAGTAATGTTTGTAATGTTTAAAGGGCTGTAGAGACAACAGGGACGGCCCAAGGTGCGAAGTCTGTGCCAGGGGATACAGGATGGAACATGGCAGGTGCGTCAGGGATTACCCGGATGTTTGCAGCTGCGACCCAAGAGGAAGTGTACTGACCGACTGCGTCGACGGTCGCTGCATGTGCAAAACGAATGTCGTCGGAAGTCAGTGCAACGAATGCAAGAATGGAACATATGGACTCTCGGAGCATAACGAATATGGTTGCCTGGAGTGCTACTGCTTTGGGCAGACCTCAGACTGCAGAAGCTCCGGTTACAGCTACTTGCCAATTCCTATAACAATATTGAGTGTTGATCACGGTTTCACACTCACCGACGGGTAAGTTCCTCACTCCTGTGTACAAAACTTCCTCTACCCACACTTAACTAACCAACTGTAACCACCTCATTTTGTTCTTAATAATATGAAGCCTCTTCTACCCACCCTTAACCATCTCAAGTCATGCCAGCACACCATTAATCATCTCAAACCATGCCAACCCAATCTTAACCACATCATTTTGCTCTTAACTGTATGAAACCTCTTCTACATACACTTAACCATCTTAAACCATGCCAGCCCACCGTTAACTGTTTCAATCCACTCCAGCCCAACTTTAACCACATCGAACCATTTCCACCAAACCTTAACCATCTTATTTCACTCTGAACTACATGAAACCTCCCCAACCCAATCTTAACTATATCAAACCTAGACCACAGTTTGACACCCACCGTCGGGTCATTACAGACGCGGTGGAAGGAGTAGTGAGGAACTAGTGCACAATTTTCACAAGAGCGAGGTCGGATTCAAAGTCTCAGACCCGCACGATAAAAGATACTGGTCTCTTCCTTCAGACGTCACAGGCGATCAGGTATTTCAGATACATTTCCTAGCATAAATGCTCGTCTGTTAATCTGTCTGTGTCAGGTATTGTCGTACGGAGGGGAGTTGACCTTCACCCTGAGCTTCACGGACAGAACAAGCTACGAGCCAGTGAATCATGGCGACAGGGCTGTCATGCTTACAGGGAACGGCGTCACGGTATTCAAGAACCTTGACTTGGAGCTGTATCCAGACGGACGGAAGTCAGTTTCAGTTAAGCTGGTCGAACGGGACTTTTTGATGCTCAACCCACGCTCCGGCATCAAGCCGGTCTCCAAGCACCAAATGCTTCAGATACTCTCCAGTGTGGAGGCCATCCTTGTCCAAGCGGTTGTTGGCCCAACCACGGAATACTCTTACATAAGTGATGTCACTTTGGAAAGGGCAGAAAGATCCGGTGGCCGACCTGCCTTGGAGGTTGAAGTCTGCAGATGCCCTCCTGGCCATGAAGGCACATCATGCCAGGTTGAAACTTTGAAATGTTATCTTTAATAAATTTTCTTGCTTTAACATCTTTTTTCCCCCCTAGAAATGCATCGATGGTTATTACAAGGATAATTACCACAGATGTCAACCCTGTCTGTGCCAGAATGGAGGACAATGTCAGATCCTTTCTAACTATCAGTTTGTATGTAATTGCCCTGATGAATGGACCGGTCCAACTTGTGAGACAAGAGGTACTTTCTTTATCTTCTTATCATTATAATTATTATTTTGGCTGGGTGTTTTTTTTTCTATTTTTTTGTTGAGTAAGACAATATTTCAGTATCGAGCACAGTAAGCCTTTCATTGTCACCGGCCGGTTTCATTGTTGAGCCGATCGGCACCCGTGTTACGTTCCATTGCGAGTTCACCGGCACGCTCAGTGTCTACCCTGTGTTAAACGAGGTATACATCAACAGAACGTACGACGGATTTTCGAGGTCAGGGCCACACCAGCTCAGGGAATTGACGAACGAAGGGCGCAAGTCGTTGACCGTCACGGTCACAAGGAGGCTGAGCGAGATCGCCTGCACTCTATTCAACAAAAATCACAAAGCTATCGCAAATGCCAGATCTTACATCACCGCAGGTTTGCCGGTTTTCATTCCGACCGAAGTCCCCTGTTTTTGTTCTTGTTCTCGCTTTTTCTCCAAGTCAGTGTTGTAAATAAAATCACCCCAGCATCAAAACCGAAAACCAGCCCATTTTAAATTGGTGTTGTAAATAATTCACGAATGGATATGACGTGTGGAAAAATGGTTGAAAGAGCCTTTCAGTCCATGACCAATTGTACAGAAATGCCTATAAAGTCAATATGTGATAAGTTTCCCAGCCATAATCACCATTCACTAACCATTGCAACCCAACCTTAACAAGCCAGCCTAAATTACCACCTCTAACAAACCTTTACTTATCTCGGACCACACCGACCTAACCTTTATCCAAACAACTATCTAATCCCTTTCCCACCCTTGACAATCTGATACACCCATCCAAACTCTATGTCCAACAACGCTTAACTAACTCACAACCTAACCTGAACTATCTCAAACCGACTGTACCCAACCTTAACCATCTCTAATCACCCCTACCCTCCCTTAACTAACCACTTTTTACTAACTCCTCACCTTAAACATCTCGAACCACCCCTACCTGCCTTTAACTAGCCATTGCAATCAAACCTTAACCACCTCTACCCACCCTTAACCATCTTTACATAATTCTACCCTACTTTAACTTACCTTGAACCACCCCAACCCAACCTTAACATTAATTACCTCTACTCTGCCTTAACTATCTCAAACTACTCTGACCTACCTTTAACTATTGCTAACCACCATTGCCTCCTTTACAATGTAAAACTAACCACCTCCACCCACCCTAAACGATCCCTTACTATATCCACGCATTCGTCGATATCTGGTATGCAACTGTTTGTATTTCTCATCTGTATTCACAGAGGAACAACCGTTCATCATAAATATAAGAAGAAACTGACGGAGGAGCTGTACATATTTATGTTGTGCTTGTGTGTGTCATTTGGCAGAAAATGTCGCTTTGTTCAAAGTACACGGCTGTCGATATACTTTTTTTTATTGCCCTCTCGACTGATGTTTGTACCTCTCGAACGTTTTTCATCGCCACTGCTCATCTGGGTGGGAAGGAAACAATATCATCATCCCACTTGTACAGAATTTCTCTAATCACAGTGTCATGGGCATATCTCACGATGTCCCCCTTTTCTCACCTTTTTCAATTGTAAGTTTGAATTAACAAAATCGATTGCACGTCAACATAAAAATCATCAAACTAACAAAAACAATCGACCAACTTTTTAATAAAAGAGATTGTAAATATTTACAATTTATTTTTACCATCTCAATCAAATCATAACTCGAATTACGGCATTATTATGTGTGATATCACCCTTAATTATAATTCCTCATCCACCTTTATCCTATAATCTCCCCAACCCACTAATAAGCATATTGAATCAGTCCAACTCATCCTAAACTTCGACAAACCACCCCTACCTAACCTTAAACAAACTAACCTCACCAACCCTGAATCTATCTCAAAACACTCCAACCCTTCCTTAATCTACCCAAAACTAACCTTAGCCTATCTCAAACTGACCTAACCCAGCTGAAATTTTCTGAAATTACCTTTGCCCAATCTTAAATTATCTCGAACTACCCCAGCCCACCCATGACAATCTTAAACCACCCAATCCAACCTTAACTAATCTCAAGTTATCCAACTCAACCTAAACTTTCTTGAACCAGCCCATACCAACGTAAACCTTCTCAAAGCATCCAAACCCAACCTTAAATACTTAAAACTGCCCCAACCCACCCTTGACAATCTTACCTCATCACAAACCAACCTTAACCAATTCTCAAACCACCTGTACCCAACCTTAACATACTTGGAACTATCCCAACTAACTAACTCATTTCACTTTTACCCACCCTTAACTGTTTCAAACCATTCCGACCAATCCTCAACTAAAAACTGCAAACTTTCCTTAACTCTCTCAAACCACCCCGATCAAACCGAAATCTTCTCACACTAACCCAACCCATCTTTAACCATCTCATGCCACCTCTTCTACCCACCCTTGACAATCTTACCTCACCACAAACCAGCCTTAACACCCTCAAACCACATCTATCATCTTCACACCAACACATCCTTAATCATGTCATACCACTTCTACCCACCCTTAGGAATCCTGAAATACACCAAACTGCCCTTAACTAACCTCATACTACTCTAAATGAGCTTAAACCTTTTCATACTATCTCAATCAAATGTCAATGTATCAGACCACCTTGACCCATACCTAACCAGCCCAAGGAGTGACACCTCATATGCAGCCATCCATATTATTAGTCCTACCATGACACAATGCCAAAAGGGGCCGCGAGGTCCATGACCAGTGCTGATTTAACTACTGGTCAACAAGATCACACAAAGAAGCCGGTTTATAAATCTCAGTTCGCTTTAATCGTTGTACAAACTGGATTGTGATTTTGTGGTGTCAACTAACAAAATAGTAAATTTTTTAATGTTGGTGTGTTTTTAAAATATTCTGTATGTATTTCAGTCGATGACCGACGTCCACCAGTGCCACCTCCAGAACCGCAGATCACGCTGAACATCGTTGAATACCCTCCGAACAAGACGGTTGAGGTCGGTGATCAGATCACGCTTGTCTGTACCGGCTCATCCAGAGAGGTGGGTGAAAGAAAATTCATTCCTATGCTTGTAGTTGACTGTCTTCTATTGTTGTAGAGTAACGTAAGGATCAAATGGAGCAAGGACGGTGGATCTCTTCCGCACGGTCGTCATAGACAGGCAGATGATGGCAGCTTACAAATTTGGGATGTGAACGAATCCGATTCTGGAGTTTACGTCTGTACAGGTCACGACCATATGTCATCGCACACCATTACTATAACCATCACAGTAGGTCAGTAATCTTTTTAAAACAATTAGAAAGAAAGAACGTAAGTACAGATGTGTTGAAAAAATGTTATTGTTACAAGCAGGACTGGATCCTAGATCGTTTGGGTCAGGTATCGTGGGAGGTGGAAGGTGTTTGTGTTTTTTTGTTAATTTTTTTTGTTTTTTCAGTGCCGAGGCCTGGAGATGAACTGCCACCGCTGATCAGCATCGAACCAGATTACATCGAAGTAATGGAGAATGAGCTTATAGAGCTGCAGTGCACTGCCAGAAGAGGTTCAAAGGCAAGCATCGACTGGAGGCGTTATGACGCATCAGGCAGACCAGTCGCCATGAACCCAGAGGTAAGTCTTAATCAAATCTTAATCCATCAAATCCTACAATGGACAATTTTTCAGGTTGAGATCACAGACGGATTGCTCAGAATTCCCAATACTCGTAAAGAGGATGAAGGTAAATACGAGTGTGTAGCTAGAAACTATGGTGGAGTCAGCAGTGAGCATATATTTGTCCGTGTCAGAGGTAATTTGGTCATTTTCGATTTATAGATTTGAGCTAAGGAGAATTTTTTTTAGGTCTTGTGGTCAATGATACGAATTCAATCAATATAGTACCAGAGGAGGTTACTGCAAGTTCTGGCAGTACAATCATCATACAGTGTAGGGTGAGCAACAATGATGATGGTTCTATTGAGCTAGTTTGGAAGAGGGACAGAGCTCCTTTGGCACCGAATCAGGTGACCAGTTCTAACTACTCAAGCACCCAGCTGACCCTGTATGACGTGACGCCAGCTGATTCGGGCGTATACTTCTGTACTGGATTCAGGCGTTCAACCGGCAACAAGATCGGTCAGGGTAGAGCGTTCATAACAATCACCGATGCCCAGGTGCCAAGGGTGGCCATCAGACCAGAAACCCTAACCGTCAATGTTGGCGAGGACATCAGGCTCGAGTGCACCGGCGGTGGACCCGCACACATCAGCTGGAAGAAATCAGGCGGTTTGCTGTCCCGCAGGGTAAAGTTCTTGAACGAAAACCGTACCCTTTACGTACCGAATGCAGAAAGGTCGGACACAGGAATATATGTGTGCAATGCAAATCTTTATGGATCAGAGAGCTCCGGTACTGCTGTAGTGCAGGTACAGCATATAATACCGCCTGAAGTTTCCCTCGTGCCGAGCGGGATTGTTGAGCTGAACCCTCAGTCATACCATCAAGTCGACTGCAGAGCTACAGGCTTCCCATTACCTTCTGTCTACTGGGTCAGGGAGAACAATGAACAGTTACCATCCAACTTCCATGACAACAATGGTCGGCTTAGGTAACAATTAAACCTTAAAAAAAAAAATCTTAAAAAACTAAAACCGCTTTTGTACAGGATTGAAGGCATGACATCTCACAATGTTGGAAGGTACGTTTGCATCGCGGAAAACGAAGCAGGCAGGGCTACAGGTACAGTTGTACTGTCTCTAAGGGGGAAACCAGTCGTCAGGATGAACCATGATAGCTTTGTCAGGCTGTCCGTCGGTGAACGGTTTGAGCTCATCTGCACTGCCGAAGGATACCCGGAGCCTTCCGTTTTCCTCACCAAAGGATCAGAGTAAGCCCAAAACCCATATAAATCCTAAACAGAACTTAAAAATAAAAACTTTACAGGCAAACGTACAACGCAAGGCCGAATTTGGGACAGGCAACCTACAGCGTCATCTCCGTTACTAAAGACGATGAAGATGACTACACATGCGTCGCTAAGAATTCACTCGGAGAAGACAGAAAGACAGTTCGAGTATGTATTGCTTTACTCTCCATTCTTGTTACATTTTAAACATTTTTTTAATTTTTTTTTTTTTTTTAAGGTTTATGTCGAAGGCAGTGCACCTAGACCTGGGGGAGATCAAAGCCCGTTGAACCCAGATTACGAGCCAAGAGGAGGCAAAACACATGTTCTCTATGAAGGGACGACTAACAACTTCACCTGCAACTTCCAAGCAGGTAAATCTGATTTTCTAATCGTTTAATCATTTTTTTTACCTATACCATACCAAACTATCCCGCTCCCTATAGAAACCTCAAACCACCTCTAGCCAACCTTAACTTATTTAAAACCACCCTAGCCCATCCTTAACTATCTCAACCCAATTCTACCCAACATTAGCTTAACTAAAACCACCATAACTCATCCTTAGCCATATCAAACCACCCCTACCCAACATTAACTTATCTTGAATCGCCCTAACCCACCTTTAACAATCTTAAAACAACTCAAACCACTTCTACCCAACCTAAACTTTCTCAAACTACCCTAACCCAACCTAAATTACTTTAAACATCCCTTACTCAGCCTTAACCATAACCAGACCTATCTACTTTAAACTTCTACCCAGCCTTAACATAAACCCAATCATTTTAAAACTCAACAACCCATACTTAACCGTATCAGTCCACCACCTTTTAGCAAGAAACGTAAAGTCTAATCACATGTTTTCCATCAAGGACTTGAGGATTCAATTGAATGGGTCAGGAACGATGGTCTCCCTCTGCCTTATAACGTGAGACAAAGGAACGGTGAACTGGTCATAACACAAATCCAGCCAGAGAATGAAGGCTATTACACATGCCAGCTGAAGAACCGCAAAGGATTCCTACTGCAGCAGATGACATTAAAGATCGTCGTGAAACGTGAGTCCTTGTGCCATGGATGATAGACTTTTTACTAATTGTTTCCGCCTATAGATCTCAAAGGTGTACGCCTAACTCCAGAGACACAGGTCGTGAGCATCGGCGACAACGCCCACATCGAGTGTAAAATGGAGGACGAACCGGATGCTAGGATTGAGTGGAAAGGTGTGAACCGTGACCTACCTGAAAACCGCGCTCACGTCTCGGGTCACACGATTTGGGTAAGTACACGGGTCTGTTTAAAAGTTTGAAAAGGTCAACTTTCCGTCCTTGCAGTTCAGAGATATGCAAGAAGAAGATGCCGGAGAGTACGTCTGCGTTGCAGAAACCGACAATTTTTCAGCAGAGGGCAAAGCCAGAGTCGTCGTTAAAGGTGAGAGTCAGTTAGCAAAATGTACAAACCTGAATTGTCACCCTTGTTTTTTAGGTGAGAACGAAAGGCATATACCGGTCATAAGTGTTGTCGGTGACCCAGTGAGATACGTCACCGAGGGTGGCTCGGTCACAGTTCAGTGCACCGCCAATCGCCATGGCGAGCATATCCTCTGGACAAGGGAACAACTGCAAATGCCTGACAATGCTGTCACTAAAGGCAACACACTCCGGATTGACAACATACGCCTCGAGGATGCCGGCAACTACCTGTGCTCCGTAATGATGCCAAACGACTACAAAACTGGCTGGAAAACAGTCACAATACACGTCAGGAGTAAGTCGGAGGAAAGATCAAACTATCAAATTGACATCTTGGCTAAATAATCATTTGATAACATTTAATATTCACCAAATTATACTTTCATAGACAGTTTTGTCATTTTGATCAATGAGCAGTTTTTACTAGCATGGTCAGGAACGACTGCCTGTTGTATCATAAAAATCGCACTGATGGTTATAAGACCTCGGAACATGAAAAAATGGAAAATGTAAAAGATCCTTTTATGCCAGGTTTCTAGGAATCCGTAAGTCAGTAGTCAGTAATAACTAATCATGATCATGCATGACATGTCACAACCTGAGGTTATTAGTCAGGTCATCATTGGATCTTAGAGCTTTTAAGCATAAAGCATATTTGGTAATGTAAGGTTTCGAGAAATGCGGGCAGTCCATACTGGGGCAAAGTGACTGATGGTCATCATGATCATCCATGACATGTCACAGCTCTACATTATCAGGTCTCAGGTTGTCATTATATCTTAGTTCTTACTTTGAATATAAAATATTAAATAAAGGAAGTTTTTGAGAAGTGTGGGCAGTCCGTACCAAATGAATCTCAACTAATGATCATCATGGCAGTTCTTTCCATGACCATGGCCCCGTTTCGGACTTATTTTATCTTCCTACTTGTACTCTGATTAAAATGATAAAAAAAAGCTCTATGAAAGGGTAAAAATTAATAATAAAAGGGTGGTAGTATTTAAACAAAATTATATTGTATATTTAAAGGTGATGGGTCAAATTTTTCTTTCTTTTTTTGTTTTATTTCATTTTTTATTGTACGATTTTTTAATTTTATTTTTTTTTAACACTGCTTTGATTTCAGTCTTCTTTCACACAACTTGCAATGTTATTATTTTGTGTGTATGTGTGTAATGTCTCCCTACGCCGACATGCTTCATCCTTTTTCGACCTTTTTTTAATTCATCTTACCGCCTCATTCTTCATTGTTTTAATTTTTTTTTTCTTTTCATTTTTTTATTATTATTAACCTTTTTCACGCACAATATCTCACCGGCAACTATTGCAGAGAAGTGCAATCACTGGGAAAAAGTTTGCCCAGACGGGACCTGCATCCCGTCCACCTATACCTGTCCACCCAGTGACTACAAGGATTTCTCTCGCTTCAGGAGAGCCCATGGTTAGATTTGACTAATTTTTTTTTTTTTGTTATTTTCTTTTTTAACTCAAAAAAATTTTCTTTTTGATTTTTCAACAAATATATTTATTTCTTTTAAATAAAACGAGAACGATGGCATTGTCTTGTTTGCCCTCGTGCTATCATGATTTTTTATCACAATCAAAATCATTTTTTTTTTCATTTCATCATCAAATCGAAAAGTATTAAGTCAGGATGTTTTTTTTAAAGATACGAACAATTCGTTTTCTTGGACAGGGCATCCGTTTCCCCCTACGGAATGATTCAAATCTTAGTGAGTGATTCGGACCCACTCACTCTTACTCGGTTAATCAGCCAGTGATTCAGATCCATTCATTGTCTAAAAAATTTACTCACTTAATCTGACTCAAATTCATGCGGTCTTACTCGCTTAATCAACCGGGACTCAAATCCGTTCACTCGCTAACAACTCTTACTCATTGGATCGGTCAGTTCTCTCAATCTCTCTTACTCACTGAAACCCTCAGTGACTCAAACTCGCTTTCTATTATTGGCTCAATACACCAGTGGTACAAGTCCATGCACCCTATAAAGAGCTCTTACTCACTTTTGGCCCTAATGCACTCACTCCTACTCGCTTAATGAATCACTGACTCGAATCCATTTGCTCACTAACAATTCTTACTCAATTGGTCAGTGATTCAAATCCATTCACTCTCAACAGCACTCTGACTCACTCTCATTATCTCAATCTCATTAAAACTCGCTCGCTTAATCACTCAGTGACTCAAACTCATTTGCTCTCTAAAAACCCTTACTCACTTAACCTGAGTAAAACTCCCTCACTCTAATCAGTCAGTGACTCGGACACATTCACTTTCTAAAGAACTCTGATTCACTTAATCTGACTCCAATTATTCGCTTAATCAATCAGTGACTCGAACCGATTCAATCTATAGAAACTCTCAGTCGCTTAATCTGACTCAGACTCACTCCCACTAATATCAGTCAGTGCCTCGAACCCATTCACTCTCTAAAGAACTCTAATTCAAATTATTTGCTTAATCAATCAACGACTCAAACCCGTTCAATCTTTAGAAACTCTTACTCAATTAATCTATCACTTACTCAGACTTGCTCAGTTTTACTCACTTTATATGCCAGTGGAACGAACCCATTCACTCTCTAAAGCACTTTGACTCACTTTATCTCTCAGTGAATCAAACGCATTCATTCTTTCAAGCACTTTTACTCTCTTAATCAGTCAGTGACTCAAACTCACCTAATACAATGTTACCTTAATTTATTTTATTTATTTTTTATTTATTTATAGTTTTTTAGTTTTTAAATTAAATTTACAAAAAAAAAAAACATTCTGATAATTTAATTTTGCTTTTGTCTTTTTGTTGTAATTTTTTATAATTTTTTTTTTTTTTTTTTTTTTTTTTTAATTGTCTAAATCAGGATGTGCTAGTCTCGTTTTATTGTATTGTTATTTCTATTGATTTTGTTTTATATACATATATATAGTTTTTTAAATTTTTGTTCGTTTGTTTTTATTTTGAAAAGAGTTCAAGTGAAATAAATAAATTTTTAAAAAAGTTACCCATCGTTGAGAGGAAACAACTCTAATGTGTAAGATACAAAAGGTAACACCTGTGCAGTTTGTTGTAATTTATTTTAATTTTTTCACACTTACTAAAAACCTAATTTTCATTTTTGTACAAATTAATTTGTTTTGAGAGCAAAAAGAAAATAATTTTTTTTTTTTTAATTTTCTTAACCTGACAAGGGTGTAAGTTAAGTTCTTCAGGTCAGACTAGAGCATGATTTTCGATTTAACCAGACTAAAATTCATTCCGGGTTCGTTTTAATTGATCAATCGATTAACCTCCAGGCGCCGTTGCACCGATGCTGAGGATCGAACCGAGCATCGACGTCGTGAGGGTCGGAGGGGAGATCGACCTCATATGCAAAACGACCGGGCGTATCAAGGACCAGCCTCAGTGGGAGATACTCGACGGAAGCGAAGAGGCGAGGGAGTCGATGACCATACTAGGGCGGACTCTAAGGTACCGAAAATGAATAAAGGAACAAAACAAAAACAAAAATTAATTTCTTTTAAATTTAAGGATAAGCAAAGTTCATCCTATGCACGCCGGAAGGTACAGGTGCCATGCCAAGACACAAGCTGGCTACGATATCGAAGACGTCTACACTCTAGTTGTACAAGGTGAATAAAGAACCCACAAAAATTATTTAAAAAAAAAAAATTAATAATAAAAAACTTATTTTTGCAAATTTTACAATGGAATTTTTCATGGTAAGCTAACCCTAAAGTCCCTTGACCTCCCCTGCAATATAAAACATATTTCAATTTACTCATTATTAATTTTTTTTTCTCTCTCTCCCTAAAGACAATGAAATGCAAAAAGCCGCCAAAGTAAAGAGAGCAGCTGTCGGTGAGACGGTGGAGCTGGAGTGCGACCAGGGCCTCGAACCTCCGACCACCTACACTTGGATCAAAGGGCAAGGAAAACCGATGCCTAACGCCAAAGTTAGTCGAGATTGTATTATTTATTCATATTTTATATACACTGTCTCTATCCAACCCTTTGAAAAACCTCACGGACCTTTAACCACCTTAACCCAACAGCAAATTTTGCTGGTATGTGCTATGTAACAATCTTTATCCGGCCGTTTGGCAAAATATAATCACACTCTAACCAACTCAACAACAAACTATTGCGATAAATGCCATGCAACCGATTCTGTCCAGTCCTTTGGAGAAAAAAGAACTGAAAGAAAACCAGCTCTAGCCAACCCACAACTATCTTTGATCAACTGTTAGGTTATGTGTTGTTTAACCATCCATATCCAGCCCAATAACACCTGTTGTGCTACAAGCATCTAACCACTTCTGACCAAACCTATCAAACAATATGCAATTTGCCTGATATACCTCAATCACCATACAAACTATCACGATTTGTAACCATCTCCATCCAAAAATGGTGTATGGCCACCTCTAAAACTACTTCTCTCTGATACTATCTTTAGTGACTGAGATCTTTCGGTGGCCCTGATAAGAGCTGGTGTTGTTCTCTAGTGTCGAGACGATGAATCTTGGTCAGGACTGGGTGTGTGCCATTAGTAGTGGTCCATGACGGGACTCGGTGCCATGAGTCGGTTACTCTGCATTGGTTCAAGGGACTTGGGTGCAGCAGTTGGCCTGTACAGCCAAGTCGGCTGTGTTGAGAATGCAAGTGTCCTTGCTGTTGTCATTGTAAATGTCAGTGCTCCTAATGGTTGGGGAGAGCTTGTCAGATAGACGAGATTCAAGGTGTGAAGTGAGACCTTGTAAGGGAAACACGTCAGAAGTCAGTGGGGCAGTGTGCCCTTCTTCTGACTGCAGAGTGGAGGGTGAGACCATTCCACAACCAGTAGTGGTACCTAGCAGGTACTGTGGTAACTACAGCTGGCCATCACAATATCTGGCATGTGACAATCTCTATCTATCCAAATTTATTATGATATCCTTTTGTAACTACCTCTATTCAAAACTATATTGTGATATCTAGTTTTTAACCATCCCTAAAACTATCTCTATCCAAAATTATCAGTGTATCTGATGTGTAATCATCTCTTTCAAAAAAAAAAAAAAAAAAAAAACTCATATCCCTTAACTATCTCTAAAATTATCGCTATCTTTAATTATCATAGAATCTGATGTTTACACTTTGTTGTATGACCATCTCTATTCAAAAAACTACTGTGATATTTGGTCTGTATCTTTGTAACCATCTCTATAAAAAACCAATCATGACATCTGGTCTCTAATCATCTCTAAAAACTGGCATGATATCGGGTCTCTAATTATCTCTCTAATCGCTACTACAAATTCTGATGTACAAACTCTGATATTATGTTGCTGATGATACTCATTTTTTATTTTCAAAGAACCATACATTGAGGTTAGAAAAGGTGACACACGAAGATGCCGGTGAATATGTGTGCATCGCTTCGAACAACGCCATCAAAATCGACTTCCCAACCTTCCTCATAGTGAAAGGGACGATCCCCAGGTTTGACAAATCATCATACATCAAGCTGAGGAGCTTCTCGAGCTTTGCCTACTTAAAGACCGATCTATTCTTTATGGTCAAACCTGAACATCTTGATGGTGGGTGTTTTGTTGTTTTGTTGGATGTTGTTTAATTTGTTTTTTTTTTTCCTGTAGGTATGTTCTTTTACACTTCGGACTTAAAAGCGAGGGACTTCTTTTCTGTGGGACTTAAAGAAGGACGGGTCGAGGTTAGGTTCGATGTCGGGTCAGGTGAAGCAATTCTGCAGTCCAACACCATCCTGCCGCTGCACGAATGGTCCAACATTACGATAAAACGGGAAAAGAAAGAGGGCAAATTATGGGTGAACGGACGAGGCCCAGTGGTCGGCACGAGTCAGGGGCGATTCCAAGGCCTGGACCTCACGGCACCAGTGTACCTCGGATCTGTTCCTTCATTTGACAGCTTGAAACCGAACACCGGGTTCACAGAGGGTTTCAAAGGGTGCATAAGCCAGTTTAGGATGGGCAATGTCGTCGAGAGCATCGCGGAAAAGGACTCGTTGGAATGGCACAGTGTCAAGGAGTGTGAGACGTGCAGTGAAGACCTCTGTCAGAATAATGGTGCATGCCAGGAAGAGCCAAATTACCGTGGTTATAAGTGCATGTGCCCCAGAGGTTACACAGGTGCCAACTGCGAAAGGGTCGGCACTACTTGCTACGAAGGGCTCTGTGGTGACGGTGTCTGCGAGAACCTCGACTGGAGTTTCAGGTGCCATTGCAGGCTCGGATCCTACGGAGAACACTGTGAACACAAGGTCACAGTCACAGTGCCTCATTTCAAGACACACTCCCATCTCGCTTATGCTGTACCTGTCTCTGGTGGAAAGTTCTCATTTGATATGGAAATAAAACCAGAAACCCTTAATGACGCCATACTCATGTATGCCGTCGGACAGGAACCTTCAAAAGAATACGCAGTGATTGTTATGAAAGACGGATACTTACATTTCATCTTTGTGAACAAGCATAGTCCTTCAGAGTTGGTGAGCAGAACGAGGGTAAGACCAGGCGTATGGACAAGGGTGTCGGTTCACAAGAAAGACAACTTTTTGTCTCTGACTACAACGGATGACAACGTCAACCTCGACCTGAACAACTTCGATCCAATGACACTCAAGACTCTATACGTAGGAGGTTACGACTCGTTGAAAATGAAACCAGACAGGCATATCGGCGTCTATGATGGATTTGATGGATGCATCCGGCTCATGAAGCTCAATGACAGACACCTCAACCTAAAGTCTTTTGTCGGATCCAACGTGCACCAGTGCCAGGGGGAGACTCCAGGCAGGCATCTCAAGCAGGTCATCGGTGAACAGCTCTGCCCAGTCAAACCGTGCAGGAACGGCGGTATCTGCAATACCCAGAACAATAGGCAGTTCTGCGTTTGCAATGAATACTTCCAGTAATTAAATTGTTTTTTGTTTTTTTCTGCAAATTCTTGACATCAATTTTTTCCAGGGGTGATTACTGTGAAATGGAGACACCTTGTAAGATGGATCACCTCTGTAAGCCACATGGGGAGTGCAAGACACACAACGATGGGAATCCGAACTCACCTGGGTTCAAGTGCCATTGTCACTTCGGGTACAAGGGCAAGTACTGCAACGAGGTCATACACATTGAAACGAGTGCCGAGTTTGATAAAAATTCCTACATCGAACTGCCTGAGTCTTACTTACCCAGTACATATGAGGAGAAAACAGTGTCTTTCATGATGCAGACGACTTCGCCACGCGGATTGATCTTCTGGCAAGGCCGCGACCAGCACACAAGAGAACTGGAATACCTATCCATAGCTGGTCGGTACTCAAATTAAAATTAGATTTCTTGATTGAAATGTAATGGTTTTCAGTTGAGAGAGGTCATGTGGAAGTTGTGGCTCACGAGCAGACGGATCAGATGAAACTGATCTCTCTGCACAGGGTGGATGATGACAGGCCGCACAATGTCTCTGTCCTCTACGTACCGGGTGAACTTCAGCTGAACGTAGATGGTGAGACAGAAGCCACAGCGTCAACTACAACAGAACGCGATAATGACTTCTTAGGCAACGTCTTCATTGGTAAGACCTAAAAAAATTTTAACATTTTTTTAAACCATAAATAATGAATTTTGATAATAGGCGGCATGCCTGATATCGAGTTCAAGACGGGAGGGAAATTCGAGGTTGGATTTCAAGGGTGCATCGCGGCTTTCAAGTTCAACAGGAAACCACCGGTGAACTTCCAAGTGGCACAGGTAGATGCGAGGAACGTCAAACCATGCTCCAGGTAGAAAAACTTTTTAAATCCCCCGACTAATACTAATAATAAATTCGCTTACTAACAATTTCAAGCTATGACTGGGTGCCATCATCGCTGGTCTTCACAAAAAAGCCAGAGGCGCCGACGCCGCCTATGCCACCTCCCGGCAGTTCGACACTGTCGGCATACTCGTTCCTGCTCATCCTCCTCACCCAATTTCTCCTGACGATTTTCTTTTAATCGTTTTTCCTTTTAAACCATTAATTTGATTTTTTTTTAAACAAAATAATTTTATGTTTGAAAAGTTTGCGGGTCAACGGATTTGTAAGTCGTTCTAGGCCATTCTGGTACATCAGGCTTAACGGTTTCTACCAGTCGAACACATCTTGGAGTTTCACCATCTCAAATTACCCGGAAGATCTGGTGTATAACAATCTTAAATCACATCTTTCCAAGGTGATGGCGGTCATGGTCTCGCGACCATCACTAACCATGACCATATTATAATGTCCAAATGTTTACCCATGCACAACTGATCCTAACCAATGTTAATCACCGCAGATCATCTCAAACCACCTCTGCCTAACCTTTACTAACCACGCCAAGCCGACTTAACCCGTATCAAACTACCATTAACCACTATAACCTAACCTTATCCATCTTCAACCACCCCAGCCGAACCCACCATTAACCACTACAACCTAACCTTATCCATCTTCAATCACCCCAGCCAAACCCACCATTAACCACTA
>CM077110.1:4692275-4704011 GCA_039619505.1 Cimex hemipterus | reverse complement strand
TTTGATTAAAGAACATTGCTTTAAAGTAACTAGTTTCTTTTTTTTTTTTGTTTAATACCAAAATCCTGCATTATTTTCCGGACAACCCAATAACTACACCATACCAACCCAACCAACAAACACTACATTTACCACCTCAATTAACCCAACTTTGACCACACATGACCCTACCTTAACCATATCTAACCACCCCAACCCAACTTTATTGACACCATACCAAACCACCCAAATCCAACCTTGAACCCTGCAAATCACCCCAACCCAACCATTTCAAGCCACCCCACCAATACTACTTTTACCACCCCAATCAACCCCAATTTTAACCAAACTACCTCGACCTTACCTTAACCATACCAAACCACCCCAACACAATCATTTTCAACCACCCTACACAAAGCTTAACCATAGCAACCCCCCCCCCCAGCTCAACCTTAACCATCCCCAACCAAACACCTAAACAATATCAGCCATACCTCCCCTATTCTTTTCCTGTCCCGCAAGCTGTGCTTTCTAATTTGGTGGAAAAATTTTCAAACTGTAAACTATAACTAACCACACCAACCCAACTTAAACTACCTCAATCCTACCATGACCAGCCTACACTGGAGGGCACAAATAAACTAATCCTTGAAGACCCGGAGGGGAAAAAAAAATGGGCAAAATTACCCTGCAAAAATATAAATTATGATTTTACTAAACTACAATACTATTCTTCTACTTACCACAGACAAATTTTCTCACCCTGTTCTTTAGATTGCGCTAAAGAGGAAATGGCATAAAACAAACACAGAAATGGGGAAAAAAGAGGGGTGTAAAAAAAAACATATAACACAATATACACACTTTTATTTACTTTTTCTCTCCCCTCTCGTCTTTCTTTAAACTATACATAACTAATTCCTACCCATTATTGTATTAAATTAAAATCAGACAATTCGGCATGAGGGCAGAAGTAAAAAATACATTATAATAAAGCTATAGAAAATAAGTAACAAAATTGTTTTTTCCCCTAAACTGTTGAAATGTATAAAATTGTGTAGTGGGAAATATTTACATATATGTATATACATACTTTATATATGCCAGAATATATAAAGCATATTCCCTGATGCGTTAAACGCTCTGAGGCTGTCAATTTTTTTTTTTTTTTTTTTTATTTTTTATTGGGTAAGAAATTTCAGGTACGTAAAAAATAGGAGGCATGTGTGCGGTATAAATTATATATACGTATAGAATACAATACACATACACGCGTTTATATAAAGAGTCCACAGTTTTATAAAACTGGGATGCAATTCTTTTTTTTAATTTTTTTTTTTTTTTAAACCCACAACACTACAAAGACAATTACGATTGAATATGTCAATCGTAATTATTTTTTTTTAAATCTATATTACAATATTTAATATATTGTAATATATTAATTTCATATACAATAAATATGTTTTTTCCCCATATAAATGGAAATAATTATAAATACATATCGTTGTTTCTGCATTTGCTCCAGACAAAAGTCTGGATTTTTTTTTTTTTTTTTTTTTTTTTTTTTTTTTTTTTTTTTTTTTTTAAACCTTGGCCCTGATTAGCGCTTGCGTCTGCAGATGCGCTTGTGCTCACCTTGCCAGTGTAGCTGCTGACATTCAGTGCTGCAATATGCCGTGTTCCAACAGCAGTGGTAAATCGCCTCCTGCTCGCAGTTGTAGCACTTTTCGAGAGAGAGAGAGAAGACAGAAAAAAGAAGAAGAGAAATTTTTAAAATTAAAAAACCATAATTACATTAAATTAATTAATTTTTTTAAAAAGCCGCATTCTTCCCATTATCCTTCCAGAACGCGAACTCCACAAAAGGCTCTGGTGAGGTTTACTTTTTGACTAGACCGGACTGGTGGTAGACCTTAAAAATGACAAGCAGCAAAGAGGATTCAGATGGGACAAAACCGGCAAACTCGTAAAGAAACTGGAATGGACTCACAAAATTGCTGTAGAAATGATAGTCAACAGCCAAATTACAAAAAGACAAACAGGCTTTGGCATAAAATGGCCAAATAAGTTCCTACCGAGAATGCTCCAAACTGGAAATTGTCTGAAAGCAGTTAAAACCACACAGATCGGTTGTTTATTTAAAGGTTATCATTCTAGGATCCTATCAGCATGACTGCCTTGAACGAACAGTATCGAACAAACACTACAGATCCAGATCGGTAGTGAACTCATCAATCCTAACCGGACTGCCATGAATGAACAGTAATGATCCGGATCAGTAGTGAACCATCAAATCCGAGCAGGGTAGCTACGAATGACCAATAATGATCCAGATCAGTAGTGAACCCATCAATCATGGTAGGGCATCCATGAATGACCAATAATGATCCGGATCAGTAGTGAACCCATCAATCACAATAGGGCATCCATGAATGACCAATAATGATCCGGATCAGTAGTGAATTCATCAATCCTAACAGGGCTGCCATGAATGAACAATAATGATCCAGATCAGTAGTGAGCTGTTAAACCATAGCAGAACTGTTAATGAACAGATTCATGTTGCTACAACATAGCAGTTTTTATGAAATGAAGGTTGCATAGAAAAATTAGTGTCACAAACAGGGCTTGAACCTTTAGATGAAAGCCGAGGGTCAAAAGGATTCGAGTCCCACTTGTAACCCCAATTTTTTCTTCTTTATTACCATCTTTTCATAAAAATTGGCAATAATAATAGTAAACAGATCTGATTCAATCCTAACAGGACTGCCATGAATGAACAATAATCATCTGGATCAGTAGTGTACCAATCAATCCTAACAGGATTTTCTTGAATAATCTAAGCAAAGCTGGCTTGAATAAAAAAGAATGACCTGAAACAGTAGTGAACCTTTAAATCCTTGCAGATTGGTCATGAATGAACAACAAATCTGGATCAGTAGTGCTCAGTCAAAGCAGTATCATGAATGAACAATCAATCATTAACAGCTAAATTCTAGCAGTACTGTCATCATTGAATTGAAGGACTGATCCAGATCAGTATCAAACTGCTAAATCCCTGTAGGGCTGTCACAAATGAAAAGAATGAACTGGATCAGTAGTGAATGACTTTATTCTAACAGGCCTATCTCCTTGGAATTGACTTGGAATGATCAATGCAAGTTTGTAAATCCTAGCAGAACAGTGGACAAGTGCTGACATGGATCAATAATTAACCTCTAAATTGTAGCAGTAGTTATGATTGAGCAATACTGATCTGACTCAGTAGTGGCTAATAGCTCTTGGAAGACAAGGTTACTTGAAAATTGGGGTTCCATGGCAAGGTATGGAATGATATGAACACTGTCCAACGAGCCAAAAAAAAAAAAAAAAAAAAAATTGGGTTCTTTTCGCCCTAGGGACAAACATCCACAACTAGACGCACCAACATGGTAAAAATTGGAACTCAAAAAATGATTCAGAAGAAAAGAAGAAAACTCCTGGAGATTCAGGGCGAGCTACCAGATGTATAAATCTCTCAAAAAGTAAAGCAGACTCCTTATAGAATACAGGATGTGAAGAAAGCAATAAGGCTTTAAAATAATTATATCCTAAAGACGAGCAAAATTGGGCAGAAGCCGTCTTTGATAAGAAAAACCATAGAGATCAATTCATTTGAACGCAAAGCCTTAGCCTAAATACGGTATCGCCACTTTGGTGATGATCTCCTGCCAAAAGAAATGCACAAAGAAGCACCGAAGAAAGTGCTTCAAATCTTGTACGGAAAAGTGGCTTTCCAAGGGTAGTTACAACTTATGTGGCTGACAAAATTCAACTTACCCATTGTTTCTTTTTGACAATGGCGATTTCCTGGCTGTGTCGTTGTTTCAACTCCTTGATCTGTTCCACATGAAGCGCTTTGAGCTTGTCGAGCTCCTCTCGCAGTTTCGCTATGAGCTCTTTGTTCGCTCTGTCTTTCTTCGAGTCGTGTTTGGTCTGAGTGCCGAAACTGCGCACCTGCGGCTCCATGCACGACGAGCTCACGATTTCCTCTTCGTTTTTCTAAAAACGGGAGGGAAAAAAACATATTGAACGTGTCGACGTTTAGCCTTTAATTGACCTACGGTTGAAATCGGCGACATTGCAGTCTTCGATAGGTCGTTTTGACCGGGCGCGACCTCCGGTTGAATAACGTCCGTTTTATCTTCTTTTTCATCCTTAACTTTCGACTCGTCGTCGGGCTTTTTCTCCTCGATTTCATCTTTCTTCTCGACAGTCTCAACTGGTTTTTTAGGCGGCCTGCCCCGTTTTTCTATCGAATAAAAAAAAAAAAAAAACAATTTAATAGTTTTTGTTTCGTTTTGGGAAAGAAATTAGTACTTTTTGGTGGTGTTTCATCAAGGGATTTGTTTATGGGAGGCCGTCCTCGCTTTTTGACGGGTTGCTCTTTTTTGCTCGTCCTGGGCGTATCGTCAGCATCTGTATCATCGACGCTGCTGTCCTCATCGGAGCCTTTCCTCCTCTGCCTCTTGACAGGGTTCGAGGCTTTCTTCGGTTTCTCACTTACGGATACTTTTTCATTCTTGTCTGAATCTTCGCTCTAAAAATAAAATTATTATGGTAATTTTTTTTTTAATTTTTTTTTTTTTTTCAAGATTTAACTTACATCGCTCGACGATGACGATTCGTAAGTTCCCTCTTCAAGGCGTTTTAAAAGTTCCTGGTGCTTTTTAAGCTCCTCGCATGCCCTGTTCCAACTCGACGTCCTTTTAGTTATTTCCAGGCTGTTCATGCTCGTCGTAATCGGAAGGACATTACACCTATCTACGGTCGCCCTTTGGTGAGGGTTGCCGAAGAACCAAACCTCCACTTTATCACTGCCGTGCTCTTTGATCACCTGAAAATTTTCAAAATTAGAATTGATTTGGTATTAAGACGATTATATGATATTTTTTAAATTGTATTCATAACAGAAAAATTCTAAATTTTGAGAGATTAAATGTTAATCCTTACGCTGGTGACAGATGAATTTTATTAAATTAAGTACATGCTGCTTAAAGCTCATTTACAAGGGGCAAATTTTCTTTTAGAGCCGTATCTGCCACTATTTTCAGAGACAGAAACTGTGGAAACTCATAAAAATTCAGGTTCTGATTTTGTTAGCTCATTCGCTCCCTAATAATTCTTACTCACCGATTCAGTCATTGACACAAACTCAATCATTCCTACACCCTGAATTGGATGGTGTCTCAAGCTCCTTCATTCTCACCCACTGAATCAGGGGTCAACTCAAACTCATTCACTCGAACTCACTGAAGTGGATGGTGACACAAACTCTTACTCGGGCAATGACTCAAACTAATTCATCATTCAAGCTCACCCAATCGGACGGTGACTCAAACTCATTCACTCGAACTCACTGATTCAGTCAGTGACTCAAATTCACTTTCTTTTATTCGCTCCATGTACCGGCGGTTCAAATCTGTGCATTCTCTAAAGAGCTCTTACTCGCATATTGTGGCTCGAACTCGCTCTTACTCATTTAATAAATAAAAGAAAGTGACTGAAACCCAAAAATGGAGGCAGACCATTGGATAAACAAAAATTCACAGACAGTAAATATTTTTTCTAAAAATTATTAAAAACCTTGGCTGGCCAGTATTGAGACCCTTTTTCCTTTGCGTAGACGAGTTCGTGCGGAGGACGGCACACGGCTGTAAACTTCCTCCTTGGTAAGCCTTTAATAGCGCCTGTCGTTTGGTAGCACGTGTGGCACGTCTGCATTTGTACGATTTCGGACAAACAGTCGCGCAACATCTGTCTCGCCGTGTCTGCCAGGTCACTATGAACTATTCAATATATTCATTAAAATATACATACATATATAAACAACAACAAAAATACCTCCTTGGAAGATTACTATGTTGTGAACAATTGTGGCTGCGTCAGAGGAGAACTCGTTCAAATTCTCATAGCCGGCCATTTTAGCCCGGGCAGCCATCCGGCCAATGTCACATGGACGATGGATCAGGAAGGATACGCGCCATGCCTCAGAGCCAATGTCGATCTGTGCACCCGGAGCGCCAATTGTTATTGAACGCTGGAGGAACTCGGATGAATTTATCAAAGAACCGTACTAAAATCAAAATAATTAACTTTGTTTTTAATTTTATTTTTTTATTGTCTCTCTTTAAAAAAAAAATAAAAATAAAAATACATACCTTGTCTCGAAGCACTCGGCTGACCATCATTAAAAGCTTGTTGAGCTGGCTTTGTTTTATGTTTGGAAGAGAATTATCAACTTCTGACGCCTGATGGGAAAAGGAAAAATAAATAAAACGCACTCAAAACTCAAGATAAAAAAAAATCACCTGACAAACGCTGCATTTGAATTTCTGCTTGCTTCCCAGCAAGTTGTTTATGCATGACAAGTGATAGACGCGATGGCATACGCCGCACGGTATGACATCTCCCCCGGTATGGCACTCAGAGCAATACCAGTCATGTTTATCATGTTTAGGCTGCAAAAAAATTTGGGTCAATTTGTTTATTTTGTAATTTTCTTTTCTTTTTCTATACCGGAGCGTCTGGCAGCTTGTAGCCCTCTTGTTCCACTCCTACTTTGGAACCTTTATTACCCTTTCGCTTTGTAATGAGCAAAAGTCCATCACGGACACAGTAGTCCAACTGGCTTACAACCTCCTCTGGAGAGAGAAAAAAAAAAAACAAAGTTAGAACAGCCAGATTTGAAATGATTAATAATACAAACCTTCGCTGACTGAATGAACGCGGCTCATGTACTTGGCGATGCGTTCCACGTTTGGGACTTGTCGCTGGTACCGAATGACCTTGACCGCATCCCAGAGTTGCTGGACGACCTGGGGGCACGACATACGCCTACGGTTCATCGAGTTCAACAGTCTGGAGAAAGTGGGACATTAAAAAAAAAAAAAAAAAATTAGTATTTCTAGGATTTGGCGGTTCAATACTGATCAGGATCAGTATTGCTCATTCATAAACATGTTGCTAGGATTTAACAGTTCCTTTCTGATTCAGATCAGTACTATTCATTCAAGACAGTTCTGCTACAATTTAGTAGTTCACTAATGATCCAGGGCAGTACCGATCAATGTTCATTCATGACAGTCCTGGTAAGATTTATCATTTCGCCACTGATCCAAATCAGTATGTCCAATACAAAAGCAGAAAGATTTGCAAAAAAAAAATTAAAAATAATAAAACCATGTTAAAAAGACTCACTTGTTTGAAAATTTGACCATAAATGAATTTTTTTTTATTTTTTAAATTGGTTAATGTCTAAGAGGGGGTTTACAGGTTTATAAACAACCATATTTAGCTAGGTCACCATCCAAAATTCGCAACAACCCGAGTCTTGGCAAAATTGTAAAACCAGCCTGTACCAGGTTAGAGTCAGAGGGTACACAAAAGCTGTTTTGCATTCAGCCTTAGGTCTAGTTCAACAGAGGGATCATCCGAGTCACTGATGGTTTTCCTTCCGAGGAACTGGTCGCCCTATTATTCCAATGATCCACTACTGATACGGATCAGTATTGTTCAAGACAATACTGCTAGGATTTGTCAATTCACCACTGACCTGATTCATGGCAGTCATGCTACATTGTGCGGTTCAGTACTGATCTAGTTCAGTACTGTTCATTCCAGACGATCCTCCTAAGATTGAGCAGTACACTGCTGATCCAGATCAGTACTGTTTAATCATGACACTTCTGCTAGAAGATAGCGTCTGAAGAAGTCTCTACTGGTCCAGGTCAGTGTTTTCATTTCCTTTTTTTACCCGTATAACCTGGAAGTTACTTTATAGTAAACCATGTCTTTTCCTAGAGTAATTTAGATGTAAACAGATTAGTCTCTAGCATTTATAGCTGTCCTACAGTCTCTCTGTACTCAACGATGAATCGGGGTACATGACCGGGCTGTGCTGCAGACCGTGGTTTAGTCAGAGCGTTGGTGGTTCTCAGTCCATCGATATTCTATATTCCGAGGTTCTACTGTGTACACTTCATTTTCTTTTATAGAAGTTTAAGACTGGAAAATTTTGCCTGACAGGAGGGAACGATAAGATAACAATATAGGCGGTCAAGAATTTGGTAGTAAATATAGATTTGGACTATTTTTGACTGATTGGATCAACTACTGACTAAGAAACTGGAATAGAACAAATTGACAGTCCTGGAATTATGTTGTCGAAAAATATACATAATAAAATATTGAACAAATAACACAAATAAAAACCGACATACTGTTTGTTCATCTTGAAATATGCCTGTGTTCCTTGAGGGGCAGGTCGTCGAGAGGCGGTCGGGCCCGATTTCCCGAAAGGGAGAACGGGACGAAAACAGCGGAACAGGGGCCGGAGCTTAAAAAGCACTCGAAGCAAGATGGTGACCGTCTAGGGACGCCACGGCGAGCGCTACGGGACGGACGTTATCAGCTTAGCCGACCCGTAAATGGGCAGACGACGATTTCAAAAAGTGCCCGCCTATTTACGAAATTATGATCTCAAATAGGCTGAGGAGAAGGAAAAAGGGGAATTCAACCTTCAAGCGGGGTTCACTACTGATCCGGATCATTACTGGTCATTCATGGCTGTCCTGCTAGGATTTGGCGGTTCATTAAACGGTTAAGCAGTGTTCATTCATGGCAGTCCCTGTTAGGATTGATGAATTCACTACTGATCCGGATCATTATTGGTCATTCATGGCAGTCTTGCTAGGATTTGGCGGTTCATTAAACGGTTAAGTAGTGTTCATTCATGGCAGTCCATGTTAGGATTGATGGGTTCACTACTGATCCGGATCATTATTGGTCATTCATGGCCGTCCTGCTAGGATTTGGCGGTTCATTAAACGGTTAAGCAGTGTTCATTCATGGCAGTCCATGTTAGGATTGATGAATTCACTACTGATCCGGATCATGATTGGTCATTCATGGCCGTCCTGCTAGGATCGATAAGTTCACTACTGATCCGGGCCATTCTTTTCTTTCAAGACAGTCTTACTACACTGGCAGACAGTCATTTACTATTTAACAGTTCGTTACTGATCCGGATCATTCTTTTTATCGAAGGCAGTCCAACTTGGATTTAGCTAGTTCGCTACTGATCAGAACTATTCAATCGTGGCAGTACTGCTAGACTTTAACTGTTCATTCATGATAGCATTGCTTCGATTTTTCACTACTGATCCAGATTTGTTATGTCCAATCATGACAGTTCGACTAGGATTTGGCTGTTCACTACTGCTCCGGATCATTCTACCAATTCAAGCCAGTCTTGCTTATGTTGTACGGTTCACTACTGATCTAGATCTTTAGTATTCTTTCAATTTTCTGCTAGGATGTAGTGGCTTTTCCGGATCTTTATCAGCACAGTTCACTCATGGCAGTACTAACAAGATTTATTAGTTCACTACTGATTCAAATCTTTATTGTTCATTCATGGCCATCCTGCTAGGACTTAGCAGTTCTCAGTTGATTCGGGTTAGTACTATTATTCATACTAATTGCTTTAAATTAGTCGAAATCGTGAGGTTAGCAACAATCCCTAAATCCAGCAGAAGAATGAATAACAAAGATCAGGGTCTGTAGTGAGTTAAGAAATCCTATACACTAATGCGACTGAACTGTGATAATGTGTACCAGCACTGAACCGCCAAATGCTATGAGAACCGTCATGTCTGATCAGTTTTGTTGCGGATCCGGATCAGTAGTGTGCTAATAAATCCTAGCTGGACAGCCATGAGTAAACAATAACGATCCAGATCAGTAGCGACCGCTAAATTCTATCAAGTCAGGAATGATCAATACTGATCACTAGACTGATTATTTATCGATTTGTTTTCCCCTATCGAGTATCGAGGAGGTTATAGGATCGAAATGACTGGGTTCCTTTTGAAGTTTGAACTTTGAAGACTCCTTCCTATTTGAACTTGTTGATTTGTCATTCTACCCTTTAAATGTTTAAGAAATTGATTTATTAAAACAAATTAATTTATAAATTTCGAAGACTCGTTCCGCTCGGCCTTTCCCTCAGAATCGTTTCAAACCGGGTTGAAAAAGAAAACAGTTCAGAGAACAAATGGAGTCGGAGTCGGGCCAGGAGTGCGGTGAGCTTTTCCTGTTTATTTTAAAATAATTTTAAACAAATTTTTAATGTGAATTTTGATTTGATTTGAACTGTCCTCACATTAGGACCTCTTGGGAAACATAAATACAACAAACAATTAAACGCCGGTTTTCTTGCTAATTTTTGATACAATCGAGTACTTGAATTTATCGAATAAATCAAACCACCTTTGTGGCAAATTTGGGCCGAATTTCAGAGAAAAAAAGGCTTGGTCGGAATGGTGCATTTCGTTTTCGATAAGTATGAGCGATCAAACTCTCCCGATTAAAAAAAAAAAAAAAACCTGTCACGAAGAGAACCTGACACGGTTCTCACTTCGATTTTGATCAGTATTTTAGGAGACAGCTATAAATTATAGAATATCCCAGATACATCAGGGCTGTTTAGAATTAACATTACTTATGTGGATCAGCAGTGACCGGTGAAATCCTAGTATGACTGTCTTGAATGACAAACATAGATTTTGATCAGTAGTGAACTCATCAATCCTAACAGGGCATCCATGAATGACCAGTAATGATCCGGATCAGTAGTGAACCACCAAATCCTAGCAGGACAGCCAGTAATGACCAAAATGATCTGGATCAGCGGTGAATCCCAGTAGTACTGTGTTGAATGAATACTAGTCATTACTGATCTGGTGCTGTTGTAAGCTGCTAAATTGTAATCGTACAGCATACAATGACTCAATACAGATCCGGATCAGTAGTGAACTTCTAAATCCTAGCAGTGCTGTCTTGAATGAAAAGAATGATATAGATCAGTCTAATCCCTTGTTAGTCAGCTTTGAACGTATTGTGCTCATCCAGAGCAATAGTGAACAGCTAAATCTTAGCGGGTCAGTATGATTCAACAATAGTGAATCACTTAATCATAGGACGGTCATGGATGAACAATACAGATCCGAATTAGTAGTGATAACTTAATTGTTAACAGACTAATCATGACTTAACAATATACACTGGTAATCATAATTAGGTTTCTTTGAATGAACTTTGCTGATCCGGATCAGTGGAAAAAGTCGAAATCTTAGCAAGTCAGTCGTGACTCAAAAATACAAATCTGGATCAGTAGTGAACTTCCAAATCCTAGCTTGACTGTCTTGAATGACCAACACAGATTTTGATCAATACAGAACCATTAAATCCTCACAGTAATGCCACAAATGAATGAATGAAATGATTAGTAGTGAATTCATCAATCCTAACCGGACTGCCATGAATGACCAATAATGATCCGGATCAGTAGTGAATTCATCAATCCTAACAAGGCGGCCATGAATGAACAATAATGATCCGGATCAGCAGTGAGCTGTTAAATCATAGCAGGACTGTTAATGAACAGATTCATGTTGCTAAAACATATCAGTTTTTATGCAATGAAGGTTGCATAGAAAAATTAGTGTCACAAACAGGGCTTGAACCTTTAGATGAAAGCCGAGGGTCAAAAGGATTCGAGTCCCACTTGTAACCCTAATTTTTTCTTCTTTACCATCTTTTCATAAAAATTGGCAATAATAATATTGGGTTGTCCGGAAAATAATGCAGGATTTTGGTATTAAACAAAAAAAAAAGAAACTAGTTACTTTAAAGCAATGTTCTTTAATCAAA
>CM077110.1:4681238-4691875 GCA_039619505.1 Cimex hemipterus | reverse complement strand
AATAAGTGTTGACATTCATACAAATGAGTAATCCTGTAAACGTAAACAGAATATTTTATATAGATTTTTTTTAATGAAAACTTAAAATCCTGCATTATTTTCCGGACAACCCAATAGTAAACAGATCTGATTCAATCCTAACAGGACTGCCATGAATGAACAATAATCATCCGGATCAGTAGTGTACCAATCAATCCTAACAGGATTTTCTTGAATAATCTAAGCAAAGCTGGCTTGAATAAAAAAGAATGACCCGAAACAGTAGTGAACCTTTAAATCCTTGCAGATTGGTCATGAATGAACAACAAATCTGGATCAGTAGTGAACCATCAAATCCTAACCGGACTGCCATGAATGACCAATAATGATCCGGATCAGTGGTGAACACATCAATCCTAACAAGGCGGCCATGAATGAACAATAATGATCCGGATCAGCAGTGAGCTGTTAAATCATAGCAGGACTGTTAATGAACAGATTCATGTTGCTAAAACATATCAGTTTTTATGCAATGAAGGTTGCATAGAAAAATTAGTATCACAAACAGGGCTTGAACCTTCGGTTGAAAGGTCAAGGATTCGAGTCCCACTTGTAACACTAATTTTTTCTTCTTTACCATCTTTTCAAAAAAATTGGCAATAATAATAGTTAACAGATATCTGATTCAATCCTAACAGGACCGCCGTGATTGAACTGTGCTCATACAGATCAGTTTACCCCTCAATCGTAGTAGAACTGTCTTGAATGAATAATACAAATCAGAAAAATGAGACAAAAACTGGCATCCCATATCGAACCACCCTATGTTATAAAATATGAATATGCTTGAACAAATATGCGAGGGTTGAATTTAATTTTTATCATTTTAAAAGTGACTGATTTAATTTAAATTTTTCTCTTTTCAGCCATCCTCGAAAGGATGTTTCTCAGCATTGTCATGACTGAGACGGATGAACAGTTTGAAACCTGCTTACACAAATTCTTGCCGTACATATTAAAAAAATCTGGCAGCCCGCACACAGACGTGCGCACTAAGGTCGTCGAAGTGCTGTCACACGTGTCAAAACGCGTACGCGGGACCAAGAGCATCGTCTTGCCAGTTGAGACACTCCTGAACATTTACGCCGACCCAAATGCCTCTTCATTTCAAACTGTAAGTTATTAAGAAATTATTTAAATTAAAGAGTTCCTTAAAATAAAAATAAAAAATACAAATTTGTCTCAGATCGTCTGATTTGCTAAGCATTTTGTCATCTTAGTCAGTGTACAAACCAGATGACAATCAATATTTAATCAACTTTCCTGAATATTTCGACTTGAATAATTCATCTATTTATTTTACAGAACTTCACAATCATCTACATCAAAATGGGCTTTCAAAGACTAAAGCATGATGAGAGGGTCAAGTTTCTCCCGCAGTTAATCCAAATTTGTAAAAACCGCCCGGTGCAACATCAAGAAAGGTATTCGTCTTGTACACACACTGTTTAAAACAAAAATAAATAAAAAAAATTTTTTTCTTAATTTTCAGCTTTTGCCTTCTCTTCTTGACAAATCTTAAAAACTACCCATATCCAAAAGACAGGACAGAAAGGGCGAATATATTCAACCTCAAGGAGCTTCCTCATATAAGAAAGCTCATTTTGGACATAATTATGGATGTTATGCTTTTCCCTTATGGGTTCGTTTTAAATTATAAACCGTCTACTTCTAGTCAAAAATTACATTTTTCAAAATTTCAGCTGTACAGGTCAGGACAACCTGACCAACATATCCGTTGACTCTTTCAACCGTTTGACAAGGGATGACCTCGTGGAGCTGAATGGGGATTATTTCGAGCAGGTATTCTTTGATTTATCCTGATAAACTGGTTCATTATTGATCCAAATCATTCTTGACTATACTGCTAGGATTTAGCAATTCAGTACTGATCCGAATCCGTACTTCTCATACATGAAATCAAGAGTGGGATTGAGCAGTTCACTTCTGATCCAGATCGTTTCTGGTAAATGAGACATTATTGGTAGGATCAGTTCACCACTGATCCGGATCTGTACTGCTCATGACATCCTACTATGGATTTAGTGGTTCATTCCGGATCCGTATTGTTCACTTATGACAGTACTACCAGATTTATCAATTCACTACTGATCTGGATCTGTACTCTTCTTTCATGGTAGTACCGCTAGGATTTAGTGGTTCATTCCTGAACTGGATCAGTATTGTTCATTCATAACTAATGTTATGATGTAGTGGTACACTACTGATCTGGATCTAAATTGTTCTTTCGAGACAGTCCCGCTAGTATTTTGCGGTATACTACTGATCCAGATCTGTATTATTCTTTCAAGTTATTTTGTTATTCTATTTGATATTTATTTGATTTTGCATATATGTTTAAATAATCATGTTTTACTTTGCAGTTTAAAATTACTCTTGTTCAATTTTTGGGCATGCTGGATTCAACAGACGTGTACCCTCATCTTGTAGTTGCATCTGCTGATGACAGGTCGGCAGTAAGTGAACTGGCCGAAAGCCAGCTAAAACAATTGCCGTAAGTTTTTTTCACTTTTAAGCTTTCTTGTCTATTTTTTCCCCCTTTATTTATTTTACTCGTTTTAGTGATATAAATTATAATGATTTAAATATCGTCGCACCGTTGTACGCCCTTTTTTTAAAAGTGGGCACCAACGGATCGACGATCACCTCGTTGAACCCGAGGACGCGTCTCAAACTTCTCCAGAACATGAGCCGATTCCAGGCAGTAGTCTGGCCGGCGGCGATGAGGGTGCTCTTCGAATCCCTCTACGGAAGCTTTACAACTCCCAAGCTGAGAAACCACGCCCTCAACTTCGCTTCGTCCATGATTAGAAAGTAAATGCGAGTAGGTCAACGCGATTTAAGAAAAGAAAAAAAATTACTTATTTTTTCTCTTCCCCCCCCCCTTTTTTTTTTTTTTAAGTCTTTCCCAGGATAGAATCGAACAGGTCTGGCCAGTACTGCTCAACGCCGGGATCATGAAGCTGCTCGAAGAGGAGATGGACAGGAAGAATAAAATTCTAGCCCTGCAGATACTGCCATTGCTCATTCTCAAATGTTCCGACCTAGCTAAAAAAGACCTCTCTCCCATCGAGTTTGTGTTCAGCACGATTGAAAATGTAAAAAATACAAAAATCTAAATCAGATTTATATTCATAATTTGATTTTTTTTTTTTTTTTTTTTTTTTAAGGAGGAAGATCCAGACCTGACCAGCGCTGCTCGTGATGCTGCTTATTCTATGGCCAGAGGATACAAGGGGATTACGCCCGATCAGGAAAAACTACTGTATTCGCTCCTGACTACGAAACTGTTCCCGCTTTCCAGCGTCAAAAGTGTGACGGGGCAGCAGCTGGAAGGAATGCGTGCTTCTAGAATGGCCGCAGTGCGCTTCATATCTGAAGCTTGTAGCCACAGCCCGCTTAAAGTTTACACACTTCTCAATGCAACAGTTTTAGGGTAAAATATGACCTTTTTTTTTTTTTAACTCTCTAAGTGTGTAATTTTTTTTTTTTTTTTTCTAAAGGGATGAAGACTCATGTGCAGAAGCAACGAAGGCTCTTTATCTAACGACCAAGTCGAAAAGGTGCGAACAAGAAGAGTTTGTATCCAGTCTCGTCGAATTCGATAAACTTCTGACCCTGGTGCTCGCCAAGGAAAAGATTACACCGCATAGTTTCGCCGTTTTGAATGCAGTAAGACAAAACACGACAATGAAAAGAATACAGAGACGATAAATCAATTTTTTTTTTCAGATTGTTAATTACTTGAGATTGAGTCTTGCCAAGGAGACGTCCCAAGTCGGCGAGCTCTCAGCGGTGATACACCCTTCAGAGGCAAGCCCTCTCGTGAGAAAAAAGCTCGAAAATTGTAATTCAGCGGATCCAGAACTTTTACCGTCGTACCTCAATCTCCTGGTCAAATCCCTACAAACGGAACCAGGTTCGTTTTGCACTTATTTCTTCCAGCATTTGTTTAATTGATTGATTTTACCGCAGGTGTGCCTTGTTTGTCCGCAATTTTCGAACTCGTCGGATGCCTACCTGAAGTCCTTTCGAACCATCTTTTGAACAAATTACACACATTTTTGGTAATTAACAAAATGTTCTCTTTTTTTCTTCTTCTTCTTTTTTCTTCTTCCCCCTGCAGTGTGATGTATCTTTAATTTCTTCATTACCAATCAACACTGGGTTAGCAGAAAACGTCCACGAATTAAGAATTTATTAGCTAGTCATGGCAGACCAATATAGTGAGGCTAGGCAGACTGAAAATAATCAGTAATGACCAAGTTATCATAACCTTAGCAAAATTGGCTAGAAGACAATGATAGAACAAAGATCAAGAGATAAAATAAGCTTGTAAAAAAATATTTTAAAAAAAACCACTCCATATGATGGCTTATCCACAGTACTGTAATAATTTACAATGAGCAAGTTATCTAAGATCCAGTTCAGTAGAGAACCACTAAATCCTCGCAGGACTGTCTTGAATGAACACTACGGATCAAAATGACGAGGTTATTTAGACGCACGGCCTTATCGAATGTTATTCTCAAGATAGGAGCGACACCTCTGCAAACAAGTGGTCCGTTAATCCTGTCAGGTTTGGTGTAGAAGCTACTTATCCACAGACTGTGATTTCTCTCCTTGCCCCTTCCAAGGTTGTTGGTCGTAATCTACCCGACCGTGTGCCACATTGCTACTGGAAAGCTGCTCGGCACTGAAATGCATCAGTTGACTAACCTGCTATACTATCTAGATAAAGATCGCACTTTCTCTCCCAGAGTGTTGGGGATCCACTAGAGCCAGAACTGCCTGATCCACTCTAGTCGTGGAACAACCTCTTAGAGAAACACTTCCTTGGTACAGGAAGCACATAAAAGCTCTACCAAACAGCAGGCTCTACTCTAAGTACCCATCAGGGGTCTTATTAGTGGGCCCCTAAGAGTTCATTACCATATAGCACTTCTTATATTCTGTTGTTTGGGCAGCAATTTTTTCTTTGCAGACAGGATCTAATTCACTAACTCGTCTATGCTACTGGTACAGCACTCTCTGTCCACCTGCTGATGGATAGCCATCACGGCCTGTGCTTAAGAGAGTTCTTGGTCCTTGGAAGGTGTTAAGAAAATATGCCGTGGGAACCGGATTGACAAGAGGAAAGGGATGAGAACGCCCCATCCTGAGCCTAACATACCACCTTTTGTCACTGTGATTACTAAAGTATTGAAGTTGGGGGATCCCTTTGGGTGGACGAAAAAAGTGAGAATGATTGTTCAAGACGAACAAGTCCTCTCCCACCACCATAGATTAATTCAGAGATTGTTTGTCGTTTGATAATTCCACAGATATAGATCATTAGATCCTTCAATCCTGGCAAGACTATCATGAAATGTTCTGGATCAGTAATGAACCAACAAATCCTCGTAGTACTGTCTTGAAGGAACAATACAGATTCAGATCAGTAGTGAACCACTAAATCCTCGCAGGACTGTCTTGAATGTGCTACTCATCAAGAACAGTAATGTTATACATGAACTTTTTATAAGCAGACCAGAATGATTGGTAGTGTAGATGATAGTATTGGTAGTTTTTTTTCTCCCTCTATATTGTTAATAGTTTCTTAAATAATTTTTTATTACATAAATGGTTTGTGCAGGAACTCGTCACCACTCATACAAGGGAGGATGTGAGAATTTTATGCGCCAAGATCTCGGCATTAATCACCCCTGGGGATCTAGCGCCGAAAACCCTTCAGAAATGCGTTGAAAACATAAGAACCGGGGGGAAAGACATCGAGAAGATTCACGGATCGATCTACCTCTTCGGCTTCATCGCCGCCAGGCACGGCGGCGCGACAAAAGAGGGAGTGAATGCTCTAATCGAATTTCTGACTCATTCCTACTTGCAAAATGCCACTGTCTCTTCCCTCGGCCACGCCTCCGAGACGGAGCCATTGCCTCTCGACCAGGACGATTTTGAAAAGCTCGTCGACACCCTGCTCAATATGGCGCTCGATTTGAAATTAACGCCGAAACTCAAGGATAGGATATGCACGACGCTGTGCAGCTTTTGCACGGTCGAGATGGATTTTCAGTTTAAACAAGTCATAATTGAAAAGTTAATGGGATCGTTGAGACAGTTCAAAGATGTCGATTTGTGCCTTTCGACGAGCGAGGTCGTCTGCAGCGCTGTTCTAGGCAAGGCGAGCACACTCTCGCTCAACCCGTGGTTCAGGGATGCGGATTCGATTGAAAAGTTTAAAGACGAACTCGTCAAAGGCGGCAGCTTGACTCCGGCAGCCGAAAAAGCCTGCCTCTCTCTCGAAACAACCTTCAGCAAGATCCTTACAACTCTCAACACCGACAGGCACCCGAACACTCGTCAGGTTTGTCTAATTTTAATTAACACAAAAATTGAAAATACACATTAACAATAAATCTAGGCTCTCTGCTTCTGGCTGCTCAACCTGGTCAAACATTGTTCATTCCTTCCCATCGTTGAGAAATGGCTTACAGACATACAAAACGGCTTTATCGACCTACTCGCCGACAGCAATGGTTAAATATACTCGTTTTATTTTTATTGGTAGGGTTTGAAACTTTTCTCTCTCTCTCTCTCTAGATCTTGTCCAGGAAGGAGCTGGTAAAGGACTCGCTTTCGTATATGAAGCTACACAGGATGAGGAAATGAAATCGATGCTGCTCAAGGTCGTTATCGAGCAGATAACCCTAGGTCGCAAATCCGTTGTGAAAGTCAGCGACGACACGAAGCTATTTCAACCCGACGAGTTGGGCGAAACTCCAACTGGGTAAATTTAAATTTTATATACGACAGACTTAACTGTAAACGTCCAGCCACTGGTACCCTGTTCGTTAGAGTGTTGTATTATCAGAGGAGGACAGCCGTCCTACTGA
This sequence comes from Cimex hemipterus, assembly GCA_039619505.1. Classification (NCBI taxonomy): domain Eukaryota; kingdom Metazoa; phylum Arthropoda; class Insecta; order Hemiptera; family Cimicidae; genus Cimex; species Cimex hemipterus. Next base: position 4,684,922 of record CM077110.1, on the reverse strand, counting down.
TCCTAGCTACATTGGTAAAACTGGTTGTTGCCTTTTACTGTTATAGTTAACCTATAACTAATATTCATTGTCATTATTATACCGCTTTCTGTAGGCATTTTAGTGTATTTGTTACTTTTGTACTCGTTTTTCTTCCCATGTATATATCAGAGAAGTTGGAGAATTTTTTTTTTTTTTTTTTTTTTTTTTAATCTGAATCATCTCATTCTTATCAAGTCTGTTTAGTACTGAGTTCATTAATTTTCATTGAATAAGAACAGAAGTAACTAACTTAAATCTTAGCCCGAAACCACCACATTCACATTTGCAGACGATACGGCAATTCTCTCTAGCAACCCCGACCTTGTCATTTCCACTCGAAACCTCCAACAACACCTCATACTACTAGAGTCGTCCTGGTGTAAAAAGAAAAGGATAAAATTTAACACGGAAAAATCCACCCACATTACCATCACTCTTCGTAAAAAGATCTCCCCCCCCCCCTGTTTTCTTAAACTACACTCCCCTCCCAACTGCGGACAAGGTGCGGTACCTCGGATTGTACATCGACAAACGCCTGACGTGGAATCCTCACACAAGATTGACACGTCAGAATATTATGACAAGATTTAGAATTCTTGCACGACTTCTTGACAAACGCTCGAATTTACCTCTCAAAAATAAAAGACTGCTTTACAACACCATGATTAAACCGATTTAGACTTACGGACTGGAAATGTGGGGTTCAGCCAAACATTCCAATATCCACCACATTCAAACTGCCCAGTCTATAATACTACGAAAAATACTAGATGCTCCATTTTATGTATCGAACCAAACTACACATACAGATTTACATATTCCTTCTGTACAAGATGAAATACGTTTCCGTTACCGTAAATTTCATAAAAACCTCCCAACTAACGTAAATCAACAGAACAGAAACCTCGCATCCCGACGAATCCCCTCAAACCCACCTCGCCGACTGAAGAGACAATGGCCGCGAGATCTTCTAGGAAGTGATGGTGATAACAGTGAAAGTGATAATGACACACAAATCGATTGAACACACAATATTACTGTAACATTGGAGTAATATCAATGGGTGTTTTCTCCACTCTTAGTTTTAATTTTGTTTTGTTTTAATTACCGTTCTCACTGTTACTTATTACCTACTTTTAGGTAGTTGTAATGTACAACAAATTTGAAAAAAAAAAAAATCTTAGCAGGACAAGCTTGATCATAAATTCACAATTTTTCATGGTCTGCTCGACCAATTAATATCGAACATTTAATTAAAGTTTTAAGTTGAGATACAAAAGTCAGTGTCAAGAGTGGGATTCGAATCCATGACCTTTTATCCCGAAAATTAAATTGACAATACTTGGAGTATCTTCTCCAGAAAAAAAAAAAAAAAAAAAAAATCTTTACAACAAAAAAAAACTTCCTTCTGTTTAAGTACAAAAACAAATAACTGTTCTCAAATGTTGGACTTTGACTCTCGAATCGCCGCCTGTCCTCCTAGCTCCTTCCCTGAGGTAGGTCCTGTTCCCAGAGGAGAATGACCATGTCCCACGCTGGAAAAATCGCCCTTGTTCTCCAGATTTTCCTCTTTTTTTTCATTCGTTTCTCTCCTCTCTGTTTACACGCTCGCCTTGCCTGCTTCCGCCTGCCGTCCCCACCAGTCCGCCACAGTCACCGTCTCAGTGGCCAAAAAAAAAAAAAAAATGGAATTTTTCCGCCCCCCCCCCTCTAATGTTGAAAATTTTGACTGGAATGAGGTGAACAGTAACAACTTAAAATCTTAATTAATTGATTGATATTAATTGGTCGAGCGGACCGCAGAAAATAGTGGATTTAACGATTTAAAATGAAGTACACTTCACTAAACCTCTCCATGGCTATTTCATTGTTCGCCGAGAATCAAATAAATAACACGACATTTAAAAAATGGCAAAAAAGGAGGGAATATTCAAAAAGGTGGGTTTGAGATGGGAAGTTGGTGCTTGTGGGGATCGAAGTCATGATAGCTCAAGTGGTAGAGCAGCGGCGTATCAAGCTGAAGGTCATGGGTTCGAATCCCGCCCTTTGACACTGACTTTTTTTTTTCTCAACTTGAAACCTTAATTAATTTGCTCGAGTATAAATGTAAATAAAAAATAATGCAAACAATACATACTCCGATCAGTATTAAATTGCTAAATCTCAATAGAACTGCCTTGAATGAACAGCTAAATCCTAGCAGTATGAACTGTTATGTATGAACCGGATCTGTAATGCTCGACCCTAGCAGTACTGTCTGAATTGAACAATACAGATTTGGATCAGTAGTGAACCACCACCAAACCCTAGAAGGATTTGAAGGAATTGGAAGAATGTCATGAATGAAAATATAAATCCAGATCAGTAGTCAACCGCTAAATCATAGCAGCATATATTATCATAAATGAACTGGACTAGTAGGGATTTGCTAATTCATGACTGAGCAGTGCTGATCTTGACCAGTAATGCTCAATCCTTGAAGTGCTGTTTCAAATAAATAAAACATCATCAGTCATGAACCGCTAAACCTAGCTGTTAGCTGTATGGGCCTGATAAAGTTATTAGACAGTTTAAATAATCGTATTTAACAATGTATAACATAAATTTTTTTTTTATTTCAATATTTGTTAATTTTTTTATTAATTATTACAGCGGAAAGCTTTCCACATACAAAGAACTCTGCCAGCTTGCTTCAGACCTCAACCAGCCGGATCTAATATATAAATTCATGCAACTAGCGAACCACAATTCGGTATGGAACTCGAAAAAAGGCGCCGCGTATACGATATCATCGCTCATCTCGAAAGCCGGGGACCAGCTCGAGGGCCAGCTGCCGAAAGTGCTCGTCAAACTGTACCGTTATCAGTACGACCCTGTGCCAAATATCCAACGGTCCATGTCGGACATATGGTCTTCTCTCGCTGCGCCAGATACGGTGAATATATAAATATATAAATAATTTTTTTTTTAAATTTTTCTCTATAATATTTACAGGTTGAGAAATACTATTTGGAAATTTTCAACGATCTTCTTGAAAATTTGACGAACGTTGCTTGGCGAGTGCGTATATCGTGTTCGGCTGCCATGCAAGATTTTATAAGAAGACCTGCTTGGAATAAAATAACAGAGGTTTTTCCCTTCTCCATCTTTCCTTTTGTTTTAAACAATATAATTTATATTCTTACGCAATTTTAACTTTTAAAGAACCACCCCGAGAAAGTCGGCGAACTTTGGTCTCAGCTTATCAGAGTGATGGACGACATACATGAAGGGACGAGGAATTCGGCTGTTTCAACGAGCAAAATACTCTCTAAAGTTTGTACTAAGTTGTTTATTTATTTATTTTTTTTATTTATTTATTTTTTTTTACATTAAGTTGTTATTATTTGATTATTTTTATCAAATCAAAATTACAATCTTGAGAACTTTAGGCAACTCTGGGCTATTTTCAACCTCGAACTTCGGTGAGCGGCTTATCCTCAGATGTGGCGGTTCCTGACCATACGGGGACATCCACTTTAGATGTGATCCTTAGATGCCAGTACGGTCAAATATACGAGCGACCCCTGGGAATACAGGTGTCAAAAGTGTAGACTTTAAACAGTGGATGTGGATAGATGGATACCAGGGACTGAGCACTGCAGCTGTACAGCTTATTGTACT
>CM077110.1:4661142-4681228 GCA_039619505.1 Cimex hemipterus | reverse complement strand
CCCCGTTGTACCAGTGTTCTTCCATCGAAGAAACTCATTTTTGAAGGAGGTTAGGACCAGGTTCAGGGTCGCAGAGACCCGGTCCCGCCCCTTCCATTGATGAGTGCCGTGTCAATTTCTTTTAATTGCGGCCACCGGTCCCCTTAGGCGTCAGAAAAATTCCAGAGGCGACGGTGGGGATCGAACCCACGACCGCGGGGTCTACTAGCCGAGAGTCTGACGCCTTAACCACTCGGCTACCGCGGCCCCCTTATTCTGCAAGGAAGTGTGTCGAGCCGTTTCTTCCTTTTGTTTCGCAGAAGCGGCAAAAGGGGTCTGGTAGAGTACCCATCATGAAGAGGTGTCTTCTCTGCGATGGCCCGTTTGGATACCTATCAGCCTCCTAATACCCCTCCTAAGAGTTAGAGAATAACCATTTCGCTTCTTTTGGTTTGATTTCCTTCAGAAACTCCTCCGATTGCCTGTGCCCGAGGGACATATTCCATTCTTTAATTAACTAATACTCTCTTTCGCTGTGGGTGTATAGAGTGGGTTAATGCCGGTTGTGGCCCGAGACAAACTCAGTATATGATCCTTCCTTGGCCAGGCTGTCCGCCTCTTCATTGCCACAGTGCTCCTTATGTGCTGGTATCCATATGAGGGCTACCCTATTCTCGACCCTAATAGTTATCACATTGATAAGTTCAACAGTTTCCTCTACCGACCTAGATAACTCTTTTTGTAATGACTTAAGCCTGACTGTCGGAAAAAATTCTAATACCTTTTCCCTTAGTATTATTTTCCATGAGTGTTCTGCAGCAAACATTGACCTCCGCCTGAAGGTGTTATTACCAAGAGGGGAGGAGATGCAAATCCCTAATTTAGGTATATGTATTCCAGCGCCGCTCCCCATGTCCTTAATGAGTGAGCCATCGGTGAAGCAATCTATGCTATTATGGTCATCATCATTACATTTATAATTACATGGAGTAAATGTGAGGTGTTTTAACACTTAGTAATTGCTTATTAACCTTACTCATTAAATATAAAATTTTCGAATGTCCTATATTGTTTCCCTTATAATTCCAACTGCCTTCATTAATTAATCTCGTTTCATATAGAACCACCCTGTATATATTATATAAAACGTCAAGAATTATTCCAGTCAGAGCGGAAAATAATTGTGATTATTATTCGTAATAACGTGCAATAACAAATTATTATCGATTTAATTAATTATTAAGCATTGAGTTATATTTCTCGAGTATTTTTATTTATTTATTTTTGTTGCATACGTAGAAAAAGTTGTTCATCAAGGCCTAAGGAGATGGAGGAAAACAGAAGGGCGATGCGTGGCAGATCCAGGGGGCGTTGCAGGCCGTCAGACACCGGCCTGGGCCGCGGCGATGGAATAAGTCGAGTAAGATTTTCCCTGAGAATTATTTGGCATGGTTTGCTTTCAGGAAGTAGATTGATTTTTTTTTTTATGTTACCAATCAAGTAGCTTTAAAAGGGTTCATTAATCTGGCCCGGAGGGCAAAATATGTTTGCGTGTCGTTACTGGCTGGCTTACTGCTCCAATTCCTCCCCTGCTCGCCTTGAAGGGTCGTGACAGGGAGTGGTGGCTGACTAAAATGCACGCCGCCCTTCGGCGTAAAATATACGTTTGTACACATAAATATACAAATCGTTTTTCACACATAAATGTACGAACTGTTCGAACACATAAATATACAAACTGTTTGTACGCATAAATATACGAACCGTTTTTCACACACAAATATACAAACCGTTTTTTACACACAAATATACAAACCGTTTGAACACAAATATACAAACTGTTTTTCACACATAAATATACAAACCGTTTGAACACAAATATACAAACTGTTTTTCACACATAAATATATGAACTGTTGTACACACAAATATACAAACCGTTTTTTACACACAAATATACGAACTGTTTGTACACATAAATATACAAACCGTTTGTACATACAAATATACAAACTGTTTTTCACACATAAATATACGAACTGTTTGTACACACAAATATATAAACCGTTTTTCACACACAAATATACAAACTGTTTAAACACACAAACATACAAACCGTTTTTTACACATAAATATAAGAACCTTTTTTCACACATAGATACACAAATCGTTTTGATATATAAATATACAAACCCTGCTTACGTTCATGGTCTAAACCCAGCTCGAAAACCCTCTCCTCATGAACAATTCGCGAAAGGAGGCAAATTGTCGAAAAGGAGCGGATTTGAAAAGGAGAAGTTAGATTAAAAAGTGATAAATTCACGCAGGAAGCGACGGTTTAATGGCAAATTTTTAGATGATACTAGAATGTAAATTAGACGATTATTCTGGTCAGGAGCTAATTTGTTGGAGGCAAGGCTTGAAAAATACTAAACTGAAAATAGCGGAAAGACAATGTTTCATAAAGGCTTTATAAAAAAAAAATAAATAAATAAATAAAAAATCATGCTCGGAAGATGCTTTGTACACAGTGAAATTTCTCTGTAAAGAACACCCAAAAAATAATAACCCCCTCCCTGTTATTGGGGGAGGGAGTTTAATGCTCATTTGGGAAATTGGACAAGGTGCTGTTTATTTTAAACAAAGTCAACAGTGTTTGAAATGCAAGAATTTTTAGTCCCTCCGGAGAAGCTTATGGCCGGGTAGTTTAAAGGAACGATTTGCTCCTTCTTTTAGGGCGTGATTATACCCTCGAGGCCGGATATCAGTCTCAAAATCAAAGGAATTTCAGCTTGGAATAAATTAATAACACAATTATAGAGGGACACCTCTGTTTGTATCTTAGAAGAAAATGTATATTCTTGTGAAAATGAAAACGTTATGTAAAAAAAGATAAAACATAAGTGAACAGAAGATGATTCTTGGTTACAAACTAATAATTATATATAAAGGAAACAACTCAGGCCTGAAGGGCAAAAACGAAAATATTGATCTTTAAATAAAAAATAATGATAATAACAGAAATATAAATCAAAGCGTGTGCCTCACAATAGAAATAAATTTTATAATAAGGAGAGAAAAACGATACTGGTCTGTTTTGATGGGCTATCAGCTGGATTTTTTTTTTTTTTTTTTTTTTTTACTATCGTTCTATTGGCAATGCCTAGGCTAGACTGAACTCGTCTATCCTTGCCTCTATCATGGAGGGGAGAGCCAGGATAAATTGTTGTCATAAGCTTTTGAAAAAGAAACATGACCTATAAGGGCAAAAAGTAGTTTTTAAAAAGAAAAAAAAAGGAAACAAATAAAGAAAAAGAGGACCAAGATATGTTCAAATGATGGCAGAATATCGAAGAGGAAAGGGACTTGGGGGGGGGGGGATTAGCGCTTAGAAAACCATGAAAATCATGCAGAATTTCCAAATTGTAAAACATGAAATTTAAACAAAACTATTTTTGTTATTTTTCAGAGAAGGATCACAATGAGCCAATCTTTATGAAATAATTGTTTTTTTTTTTTTTTTTTTTTTTTTTAAGTGCGATATAGAGGGGGGAAATACTCTGGGGGTTGTAAGGAAGGGTTTAAAATGTATGAAAATTCTATCGTATTTTGGCAGGGAATGTAAAAAAATTGTCCGTTAAGAGAGGTGGCACTTTTATCAAAATTAGATTTCCTCTTCCCAGGTATGTAATTTTGAATTTACTTGGGATCAAACCGTAAGAGCTGTTATGGTTCTACGAGCTGATAGTCTGAAAGCTAACCGCAGTACCGCAACCTGAGAAATTCATCCATGTAATTTTGCAGGGTTTTTTTTTAGCTTGAACATCAAGCCAAAAATTTGGAATTTATCGAGGAGTCTTTGCCTTTTTGGGGTTTTGACCATTGTTTACAAAGAGAAACCTGAGAAAAACCGAATCAGTCCATAGTTGCAGGCGTGTGTACTGCTTGTCGGTTTTGCAACCGAGTCAGTAGTGGTCTGGATGACTCGTCTTAGTTTTTCTCTTTAAACGCTCGAGCCAAAACCTAGCTTTAAACAGTGTTTAATTCGAGAGTTGAAATTATTTTACGGCTTGATTTCTTCTAGAGATATTTTATTTAAATATTTTTTGTTACATACAGGGTGGGAAATCAAGGCAGATGTGCATCGCAAGAGATTTAGATTCGATGTCGATATCAAGTAATTAATTAATTTATTTATTTTATTCAGACAAACTAAATGTTTTGATATTTTTAAGGTTTTGGGTCGGGCGATGGTCCGAATACGGGGCAGTTGTCATGTCCAGCTCCATCTAGGGGTAATTTTCGAGGTCGGAAACCGCTGAGCCTCGATATGATCAATACAAAACCAGTCGGGCTGTTGAACAAAAAAGGTTCGTATTTTGATTCGGTATTTTCGTCCCTTCCTTGTTCAATCTGATCAATTTTTTTTTTTTTTTTTTTTTTTTTTTTTTTTTTTTTTTTTTTTTTTACAGGAAATTGCGGCGACCCGGTAGAGCTCACGGCGAATTTTTTCGCCCTTCTAACCCACACGGATTGGTCGCTGTATCAGTACAGAGTGGACTTCGCGCCGGAGGAAGACAGGACCCAGATGCGTAAAGCGCTTCTGCGCGTGCACAAGGAAATTCTAGGAGGATACATATTCGACGGGACAGTCCTGTTTGTTTCCCACCGAATACAACCCGAAGTAAAAGATTTTTTTTTTTAAATAATTTCCCTGTCTGGTATCAAATGTTGGTCTAGCGATAGTACAATTATATTTAAAAAAAACAAACATAAAGGCAAGGATTTTGGTTCAATGAACAGGTTTAACTCGCAATCGAGAGCTTTGTCGTCTTCAGTGAGGAACTGAGTTTTGTTGCAACAGGGTAGATGGACCTAGTGCCAGTTCACTGTGTGTACAGACCAACCACCGAACCGGCACTTAGTATCGGATCTGCCTCCATCCTCACTGAAGATGTAGCGATGCGAGTAAAGACAGGCCCAACGGCTCTCAAACCGACATCCACCATTTTATATTTCTATAATAAGCTTATGATGTGTTTTTTATTTCAGCCGTTGGAATTATATTCGAAACGTGACAGCGACCAGGCGAAAATAAGAATCCTAGTCAAAAAGGCCGGCGACCTCGTCATGGGCGATCCTCATTACATACAACTCTTCAACATACTCATGAGGAAGTGCTTGGACAATCTCAACTTGCAGATAGTCGGGCGGAATTTCTTCGACGCGTCGGCCAAGGCGAGTGAGCCCCCGTCGTGAAATTGACACTTGAAAAGAAAAGAAAAAATCACCTTTTTTTTTTCTTTTTTTTTTTTTTTTTACACCCTCAGGTTGAAATCAGAGATTACAAGATGGAACTCTGGCCCGGTTATGTCACGTCGATTCGACAGCACGAACAGAATATACTAATGTGCGTCGAGATAACTCACAAGGTCATGCGCAAAGAGACGGCGTTGGATTTGATGTACGAATGCATGAACCGAAACAAGCAAGAATGGAAGGTAAAAAAAAAAAAATCAAGTTTCCTGTCATACATTTTTGGATTTTTTTTTTCTTTTTTTCAGGCGTTGTTTGAAGCCGCAGTCATCGGCTCTGTAGTCCTCACAGAGTACAACAATCGTACATACAGAGTCGACGATATCGATTTTGATACGAGGCCGGATTCAAAATTCAAACTGAGAAACAACGAAGAATGCTCTTACATTGAATATTACATGAAGGTATTTGTTTAAAAAAAAAAAAAACACATGATTCTGTTGCTACTGAACTTTGGTGAACACTTAACTGTACACTTAATGGTAAAAAGTTGGCAATGTCCCTGAAAATACACTGCATACCTCCTGCAAATTCTTTCGTATGTTTGAAAAGAAAATATAAAAATACAATAGAAATTGGAAAACCATGGGAAAATCAGGCTTAACGTTAAAAAAAAAAAAAAAAAAAAAAAAAAAACTTTTTATAAAAATTATTTTGTCTGAAAATCATTCGAGCTTTTATTACAGCACTCTTTCACGAATCTGTACTTGGGAACTCCTAACCTTCCATCGATCCAAACCAGAAAAAATACAAGAACTCGGTATTTCAAAGGGAATGGTTGATAGATAATTGTCCCAGTAAGAGGACAGGGAGAGAGAGTGAGCGTGATTGAGTTGTGTGTGATAGATAAAAGTAAGAAAGTGTGATTGATTGGACTGTTTTGATCTGGAAAATTTAAACTTTGGGGCCTTTCTTTACACTTAACGCGAGAGAGGGACTGAAACAAAGAACTGGACTTCTATTTTTCACTTGTACGAATTTAGTACAGTACTGTTCTCTCTTAACAATTATAAAAAGAGGAGTGAGGCAGTTAATGAGCAAGAGAGATGGTAAATGGATGAGAGATTGTAAGTGAGAGAAAGGTAATGAGTGAATGAGAAAGTAAGAAGAGATAGTGGGTGAGAGAGAGAGAGAGAGAGAGAGAGAGAGATAATGAGTGATTGAACAAATCAGAGAGAGGTTGTGTGTGAATGAATGAAAGGGAGAAAGTGAGAAGCGATTGTAATATAATAAGGTGGTAGGTGAGAGTTTGTGAATGAGAGACTGGTGATGAGTAAGTGAGCAAATGCGAGAGGTTGTGTGCGAGTAGAGAGAGAAAAAGTGAGAATCGACAGTAAGTGAGTGAGGTGTAGTAGGTTGTTACGCCCTGACTGTTCACCTCCCCGATTTTGGGAATTTTAAGAAAAGTATACAATTTTCGACGTTAGGGGTCGGAAAAATTCCAATTGTTTTGTAAAAGGTACTTCTAACGTGGAGGACGCCTAGATCATGAATTGAGATGGCGGAGGCCGTGAAAAACACGACGGATGGATCGGTGGCAGCGGACGGAAGAAGGCAAGGCGAGCGTGTGAACAGAGAGGAGAGAAAAGAACGGAAAAAGAATCGGGAGAATAAGGGAGATCCTACTCAGTTTGGTCCAGCGTGGGACACTATCATTCTCCTCTGGACGCAGGACCAACCTCCGAGAAGGAGTGAAGAGGACAGGCGGCAGTTCAAGACCTCCAGAGAAGTCCACCATTTGAGAAGTTTTTTTTTTTTTTTTTTTTTTTTTTTTTTTTTTTTTTTTTTTTTTCCTCCTAATGTAACAGTTTATTTTATTGTTGTTAAGAGAATACTCCAGGTATTATGAATTAATTTTGTTTGCGAGACCTTTGCAATGAGGTAATTTATTGTAAAAGTAAATTAAGACGAATAGAATTTTGTATTATCCAAATCCAGATTGTTTCATGATTAGTTTTTTTTTATTTTAAATTATTTATTTATTTGTTTTGCTACGATTTTGTATTCCGACCCCTGGCTAAGGTCGGTCCACTGAATTTAAATAATGAATAAAGGGGGACAGTCAGGTACTAACAAAGTGGCGTGTAGCACAGAGGTACTGTATTTGTTTTAAGACTAAAACATTCCCGGTTCGAGTGCAGTTGGGGGTAATTTTTTTTTCTCTCTTTTTCTTTTATTTTCTTCTCTTTTCCCCTTTTCTTTTGAGGGATTCACTATTTTCCCCGAATTAAATAGTCCGGCGCCCGACTATAGTTGTAGTTCCCCAAGAATCCCTCCCCTTTTCCACTGAGCGTCAGCGAATTATTACCAAAGGTAACAAGGTGAGAGAGATAGAGAGTGAGCGAATTAAAAAGAGGTAGTGAATGAATGAATGAGAAAGAGAAAATAAGATTGTTCTAAGAGAGAGAGCGTGAGTGAATGAGAGGGAGGTTATGCATGAGTGAATTAGAGAGAGAGATAGTGAGTGAGAGGGAGGCAAAGAGGAAGTGAGTTAATGTGGGAGAAAGTGTAAGAGTTGTTAAGTGAATGAGGTGGTGGCTGATGATTTGTAAATGAAAGTTAGTGAGTGAGAAGAGATAGTGGGGTGGGGGTAGGGGAGTTTGTGCATGGGGGAGAAACAAAGCAAGCGAATTAGGTAGTGAGTTAAAGTTTGTGAACGAAAGAGTGTTAGGGAGATGAGATTGTAAGCGAATGAGGCCGTGTGTGAGAGTTGAGATTGAAAAGAAATTAGAAGAGGTAATAAGTGAATGAGGCGGTGGAGAGTGTAAATGAGCAAGAGAGAGAGAGAGAGAGATTGTGAGAAGAGATAGTAAGTGAATGAGGTAGTGGAGAGTGAGAAGAGATAGTACGTGAATGAGGTAGTGGAGAGTGAGAAGAGATAGTAAGTGAATGAGGTAGTGGAGAGTGAGAAGAGATAGTAAGTGAATGAGGTAGTGGAGAGTGTGAATGAACGAGAGAGAGAGAGAGATTGTTAGAAGAGATAGTAAGTGAATGAGGTAGTGGAGAGTGTGAATGAGAGAGAATGTGAGAAGAGATAGTATGTGAGTGAGTGGGAGAGAAGAGAGAGAGATTGTGAGAAGAGATAGTAAGTGAATGAAGTAGTGGAGAGTGTGAATGAGAGAGAATGTGAGAAGAGATAGTATGTGAGTGAGGTAGTGGAGAGTGTGAATGAACGAGATAGAGATTGTGAGAAGAGATAGTAAGTGAATGAGTGAGAGAGGGGAGAGAGAGATTGTGAGAAGAGATAGTAAGTGAATGAGTGAGAGAGAAGAGAGAGAGATTGTGAGAAGAGAGTAAGTGAATGAGTGAGAGAGGGGAGACAGAGATTGTGAGAAGAGATAGTAAGTGAATGAAGTAGTGGAGAGTGTGAATGAACGAGATAGAGATTGTGAGAAGAGATAGTAAGTGAATGAGTGAGAGAGAGATTGTGAGAAGAGATAGTAAGTGAATGGGTAGTGGAGAGTGTGAATGAACGAGAAAGAGAGATTGTGAGAAGAGATAATAAGTGAAGGAGGTAGGGGAAAGTGTGAATGAGAGAGAGGGAGAGAGATTGTGAGAAGAGATAGTAAGTGAGTCAGGATGAGAGTTGGTGAATGATAAAAAGAATATAAATGAGCGAATGAATGGTAGTGCGCGAGTGAGTGTTTTTTTGCATGGTGAGGGCATGAGAGAGAGAAAGTGAGTGAGGTAGTGGGTGAGAGTTTGTGAATGTGTGTGTGAGAGAGAGAGAGAGAGAGAGAGAGAGAGAGAGAATAAAAGAGAGTCAGTCAGTGAGTGAATAAAGGAGAGGGTGGAAAGAGAGAGAGAGTGAGTGAGTGTGTGTGTCATGTCGAAAGACCAAGAAAGACCAGCTCAAACTAAACAAATTTTTGAAAATTTCTTTTATCAATGTTTTCTTTAATATACCTACTGTTTAAAAAGAAGTGAAAAAGAGGAACAAAATGTTGAATAACATAAGTACTTATTTTTCTATGCTAGTATTTATATATGTGCAGAGATACGAATTGAGAATTCGCGCGAGAGACCAGCCGATGCTGGTGTCGAAAGCAAAGCCGAGGGAAATCCGTGCTGGTATGACAGAGATCATCTACCTCGTCCCCGAGCTATGCAAGCTTACGGGATTGACAGACGACATGAGGTTTGGTCAATTTTTTTTTCTTTTCTTTTCTTTTTCAAACCTTGTCTATGAAAAATATTTTTTAGATCAAATTTCCAATTGATGAGAGCGCTTGCCGAACACACGAGGGTCCAACCGCAGTCAAGAATAGAAAAGCTGAACAGCTTCAGCAACAGATTACGAATAAACAAAAACGTATTAAAACTTTCTGGTTTTTTTTTTTTTTTTTTTTTTTTTTTTTTTTTTTTTTTTTTTTTTTTAATTTTTATTATTATTTGTTTATGTTTTGTAAATTATTCATATTGCATTTTAATTTTTAAGGTCCAGGATGACTTGACGTGTTGGAATATGAAATTGGCTCCGGAACTCGTCAAGTTCCAAGGTCGTATCATTCCGCAGGAGACGATAACGTACGGGTCCGGATCGCAACTGGCGGCCGGTAAAGAAGCGGACTGGACCAAGTCGATGAGAAACCATCCGATGCTCGTAATGGGCAATTTGAAAAACTGGGCGATATGTTACGTCGCGAGGGCCAAGGCCGACGTTCACAGTTTCCTAGCCTCTCTCACCAAATCGGCCATTTCGTTGAGATTCACAATCCCACAGCCTTTAATGTAATTAAAAAAAAAAAAAAAAAAGTAAATAAATGTATCGTTTTTTTATTATATATACATTAATTTTTCAGGAAGGAGTTACACGACGATCGCTGCGGCACTTACATAGACGCACTAGATCAGCTGATATCGCAGAAGAATCCGCAGCTTATTATGTGCATCGTGCCGAACAACAGGGCCGACAGGTACAGCGCCATTAAGAAGAAGTGCTGCGTCGACAGGGCCGTCCCGACGCAAGTTGTCGTCGCAAAGAATTTAACGTCAAAAGGCGTCATGTCTATAGCGACTAAAATCGCCGTACAGATCAATTGTAAAATCGGCGGGACGCCTTGGTCCGTGAACATACCGTTGTTGGTTCGTATCGAGTCGTTTTTAAAAATAATTTGGTTTATAAATTTGATTTTTTTTTTTTTTTTTTTTTTTTTAAAGGGTTTGATGGTTGTTGGGTATGACGTCTGTCATGATACAATGAATAAAGGTAGATCGTACGGTGCAATGGTGGCATCATTGAACAGCACTCTATCGAGATATTATTCTACGGCGACACCCCACACGAGCGGCGAGGAGTTATCAAACGACCTGTCCATAAATTTAGTCAGTGAGTAATCCGAACAATTTTTTTTTATTTATTTATTTATTTTTTATTAATTAATTTTTGTTTAACAGAGGCCATGGTCAAATATCGTCAGTACAACGACGGCAAGCTCCCGGCTTACATTATGATATACAGAGACGGAGTCGGCGAGGGGCAAATCCCTTTTGTCTTTTCCCACGAAGTCCAGATTATAAAAGTAATTCGAAACATTTTCCAAAAAAAAAAAAAATTTAAATAATTTATTTATTTTTGTTCGATGAAATGAAGGAAAAACTCATGGCATTGTACAACGGAGCCTTGCCGAAAATGGCTTTCATTATCGTCACAAAGCGTTTGAACACGAGAATATTTCACCAGAACAAAAATCCACCCCCAGGGACAGTCATCGACGATTGCATCACCAGCCCTGAAAAGTAATATCAACCCCCTTTTAAAAAAATATATAGGTATAATTTTTTTTTTTTTTTTTTTTTTTTTTCAAAAGGTATGATTTCTTCTTGGTTTCACAATCCGTGAGGCAGGGAACAGTCAGCCCGACAGCGTACAACGTCATTGACGATTCAAGCCAGCTCAGCCCGGACAGGATGCAGAGACTCACTTACAAAATGACACATTTATATTTCAACTGGAGTGTAAGTTTAAATGAAATGAAAAAAAAAAATAATAATAATAATAGAGAAAAAATTTAATGATTTTTTCTTCCCTTAGGGTACCGTCAGAGTACCCGCTCAGTGCCAGTACGCACACAAGCTGGCCTTCCTGGTCGGCCAATCGCTCCACAGGTCGCCCAACGTCGGACTGGAAGATCTCTTGTACTTCTTGTAAATTTTCTTTCCTTCGATGGACTTTTTAAATAAGTTTCACAGTTCAATTTTATACATTTTTTTAAACTTAGTTGATTGTTTTTTTTTTTTTTATTGTATTTTATTTTTTTGAATTTATGACTTGTTTTCAAAGAAATGTACTATTTATATTATATAAAATATTTGTTTTGTTTTTTAAATATTTTATTTACAAAGAAATATTGTAAAAAGTTTTGTGAAAACAATCAAAATTTTTGAAGCTTGCTGTTTGATTTTTCCCTCTCTCTCCCTCTCCTCTCCTCACTCGTCTGTCACTTTTTCTATGTCATACAGTTGTTGGTCGCGACAATGGTTAAGTTGACACGAGGCTCATCGCTGTAAGGTCGGTTACCCATTCAGAGTCTTAGATTTGAATCCAACCGATGTACAAAAAAATTTTTTTTTTTTTTTTTAACTCCAAAAGCAATGACAATCTTAGCAGTGCAGTTTCACAGGGTTGATGGTTGATTTGGTATGTTTATCTGCAAGCCGAGCCAGTTGGTGCATCATCAATGACGAGACTCTTCTTAAAAAATGGATCGATTCAATTGAACAGCATAAAAAAAAAAAAAAAATTAGGATCCGTACCACAGAACTTTGGGAATACCAGACCCTGCTTCCTATCAATTCATCATATCATCAGTGACTTACTATACCTTAACTATAAGGATTGGCCCAATTGAACTGAAATAAGGAACTAGGAAAAGGAGGTTCAGGCTGCAGTGCTTGGATAACACCAAGGCTTTTCTTATCAAAGCATCATCACCTATTACACTCTTAAATCAAATGATGTACAAAATTGAGGTTAATTAAAGAACTAGGAAAACTACAATAATCTAGGCTGCAGTGCTTGAGGTTAACCAATCCCTGTTCTTATCAATTCATCATCATCATTATCACCTACTATACTCTTAAAAAACCCGATCCACTAAGGTTAACTAAAGGACTTGGGTAAGTATAATAATCTAGGCTGCAGTGCTTGGGTAATACCAATACCTTTATTATCAATTCATCATCATCATCATCATGTACTACACTCTTAAATAAAAGGATCGACCCAATTGAACTGAAATAAAGATGTAGGGAAAGGAGGATAATCCAGGCTGCAGTGCTTGGGTAATACCAAGACCAGTCAATCATCATCACCTACTACTGAATAGATGGATTGACACAATTGAAGTAAACTAAAGAACTAGCAAAATTACAATAATCAAGGCTGCAGAGCTGGGAGAAGAATAGTAATGGACTTTCTTGACCTATAATCACCAATGCGTGTATTTGACCAACCAAGCTCTCGACCTTAGCACTACACAGACGTTGTAGGTATAGAACAGTAGATTGCAGTAATAAAAATAATGAAACAATCGTAGTAAATGCTATTTCAGTTTAGATCGATCGGCTGTCGACAGAAGGGGGTGTCCGTCCACCCCAAAACCGACAAACCCTCCCCCCCTCGTCTAATTTTAGCCGTGTGCTCTGCAACCCAAAATTACGCAACGACGGGGTTTTTCACGTGGCGGGAGCGCCTGCCCCTTTCTACCCCTTCCCTTTCACTTCCCTTTCTCCTTCCCTTTGTGCCACCAGTCGAGGAAAAACTGAAAAAGGCCAGAAGTCCAGAACGGGGGAAGACATGGACCAAGGAGCCAGCCCCAACAGCAGCGACATGGACGTCGATCAGATCAGAACAAGGTGGGAGCCGAATTTTTTTTGTTTCCTTCCAGTGGTTCTGTGGGTCCGCTGTGTCACGCTTCGACTCGACCCCAACAACAACGTTCATCCAAAACACCCCACAAATTTGGTCATAGATTAAATCCAAGAATCTAAATAAGAAAAGGGTAAACAATTGTTTTAAATTCGCGATAAATAAACAAAATTCTGATAGGGAAAAAACCAAGGTTATAATATTTTTTTTTTAATTATTATTATTCGAAAGTTTTATGAAAACAGGCTTTAGATTTTTTTTTCTCTCGAGGAGGCGAGAGGTAACGGCAGAAAGCCAAGAGGTGTAAGGAAAAGGGAAGAAATTTTGAGAGAAAATGAGAATGAAAGAGCGAAAGAAGTAAAGATGGGGAGAGAACGTGAGACGTCCAAAGAGGGGTAGAACAAGAGAAAAATGAGTTCGCGTTTGCGAGTGTGCTAGAGAGAAGTGGAGACAGAAAGAAGAGAGAAGGAGAGTGCGAGAGAGAGAAAAAAATATGAGAGAAAGAAAAGAGATGAGAGACGAGGGGAGAGGGAAAGAAAAATAATTTGGAGAGAGAGAGAGAGAGAGAGAGGGAAAAACAGACAGACAGAAAGGTGAGCGAGTTAGTGAGAGAGAGGAGGATGGAACATAGAAAGAAAGAAAATATAAGACAAAGAGATATAAAGAAGAAAGTGAGACAAACAGAGAGAAAAATGAATGAGTTAGTTAGAGAGAGGGAGAAAGACAGTCAGAAAGAAGAGTAAGATAGTGAGAGAAGAGGGATGGGACAGAAAAATAAAGAAAATATGAGAGAAAGAAGAAAAAGAGAAAGACATACATAAAGATGAGGAGTTAGTCAGAGAAAGGGGGATGGAACAGAGAAAGAAGATATGAGAGAAAGACATAGAAAGAAGAAAGAGAAGCAGACAGACAAAAAATGAGTGAGTTGGTGAGTAAGAGAGTGAAGGGAGAAAGAAAGAAAGACAGAATATATAAGAGAAAACTACAAAGAAAAGAGAGATGAGAGAAAGAGAAGGAAAAAATTGGGGAGGGAGAGTGAGAGAAAGACAGAAAATATGAGAGAGAACAACTAAGAAGAGAGAGATGAGAGAAAGAGAGAGAGAGAGAGAGATGAGTGGAGAGAGATTGAGTAAGTGGGTGAGAGAGAGAGAAAGCGAGAGAGAAGGAAGGAGAAAGAAAATATGAGAGAGATAAAAAGAAGAGTGAGAAAGAGAGATGACAAAAAGGGGAGCGAGTTGAATGGAAAAGCGTGAGCGAATTAATGGGAGAGAGTGATTGGAATGAGTAGAAGAGGGAAAAGAGAGGAGAATCGAGTGAATGAGGGCGGGAGAGAGCGAGAGTTAGTGAATGAGTGAGTGAGAAAGAGAGTGTGGGAGTTAGGAGAAGAATAAATGAACGATTTATTTATCTCACAACCAAGAATTAGTGATCACCAACATCCAACGCATATTTACAATTTAAAAAAATAACTCTACATAGTTTATACATTATTTTCTAACGAGCGATACAAACAAGAGTGGTGTTATCGTGCCACCCTGAAGCACCCGTATTTTCACAATTAAAAAAAAAAGTTCGTTTTCCTCGTTTAAAGAACGTTCCTCATTTGTCTAAATGATTAATTTATTGTCGTGCCATCGTGCTGTCTTTAGCCGGGTTCTTTAGGACACCTGACTCATCACGTAACAATAGTAACAATTAACATTAGTACCGTTTATACATTTAATTTTTCGTTTCGTGACAAACCGTTTCGACGAGGAGGCTGTGGGTTGTAAAATAAACAATTACACTAGACCTCCTCGTTTTTGATCGTTGCATAACGGCAATGCTGAGGGGCCGGTCGAGCACGTGTCGGCGACGCATGCCGAGAAATATGTGATCTCGTCTCAATTAGTTATATAAAAATACAAACAACAAACAACTACGGATAAACAACGGTCAAGTGGGTCCAGACTTTTATTTACTCCATCGTTTAACCCGCCTTTTAAACTTTTAAAACGAAATCACGATTTGCTGACTGGGCAAGGAAATCGTGTTTTCTGCTTTCCGGCTTATAACTTGATTCAGTACGCAAAAATCGACAAGAATGTGTTGGGGTGGGGGGAGGAATAATTTAGGGTTTTACCGATTCAGTATTGTTCACGGCGGTACTGAGTGGATGGGGCGATCTACTAATCGGATCAGTACTGCTCATTCGTAACATCAATGGCCTATTGGTCCGCATGAATACCGTTTATTTATGACATTGCAGGGTTGAGCTACCACCACTGACCAGTACGGTTCAGTCATGACGCTAAAACTAGGATGGAGTATCACTACTGATAGGGATCAGCATTGTTCATATATGACTGTGAAACTAGGATGGAGGGGTTCTCTATTGATCCGGATCAATACTAATCATTTATGACATTACTGACAGGTTTGAGAGATCACTATTGATCCGGATCAGCACTGCTCATACATGTCCGTGATTCTAGGATAGGGTGGTACTCTACCGATCCGGATCAGTACTATTCATTCATGACATTACTGATAGGTTTGAGAAATCACTATTGATCCGGATCAGTACTGCTTATACGACTGTGAAACTAAGATTGAGCGATCACTACTGATCCAGATCAGTACTGTTCATTCACGATATCACTGGTGAGATTGGAAGGTTCACTATTGATCCGGATCAGCACTGCTCATACATGTCCGTGATTCTAGGATGGGGTGGTTCTCTACCGATCCGGATCAGAACTATTCATTTATAACATTATTGACAGGTTTGAGAAATCAATATTGATCCGGATCAGTACTGCTTATATGACTGTGAAACTAGGATGGAGTGGTACTCTACCGATCCGGATCAGTACTATTCATTCATGACATTACTGATAGGTTTGAGAAATCACTATTGATCCGGGTCAGTACTGCTTATATGACTGTGAAACTAGGATTGAGCGATCACTACTGATCCAGATCAGTACTGTTCATTCACGATATCACTGGTGAGATTGGAAGGTTCACTATTGATCCGGATCAGCACTACTCATACATGTCCATGAAACTAGGTTGGAGTAGTGCTCTACCGATCCGGATCAGTACTATTCATTCATGACATTACTAGCAGTATTGAGCGATCACTACTGATCCAGATAAGTGCTGTTCATTCACGGTATCACTGGTGAGCCTGAAAGGTCTACTATTGATCCGGATCGGCACTGCTGATACATGACTATGAAACTAGGATGGAGTGGTTCTCTTCGATCCGGATCTGCTTGGTCCATCCATGGCATTACTGATAGGATTGAGAGGTTCACTAGTGATCCAGTGAGATATTCATGACAGCACTGCTAGCATTGAAAGTGGTTCGGTTGTTGTTCTGGGTTGAGCTTTGCCTGTATGATGAAAAACACCTTCATTGTACGCACTGCAGTTATCACATTTTCTTATCAGAATCAACCCCAGTTTTTGTTGTAGACGAATTAGAAAAAGTATTATTGGGAATGATTTTGTCAGCTTTTCTTGGGTGTTGCAACCAAGCAGATGTCCCTTAGCGGATGCAGTGTCAAGGTGTATATTAGTCGTTAAGAACATTGATACTGCTTTTTTCCGAAAGAATTTTTAATAATCCAAGTAGTCGCTTCAGTGTGAAGAATGCCGCTAGTGACTAGGTTAGAGTATAACCAAGCTGCATTTTATTGTATGTTTCACCTAATGTGAACAAAAGTATCATCCATAATTGTGTGTGTGCCAGGTTGATTATGCTTTTATCTAAACCTCTGGTTTGAAAAACCTACTGGAAAGTTTTTTAAACCTTTTTCCCAGTGTAAAAAACGTCCAAGCTGACATTGAACCTAACTTTTCCGACAGGACGAAAATCGTGCATAAGCCATCCCAGAAATAATTCTCGTGTCAAACGTGAGTAATAATAGTACAAAAGAGATAAATAAAAATCCAGGGGATAAAATGTGGGAAGTTCTCGTTGTCGAAAACAGGCCACTCTTGGCCATCCCTCATCCGGATCGGCTATTTATACCCACCTTTAACACTTTTTTATTTTATTTTTATTCTTTTCTGTTTGTAATCCTCTTTAAATAGACAAGAGCGGGATCGATTATTGTTGATTGTTAACGGCTTTCCTGGCTTTTATCAAATAAATTCAATCCAAACTGAACAGTCCTTGACCTAAAGAGCACGACTGGACTGGTTGATTCTAAGGTCAAGTACGTTACATCCATAGCCGTGGTGGTGTTTTCTTACGGTATGTTATAGTAGCGATGGATTGCTTTTGGGGAATCATTACTATTCTTTGTATTCCGGACTAGTGACTGGAGTCTGGATGTTTATGCATTCTTTGCAGGTCTTCTTACACTCGCATCTTGAGCTACAATTAACTGTTTTAACGTGTACTCTGCGGTTGACGCCAGTTGGTCGCCGAGCGTTTTAAGTGAATGATTTCACCGGGTGTTATAAGTGAGTTGTTTCACCTAGGCGTACGAAGCCAGGCTGGGGTCTTAAGTTGAGTCGTTTCACCAAGCGTATGAAGTCAGATTGGCGTCTTAAGTGAGTTGTTTGACCTGGCGTCTAAGTGAGTTGTTTGACCAGGTGCCATGGGTAATCGGTTTCCCCAGGCGTACGAAGCCAGATTGATTTCTTAAGTGAGTCGTTTCACCAGGCACCATAAGTGAGTCTGTTTTATCCCGGCGTCTAAGTGAGTTGTTTGACCAGGTGCCATGGGTAATCGGTTTCCCCAGGCGTACGAAGCCAGATTGATTTCTTAAGTGAGTCGTTTCACCAGGCACCATAAGTGAGTCTGTTTTATCCCGGCGTCTAAGTGAGTTGTTTGACCAGGTGCCATGGGTAAGCAGATTTATCCAGGCGTACGATGCCTTGAGTGACTTCTTGAGTGAGTCGTTTGACCAGGCGCCGTACGTGAATGGTTTCAGCAGGCGCCAAACGTGAGTTGCTTTGCCAGGCGTCTCGAGTGAGTTGTTCAACCAGGCGTACGAAGCCACGTTGTCGTCTTGAGTGACCGTTTCACCAGGCGTCATAGGTGAGTCGTTTCACCTGGGCTCATGAGACGTTTGACCAAGCAGTCAGATCATTTTTGTCGAATGCTTCCGAGACCTCCGAACCACCTAGAACTTGTCGAAAATAATTCTTGATTTAAGGTCCTGGTTTACCCAAAGTAGTCTCAACTTTAAAAGGAATAAATTAAAGGTGGCTCTTTTCAGATTAATTTTCAGCCATGAGAAGAGGCTCATAGGATCTCGTCGATACGGAATCCTAGCCTCTGTCGGTTTTTTCCCCGGGTTCATCACGTGGCCGTGGAACGTGCCCCGCCACACCAGCGCAACGTCTGCCGCCCGTACTTTCTCATCTTTCCTGTTTGTCACGTAACGAGGAAAGAAGGGTGTCAAAGCGGGAAAAAGGACCTTAAGGAAGAGTTCCTTTTCCGCAACCCTCTTTTGGGTTTTTCCCTTTTAAAAGTAGGCGTTTTCTCTCTTTTCCTTTTTTAGTGTGAGCTTGTCTGTATATATATTTATATTTAAAATTCGCAAAGAGTAGATTTTTATGTAACGTTCAACATTAAGAAAAAAATCTGAACTATTAGATAACGTCTTCGTAACTCCTTGTCAGTTGGACATAAACTTACGAAGTTTCAGATATAAAATAATGTTCCAAGCTGTAAAACGCGTGGAAAAAAGGGGGTTCGCTAGTCCTTGGCCTTTTCTTCCAGGCGTATTATTTCATTTTCTAAAGTCTCGCGGTCTCTCTTGCCCCCGACTATATTTACCAGTCTCCTTCGGTATTACCTAAAATACCGTCTGGTCCGGTCAGTTTTAAGACTTTGAGGCCTGGCAGGGTTGAAATTATGCAACAAAAGGGTGGTAGGGGGGTTTGGGCCCTTTTACTCGGAATAGGGGATGAAATCGTAACCGCATTGGGTAACGACGGACCTAGGGGTGGGTCTGTAATTGTTTATGTTTATGTAAGCTTTTTTTTTTTTTTGACAATGCTGGAAGTGAAAATGGAGGATAAACAATAAACAAAAAAAGACTATTTATAAATACAAAGACATTGTAAACCAACCGCTTTTTTTTTAGTAACTTTCTTATACTGGTTGAACAGATCCAGTTAAAAAAACCACCCCTCTAAAAATGCAAACTATAAATAAACAATTTTCTTTTTTTATATATTAAACTAGCTTTTTATTCAGGTCTGATGTCGAAGAAACAGCCACACACAACACAAAAGTGTCCGATTCCGGATACAGCAACAGTTGTAGCAATTCACAATCTCAAAGAAGGTAATTTACAAAAAATAAATTAATTAATTTAAAAAAAATTGTTTGCAATAAAATTTTTTTCTTAAAGCTCTGGTAGCTCGAAATCGAGGCATAGCACGTCGAGCGGAAGCTCGGGCTATTGCGGGCGAACTTCACCTCTTAACATGTAAGCGTTCGAAAAAATTAAAATAAGAAGTGTATTTTTTAAAAAAAATTAATCGACTTGTCCGTGCAACAGTAACGATGGAGGCGCCCAGGCGAAGAGGAAGGAAAAAGAACACAAGAAGAAAAAGAACAAGAACAACAGCAGCGCGTCGTCCGTACAACAGCTACTCGTCGAAGAGGCGAACAACAACACACCACAGCAGAATGAAGACGACAAGAACGGCAATCAGGTAGACAAAGAAATGGATTTTATTTTATTTACCCTTTTATAAATTAAATGGTACTGTAAAATTTAAAATTTAATACAATTTCAACTCAACCACTGACAGAGACTAATTTTGAAATTTTTATATTCAACGTTCAAATTCCGTAGGAGAAGGAGAAATTTTTGTATTATTAATTTTTCCTCCCTCGATTTAGGATTTTCCCAATAAAATTTCCCAGTTTAAAATACCACTGGCTTTTATATATATATATATATA
>CM077110.1:4631784-4642174 GCA_039619505.1 Cimex hemipterus | reverse complement strand
GTCCTAACCCCTGCTTTCTATCTCGAAGCGGGTGGGGGGGGGGTATTTACACTTAACATCGTTATTACATCCTAAATTTAACAAAAATATAAAAATAAATTAAATAAACAACTGAAAAGAAAGGATTTAAACAATAACTCTATTTTTCAAACCCGACTTGTAACTTTTTCCAATTTTAAGCTTCAATTTTTTAATTGAAGTTTTAACTTCTCTTGGTTAAAATAAATACAGTGTTTTAATTAAAAACGGTACTTTTTTCGTCCTTAACCCCGATTTCCGACTTATCAAAAAAAAAAAAAAAAGTTAGGCTCCCTCCGGACTTCGGTGGCGCCAAAAGTGGGGCTTCGGCGTGCGTCTTGGTGGGGGCCGCTGGTCGGCCAACTGGCTCCCGGCCCGCCGAAGCGTTGTCAACGACCGCCTATGGCGCTTTATTTCAAATTTAAACGGTCGTTTCGGTTTTTACAGATTTTATTTTTTAAACCTTTAAATAATCAATTTTATTGTTAATACACGCAAAAAAGTTACTATATTAAGAAATTATGCAGTTGACTTCAGGGCAACTGTGTTACTTCAAGTAGGACCGATGCCTTTCCGGCCTTAACTTTTAAAATGGCCAAAAAAATAAAAATAAATAAATAAAGTTTGGAAAAATCCGACAGCTCATTACGTTCCTGACAGAATGAACTGAGTCCTCTTAACTTTCAATTGACTAAGTCCTCAGACCATTGACTTAATTGACTGTGTTTTCAGACTCTGAGGGACAATTCTCTGACTCTCGGTTTACTGAATACTCAGACTCTTGACTGACAGTTATCTGACACTCGGCTGACTGATTCCTCTCCTTCTTAACTGATTAACTGACTGACTCCTCTCTCGAGTTCCTGTCTCTGAGCCCGCATTCTTTTCCGCTTTGACCTAGACACTTGAAGACCTATTATGTTCTACTCCTCCCACTCTGTCACCTCGTAATTCTTAGCTCATACAAGTGTGTCCATGAGAAAAAAAAAAGAAAAAAAAAAAAACAAGTTTTTCGGGGTACAAATGTTTGAAATTTTCAAAATGTATGTGTGTAGCTTTTTAAAAATTAATCTGTCTCCAGGAGGTGAATGAAGAAGTTCCAGCGAAAAGGGGCAGGAAGGCTGGCAAGAGGGTCTCGTCTAATCCCCAGTCGTATCTGGACGCAGACGCCATCCTCCATGACAAAGAAGAGAACGAGGGAAGAAGGACGACTCGGTCTTCAACTAGGGGGACGACAGTAGCGACCCCGCCGCCGGCCAAGCGTGAGAAAAAGACCCCACCAGCCAAAGGTCATTATTTTACTTAATATAATTATAAATAATATAACGAATATGATGATATTAAGGCCGAGGATTTGATACGTTCCTCAAGGGTTGAGCGTCGATGATCATAACTCCGAAGCGATGTTGTTGTTTTTTTAATACCTCTGATGTTTTTTTCCTTTACCTGGATAATAAAAATTAATTTTTTCTATGTGAAATGTACTTTTCATATCGGTAATATTTACAGGACGCGGTCGAGGCCGGGGTAAAAAGAACTACAAAGAGGAGGAAGAGGAAGAGGAAAAGGAGGAAGTGAAAGAGGACGAGAAACCGTCCGAAGACGAGAAGCCCAGCGAAGGCGGTGCCAACGGCGAAGATATGGAAGAGGAGGAAACTAAGAAAGAAGGAAAGGAAGAACAGAACGAGAAGGAAAAGGTAGGCCAGAGCTTATTAAAAAAAAAAAAAAAAAAAAAAAAATCGTACAACTTGATCAAAAATTTTTCGTGTGCAGGACGAAGTAGAAGAAGAAAAGGCTGATCAAAACGAAGGCGTTAAAGATCAACAGACAGAAGAGAAAAAAGTCAACTCAACAACGAAGGAGGAGGATGAAAAAGAGGAAACAACACAGTAGAAGTGAGTGACACACTAAAATTGTTTATTTTTTAATCGATTTGTAATAATTACTGATCTTTTCACTTCTGACCTGTTAATTCCTAACAGCACTGTCAGAATTGAGGGGATCTGAATTGAATTAACTGTCAGAATTGGCCAGGTCTGATCCAGATCGGCTCAAATCTGACGGGACTATTGATTGAGTTAGTTTGAATTGATATCGTATAATTTTAAAATTTCTACTGGCATACCGTACCGTTGACCCCCAGGTGTCAGAAAGTGCCGAGAGTAATATGACAGAAAACCAGACCAATAACAATTCACAGAACTTGTGTAAATCGGAAAGAAAATTCAAATCATTTTACTATTAATTATAAGTAGATCGTTTTTGATATGTGTATAATATTTACATAATTAATCTAGGTAGTGTGGTGTATCTATTTTTTTTTTTTTTTTTTTTTTTTTTTTTTCATTTTCTAATTAGGCCTAAACTAATTTCTTTGTATCAAAAATTTTGCCATAATCATAGTGGAGACTTCTTGCCAAGAGACAGTTGTAGCAACTGTTTTTGTGTGGTCTCCTGTAAAGTGAGGTTTTTTTTATTTATCAACGCCCAGCTGTATGTCGTATTTACAAAATGCCGACGACTTCGTGAAATACTTATCCTGTCTATAATGAATTCGGGAAAGAGTTTTTGTCCGTTATTGAGAGGTTTAAAAACATTAGAATTTATTTGAGTTCCAACTTTGGAAATAGGGTCTCTAATGGACTTCAGTGGAGCCAAGCCTTGTGTTAAACAAATTGCGACTCGTCTCCTTTCAGCAGAGTGATTTAATTTTCCCATTCTTCCATGGACATAATGACACTACGAGGGCTGAAGAGAAGTCCTCTGACTCTTGTCTGACTAAATTCCTAATAGGGTAAGCTGAATCATTTCTCGTTTTTGGCTCTGGATCTCTGAGACACGACTCTGGATGGGGACCGAGTTCCAGACAGAGTGAGTTGGCTGAGCTCTCTAATTCTGCGTAAAATGCCTTAAGTCCTATGACTTTTTCTAACGGAACCAATTCGGATCAGATCACCCTAAAGATTAAAAGTAACGTCAAGAATAGAAGTGACCCCCGATCCTCTCTCTGCTCAGTTGTCAGGACTGAACAGTACAGATCCGGTTCGGAACATGCGATGATCATTCTGAATAAAGGGATCCCATAGAGAGAGGGCGATCATCATCACAAACACATTGGGAAAAGGATTAGAGAAGCGGCAATCCGGAAAGGAGTGCGATAGCAGAAAGGCGAAAGGCTTCTCTGTAACAGCAGAGGTTATATAAGGTTGTTTTTTTTGTCTGAACCCATTTGTATGTCCGGTTCGAATGCAATCTGCTGTATGTACTCGAACTGGGGGAGGGGGGGTAGCCGAGTGGTTAAGGCGTCAGACTCTCGGCTAGTAGACACCGCGGTCGTGGGTTCGATCCCCACCGTCGCCTCCGGAATTTTTCTGACGCCTAAGGGGACCGGTGGCCGCAATTAAAAGAAATTGACACGGCACTCATCAATGGAAGGGGCGGGACTGGAGCTCAGCGACCCTCTGAACCTGGTCCCAACCTCCTTCAAAAATGAGTTTATTCGATGGAAGAACACTGGTACAACGGGGGCTCAAGTTCACTTTGTGTTGTGAGCCCTCCCCCAAAAATGGAGCCAGGGTATAGTACAATAAGCTGTACAGCTGCAGTGCTCAGTCCCTGGTATCCATCCATCCACATCCACACTCGAACCCAGAATCTTTACTTTACAGTGATGAGCGAGTGCTGTGTCAAAGCCCCCTCTAAAAAAAAAAGTTTTCAATTTTAGTTTTATAATACCCTATTGAAATATTCAAGGGCTTTGCGATTCATTTCAGTTAATTTTGTATTTTGTTGAAAGTTTGTTTTTTTATCTCTGAACATTCATTGCCTGGTAAAAGATTACTGTTGTGCTGGAAAAAGAATTTCTCCAACATTGTTTATTTGCCGTTTGTTTCAAGCCAAAAAGAGGCACTTTTTTAAAAATGTATTACTTATTTTATGTTATATTTAGTTTTTATTGTATAAGATTCACTCTCACAAAATGAACGGCACGGTGGCAATAATTCTGTCATGACTGGACAGAAATAATCCCAATCAAATCTGATCAGTACTAAAAAGTACTGATCCAGATCAGATCCCAGTCAATTCTAACGGTTCTGTCGAAATAAACAGCACTGATCTTGATCAGATCGTGCTCTTTTTAACAGTTGTCAGAACTGAACCGTACTGATCCAGTATAAGATGGCCCTCTTTTTTTTTCTTCTTTCTTTTTCTTTTCCCCCTCTTTCTTAAGTTATGTCAGAACTAAACTGTACAGATACAGATCAGAACAGAACGACGCAGTGGTAATAATTCTGCCATGATTGGACAGAAGTAATCCCAATCAAATCTGATCAGTACTGTCAGTACCGATCCAGAGATCGGATCACACTCGATTCTAACGGTTCTGTCAGGATAAACAGTACTGATCTGGATCTCTTTTTAACAGTTGTCAGAACTGAACCGTACTGATCCAGAATTAGATCACACTGTTTTTTTTTCTTTTCTATTTTTTTAAGTTCTGTCATATTAAAACAGTGCAGATCCGGATTTGAACAGAACAGCACAACGGTAATAATTCTGTCAGGACTGTGTCAAGTAATCTCGATCAGGCAGATCCGTAAAAAAAAAAAAAAAAACTTATAAACTAGATATTTACTTAAATTAACCAACAGTACGACTTCCCCCCCCCCTTAACGAGGGTTCGCAACAGCAGAGGGAGGTCATATAAACCCTCAGGGTGCTGGTGTTATTGAAAAAAAAAAAAAAAAAGCCCGTTTGTAAGTATGTCGGATGTAAGACTAAACCTTGCGACCACTGACGCCCTCAAGACAATTGCTTTAAACTCGAAATAAGAATTGTTTACAAATCAGTGATTGTAAATATAATTAGAGATCGAGACGATCGTCTCATAATTAGTGATGGATAAGAAAAATGTGAACAAAAAGAGAAGAAAAACAGCGTTTTTTTTTTTTTTTTTTTTTTTTTTTTTCTACGATTCAGTTTTTTATCACATTATTTACATATATACGATCGGATTTTATACATATATATAATTGTCTCGTTTCTGTTCTAGGGGGAAGGTCGAGAAAGAAAGAGAGAGAGAGAGAGAGAAAAAAAAATTAAAAAGAAAAGAAGATACCTCGTTTTTATCCTCCGCAGGAGTTTGATGTGCAGACAGTGAAAGTGGGATGAACCAATTTGTGGAAAACTCTGGTTTTTCTTTCTTTTTCTTTTTTTTTTTTTGTTTTATAATTTTATCCACCTGTATATACGTACTTACAAATTAAAAGACAAAATTCAAACCGGCTAGCCGAATGAAATATTAAGCATGGATTTTATAATGATTTTTAATTTGTAAAAAAAAAAATTATTTTTTTTGCATCATTTGATGAATTTTTATGTTGTAAAATGAAACTTATAAATTGTTTAAAATTTCTCTTGACGCCAGACTTATTTTAAGAACAAATAACCTTACATATAAACTTATATAGCATCATTGTTATATAATATATTATTTTATTTATTTATTTATTGAAAAAAAAAAAAATATCGGTCTAGCTAAATCTCTTGTCCTTTGCTGTGTAAGTATGTATATGTATATATAAATTTTAATTTGTGTTATTTTGTATAAATATTACTTAGGGGAATATAAGTCGTTCTCAACTAATATAAGAAAAAATAACCGATTAGTTTTATTTTATATATTATATAGACAGATGCGTTCATAAAAAGAAAAAGGAAAGAAAAAGGTTTTCGGTATTTTAATAAAGGGGGGGTTGAACACACTGATTATGTTTCTTACGTTTGTTTAAATTTTTTTAGCATAAAAAAAAAACATGTACAAAAAAACAAATCTTTATAGAGTCCTTTTTTTTGTTGTTGTAATTTTTAACTCGTTTTGTCTTTAATGCATTTGCCTTTTTTGGGGGGGTTGGGATTTTTATTTTCCCTCCTCCGGTTTTTTTTTTCTTTTTTTTTTTTCTTTTCTTTTTAGAATGTAGTAAGTACACAGGGGTCGCGTTAGTCACAGGCGCGTTCTTCCACCCGCTGTACATAATGGCACAAAGCGTACACCGTACTCCTCCCGAGTCTCACTTTAAAACTTGCCTGTAAATATCAAATTATTATTATTATTATTATTTTTTTTTTTTAATAATAAAATGTTCAAATACAGAACATCACTTTTGAAAGTGCGCCCCCTGTTTTTCTTTTTTTTTTTTCTTTTCTTTTTTTTCCCCTTTTTCTTTTCATTTTCTCAACAACCACCCCCTTCTCTCCTGTGGAATGTACATTTGCCTTACTTTTTATTATAATTAAATAATTTCAAATGTGTAGATTTAAAAAAAAAAAAAAATAATAAAAATCAAGTTGTACAAAATTGTGTGCAATCCTCCCCTCTTTTTTATCCTATTATAATTAAAAAAAAAAAAATAGAGGAAAATAATATTAGTTTTATAATAAATATTTTTTTTGTAAATATTAAAAATGTGGCCATTTTCTTTATATATTTAAAAAAAAAATGAGAAAAAAAGAAAATTTTTACCTCTATCCACCACCTCCCCCTTAAATAATTATTATATTTCAAAGGGAAGTTAATATATTAATATTTAAGCGACTCATTTAATATATTTATATTGTTTTTTCTTAAAAAAATAATATATTGGTAATGTTTTTTTTTTTAAAAGAGATAAGAAAAATATTATTGTAGGTTTTTTGTTTATTTAAGAAAAAAAATTTATTCTGCATTTTCCCTCTCCCCACCGTGATATTTTGAACTTGTAAATAACTAAAAGAAGAATTAAAAAAAAAAAAAAAAAAAAAAAAAACAGTGGATACATTTGTTATTAAGACAGACAAAAAAAAAAAAAAAATTGTTGAAAATTTTTATACTCCAAATAAGGACGGTTGGGGAGGAGACAGCTCATTTTTGTCACATTCATGACGATGAGAATGAAAAATGTTCGACATTAAAAAGAAATTAACTTAAAAAAAAAAAAAGGAAAACTGCATCAAATGTTCAAAATTATTCCTTCTCAGTGGGGAAAATTTAAAAAGTGAAAAATTCTTAGACAAGAAGAAAGAAAAAAATAAAATTTTATAAAAGCGTTGTCATTTTTTACCCGCCCCCACCTCTGTACAAAAGCCTAAATAAACAACTATCCTCTAGTTCTCGTGGTCTTCTTGACCAATTAACATCTTTCAATTAATTAAGGTTTTTAGTTGAGATAAAAATTTGTATTTATTTTTTAAACTTATAAGTTATTTTCTAGGACTGAACAGAAGTGATCTGGATCAGATCCGCCCGATTCGAACTGATCAGTGAGGCCTGTAAAGTTCAGAAGGGGATATTTCTGTTGTCAGTCCGAATGAATGGATGCGAGCCAAATCATCAAGTCAATTCTAACAGTTCTGTCAGGATTGAACAAAAGTTATCAGGATCGGATCGGCTCAATTCTAACGATTCTGTCAGGACAATAGAATCGATCCTGGGCAATTTGCCAGATCTGAACAGTACCGATTCTATACTCTACATTTCAACGGTTCTCCCAGGCCTGTGAACAGCACAAATCGACTAGTTAAACAAGTTTCAACCGATCCAAAAAGGAATGATTTATTACTAAAAAACAGAAATTAAAAAATCTAGGCAGGAGAGAAATTCAGGCTGTATTTTTATTCCTTTAATAAAAATAAAATAACGGCTTTAATTGTTTATAAACAATACAATATACAAATTATAGATCACTGTCGGTTTTTCCTCTCTTTTTAATTATTTTGTTCGGAGAGCCAAACCGATCGCTCTTATACGACAAGTATATACATTATTATTTTTTTGTGAGGTCTTAGGGCCTAGTCGTCGCATTTATCGAGGAAGAGCGCCGTCGACCTGGACGCTATATCAGCATACTCTCGGTTTCCAGGCGAACAGAGCTTGCTCGACACGTCAACAGCTCGTTTCCTGCAACCCACGTTAAAAAAAAAAAAAATTAAGTTAAGCTTTTATTTATTTTTTCAAAAGCATACTCTCTGCTGTTGATCTTGCTTTCTGTCACACGTATATTTTTGATATACAGGTGGTCATTGCACCATAGGAAGCATATGCTACGAGGCTGTAGTACGTTCATGTCGTACTCCCAGTAGAACTCCACCTTCCTGACAGGGCCTATGTCCTCCTGGTGCGTCACGACGAAGCTCTTCGACGTGCCGTGTTCCAGTTTTTCGTAACCGCTTTGAAATGTGATTTTTATTGTTTTTTTTTTAACTTTACTTTTTAATTGATTTTTTTTTTTTTTTGTGATTTACCTTGGTGTCAGGTCTAGGTTGCGTATGACACCGTTGTCAGAGTGCAGCGAGACCCTCATGAACCCTTGAACCCAAGCTTCAGCCCTGGGCGGCTTTGCCAAATCCACTGTCACTTTATAATGCCTTCCTTTGAATAATAATTTTTTTTTTTAATGTTTATTATTATGTTATTTTTTTTTAAAAGATTATTTACTGCAATAAGGAGCATCTCTTCCAGTCTGTATGAAGTATTTTCCACCCGGAGGTAGGTTGGTCTTCTCTGTGTGGAAGCCCATGATGGCGCAGCCTGTACCGTTCGGACCGCACGAGAAACATTTCCCCTTGACATAGATTTTGATGTGAAGTTTTCGATTAAATTTAGATTTGGATTCGAATTACCTGTAGGAAATGTTGATAAGACGGACACCTGTGGCCCAAGTACGGGCAGGAAGAGTTGATACTCTCTATAAATAGCTTTATAGCCCTGACGTGGTTGCAGGCGAGCAGGACTCTAGACGCTTCTTCGATCCCGTCCCTTATGAGGGTGAGAGGAAGAGGGTTTTCGGCGATATCACAGCCCGGCTGTTCTTTGCCGTTGTTCGGGTAGAAGTCGAGGTGTCCGCACGGTTCGACCATGCCGTACCCTAATAGCCAGATGCTCGTGCCGTCCGTGTGGATCACGTCGACTAGGTTGGCGTCAGTCGGGTCTAAACGTACAGACTTGGGCATACCTTGGAAATAGGGCTCGGCCGGATCGAGACCGGTGATCCTCGCCAACCCAGCGACCCTTTCTCCGGCGTATCCAGCAGTATGGGCGCCTAGGCTATGCCCGATGATATGCACCTGGCCTGGATCCAAGGAATGGTTTTCCTGAAAAAACCAAATTAATTTAACATTCCTTTAAAAAAAAACAACACAAAACCTCACTTTGAGATAGTTGATGAAGTTGGCAACTTCGAGACCGACAAGCCTAGTGTTAGCAGTGGCTTGAGTGTAAAGAGGAAGAGATCCACCAGCCCAATCGACGACTATCACATTATAATCAGCGTATTTCAACAGCTCCATCCGCATTTCCTGACAAATAAATCCAATTAACTCATTATTGACTTTTTTGTAAAGTTCAATACCTTCACCCAAGAGCTTAGCGGTGTGTCGATGAAGCCGTGGATTATGAACTTGGTCGGCTTCTTTGAGTCGAAGTGGGAACGTTCGATCGACTTTGGATTCTGCGCCCTCATCATTACGCCCTGGAATTGTAACGAATTAAAAAAAGATTCTCCGCTAGTTTTTAATAGTTCTGTCAGGACTGAACAGAAGAGTTACGGATCAGAACTGCACATCCTAGTAGTGATGGCATGAACGATACAGATCAGGATCGATAGAGCTCTGTTCTACCTGAGAAGTCTTGAATTATCAGTCCTGATACGGATCAGTTACGAACAGTTCAATCCTAGAAGGATGATCATGAATGAACAATGCAGATCTGGATCAAAATTGAACTTCCGATGTCAATGAACAGTACTGATCTGTAGTGAACTGCTCAACTCTAGTAGGACTGTCATGTATGAACAGTAATTATTTAATTATTATTTTCAATTTTTTATGCGAAAAAGGTTGGGAAGAAAAATTAGTGAGACGAGGATTCGAACCCATCACCTTAATTTTCACCCCAATGACCTAGCTAATGGCGTTAATTTTTCTTGACAACCCTCTTCGCACAAAAAAATTGAAATGTTTGCAGCTCAATCCTAGCAGGATGGTCATAAATAAAGTACTGATTCGGATCAGAAGGGAACGACTCAATGCTAACATTTCTGCCAAAACTGCAGGGAATCGTTCCAGACCGGATCTGCCCAGTTCTAACAACTGGCTCAATCTTACCGGTGGTATCATCAATGAACAGTAGCGATCTAGGCAGATAGAGAACAACTCAATCGTACAAATAGCCACGATACTTACTACTGATCCGGTTCTGCACTAAGCTGCTAAAACCTAGCAGGATGGTCGTGAGTGAACAGAGGATAAGTAATGAACCACTTAATGTAATAAATTGATCGATAGTGAATGATGTCATGAACGAACTACTGATCCGAATCAATAGTGAACTGTTCAA
>CM077110.1:4561279-4615107 GCA_039619505.1 Cimex hemipterus | reverse complement strand
TCTCTCTCTCTCTCTCTCTCTCTCTCTCTCTCTCTCTCTCTGACAATCTCTCTCTCTTTCTCTATCTACCTATCGATCATATTTTCTCTCTTTCTTTCTCTTCTCTCCCTCTCTCCTTCTCTTTGAATATCGCTCTTTCTTACTCTCTCCTTCTCTGTTCCCCTCACGCTCTCTCTGATTATACCTCTTTTCTTCTCCCCTTCCCCCACCCCCCCTCTTTCTCTCTGAATATCTCTCTTCCCCTCATGCGCTCTCTCGCTCTTACATGGTAATTATGTAAATAGTAAAATTAACCAAATATCAAATAACTTCACCGTCTCTAATGCGACTTTTCTATATTTTTATTTTATATTATTTTTTTTTTGCCGTGATAATTTGTCAAAGATAAAACCAATCTCTTTAGATATGTCTATTTTCAATGTCATTTTTGTGCCCGGTTTTGACTAATTAAAAAAAATATATGACTATTCAAACATTAAAAATGAATAAATAACTTTCTTCCCCTAGCGAGAACAGGCGGACCCCCTTTATGCATACACAAACGCCCTTTAAAACTACTGATTATTATTTAAATAGTACATGCGATAGAAAAACGTTTGTTTGTTTTTTTTTTTTAAACGAGAAATTTGTTATTATTTTTACCCTGGACATCTGGTTATTCACTTGGAGGCTAATTGTTAACAAGTAAAATTTGCCGGAATATATGTTTATCTTTGTGCTTCTCCTTCTAAGACCGACTAATTTAAATGGATTTGAAAAAAAAAGAAGAAATTATTATCTTCTGGTCGACTGGTCATAGAAAACCCCTGGACAACTCGATGTCCTTTTTCACATGAACATGCTTTGCTTGGAACCGTGTGTCTGGTAGCCTGTGATGCTGTGGTTTGAGACTGGCTGCTTTGTCAGGTTGGCCATCGACCAGGCGATCACCACCTCGAGACTCCTGCAGCAGGTCTCGAACGCGAGCCACTTCCTGTAGCCGTCGTACCATGCTGTGAAGGAGAAAAAACGACAGGGGAATCTTGGAGTGCTTTGATTTAAAAAAAACTCCGAACCCACCTGGGTCGTAAATTCGAAAAAGGCTCGTGAGGACGAAGAGGAGGGCGAGGAAGGGCGTGAGGGTCGTGAGACGTAGGACATTACGCAGCCGCTGCTTCCTGCTCTGCGTCGTCTCGCTCACGCCGCCCCTGTTCATGTACGCGATGTGATTCAAGATCGCGTCGAGAGTCAGGTCGCTCTGAAACGAAAATAATCATTATTTCAACGGTCCGGAATGTTTTTGAATAACGGACTTTTCCATGACTTTCACCACCCTCGGACGACCGAATCGTAATGACCGGGAAGTGTCTTAAAATAGTTTCACTATACGCCCAACAAACAACATTGTTGACACATGAATGGCTCAATGAAGAAGACCAAGATGAGGAAAGGGGGATTGAGAGCAAGAGGGTAAAGGAACAGACAGACAGAGACAGAGGGAGAGAGAGGAAGGATCGACAGAAGAGGGGGCTAGATAGAGAGGGGGGATGATTGACAAAAGAGGGAGAGATGGAGAGAGAAGAAGAATGATCGAAGAAAGGGGCGACGGAGAGAGGGGATTAACAGAAGAAGGGGGCGATAGAGAGAGAGGGATGATTGACAGAAGAGAGGGTGATAGGGAGAGAAGGAGGAAGATTGACAGAAGAGGATGGAGATCGAGAGATAAGGAGAACTGACAGAAGAAGGGAAGAGAAAGATAGACAAGATTACCTTGGATTCCCTCTGGGGAAGCAGGCTCGTGTTGACGTCTTCGTTTTCTTCCTCAAGCCTCGTGCCGCTTGCCTGCAGGAAGGCAGAAAATTATCGTTAAGAATCCGTTTATGAGGGGTTTTCCGTCGGCTTACCTTTTTCGGTAGTTGGCCTGATATCCGCCTTTCTGGTCCCCAACTGAGCTTTTTGGTCCTTCTCTGTCCCTGGTCGGCGGTCCGTGGCTCCTCGTCTTTCGAACAAACCGTCTCGTTAGTGTAATAATGGGAAAAACCTTTCCTGGATACTCACTATCGGAGCTGTTCGGGCTCGGTTTGGGGGTCGGCTTGAGGATGCAGCTTTTCACCGGCTCCGTCTTCGAAGAGGATGAGGAGGCGGCGATGCTTTTTTTCTCGTGGACGAGCTTCGGGGCGAGGAGAGTCGGGACGAGGGCCGCGGCGACCGAGGTGGCCAGGTTGTTGTAAGGGGCGAGCATGGCGAGTTGCATGATCCCTTTGTACTGAGCGTCGATGTCCCTCTCGAGCATGGCAGACGGCATGTCGCTCAGCACCCGCATCGCCTTCACCCCCGAATAGAGGAACACGGCGCAAACGGCAGCCCCCCAGACGTGGAACGCAGTATCGACGACGTATTTTGCGACTAGGACGTGCGGGTGGAGTGCCAGGGTTGTGTCGATGGCAAGCACCGAGGCGAAATGGAGAGTGATGGCCAACGACAGGCAGGAGCTGTTCTTGAGGGGCTGAGGGGCACTGGGGATCTGCGTGAGCCGCAGGAGGGCCAGCTGGAGCAGTGCCAGGGCCGAAACCAGACTCGGGAAGCCCAAATCCCAAATCGCCAAGCCCAACAAACGAGGCATAATCTAAAGAAAAAAAATGATTTAAGGAGGCACTCCATGATGAACAAGGAAGTTCATAGAAATAAGAAAGTGAGATGGGGTAAAGAAAAAGTTTAGGAAAAGGTGCAAGACAAAAAAGAGAAATAAGTATTCACAGAGGAGAATGGAGGGGAACAAAGATGAAGATAGAAGGAAAATTGACAGATAGAGCGAGGATAAGAAAGTCAAAGAAAGAGAGATTTAAAAAGTTAGCAAGAGGGGTAGAGGTAGATGGTGAGAGGGGAAAAGAAAGGTAGTCGGAATGAGGATTGAGATAGCAAGAGGAGAAGAGAGAGAGAGCAAAGTGAGGCGGATTGAAAGCATGAGAGGGAGAGTTAGATAGATAAAGTGTGAAAATTTGCAAATATAGTGAGGAAAAGAAAGAGACAGAAAAATAAAAGGAGTTTGCAATGAGGGGGGAAGAGGAGATTGATAGATTTGCATGGAAAGCATGAGCGGACAAGAAGATATACAGTGAGCAAATAGAACATTGATCAGAGAGAGAGGGGAGGAGGGAGAGAGAGAGAGAGAGGGAGATTGACAGAATTGCAAGAGCGGACGAGATAGAATGGGAAATAGAAGGATAGGCTAAGAGAAATAGAAAGATAAGGAGGGAAGCATTGTAGGGTTAGCCGAAGGAGATGGATTTTCGGCACTATGCCAGTCCGTCTTACTTTATGCTGCCCCTTCGTAGGATTGTGCGAGGCAGAGTGGGTTAAGCATCGAAGTGCACACCAAGCGGCCTTGCTTGCTGTCATGCAAGCTTGCCGAACTATCTTCTTAGACGCCTCACATGTGATGCTGGACATCCATGGTAGGGGCGCCTGGGCATCTTGGGAATTGGCCAATGGATACCAGCCTTTCGTCCCCGTTCGATCAGATGTACGTCGCCCAACGGAAGGCATACGGTTGTTCGACAACATAGAGAGACGTTAGGGCATGACTTTTATGAAGACGGACCATTACATGTTCCCATTGTTATCGGGGCCTGGGGACTTCGCAGCCAAGCTCCATGTTTTTGGAATGAAAGAGAGTCCATTGTATGAGTGCGAATGACCGTCGAGCATGTGGCCTATGTATGCGAAAAGTACCGTCATCCGGACGAGATATACGGATCCAATGTTGAGGTTAGCATGGACTCCTTACTCCGTGTCATATCCAATCGTGCTGGGTATTTGGCTACCGAAAAAATGTGGAAAGCCATTATGAGGCAAAAAGTATGGCCAGCCTTCGAAGTCGTATGTCTCTAATTAAGAGAAAGAACCTCCTCCTAAAAAGGTAAAGGCTCCAGAAACAATAAAATTGGAAAGGAACTAAACAACTCGGGCATACAACTATAATCAACAAAATCAGACACCCATTATTAGTAAAGGAGAGGAAGAACACAGGAGAGCATCGGATATAATGATATGGTACACAGATGGCTCCAAAACAAACGAAGGAACCGGATCAAGCGGTTTTTGTACAATCCCAAATCATGAGCAATCAAACTCATTAGGGAAGTACATTCGGTTATTCAAGCGGAAATACATGCCATCAGTGCTTGCGCCCCGGAAAATCTTAAAAGAGGTTACACTGGCAAAAGATCCTCGTAAGATGAGAAAGTCAAGCAGCCATTAAAGCATTGGCACGTGCAGACGTTCTGGCCAAAGGAGGATAAACAGAACAAAAGGAGGAGTGGATAAACTCTAGCGGTGGTAGACATAGTAAACTTATGATGAAACAACTCTTACCGAGACTGGCAAAAATACTGCTGCGAATGGAAAGGCCCAAAATCAGTAGTGGTAGGACTACTAGCTGGTCACTCGCATCTGGGAAAACCTCTACATAACATGGGTATATACAGCGATGAACTCATTTGCAGAGTATGTAATGGGGAGGACGAAACAGCCACTCATATCATCTTCGAATGTAAAGCAACAGCTCAATGGAAGTTTAACCTAACATATGGAAAAAACTTAGCGAATCATATTTCAGGAATGAAAGTCAATGACCTGATACTTCTAAGGAACTGCACTGAACTAAAGAACTAGAATGTACAGTAAGCCAAAAGGCTGCCGTGCCTGAGAGTGCAAACCCCGCGAACCTTTATACCATACCATACCATACCTACTTCTAAGTGAGCCGCCTCCGCGAGGCCCATCCTGGACATAATGACTAACTAAGAGCTCGCCAGGTGTAGTGAGATGCGACCGTCTACAAGCCAAGAAGCATATAGAAATGCAAGCCAAAATGTTATTATTGCAAAAACAAAGGCACAGACGGTAAGCCATAGGGAAAGAAAAATACTGATAAAATAAGTAGAAGAATAAGAAAGATAAGATGAGATCGTAAAACTAGAAAAAAAACGAAAGGGAAAAAAGGAAAAAGAAATATTTTGCTTTCCTATAATTTCTTGATACTTTGCCATGTGCTTTCTTGCCACAGCTTTCTTTTCAGGCAAATTTAATAATTTAATTGCTTCTTTCGCCTGTTGGGTGAATGTGAAATATTCCAGGCGTATAGATGTAGGAAACGACAATAAAATAATTTTAAAAATCCGACGTTTTTCCTTAATTTCCGTCTTAGGGTCGATTCACTCCGTCACCCCGTCATGGATAGGTGGAAAAACAAGAGATCCGTGTCGTTTTAATTAATGGATAATCTTTCTTTTTTAGTGTGAAAACTGGGATTGAATGTTGAAGGAAAATTTAGGCTAGATCTTAGGGGATAATTTTTTTTTAAATTGTCCCAAGTGGAAAGGGCCTTGCGCATTTCTGCTTCCTATCCCGACCGGAATTTCGAAAACCGGTCTGGTCGGGGGACGTAAATGAAATTAAACTCGACTTTCATTGTACTTTCCCCGGCAGATTGGAGCTTTTGGCACGACTAGGCAAGCGTTACGAGTCGGAACGAAAATCGAACTTCTGCCAGGGACAAAAAGAAGAAAAACAGAATACGACATGAAAAAAAGGATGAAAAGAGCAGAATGATAAAGACGAGTAGACGAATCGCAGAAGTAGAAGAACAAGGATATCAAGTAGAGGGACGACCGATACTAGGTGAGTGACTCTAGTGAGACAAGATGAGGAAGAGAAAGAAAACCAGTAAAAATAGACTTATTCAAGATAAAATAAAAGAAAAAGGGAAAAGAGTAGACAGTGATCCAGCAGAAAAAGAAAAGGTGGTAAGGAACACAGAAATCAAAAGGTGAAGAAATGCTAGAACATAGAGAAAGGGAAGATGAGGCTAGGGAAAGAGAAAAATAATAGAGGAGAAGTTAGAGAAAGGGAAGAAACAAAAAGAGACAAATTAAGAAAACTGGTTTTCCATGGAAAAAGGGAAGAAGGGAAAAATAACAAAGAAGAATGAAAAAAAGCCTAGGAAGAAAATATAATTATCATGGAGGAATGATAGAAATACAGAAAGAAAAAAAGTGTAGAAATGGTAGAACATGGAGAAAGAGAAGAATAATTAGAAGAACTGAGCAGAAGGAAGATGAGACGAGGAAAAGAGTATAATAATAGAGAAAGAAAGGGGAGAAGCATAAAATAACAAAGAAGAATGAAAAAGGAGGGTAGGAAATAACACAATGAAAATGGAAATGAAAAACACAGAAAGAAAATGTGGAGAAATGGATGAACACAGAAGAAACAAAGAGAGGTAAAGTAAGAAATTGATCGTACTTGGAGAAAGGGAATAAAGATAAAAACAAACAAGAAAAAAATAGAAGCCTAGGAAAAGAACACAAACCGTGGAGAAATGGAAAGAACATTAAAGAAAAGGAGTTGAAATGGAAAAACACAGAAGAAACGAAGAGAGGAGATTAAGAAACGGGTCTTACATGGAGAAAGGGATTCAGGAAAAAATAAAACACCATAGGAAAAGAGGACAATTACTGGAGAAATGAAAAGAACAAAGAAGAAACAAAGAGAGAGGAAAGTAAGAAATTGGTCGCACATGGAGAAAGGGGCTCAGGAAAAAATAAAACACCATAGGAAAAGAGGGCAATTATTGGAGAAATGAAAAGAACACAGAAGAAACAAAGAGAGAAGAAAGTAAGAAATTGGTCGCACATGGAGAAAGGGATTCAGGATGACTAAAATAGCACAAAAAAAGAAATGAATAATAGCTAATAATCAGAGAAATGAAAGAACATATAAAGAAAAGGTGTTGAAATGGAAAAAAAACAGAAGAAACAAAGAGAGAAGAAACAAAGAGAGAAATGTAAGAAACTGATCGTACATGGAGAAAGGCAATCAGGAAAAAAATAAATAAAAGAACGTAGGAAAAAAAAAGATAATTATAGAAGGGAAGCAATAAAAAGGTGGGGAAATGTTAGAACGTGAGGAAAGGGAAAGAAGAGGATTTTACGAACTAACTGTAATTATCGTGCAGAAATGAAAAGAACATAAAAATAAATGACGGAGAAATGGCAGAACACAGAGAAACTGAAAGAGATAAAAATAGAAAACTGGTTATACATGAAGAAGGATAAAATAACAAGAATGAAAACGGAGCCTAGGACAATAACACAATTATGGTGAAAAAATGAAAAGAACGCAGAGAAAGAGAAATTGGAAAAATGAAAGTACACTTAAGAAAGAGAGAAAGAAGTAAGAAACTGGTTGTACACGGAAGAAGAGAAGGAAGATTAAAAGATCAAAGAAGGAAAAGTTAGAAAGGAGGAAAAAGCATTGGAATAAGATAAGAACTGAAGAA
The DNA here is from genome assembly GCA_039619505.1 of Cimex hemipterus. NCBI lineage: Eukaryota > Metazoa > Arthropoda > Insecta > Hemiptera > Cimicidae > Cimex > Cimex hemipterus. Next base: position 4,607,786 of record CM077110.1, on the reverse strand, counting down.
TGATCGATGCGATGAAAGGAAAAAATATGGAAAATAACAAGGAAGTGGAGAAGTTATTAATAATTCATACTACTATTGCATATTTACTTTTTTTCTTTGGATAGTATATGCTATTATACCCACGTTTTTAAGGGCGTATGGGTCAATGAAGAGGCAGACAGCCCGCGAAGAGCTTAGAACACAAAGGAAGACGTTAATTGTCGACATGTAGGGCCTTTTCGTTATCAGCGACCTGTAATATTTAAAATTAAAAAAAAAAAATCTGTTAATAAAATTAATAAAATCTTTTTTTAGAGTTTTTAACATAAGTGCCTCTCACCTGATGTTCAGAATGGAAAAGAAGGCATAAAAAGCTAGAACGAGAAACGAAATAGCAAAGCCGTAGGCGTGCAGCATCAGCCACCACTTGACCTGGAACGTTTTTAATTGAAATTAAGTAAAAGTAATTAGAGGGAAAAAGGGGTAAGGGAAAGAAATATTAATTTCCTACTTCCTTGTTCACCTCCGCCCACGCTCCTCTCCCTGGACCCCATGAGCCGTGCCATATGAGCCGTACCCTCGCCGAATTGTTCACCTCCGTCGTCCCAAGAAGGTCGGAAACTGAAGAAGAGAAGGTCGAAATAAGAAACGAGGGGGAAAAATAATAAACTAGGGAAAGTAGAAAGAAAATCAAGGGAAATGTCCTCGTTTTTGTATATAAAAACAGCCTGTTAATCGTCAGCGCCCACCGTGAAATGGCTCGGACACGCTGGACGGCCTTTTTGACCTAGACCTTCAATTATTCACATGGGTGACTCTGAAAACCTTTCAGTACAAGGTGTTACTGCTCTTTAAAATTGACACGCGTTATTTTATAGATGACACCGTCACAATATCTATGAGCCATATTCTTAGACCAATACTTACGGCTTAGTCTAAGCGCCTTTTCATCCTATTCAAGAAGATGGCCCATGATCCATCACACCAAAACACCCGCACAACTGTTCCTGACACCACTGCAATGGAAAGGATCGGAAGTGTATACTGTAAAGAAGGTAAGGAGAAAAATCCGCTTAGCATCGGTTTATTTCACAGGAGAGGTTTACACACGACTACATTCCAGAGGACGATGACCGGTCTACTGATAAAGGATATTATTAAGATAGGAAGCCTGGAAAAAAAGCACGAAGAAAAGAGGAAAAGATCAACTCCAAAGAACGTCCGTTAAAAAAATTTGAAGGTAGAGTTATAATTGACATTGTAAAGGAAGAAGACCCAGGAGTGCATGCTAGGCAGGTCGAGTACAAAGCGTCGTCAGCAAAGATCAGGAGTACCCGGCCATCGAAGCTCCCTCTTTCTTTCCCTATATTCTGTCTATCTCTCTCGCACAGAAAGTGGAAGAAATGTCCATGAGACCTACTAACTCAGCGTTTTTCTATTCTTAACTAATTCTATTACAGCATATTTCTCTTTGTCCCTCTATCTTTCTGAATCTCCCCCCCCCCTCTCTCTCTCTCACTCACTCACTCTCTCTTCCTCCCTCCCTCTTTGTTGCTCTATTTTTCTGTAGATCGTTATTTATTTATCTATCTACTATCTATTTATCTACCTATCTTTCTACCTCTCTCTCTCTCTTTTTATCTATCAATCTCTCCACCTTTCTCTCGTTCTCCGTTTCTCTCTCCTTTTTTGTCCCTACATATTTCTGTAGATCTCTATTTCTCTATCTACCTCTCCACCACTCTATTTATCTATATATCTCTCCGCCTATCTCTCTCCCTTTCTCTCATTTTCCGTTTCTCTCCCTCCTTTTTCTTTCTTTTTGTTCCTATATCTTTCTATCTATCTACTATCTATTTATCTACCTATCTATCTCTCCACTTCTCTCTCGTTCTCCGTTTCTCTCTCTCCCCTCTTACTTTCTTTTGGCCCAATATCTTTCTGTAGATATCTATTTATCTATCTATCTATCTGTTTATCTACCAATTTACCTCTCCACCGCCCTATTTATTTATATATCTCTCCACCTCTCTCCCTAGCTTTCTCTCGTTCTCCATTTCTCTCCCCCTCCCTTTCTTTCTTTTTGTCCCTATATATTTCTGTAGATCTCTATTTATCTTTCTAGCAACATACCTATCTATCTACCTCTCCCTCACATTTCTCTCTCTCTCTCTCTCTCTCTCTCTCTATCTATCTATCTATCTCTCCACCTTTTTTTCTCTTTCTCCCTGTAACTTTCTATAGATGACTCTCCTCTCTCTCTCTCATTCTCCATTTTTCTCTTGTTCTCCCTTTCTCTCTGCACCTCACCTGACCACAAAAATATGGTTATTCGAAGTAATTAATGTTTAACAAATTAGAAGTACAGTAAAATTAGTAACCGTTGAATAGTCCTTGAGACCAAATCTTGTGTGATTGATAAATAAAGCGTTAATCGTCATCTCTCTCTTTCTCCCTCCCTCACCCTTTCTATAATCAACCTTTCTACCTATTCCATACCATCTACCTCTACATTATCTTTCCATCTGTTTTAGTAAAGATGTTGTTTGTCATCGATACTATTTGTTGACAACACTCAGTGGGTCTATCATATTTGACGATTAAAGATTCTCTTGAAGGAGCCGAAAAGGGAGTCTTGGAAGGTCTCGCTTTGACTTTACCGGTTCACCAGTTGAATAGAGGCCACAGGGGTTGTTTCGGGGGTGGCGACCTGTGGATTCTCCCACTTCTGTTTCAGACGTAGTGAGAAAGAGAGGGAAAAAAAGAACCCTCCTGAGATGGGGTTGAACACCTCGGGTCTTGTGCATTTACAAGCGGATATCGATTCACACCCGACAACCCCTTGGAAAAGGGGTGGTTGCAACCTTTGACTTTTGATTATTCACATAAAGAGGGAGGGGTATGTTTAAAATGAAAACAAATATGGTGAACTCATTGGCTCCTGTTTGGGGGTTGGCGCGGGGGTTAATCTGCATTTTTCTCCACCCCCTCCCCCCACAGGTGGGACAGGGGTTGGCGCCGGGGTGCTTTTGATCCTTTTCACGCGATCGCTAATCCGGCTTGAAATCGAACTTTAAATACAGTCGTGAGGCGGGGTGAAAGAAACAAATAAGAAAAAAAAACGAGGTCAGCCCGATTTGTAAAGAGGGTTGAAACTACCCCTCGAGGTTCTTTCTGTGTGAAATGTCTCGAAACTTATGGCTAAAAATTGAGGGTGGAGGAATTGTTGAATTAAAAAAAAAATACAACTGTGGGTCCGGTAGACTTCGCTTGTTTTCACTCCCCCTAGCTGAGCCGGTTGTTTAAATACATCGGCTTTAAAAAATGAGTCCGCCAAGCCACGCGGGGCTTTTTCCTTTTAAACCTTAAAAAAATTAAAATTAAGTACTCACCGTTCTGAAAAGCGTAGTCGTCCGTGAAATTGTCCAACATTTTCCTTCGCCCCCTTTATTTTATTTATTGAAGGTGAAAACAGCGTCCGAAGTTATAGAATATAATAAAAATAAATAAAATTAAAATTAAAATAAAAAATAAACACGCGTGTCGGGGAGGGGGTCTAAGCGACCAGGACGATCCGATCCATGCCGACCTGGCAGCGCGACTGGGCTCACGGGGCCGGACGGGCCATCCCCGAGGGATCGATCTGCGTGCGCCCCTTCCAAAAATAATAATAATAATAATAATTAAACAAAAAAATAATAATGCATACGATAAAATGAATACATTTTTAAAAAAAGTTAGACACAAATAACTGAACTATTGTACATATCCAGCCCAACTGTACACTCTAAAAAATATCCAAAATAAAATAATTTTTTAAAACAATTACACCCCCGATTTGCATAAAAAAATTTAATAAAGAAAATATTGATTGATTCAAACCCTAGTTGGATCGTTCCGTATCGATAGGGAGATGCAACAACCCCTGGCCCTATTGATCCAGTCGCAGCATCACCACATTTCCGGCCCCCTTCACCCCACCAAACCGCCCCTTGATTGAATCAAAGGGAGGGGGCTTCCAACCGCGACATCGGGGAAAATAGTATACGACATATCCACAAACTTTTATTAATCTGGTTAGAGTGGAAAACGTGGCGTTAATTGATGCCAGAGTGGGGGCTGAAAATGAAGCATGTTTAAGCACAAGGACCCGTTAATAAAGCCCTCAATTTAATCAGTTTTTTTCTCCGAGTACGACAAGAATCACATTGCCTCAACTACTACACTGGACGTGGGAGAACTCCAGGGAAGAGTAATTGGACCAATCCTCTTATCATTTACACTAGATATCCCGACTGCTCATAGCACTCTCCTTACATCATGGTGCAGTATGGGGGACAAGGCAGAGCGCTTGGACCTCCATACCATTTGCATCTCTGATCCTGACACTTACCACTGTCCTTGCGTATTTGGCGATGACGGGAGGCTTCCTTAATGACACAAGGGTATCCTGTATACATTCAAGTCCTTCCAAACACTTTACAAATTCTATTTCAAGTCTGACAAGGATCGGTTAATCCAAGTACTGCAGGACAGAGTGCTTAGATCAATCCTCTATAATGTACCAACTACCTAGCCATTCTTGTATCATTTGCTTATGCCAATGACTTCTTTGATGGCAGCAACGTGGCAGTGGGAGTATTGCAAGGCAGAGTGTTTGGACCAATCCTTCATATGCTTTGCACCCTGATGTCCTGACACCACATTCTTACATCTGTCCTGATGACAGAAGGATTCCTTGATAACAGCAAGTAACAGTGGGTGTATCGCAAGGAAAAGGGCTTAAACCAATCCTCCGTATCATTTGATCTTCTGACACCTACCTTGTCTTTATATATTTGCCAATGATGGGACTTCCTTGATGATAGGAACACAGTGTGTGCATCGCAAGGCAGAGTGCCTGAACCAATCTTCAGTATCCTATATACAGCAAAAGGTCTGACCAAGAACAACACCAAGGTTCTTGACAGCGGGGTAAGAAGAAATAGGGTGAAGTGGTAGTAATAAAGAAACTGTCCCCAAACACAACACCCTGAGACCTTTCTACATTGAAAGTTAAAGCCATTTTAGCATCCCAGGAACTAACTGTAAGTCTGGATTTTTAGTTGCAGTTTGGAATTCAGTAGGAAAGGAAAAGTAAATTAGGTACTCGTCTATGTAAATATGATGGGAGAAATATTTTATGGATTTAGGTAAGTAAGTAGGAACAAAAATCGGAAGCAGATGCTTGATCTTTGGGGATATGGGCTGGGAGATGGTGGATGAATTGGACCATGTACTAAAGGAGTTCCTTCTAAGCACTGCACCTTTACCTTTTCTTTTCAACTCTTTAATGTAATTGCAAAACTCCAGACTTACAATGGGTTTAGACTTAACTAGAAAAGACCCAGGGTCTCGTTCCTCTCCAATCCTTACATTTTTATCCTCTTTACTCGTTAGTACTCCAAAGTAGATTATTTTGCGTGCTCACGACGCTTGTGTAAATTGAGCCGCTGATCTGCCAGTGTTCTTCTATCGAAGAGACTCAGCTTATGGGGGGGGGGGTTGAATTTGCAGTCTCTGAAGCCCAATCCTGCTGGGTCTTCCACTCCCCTTATGCATAAGAAAAATCAGGGTGACGGTGGGTCCGGAACACACAACCAATAAGATCTACTTATCCACTAGGCTACCGTGGTGCTCCTGGAGATGGATACTGCTTGGGAACATCAAAACCAATTAAGGACACAGGAAGGATAAAAGTTTGATTAAAGCAAGAAGGATCTACTGTATCAAAGGCTTTAGAGAAGTCGAGGACAAGAATTGAAATTGGTCTTCTTATATGTCAGAGGAGTTTTTTTTTAGTAACGCAGGGATAAAATCAAAGGGGTGGTACCTTAAATAAATTTATTGAATAAAAACAATTTATAGCCATCAGTCCAACATATAAAGGTGAAGGAGTGAACTTACCTTGATCTCTGTAAGCCTCCATGGAAGATGATTGACCACGAGTTTTGATTATTTGTTATGGCCACCTACAAGGTGGTTACAGTTTTCAATTACAAACCCACATAACTCTTAATTTTTAGGAGTTACAAGATGAGTTCTGCCACGATTTTTTTTTTGCTACCAACTAGTAGGATAAGACGAAACAGCATGATTGTCTGGTATATTTTGAAATGGTATATCAAACCAGACTTACCGGCACAATTTTCCCATCCGTCAAGCAATTTCAGCTTAGAAATTCGATCCGTTGGTCCGTTTTTACCGACAACCTCTACAGCATCCTTACGTTAAAATCCAAGGCTAAACGCCTTTTAATAAATGTCCGACTAAAGATTTAAAATTCTACAAGAAAGAAAATTTTTTATATGTGCGTTTAAAAAAATTAAATTACAAAAAAGTAATTATTTACATGCATACGGTCTCGTTTGAGCTGGGTGCAGGACATAGGATTGATCTAAACGTCAGCCTAGGAAATTATCGTTCAAGACTTCAAATTAAAAAAACAAAAGGAAAAATCCATACTAAATACTTAAAGAATATCTTTATGTACAAGCAGTTTAAACAATAAAAGTAATTATTTACAGAGGAGATCACGAATCCTCGGGGTTGTAGATGCGTATGTGTATCGCCGAGTTGTCCCTTTTTGACTCTGTCATTTCATCCAATCCTTCAAAATCGTCTGAAAAACAAAACAACAAAGTAAATTATTAGAAAAATTCTCTTCTATATGTATTACACGCTATTACCTGTTATTCTCACTGTAGATGTCTTGACGTCCATGATGAACCGCTCGCCCAATTTCTCCTTTACCTAAAATCATAATATGAGTTAATTTCTCTACCATTCATTAAGTATTTCTGTTTTTTTTTTTTTTTTTAAACACCTGTAGTGCTAGGTTGATCGTCCTGGGTATTGCAGCACCCAAGCCGTGCATGCAGACATAGCCAACTGACTCTATGAGCTTTGTACACTGGGAAATCTGCCCCTAGAAAATAACAAAAATTAAATATATCGCACGCCCACAAGAAAAAAAGACACAACTCAACAGAAGAAAATTTCACGGGTAGAGACAAATGAAAGTTTACTCTTTTTGACTGAATGTATTAAGTACATGCGCAGTTCCAATTGTTAGCAATAAAAACTATCATGATAATACCGTTCATTTGTCCGCATATATTGGCAATCAAGTGATTAAAATTTGTTCGCTCTAATGACAATAGGTGGTAACAGACAATGTACAAACCTAACAAACAAGCATAAACACCTAAATAGTAAGTTTTGCTAAGATTATTTTTGACCGAAATGTGCTTTCCTATTAGTTTAGTCCTAATTAGTTGCATATAATACCAAAATAATTATTGAAATAAAGATTGTTTGCAGTTCGTGAGATGCGGTCTGGTCGGTTTAGAAAAACATTTTCTTCATGGTGCCAAAATTTCAACATTTCTGAAATCATTTTCAGGACCAGGGATTTATAAGCATTGTTTAAATTGTAAAATAGGGAAGTCGGTGGCTGCAAGGTTCCTTCTTTGACACGGCGCTCATCACTGTAAGGTGAAGGTCCCGACATACTTACAAATGGGCTTTTTTTCAAAAACTCCGGCACCTTGAGGGTTTATATGACCTCTGCTGTTGAGAACCCTCATAAATAAATTTAAAAAAAAAAATAATAATAATAATAAAAAAATTGTAAAATATATGTAGGATGTGAAACATAAATTTATAAAATGGTAGAAATTTTACACCCACTCAAAATATTTGTACTCACCCAAAGCATTTATTTTCTGTGTTGAGAGTGCCAGTGAGATATTTCTAGCATAGTATAAATACAGTTTTTCACATCCTACATATCCTCCGTATAAGTTAAACAATTTTTTATAAATCCCAGGCCCTAAAGTCTTACGCCGAGAATTCACCGGCTTCACTCCATGGAGACTTAATATTAATTTTATTAAAATACTAAAAAATAATAATACATTAAAAAAATGGGCGCCGCACCGTTTATTTACACGGAAACAGCGAACCATAAAGGAAATAAAATAAAACAGACAATTCAATAACCGTCAAATTAGATTTAAAAAGCACACAATATTTACATAGGGAAACAGAAAAAAAAAATAAATAAATACATTTATTCCAACGGAAAACTAAACTTACACACTAAACGAACCTAAATTATTTTAAAATAAAAATAAACATTCATTAAAACTAAACTTTCCTAGGAACCAGTGTCCAGATATGCTTCTTTTCCTGGCGAAAGAACATCCACACTTCTAGGAATGTGGAGCATCTTCTCTAAAGTTGAGTGGGTCCGCGATCGCCTTCGTTGATCAAGGTATTAATGATTTACTCTGATCCGGCCTGACCGAGGCATATCAGTCTCGAAGCACCCTGTCTTCACTTTTTTTCTTCTTCCCCCCCCCCCACCTTAACCTTTGATAGAACCACCGCCGACCTCGGTCTTGGAGGCACTACAATCTAGGAGGCATCTCCGGCCAAATAACAATAATGATACATTTATACTATGTTACGAACGTAACACAAGGTGGAAACATTGGCACGTTAAAGAATATTTTTTCCCTAAATCTAAGTTAAACCAGCAGGCATCTCACGATTTCCAAATATTCACGTTCACTAAAACCCATACATTGAAATAAAGGTTTTAGTGATGATTAAAAATAGAATAATTACAAAATTTTAAAAATTCACTTATGTCTAATGATCTAATTGATCAAATTATTAATTGACTTTAAAAAATTATTGAAACTAATAATAATGCTTTGTTGAACTCATGAAAAATGACAATGTGTTCTCAACGCATTTATGGACAGGATCATAGATCCATCAGGCAGAGGTCATCGGTTAAACAATCAGAAAGGCAAAAAATATAGAATAAAGTAAGATAATAATAAGCTAGGAAATAAATTGAAAGAAAAGGGAAATAACAACTGGTAAAACGAGAAAGAAAGAAAAAGAAAAACAGGTTATACAATACATCGAAAAATCAAATTCTTAATAATTAACTCATATCTGTAATTCCATGCGAGCCTAGCATATCGAATTAAAGGCGTGAATCTGACTCAAAAACACAGGTCAATTCTGCGGAGAGAACGTGAGTCATGAATGGGATTCGAACCCGCTACCTTCGGCTCAGCACACCGCTGCTCCAACTGCTTGATCACAATAGCTCAAGTGGAGCAGCATTGTGGGTTTGAATCTTCCTTGTGTCGCTTTTTCATCTTGAATTTGTCTAAAATCCCAACAATTTTGGAAATTTTTAAGTTGAACTCATTGTAAACTAAAAATTTACCTCCCCCCTGTCTAATATGACCTAAAAATATATCTACTTTCCAATGAAAATTCATTTTTAAGGCTTTTTAAAGAGTGCTTAAAACAAATCCAAATTGATTGTATAAAAATTAAAAAAAAAATTAATCTACTTTACTCAACGCAACTTTCAGATTTTTTCACTTTTCATAACACACACCCATAAGAAAAGTGACACAAGTCAAATAAAAGAAAATTTTATAGGTATTTTGACTTATGAATTAAGTACATGCCATTACGGTTGTTGGCAATAAAAACTATCACGATTAATCAATATTGTCTTTCATTTCCCAAGACTAAATACGAAAACACAAAACTTTAATCCAACTGTACTACCCCCCTCTAAAAAAAAACTACCCCTTTTTGTGGTGTGACACTATTCTTCTTGCTCTCAGTAATTTAAGTTAGTTTACTCTAACGATAATAATGGCGGAGCATAAATATCCATAAATATCCATGTAGTAAGTTTTACTAAAATTTTCACTATTTTTGACCCAAATGTGCTTTCCTCCAGGAGCCGGGAATAATTAGTTATTTAAAATACAAAATTTGTAATTAAAACATTTAAAAAATCATTGAAACTATAAAATAATGTAAAAGTTAAAAGACAACATTGTTAAAAAAAAAATTATGAAAAAACAACAATATTATAATTAAGAATGTTTTTAAAATGACAGAAATGAAATGAAAATAATTCATGAACAAAATGGATCAATGCATGTTCTTGAAGAAAAAATAAAATTCAGTTGTTACTGCCAAGTTTTTGCAGTTTTCATGAATGGTTCCATAATTTAGTAGTACTGGCTAGTCATTTTTTCTGCAGAATATTAAAAAATAATAATAATAATCCGGTTTTTATAATTTTCCTCGTGACATTTTTCTTGTCGGTGTGTGATGATATAAGGTCATTAAGGCAAATAATAATCTCACCTTGAAATTGGACTTGTTTGTGACATAAATGTCTCCTTCTTCCTTCGGTGCCCTGGGTGGTACGCGTTTCCTCAAGAATGCTTTATCCGACTTGTACCTTGTTGAAAATTTTAAAATTATTTATTTACTTATTTAACAGGCAGGTGCCAAAAACCAGTGTAGTATATATAATGGTATATATAAAGTATTACACACAGGTAGGTATACTACACAAATAATATAAATATATATAGTATTTGTTTAGTGTACCTACCATATATATGAGGAGTTGGAGTCCGAGTGGATTGAAGTCACGATAGCTCAAGTGGTTAGAGCAGCGGCGTATTGAGCCGAAGGTCGTGTGTTCGAATACCGCTCATGACACTATCTTTTTCATCTCAACCAACACCTTAGATAAAAACTATAATTAATTGAAATAATTAATATGCACAATTAGATTGCTAAACATAAATGAATTAATACACAAGTAAAGAAGTAATCACTTCACTAACAGCTCCCTATGGCCACTTCATAAGTCGCTGTGAATTGAATCCTGATTATGACATTTGAAAATATAGCAAAAAAAAGGGAAAATTTGAACAGTTGTAAGTTGAGACGAGGAGTTGGTGTCTCAGTGGATCAAAGTAATGATTAATCAATTGATTAGCAGCATCGCATTGAGCTGAATGTTGAGGGTTCGAATCAAGCTCGTGACACACACCTTTTTCATCTCAACCAACACCTCAGATAAAAAGGATAATTAATTGAAATAATTATACTTTTTTTTTTTACTGTCGCAAGCAGTATTTGAACACAAAATTTGAGAGATAAATCCGTAATTGTTTAATCAACCTTCTGTCACTACTTTTGTGTACTATATAAAATAATTATAATAGATAATTTAACATTTATAATGTAAAATGAACATTGTGGATTTAAAAATGTCGATCTTCCCATTATACCTTGAGACTACATTCACTAATCTGGCTCCTATGGTGCAAAATTACGGTATCTTACTGCACCTAACAAATACCTTCATCCTTGCCCTAAACTTACTTTGTTATGTAATTCAGGAGTGCCACAAGGTAGGTAATAGGTCGACTGCTTTACTTGTTATACACCAGTGATGTTCCAAAAATAGATGGAGTAAAAATTGCAATGTTTGCAGATGACACAGCGGTGATATCACTAGAACCGACCATCATCCATCCAACTGAAATCCTTCAAAACGCATGTAATAAGATAAGCGAAAGGACAAAGAAATGGACAATAAATCAGTTCATCTACTCTTTACAAACAAAAAGGTCGACCATCTTCTGTCGCTCACGATCGATGGAACTACTATACCATCCAGGAATACGGCTAAATATCTGTAAATGACCTTTAGATGCCAAGCTGAGATGGAAATAACACGTGAAGAAAAAAAGGACAGAAACAGGTTTAAGGTATAGACAACTATACTGGTTGATAGGACAATCTTGCTATACAAAATAAAATATTATTATATAAACAAGTCATAAAGCCTATTCAACTATGGGGGTGTACCAAACACGGCAATATCAAAATCATACAAACACTCCCAAATAAAATCTTATATAACACAATAAATGCACCCTGGTACATAAGGAATAAGGACTTACATAGGGATCTTAAAATCCCTGAAGTCACAGCGGAAATACAAAGATTTGCCGCCAAACACCAGGCTCACATCAGCTCGCATGAGAATGTGGAGGTGACGAAACTCTTACCTAACCAAAACATGGCCAGAAGATTAAAAAGAACAAAGCCATATGAACTTATGTAGTTAAAAATGAATAGTGAATAGTGAAATGAAATCTTATTGTACCAACGGGTTTATAAGAACGTTAACATTTATTTATTGTAAAATATTATCGTAAAACTAATAAGACCAGCTTTAATAAATAAAATTAATTTTTTTTTAAACTGTGTAATTGCTCGTTTAATTACACGAAGAAATTATCAAAGGGAAGGAAAAACTGTAGTTGACAGATTGGTAAGTTGGAAATTTTTTTTATTAAAAACCTTTGAATAAATTAAACATTTTTAATTTTGGTTCAAAGTCAAGATAGTGCAAGTATTTACTTACTTGCCAACATGACTAAGTTTGATTAAAGAATTATTATATTAATATCAAAATTTCCTTAAGTTTTTTTTTATTAATCTTTCCACTTTAACAATCCACCAATCATGGTTTACTCCTTTCATTCATCAGTTTCTTTATCTTTTAAATAAAGTAATTAAAAAATAAATTACACTTCGCAAAAAAAAAAAAAATATATATATATATATATATTAATAGAATACTTTTCTTTCTACGAAGTTCTATCTACTAAAAAGTTTCACTGACATTTACAAGTTTAGTTGATCACATTTTGGTAGAAATTAAACATAGTTTTCAATGGATTTATTCAAAACCTTTTAGTTTTGGAGTTATTGCATCTATTTGAAGCAAGGATGTGAAGTTTTAAAAAAATCAGAACAATGAGATTGTTACGTATCAACAAGGTCGGTCGGCGCTGCCCTTCTGGACCGGCAGGATCAAAAAGGAGGCAGAGGACAAAGGCAGTCCTATGCTGAATGCGGTACCGTAAACATCGGGAAAATAATAAGGAGACATTCTCTCAAAGTGCCAATTCGGAAGAAAAGGATTTTTTTTTTGTTCATTAACAGAGAAAATTGATTTTGATTTACAATTGTATTTTTTTGTTCGTAAGTAAAATAAATTTTTACCTCTTAATTAAAAGGTTATATAAAAAAAAAGAGGAAATCTTTAATTTTAAATTTACTAAAACAGAAGTTTATAAAAAGAAAATTATTTTTTTAAATTTATTTAAATTCAACACTAAGAAGGAATTGTATTTGTTGATGCATATTTTTTTCACAGTAATAAATCAATTGTTGCGTTGCTGTTTGATTTCTATTTTTTGTTCTTTTTTTTTAATCAGAAACTTTAGACCAACTGCAAGACGGAGTGGTTATACGATTCCTGAATGTAAAAAAAATAATAATAATCTAATAAATTAACAAACCTATCAAACAAGATTAACTCCGAAACTGTTGAGATTCAGGCTCTAATAATTAGGACTTTTCCGTTTCCATTCGAATGTTGAATCTATTGGCAAAGTTTGTAACAAAAATAGCATAATACCCTGTATAATCAGGTATTTTATCAATTATAATTTGACTAACAGGCTTTATTACCAAAAAGGTTTATTCACCAGTTCATCAAGGTGTAAGCGCTTTAAAGTTCTTGCCACAGTCTGTGTTGGGCCGTCACGACAAAGTGGCCTGTTGACTGTGAGGTACAGGTAATCATTGAAATTTCCATCTCCTGTCGTTACCTGGCTGAAATCTCATTGACACCTTGCCCAACTATCACGGAAGATCTGATATCTTACCTGACACTAACAGCCAAGCAGTACTAAAGACCTTACCCTCATGTGAGGTGAAGGAAAAGAGTGGACCTGCACAGAGGCCTGATGGAAGTCAACAATATTAATGATCTGACCTTAGCAAGGTCCCTGGGCACTCGAGGTAATGAAAAGGTTGATATGTTGGCTAAAGAGGGAGCCAACACGGTCTCTCTAGGTCCTGAACCCTACAGTGGCTTAGCGTCTAGGCACAAAAGAACAGAAATATCAAAATGAATCCTTAATGAGTACTAAACCTGGTGGAACAATACCACAGGCATGCGAAGAGATTCTTAGAAGGGCCATCCACAAAATCTATTTTTCTTTGGAGGTCTATGTAGATGCAGGTTGTTGCAACTAGGACAGGAAAAAACATAAGAAAGATCATACACTAAGGAGCTGCTGGCAAAGGTACGGCTGATTAACGACCTAAACCTGACCAGTGAGTTATAAAAACCAAGGGAGCACAGGTGGAAGGTCGAGATGGAGAAGGCCTTATCGCCACCACTTTTAAGCTATCGGAATGGAATTCTATCTTGGAGGAGAATGTTGACTGGTGAAGTAGAACCAAGGATTTGGAAGGCATGAGTACCTGCCATAGCCTTTTCTCAGGAGCGCGACTACTCCTGTTTTGAAATTTTCTTCCGTAAGCACTTTAGTACCAACTTTGATTTCGCGACTGAGCGCAGTTTTGAGAAGCTCTCATCGGTTCTTCAGTTTTGATGACTTGGTTTGTGGGGATTAACCTTTTTTCCAACACCATGTCTAGGTGGTGCATATCAGGAGCCATCAGTGTATCACATAATTGCATTTTGATCTATTGTTTGCAATTACTTCTATACATTTTTACATTCCTTTCTATTAAATGGTTTAAAAAAAAAAATCTTTAAAGAAAAGTTTAAAAAATGTATATATTGAAGATATCCAACTTGACTACTACCTATCTTAAACATTTATTTACGACCATTATATATTTGAATTGAATAAATTTAACTCGTTTGTTTGTATAAAAACTGATTTATTTACTTATTAAAAGTGAACTTACGTGGTGCGACCGGTTGGGGGCCTCTCGCCCTCCACATCCATAATCGACGACCGCCTAAGTGACACTGAAAACAAGAACAATAAAACCTACTGTTAAACCATCAGTGCTACCAACACAATAAAAAAATACGAAATTCAGTTTTCACGAAGTTTTTAATTATAATTTTTTTAAACTATTATTGTTATTTTTAATAAAATATCTATACTAATTTAAAAAAATGCAAATACCTATGTTAAAATTTATTTGACAAGCCTGAATTATTAAAAAGATGATTTTGTATATTGAAGAAGGGGCGCCATTGTATATTGAATTTGCGCAATTTCCATAAGGACCACATTTTATGTTTTATACAAGAAAAAAACTACCACATCAAAACAAGCAACTTTTTTAATTTAAAAAATAAACATTAAAAAAATATATTACATTGTATGTACATATTATACATATAAATATCTGACACACTACGATCCAGTCTGTCATAAGGTACCTATACAACTATTTTATACTGGTTCAAAATTGTATCTATAAATTATTTGCTTTATGCAATAATTTCAAGGTCATATTTTAAATGCCCTTGAGTGGAATCTAAGTACAAATTCAGCCCAAAATGGCCGGATGAATCACCAGGCGCAAAACAATTGGATGAAGTTCCTCATTATCCAGCCAGAAGAACATACATCTGTAGGTAAGTATTAGTTTAAAATGTTAAAAATAGAAAGTCCAATCAATTATAATACCTCCATGGTGTTTACCAAGCATGTGGTATTTTTTTTTTTTTTTTTTTTTTTTTTTTTTTTAATTGGATCATGAGTTGTGAACTTCTTCGTTATGTTTCTTCATATATCTCACTGTGAGGCACTTGTATGGGCAGAGACTGCAGGAGAGTTGTTTTCGTTCAGTGTGCGTAACAAGGTGGTTCGTGAGGTTGTGCTGCCTCGAGCACCTATAGTCGCAGAGATAGCAGCAGAATGGCTTTTCGCCGGTGTGCTTCAGCATGTGAATCTTCAAGCTTGAACGCTGCGAGCTCTTGAAGTCGCATACCGTGCACAAGTACGGTTTCTCGCCTGTGTGCTTCCTCTCGTGCTTACGCATGTCGTGCCGTCTCGAGGATCTGTAATCGCAGAGGCTGCATGCAAGAGGCTTCCCACCCGTGTGCGTGTACATATGCTCTTTGAGCTGGTACTGCAACACACACCTGTGGTCGCACAGACTGCACTTAAACGGCTTTTCACCAGTATGCGTGAACATGTGGCGTTTTAAGTCGTTCTGCTGAGCACACCTGTAATCGCACAGGCCGCACGAAAATGACTTCTCTCCCTTGTGCGTCTTCAAATGTTCCTTCAACGCTTTTCTCTCGTAACACTTATAAACGCAAAACCTGCACGAAATCTCGGCATGGGTTTTCATGTGGCGTTTTAAAGACTGTTGTTTTTTGCATCCGTACTGGCACAGACTGCAAGAGAAACCTTTACGAAAGGAGTGTTTTTCGATGTGCCCGTTCAACTCGTCCTGGCATTCCGTGATATACTCGCAATAGCCGCAGGTGAATATTAATCTATGCGTCTCGATGTGGTTTCTCAGTTCTATATCGGAATCACAGATATAATCACACTCGACGCAAGAATATGCAAGTATGTCCTCTTCTGATTCTCTTTCGATTTTTATATCGTTCAACATCGCTTCACAGCTCATCGGCATCACCTGTGACCAACGGAAAGCTTGTCAGCTAACCTTCTCTCTCCTCCAGGGTTTGATCTATATAAAGAATCTTTCAAAGCAAAGACAAATTCAAAGTAAATCATTAAAAAATAAACAAAACAAATAAATACCAACCTGTAACGAAAATCAAATGGGTATTTTTTGCCAATACACGGCATAAAAGTCAAACTCCCAACCATAACAGCACAAACCACGGAGCGAGTTCATCTAAAATGATTTAATTAATTTTAATTAATTAAAAAAAACATTATTTACAAAACCCAGGTTTTGTGTTTGTTGACTGTCGAGATTCGATAGCATAAATCGGTGATTCGCCCCAATTTTCGATTAAAAATCGATTGGACTGTATAAAACTTTTTTTTACTCCGGAATAAAAATATTCTAGGCCAAATTAAATAATTAATGTGTTAAATAATGTAAGAAGTTTTGTGAAGGGCCAAGAGCACCAGCACAACCACATCACCAGATACGGTCCAGTACACCAGCTTATGAAAAACTGGCGGGTTTTTTAAAATGAAACATGAAAGAAGAAAAAAACCTCATATTCAATGGAGAAGGAGTGATAGAAGAGAGAAAAAGAGATGAGGTGAGTGAGATTGAGCGATTGAGTTGGGCAAACAGAGTGAATGAGTGAATGAACCCACAAAAGAAGTGAGTGTGGGATCACTAAGTGAGAGTGAGTTAGCGAATCTCTCATAAAAGCCAGCTTAGATTAGGACTTTTTGATCATTTCTTTTCTTCTCACCTTTCTTCAATACTAAAACAAGGAAATGTTAGATCAGCCCTCATATTTCTTGTGTCAAGCGAGTGAGAGAGTAAAAGAAATTAAAAAGAGAGTGAGCGAGTGTGAGATAATAAGTAAGTGAAAGAGAGTGAACAAACATCGTAAATATTTTTTATTTACAAAATATATACAGTATTTACAAAGAGATTAAAAGAATTTCTTCAGGCTTCCTGCCTGTTTATCTAATCTGAAGAAAAAAGAACTAATTTAAACATGCCTCAATATTAACAAACAGGGGAAAAAATTAAAATTAAAAGTTAATTTACAGCAAAACGCGCTTCACTCTTTTGTGGTTTTTTTTGTAAAGTGTCTACAAGGAGGCAGCTTCATAGTGAGGGAACGAGTGAATCCCACAAATTTCATTTGTTCTCACGTTCTTTCACTATGAAAAAAGAAATGTTAGTTCAACACATATCTGTTGTGTTAAGTGATTGAGTAAGATGTATTAAGTGAGTGAAGGAGAGAGATTGTGAGTGAGCGATTAACACACACACACACAAAACAATGTAGGACGTGAACGAAAGAAATTCTTGAAAATTCACATATTGTGAGCTGGTCTTGGTCTTTCGTATGACTCTCACTCCCTCTTTCACTCACTGTCACTCTCGTTCACTTACTACCTCTCACTCAATTACTTAAACCAAGAAAAATGTTTTCTGATTAACCCAACTCATTTTTAGCAGCGTGGTGAGGGATTCACTGAACAAAAGATTCAAAATTTAGTACAGTCAGAGCTGGTCTTGGTCTTTTGTAGGAATCAGTCACTCTTTTACTCACTGAGCCCTCTTTTTTCTCTCTTTCGTTCTCTTCTCCTTGACTTGATCTGTTGAACGACTCTCCTTCTCACTCATTCACTCCCTCTCACCCATTCAAACGCAATTGAAATGTAGACTGATAAAACGTTTCATTTTTTGTCATAAAAGGAGATGAAGGATACACCGAGCAAACAAAAAAAATATTGAAAATTTGTGGTCAGAGTTGGTCTTGGTCTTTTGTAGCAATCACTACGCTCTTTCTTTTCTCCCACCTGTTTTCCCAAAAAATAAGTTTCATTTATGATCATCAAATCCGATAAAATTTGTGTATTCTAAACCTGCTCTTGATCTTTTGTATGCTCTCCTCTCACCTACACACTCACAATCTCATTTAAACACTTACTCTCTCCTTCTCACTCAGTCACTTAACCCCCCCCCAAAAAAAAAAAAAAATTAATTAAAAAAAATCATTTTTTAATATTAAAGAGAGGTGAAGGATGCACTGATCAAAAGATCATCGAAAATTCGTATATCTTGGTTTTTTGTATGACTCTCCCTCTGGTTGACTCAATCGCTTACTATCTCTCACCCTCTCTCTTTCGCCCAGTGCTATCAGAGGTCAAATTAGAATAGTGGCGTGTGTGGTGGACTGGTTTAAAGGGTTAGCGTGTCAAACTCACAATGTGCTATCCAAGCAATTCTGGGTTCAATTCCAATTATAGCCCGTTAAAAGCTGTTTTAAGATGGTTTGACCTCTCATCTGTAATGATAGTTGGACGTTGTCCTCTCCTATATAAAACATTTTTTTTTTAAATATTTATTACAGTGTGTTTTACATTAAAAAAAAAAAAAAAAAATGTTCTGACAATAAGGAGCATGAAGAGAGTACAAGCAAGGCTGATAGTTGAAGATAAAATTAATTTTATAACTTGACAATAGATTTTATTTAAAAATAAATAATAAATACATTTAAGGATAAAATGGCACAGCTAGTTGGGTGATCATGTTTTGTGAACTTCATCACTGTGCTTTTTTAAAAGTTGTTTGGACAAACATTTGTAAGGGCAGAGGCCGCAGTTGATAGAATCACGCCTCGAGTGTGTTTCAAGGTGTTTTTTAAGGTGGTTCTGCTGTGCGCACCTGTAGTCGCAGAGATAGCAGCAGAACGGCTTTTCACCGGTGTGGGTGAGCATGTGGTTCTTAAGTACGGACTTCCTCGAGCTCTTGTACTCGCATACGTCGCACGAGAACGGCTTCTCGCCTGAATGGGTGCGTACATGCTTTTGAAAATCGTACCTACGGAAAGTCTTGTAATCGCACAACTTGCACGATATGTCCTTAACGCCCGAATGTATTTTGACGTGCTGTTTCAACGTCGAACTCTGCGAGCTTTTATAATCGCAGTGATCGCAGTGATACGGTTTCTCCCCGGTGTGTATTTTCATGTGTTGGTTTAAATTGGATTTCAAAGGGCATCTGTAATCACACTGATCGCAAGAGTACGGTTTCCACTCGGTATGACTGACGAGGTGTATCTTGAGGCTGTTTTGCCTCGAACAACGATAATCGCAGATATCGCATCCGAACGGCTTTTCACCAGTGTGTTTTATCATGTGTTTCTTTACATAAGACATCTGTGAGCTTCTGTAATCGCAGAGGGTACAGGAATAAGGCTTCTCACCTGTGTGCGTCCTAACGTGCTTTTGCATGTCGTTCTTCCTTATGCATCGATAATCACAGAAAAAACAACAGAACGGCTTCTCCCCCGTATGCTTCACCATGTGCTTCTTGACGTAATAAGGCTGCGAACTTGTGTAATCGCAGAATCCGCACGAATACGGCTTTTCATCAGAATGCGTCATAATATGCTTGTGCAGGTTGTTCTGGCGAGATGACTTGTAATCGCAGAGATCGCATGAAAAAGTCTTCTCGCCCGTGTGTGTCAAGACGTGCCTTTTTAACTCCTTCCTCTGCGAACACTTATAATCGCAGAAGCCACATAGAAATGTCTTTTCACCCTTATGCCTCATCATATGACGTTTTAGATACTGTCGTCTCGTACACTGATACTCACACAGGCTACATGAAAAAACATGATTTGCGACATGCCTTTTGAACTCGTCTCGAACACCGGTATTGTAATCGCAGTCGTCGCAGTAGAAAACTGAATCGTGCGCCTCAATATGAATCCTCAGTTCAAAATCTGAATAACATTTGTAATCACAATCTGCGCAGGAGTACGCAGGGCAAACTGTGTCATCATCATCTTCCAATTCTTTCTTAATACAGTTCAACATAATACTTAGACAAATCTGAAATGGTAAATATCCAATATAGTTTAAAAAAGACTAATTGAGAGAAAATTTGACCTACCAATAAAAAAGCCTAAGATAAACGCATCATCAATACAAAAACAAACTATAACACGAGCAAACTCTGAAAAGGAATTAAAAAGTAAATAAAAAATAGGTCAGAGACTCAAAACAACAACAAAAAAGAAAACTTAAGCCATTTATAAATAATATTAAAAAAACTAAAGTCGATTTGAAAAATGATAAGATTAAGAAGAATCGATTCGCGAGAGCAGGGTCAAGACGATAGTTAATTTGTTTGAACAGAATAGAAACAAGAATATTTTGTAATTGTATAATTGTCGTCTTTGATGCCAATGTTTTTTTTATTCAATTATCAGCAAGTAAGTTGTTATTGCCCTGTTGGAAAAAAATTCGAGCGCTCTTTTTCAAACCAAAACTAATGAAGCAAACGTACTCACTACTGATCCGGATCCGTACTTTTCATACGTGAGAGTCCTGCTAGGATTGATGAGTTCACTACTGATCCGGATCAATGTGATTCATTCATGACAGTCCTGCTAGGATATAGCAGTTTTAGATCATTACTGCTGATTCATTTTAGATCAGGTGGTTCACTACTGACCTCAGATTAGTACTGTTCATTCATGACATTACTGGTTGGGTGGTCTTCTGTTTTAAACTAGATCGGATTTAGAGGTCCACTACTGACCCACATCAGTTATTCATGACAAACTAGTTGGGTGGTTCTGTATTGATCAGATCAGTATATTTTATTCATTCAATTCAGTTCAAATAGGATTTAGTGATTCACTGCTGATTCGAAGTAGTACTGTTCATCCATGACAGCCCTGCTAGGATCTGGAAGTTTCAGATCATTACTGCTGATTCATTTTAGATCAGGTAGTTCACTACTGACCCAGATCAGTACTGTTCATTCTTTTTTAGGCCAGCTAGGGTTAAGTGGTTCGCTAATGATCAGGATCAGTAGTATCAGTACTGCTGATTTTTTTAGACCAGCTTGGATTTCGAAGTTCACTACTGACCCTTCATGACATACTGGTTGGGTGGTTCTGTATTGATCAAATCAGTATATTTTCTTTACAGTTCAGCTAGGGTTTAGTGGTTCATTACTTGTCCGGATTGGCAATTTAGTACTGCTGATTCATTTTAGACTGACTATGATTCATGGCTCTTAGTGTGGTCATTTATTTGACTTCAGCTAGGATTTACCACTATTTTTCGGATCTATATTGTTCATTCAAGATAGTCCTGCTGGGGATGGTTAGGATCTGCTGGAGAGCACTAATCATTCTAGAAAGAACAAAATACAGCTCACATATTTATTTACCTATAAAAAAATACATTTTACATAATTTTAGTTATGTACATAGAAAAAAGCTGTCTATAAAATAAGAATCATGTTTTATGAATTTCATCGGTGTGTTTTCTCAAAAGTTGTTTTGACAGACATTTATAAGGGCAGAAGTTGCAGACTATAGTCTCCCGGTTTTTATGCGTTTCGATGTGTTTCTTGAGGTGAATCTGCCGGGCGCACTGGTAGTCGCAGAGATTGCAAAGGAGCTTCTGTGTATGCTTTTTCATGTGCTCTTTGACGTACCATCGGTTCGATGTGCGAAAGTCGCAGTGCGAACAGCCGAATGGCTTCTCGCCAGTGTGCGTCGCCATGTGCATCTGAAGTAGATTCTTCCTCGCACTCTTGTACTCGCAGAAGTCGCACGAAAACGGTTTCTCGCCCGTGTGCGTCCGTAGGTGTTTCTGAAAATCGTACTGTCTGAACGTCTTGTAATCGCAGAAATCGCACGCTATGTTCTTCTCGCTGTAGTGTATCTTTTCGTGCATGTTCAACGTCGATTGTCTCGAGCTCTTGTAATCGCAGAAGCTGCAACTGAACGGCTTCTCACCCGTGTGAGTTTTCAAGTGTTCCTTGAGGTGCGACGGCTGCGGGCAACGGTACTCACAGAAATCGCAGCTGTACGGTTTCCAGTCTGCATGGCTCGCCATATGCATCTTAAGACTACGCTCCCAAGAACACCTGAAATCACAGAGCTGACAGCAAAACGGCTTCTCTCCTGTATGTATCACCATGTGTTTTTTCATATACGACCTCTGAGAACATTTATAACCGCAGACTGTACACGTATAAGGCTTATCGCCGGTATGATTCAGTATATGCTTCTGCATGTCGTTCTGACGCGTACATCTATAATCACAGAAATAACAGCAGAACGGTTTCTCTCCTGTGTGCGTCATCATGTGTTTTTCAATGTAAGAAGGATGAACACTCCTGTAATCGCATAAATCACAGGAATAAGGTTTATCTTCTGAATGTTTCAACATGTGCTTTTGCATGCTGCATTTGTGCCAGGATCGGTATTCGCAATAGTCGCAGGTGAATCGCTTCTCGCCGGTATGGACCAACGTGTGTTGCGTCAAGGCATCCCGACGCGAGCATCTGTAATCGCAAAGGCTGCACGAATACGGTTTCTCTCCCGTATGCGTGAAAATGTGTTTCTTTAAATCTTTCCTTTGCGAACACTTGTAATGGCACGTCGAACACTCGTACCTTTTATCACCTTTGTGCGTCTTGATGTGTTCTTTCAAATCGTGTCGTACCGAGAAAGTAACCTCGCAGAATCTGCACGACAAAAGTTTCTCGCCCGGATGTAGTTTCATGTGCCGGTTCATCGACTGTAGCCTGTCGCATCTGTAATCGCACAGACCACACGCGATGACTTTAGTCGCATCGTCTTCGAAGGATTCGCTCGTACCATCTTCGAAAGTTGTGTAATCGCAATCGTACAGGAATGTATGTGACTTGATGTGATTTCTCAGGTCAAGATCGGTGTTACAGTCGTAGTCACACTCGACGCAGGAATACGCAAGCGACACCACAACACTCTGTGACATCCTTGTGTCATCGTGTTTCAACTGTTCTCGAACACAGTTTAACATCTCTCCAAGTGACAGTCAACCTGTAAAATGTCTTTTAGTGTCAAATTGATTTTTAAAAAACATTTATCAAACATACAAAAAAAAAAAAAAAAAAACACAAACCGATGTGTCAAATCAGAAGAAACTCAACAAAAAGCAAACCTTCAATGTTCCAATTTACCATTAATACACCTCATAACAGCTAATAAAATATACAAATGAACAAAATTAAACTTTTTTTATAGTAATTCTGATAAGTGGTTATCCTGGAAGTATAAATATGGAATACAATTCGGTGAAAGTCTGTATCGAAATCAAGATTTCCCTGAGCAAATCGACTTATCAATAATAAAAAATAATAATAATAATGATTATTATTTTTAAAATGTTACATTTATTATCTTTATAAACGATAAAAACGCACGCGAAACACAAAAAATTGGCCTGGATTGTCACCTAGTTCGACCAGCGCCACTTTTCAAACCAACGAAAAAAGGTTAGCGACAAAAAAAAATACGTTTATCTTTAATTGAATTGAAATTTTAAATAAATTATCTCTTGAACGTAATATAAATTTAATTAAAATTGTTTAAAATAGGAAAAAACTATGAAGGTTTTTACTCTTCGTCAGGCATTATCACCTTTTTTCACATGATCATGAATCAATCCATCAATAAAATATCAACAAAAGAGCTTATTAATTATTAATTAAGTCTCTGAGATTGTTATGAGACAGGCTGGATGGAACTTTCTTTGAGGGGAAAACGGTATACCCAGAAAGCCAGTTCAAGAGGTCCAGGTCGGATTTTCTTCTTTTGTAGACAGCCATATAATTGTACTTTATATTTTCTGCATAAAGGAATTGTTGAATAATGGGCTTGGCATTTAACTCGTAGATAATTGTATATTTTATATTAGTAAGGATCGGTTTAAGCCAGAAGTCGAGGCCAAGACCGACCGACGACCAAATAGGCACCGTCACACCGCCAGGGTCAGTGGGACAATCAGGCTTCATCGTGGATGAGCACACACGAACCAGCCTACGAAGCCAGAGTAAGAGGAAGCACCTATCACCAAGTTGAAACAATACTCGAAGACTCAGAATCGCACTTCTCCATCTTAAACATGGGGTGCCATGCATTACTGATATGATCAGGGCCTCTCCCAAGAGCAGCCTCAAATCACAATGTAGAGGCATAAGAACAGAACTACATGAATCTGGAGTAAGAGAAAGCACCTATCGCCAAGATAGAACAACACTCAAAGACCTGGATGTGCACTGCTCCATCTTAGACATAGGGCGCCATCAGGTCTGTTTCAAAGAACAGCTACAAACAAGGTAGAAGCAGAAGAATAAAACTCCACGGGTTCAGATTAAAAGGAGTTATCTCTTAATTTAGCCCAAGACGATTAACAGCAACCAAGACTGTAAGAACTGAAAACATACAAACTACTGGGCACAAGCAGAAGAACAGAATTGCACAAATGTAGAGTAAGAAGAAGCATGTATCAATACCCAAGACCGACACTTGAAGACCCAGACAGGCACCACTACCATGCGTCACTAGAGTAATCAGGTCCGCAACAAAGAGCAGACTCAGACCACATAGGCAGAACAGAAACTCCACTAATCCTGAGTAAGAGGAAGCACTTACTAATGTCCAAGATGCTCTTCTGTCTCCTCCTGTAGTTTGTGTGTGTTTGGCTTTGATCGAGGCCTTGGTTGTTGGAAAAGAGGCAGTGCCTTTCAGGTGTCAGTTGGAGGCAGTCATTTGGCTGCTGGTTAATCATGGGATTGATAGGAACTTTTTCTTTCTCTGGATTCTTGATGTTCCTTTCTTATGAGGGTCACCCCTATGGTTTGCGTTTAGTTAGATATGATGTGTCCCTGTTTGTATGCTGCATAGTGCCTCATGCTAGTGCTGTGGAGATGCGATAGTGACTGTTATGGGTCAGCCGGTCTAGTGCTGGATTGTGAGTTAGCTCCTTTTACTCTGGATCCATTGGGTTCCATCCCAATATTGCCTGACAACTGAAAGACTGCCTCTATACCTCCAAAATAAGACAAGAGCTGATGACTACAAGTCAGAGGCAGAATAGAACCACACTAATCCGAACTATCCGGAGTAAAAGATAGCACCTGAATAAAGCCCAAGACTGACTCGACAGCCAAAATGGGCACCACCATAACTCCAGTGTGGAGTGCCATACCTCAGTGGTAGTCCCATGGGAGGGGACATTCACAAACCATGGACTTCTAGTAACTGACACTTCATCCAAAGCCTCAGGTTGTCGTAGCTGACTACATGCAAATCACAGCGTAGATGCTGAAGAACGGAATCCCATATCTGGATTAAGGAAGCACATCCCAATCCTAACCGACTTAATAATGTGGAGCACCATAAGTCAACGGTACAGTCCCACTGGAGCTGAGCACACACAAACCATGGCTCTCTAGTCACCAACACCTCCTCCAAGTCCAATGGAGGCATTTTAATCTCGCCCAAGGGCAACACCTGAATACCAGCCATACTATTGAGTGGACATCATTAGGGTTTCTGGCAAAGGTGTGTAAAGGACAATCAATTGTGATGTCATCCACGACCAATCCGAAACTGGATCTTTTCGGATGTCTGGAGGATTACCATTTTTTCCCATTGTTTTTCATTGCAAGAAGCTCGTTTCCTAAAACGCACATGTAATAAAGCTAGCAAGAAAAATAGATACGTAAGGTGAGAAATAAGACGAGTGAGAAAGAGAGAGTGGAAGAGGAAAAAGAGTAGAGAGGAAAGAATGAAAAAATAACAAACAAAGGCAACAAAAAATGTAAGAACACATGAAAGGTTTAGACTAAGATACAATAAAATTATGACTGTTTTATTTAAAAATATACAGGTCAATTAAAAAAAAAACCTTATACAGTATAAAATAAACAAAAAAATAAAAATATTATCGTTTAATAATATAAATAAAAATACCTATTACTCGATTTACATTAAGAGTATGATACGAATAAAAATAGGACAGGAATTGTCAAAAGTATGATTTTTTTTTTGGGTGTGTGTGTGTGGTGGTTTATTACATTTTATCTATTTTATTTTGGCCTCTCAGTTTTTAAATTGTGATATAATTAAGATGGTGCAGTGTCAATAGTAGTTCGACTGAAAAGTTTCTGCATGCTTAGTACTAGCAGACTTTTATTTCTTTTCTTAAATACAATTACATATTTTAAAAATAAAAATAAAATGTTAACTGACTATTTACAAAAGTCTTTATTATACTTTGGACGGAATCGTTAATAAAAAGGAGAAATATATAAAAAGAACAAGGCCAGGCGAAAAAATTAACCGCCCCTTGAGACTATAGGACGGGGGTGTACCTCGTCTCCCGTGCGTACAGGGCTCCTATTATAAAAAAATGGCCAAGAGGGTCAAAGCGCAAGCTGTGCCCAAGTTGGCCAACGCGGTACGGCTCACGCCCGATCCAAAGTGGAACACTTTGATGTAGTTCTCCGAGTGGAGCCACGGGTTCGAACCGTCGTCGAAGTACATCGGGCACTGATCCCCTGTAAAAAAAAAAAAAAAAAAAAAAAAAAAAAAAAAAAAAAAAAAAAAACGTTATAATAAAATTTTCCTATAAGGTTAACAAAAACTCACGTTCTCTTTCGTATTCTATCATGTCGATCGCTACGGCGGCTCCTTCGGATTGGTTCCAGGATGTTACGTCCTGATTCAGGCTGCAGTAAGGGCCCAGTGCTTGTGACATAAGGACACGGTTCAAATCAGCCCTTTGGTAGACCTTTAATTTATTATGAAAAAAATTAAAAAAAAAAAAAAAAAAATCAATGTCTAATAAACAATTTTTTTGTTTGTTTTGTGCATACCCAGCATCTGTATTTGCTGAAAGCATCCAGCTCGTCGTAAGTTATGAGGTACGATTTGAGATTTTCCTTCCAGAATCCAATACACTTCATTCTATAATCGGGATCACCTAGACAATAATTTATTTCATGTCTTAAATATCATTTTAAAAAAACCTAAGCTTAGTAACTAGTACTAACAAGGGAACGGCTAGGTTCTAAACTCAAAATTATTGGACACATATCCGCCACTTCTTGTGAAATGGTTTCACTGAAATTTTTTTTTTTTGTGAATTGAAATTTACCAATTTTTTAATATATTTCTATTCTGCCGCTCTACTCGCTGAAATCAACTAGTGAATTTATAAGCTTACATTATTTTTTTAAAATTTTTATTAGATTGCAATAAAAATATAATAGAAGCTATCAAAGTTTATCAATAACCACAAAATTAAAAAAATAATAATAAAATCAATTATATTTCATGGTCTCATTGACAAAATAACTTCTTTCAATTAATTAATATTTATGTAAGATATTGGTTGAGATAAAAAAAAAGCCAAAGGTCGTGGGTTCGAATCCGGCTCGTGAGCTGACTTTTTTTTATCTCAACCGATACCTTATATAAAGATTGATTAACTGAAAAATGACCATTTTCTGCATCTACTTTCCTTCCATTATTTGTTAAAATATGCTTAAAATTTCTGTTGTTGTTGTGTATTTATCCTTTTGAATTGTACCAAATTAGAATATTCTGTATTGTAGAACATTTTTATTTTACTTAAACAACAATGAAATTAATAGATTTATTTTAAATCTCTAAATAACAGTTTATGATCGTTTAATTCCAACTGAAATTAGATTTTGAAAAAAGTAGAATGCTAAAATCATCATGATAATCATAAATAAAAACAAAAATGAACAAAATACTGGTTTTTTTTTTTCATATTTTAATAAACATTCTGTTATCAAAGTAAGTCAGAAAAGGGCCAGTTTTGGGATTAGGCCACATCGATGTGATTTTAGCGTTATAAAACTGTTTAGATACTGACTCCCATGAAAATCAGAGTAAATCAATTTTTTGACTGACAATTTTGACGACCTTCTGCCCGACTGTGGAATTCCTAGTGCAAGCTCTAAAATCATTTTTTTCAATGCCTACCAGACCATCATGGTTAATAATTTGTTTTAAAGAAATTGACAAGTGCCTTTTACAACTGTATCAAACATTAAAATCGGACTATTATTTCCATAATAAAAGAGGAAATTGGTTGACAAATAATTTTCTTATCTTATGTATTTTCTTATAGAAATATTTAATATATTTTAATGGTACAAATGTCGTTAAAAAGATACGATTCTCTTCTTTCAAATGGTATGTTTGAAGTTAAATAAGCCGTGTTTTAATAAGATATTCCAATGACTTCTCCAAAATCACAAAAATTTTAGAGGTAAAAAAAAAATCGATAAATTTAAATTCAAACAAAAATTAATATCTGGGGGTCTCTAGGGGTGCTAAAATAAGATTTCATATAAGTTTAACGGGGAAGAAAAAGGCATAGTTTACTTGAAAAATATATGGTTTTTAGAATTTTTTTGGTTATCGATAAACTTTTCTTTTAATCTATTTAAAAATGCTTTTAAATGATATATTCACGTAGTTTAATTGAGCAAGTAAAATGTAGAATAAACATATTAGAAAATTAATAATTTCAATTTTCAAAAAAAGAAAAAAAAAATTTTTTTAAACTAAACAAGAACCATATAGAAATCAGGGCCTACTCACAAGAAGTGGCAAATATATGATAATATAAGATAATAAGTAAAAGTTTGGCCCAGATTTGTGACCAACCTGCTCACTGTAGCTCACCCTTGTAAATATGCAGAAGCTTTCGAAAGTTGGCATACTGATACAAAAGGCTGGGAGAATTTGTTTTTTTAGAAAATTAAAATAATATTTACTGTATATGTCGTGAGGCCTGCCGAGGTAGTCGACAGTGAGACAGTACGTTTCGTCGATGTCTATCTCCTTCTGGTCGATGTCGCATACAGAGAAGTCGGAAATGTTCTGCTTGCAATACAGTGTCGGCCTTGGCGATAGCGTTACACCGCCGAGTATTCTCGTTTCGAATGGTACTTCGCCTTTCTGAGTGAAGTTGAACTTGCCGGCTACTGGACACCTGACTGGTACTGGTTTAGCAGCTATGAACAGATAGGTTTTTTTAAATATAAATAAATCTTTTTAAAAAAAAAGTACAGTTCTTACAGAGGAAAGTGTTGTACATCCAAGCTTCCTGGTTTTTAAACTGTACCCAAGAGCATACAGTTGAAAAGTCATCTTTTATAACCGCTATGCCTTTTCTGTACCTTATGACGTTGTGATGGCGCGGAATGAAGTTGAAACATATATAATCCTTTTGACTAAAAATTAAGAAATAAATTTTTAAGCGATCGATAACTAGTCAACAAAAACGAACCATCCGTCTACTGTGAGTCTGGCCATCATTACTCGAGTGTCTCTCTGTTGTCGGCAGACGTAGATGGTTTTTCGATAACGGGTCGTATCGGGATACCAAGTCTCTATGATATGCGTCTCGTTTATTATGACTTCTGCGTCTAGATTGGCCGAGTTGATCCATTCGCCGGAGTAGTTCTGCGGGAGCCTGCATCCCGGTTCGACGACCTCGGTTTTAACTAGAATCAAATTTAAAATAATACAATGCAATTAACGCATTTCTGATTTGTGGTACCTGGCGTTATACGAAGTCGTTCTGGGCTTTTCTCGACTGTCTTGAGCGTATTGCACTCGGCAGTTATTGAAACGCCAAGGTAAAGGTCGTCATCTCGGTTCTTGAGGAAACAGCGGTACTTTTCGTCTTTCCTCGATTCTTTCGTATTGGCGACAGCGAAAAAATGGTTCTTGTCCACTAACCAATCCCCGAGGCAGGAGTATTCGACGACGCCGTCGAACGTCCCCGACATACCTTCGCATCGTTTGTACGTTATGTTGAACTTCTGGTTTGTTATTAGAAACTGGTTCCCGGGCTCCTGGCACGATTTGATGTAAGCGTCAGGATGCGTGCACTCGCCCGTGAACGTAAAACGATTCTGAAAAAAATATTACTGTAAGCAAAGAAAAATGGCAAAAGGAGGGAAAACTCTAAAACGTGGGGTTGAGATGGGAAGTAGATGTTCGAGTGGATCGAGGTCACGACAGCTCAAGTGGTAGAGCAGCAGCATATCTAGCTGAAGGTCGTGGGTTTGAATCCCTCTTGAGCCATTAACTTTTTTTCATCTCAACTAAAAACCTTAATTAATTGCTATGTATTAATTGGTCAAGCAGACCACAAAAGTAGTGAATTATTGTAAGCCTTATAATTAAGGATGCTTAAGATTAATATTAGAGAAGTTGGCCTCTTTATGCCCTAGTCTATTGAACACCTCCATTGTTGTCTAGGGCTCCTCATTACGTTTGTTAAGGGCGTTTACCAGATCTCAATTTTTGAATCCTTTTATTTTATTCTATTTATTTTTTTAAATTTATTTTTTTACAATGGATACCAGGAACTGGAGGAATTTCCTCCTGAGCACTGCCGCTGTACAGCTAATTGTACTTTATCCTTGGCTCCATATTTTTGGGGGCTCGCAACACAAGTGCGAATTTGAGCCCCTGGTGTGTCGGTGTTCTTCCATTGAAGAAACTCATTTTTGAAGGGGGTTGGGACCAAATTCAGGATTGCTGATATCTGATCCTATGCCGTCCATTGATGAGTGCCGTCATAATTAATTTCTTTTAATTGTGTCCATTGGTCCCCTTAGGCGTCAGAAAAAGTCCAGAGGCGACAATGAGGATCAAACCCACGACTTTGGGATCTGCTAGCCAAGTGTCTGACGCCTTAACCACTCAGCTTCCCCCCCCCAACTCCCATCAACAGTGTCGAGATAGCAGACATTATTCTAGTCCTACCACATCCTAGATTTTACTTCTGCCTTTGGTTTCTACAAATGTCCTTGCGATGAACTTTTTCACCTCTCTCTCAGTTTGTATTCCCATTGAACACGCTTCTTTTTTTTTTTCTTCAATCCATTGGGCGATGGACACCTAGTGTTTTTTTGTTTTGGTTCATGGAAGATAGACATCCTCATTTAACTTTCCTTGATCTCTTAAGGCCATAAGT
Source organism: Cimex hemipterus (assembly GCA_039619505.1). NCBI lineage: Eukaryota > Metazoa > Arthropoda > Insecta > Hemiptera > Cimicidae > Cimex > Cimex hemipterus. Next base: position 4,576,551 of record CM077110.1, on the reverse strand, counting down.
GCCAAGCATTCATTCTTACTGCCTGACTATGTGTGAACTTATCAGATGTAGGAGTGCACCATTCATGCACCACACACACACACACACAAAAAGAAAATAAATGAATAAATATATATATATATATATATATATATATATATATATATATATATATGTTGTACATTACAACTACCTTAAAGTAGGTAATAAGTAACAGTGAGAACAATAATTAAAGCAAAACCAAGAGTGGAGAAAACACCCATTGATATTATACCCCAATGTTATAATAATATTGTTTGTTCAATTGATACGTGTGTCATTATCACTTTCACTGTCATCGCCATCACTTCCTAGGAGATCTCGTGGCCATTGTCTCTTCAGTCAGTGAGGAGTGTTTGATGGGATTCATCAGGATGTGAGGTTTATGTAAGTAAACCCCCCCCCCAAAAAAAAAACCAACATATGCTTAAAATGATGAAAAACGAACCCTACTTACATCACTGTAAATTTAATTGATTATGAAGACCTCTTTTTCCTTCCACCAACTGAAATTATGAGCAGTATGAACTTCCCGACGTTTTTAAATTTTGAAATATATCTTGTGTGTGTGTGGTGTTCAGTGACCGTTAATTAACGACTGTTTGGAGATTGTGATTGCTGTGATCAATAAAGATCTAAACGTTGGCATGATAAAGAAAATGTTTTTCTAAACCTACGTCATCACAATTTCCAAGCAAACGTAATTTCTTTCATTGAACGGGCACAGGCCAACTTATTGGGTCTGTCTTCACCCGTGGTTTTTTGTTTGCCAAACGGTTTTGGGGCACTGTGCCATCTTCAGTGAGAAACACTCTGTCTCTATGTCCGCAACTCTAATATATGGTTACTGATTTTCCACGAATGACTCCCCCCACCCACACTAATAGGAGGTACGGCATCTTCAAAGAAACCAATTACTGAAGTGTATTAGTTTAATTTGCTAATAATATTAATATTAATTAAGGTTAGAGCAGCGGCGTATTAGGCCAAAGGTTGAGGGTTCGAATTCCACTTGTGACAATAACTTTTTTCATTTCAACCAAAACCTTACATAAAAATGTTAAATAAACGAAAGAATTAACATTATTATAAGAGTTTGCTAATAACAAGAGTAATATTAAATTTACTAAATAAGGTATAATGTTAATACAAGTTGTAACTCTGGATGGGTTCTTTGATCTCAAGAAGTCATATAAACACCACATTACGTAATACTGCTTTCTTTCTTTTTTCTTATTTTTTTTTAATTTAGAAAACAGGAGATTCCAAAACAGGCTGGGGTCAGTGTAAACCCATTCAAGATTAATCCGCCCACCCCCCAACAATGAACAGAATCGCCGACTCCATCCCCTTGCAGATCTGGTAGAGGTTTGAGTTGGTGATACAATCGGCGATTAACTGTTAGCTCCTGTTTTTACCTTATCCTTTTTTAAGACCGTGTGCGTCCACTTTCGAGAGCGAGGAGGGCTCATAAACCAACTCAACTCTGCTGAAAAGAGGGTGATGGAGAGGTTGCGGTTCCTCGGTCTCGTATTTGATGAATAATGAATAATAACAAGGCAGACACAGATCAAAGATCATTTTAGGAAAACCCTCAGATTGTTAAAAGTACGTTGGGCTACCCTTGAATGGGCACAATCCTATAAAACCAAGCAAAGCTAGCAACTCTTTGGATCCTCCTGACAGTACTCGTATACGAAGATCTTGCTTGCATTTAATTTTGACTTTTATGTGTGTGTGTGTGTGTGTGTGTGTGTGTGTATATATATATATATACACACATACTGAAATGTGACAGTTAAAGATGAAAATTTTGTCTAAATTGTAAATGTACTCTTTGTACACAAAGTGAGCAAAACTGCCATGTTTTCTGTGGTAGACATCCATCCAGTTTATCGTATGCATACGTCAATTGCTAAGGATTAAATTTTCAAGTTTTTATTTAAAATTTATTTATTTCTGTTACCTGGTAAGAAAATTTCCAGACTCCTTCGAGACTCGATCGGCAATTGACTGGTACGTAGTTCTCCTGGAATAGTGTTATCAGCTGTTGCTCTGGGTTGAGATCTTGGCATACGTTTTCTATGAGGTTTGTCGGGGCGGCCGCACCTCCCAGCGTAACGCAACCACCTATGGCCAAAACGACACTGATTCAATCTTTTCCCCGAAAAGAAGAAGAAAAAAAAGACTCACTTTCGATTTTTTCCATGACATTCACTGTACGCAAGATTATTTTGACGCAGTGGTAACAGTTGTCATTGTTCTTGAAAACGAACGTGTAGTTGCTTTGATAATCGTCCAAGGAAGCAAGACAATGGCCTCTTTGACTCATCGACGTGCTGTCGATTACAGTCTGCGTCGGTTTGCCGTTCTCCCACGAAAACCATGATCCTTGGATTATTGCTGGAATGAAGCAGTCAGACGCGGTTACACCTGAAATATTGCGAACTTTTTTTAACAACGGGCGATGAACTGCAAAGCTTTATATACAACTTGTGACTTCCAAATTGGCCCGATTTAAGCTTGAAAATCGGTTTGGAACACACTTGATACCCTCTGACACAAGGGTATTCAACCATTGTGACTATACAGAACCGATGAACTGCTCAAATTCAACAACCCACAGTATACTAGACTTATAAAGAATCACTAATCACACCCAAGACCTTCGCCCCCTTGAAAAAGGTCTTTCATGAAACGATTCTCACCTGAAGAAGTCAAGCTAGTTACTTTCCAAAATGAAATCCACAGGCTCTCATCGTTTCCATCATCTTTTCCCAAAACCTAAAATAAACCACCTTCTTAGCTGTTGATCCATCAGTCCAAGGAGATTCTTACAAGCATCACAAATTCTCTGGAGATGCCACTTGACTATCCAACATCGCACTGGTTCTCGGATAGATACAAAACCTTTGGCTGTAATAGCACTTTGCCACACACTATTGTAGAAGGCTGAGAATTGTTGCTCTAACTATCCCATAAAATTGTATTATCACCTATCCTGTAGTAAGTGTACCAGAGGGCAGAGTCCTTGCTCCTTTAATTAATTCCATTTATAACACTATCGCTCTGACATCTATGATCGAGTACCGTTCCAAAATCACTCTCACAGAATCAATATTAAAGAAACACCAAGCCAATAAATGTAAACTTGCCATCCAGGTTGCCACAGCACTCATCACTGTAAATGTCCCTCGAATTCAGGGGAATTCAAACCCGACTTTTAAAGTTTGTACCTTTCTGCGATGGAACTTCGTTGTATATTATTGTTTAGACAAACCCAAAAAAGCTTTCGGACTCAATCTCCTGCTGGGGGAAAAAACTTTTTGAATTTACCTAAACAATTTTATTGATTGGGAGTTTTGTAGGTCCTGACAAGAGCTCGTGTTGTGAAGCGTAGAGCTGATGACCGAGGCCTGGTGGTGAAGCATCGTGAGTCGGTAAACTTGGCAGCGGAAGAAGAGACCCGCAACAGGTAGTCGGTAGTGAGAGCGAGGATGATGCTTTAAGTGTCCCCTGGTCAGCTTGTCCAGGTAGATAGTGACAGCTCATCAAGTTTATGACTATTTCCGAATGTTGAGACCTATCAGTGAGACGAGTATAGCAGTACGGCCATTCTTGAAATAGCGATGTCAGTGGTCACACGATAATATAAAACTCCACACACAAACGGGCTTTGATTTATATTTGTAAAAAAAAACTCACTGAATAAGAAAGCACTGTTGCGATGCATACCTCAGACTCCACCTGGACAAACAACTAACGCATGAACTGCAATAGATTTAAGAACATTGACTGTAAAATATGATTTACCATACTGAAATCACTCATGATCTAAACTATCGCTGACAAACAACAGTAAATTTTCATTGCTCTGCAAGCCCCCCGTTTGGACATACATGGCATGCCCCTTTCTACGTTCCCAATTACACCCCAATCGAAAAATGTTTGTTACACCAACTAATAATCCTCGTAGGAGACTGAAGAATCTATCAACCTCACTCTACGTCTGTTTCAATCATCGTACCGATGATAACTTCCATCATTGCATTGGTTGCTGTTTTATGTCTATATGTACACACTGATATCCAAGAATAAAAAGAAAATCTGTCGTTTTTTAAAAAAAAAACATACCATTTAACATGTATATTATGTTGAAACACAAAGACCAGGCCAGAATCGAATAAGACATCGTCAGTCATTAAGATGAAAAAAGCCGAATTTTTAACAAAAAAGATAAATTAAATATTATAAAACAAAACCTTTGGCTTTTTTAAAAAGAAAATAAACATAAATAAAAATAGGCGTGCCCCCTGTGATGAAGCAACAACCAGTTTGTAACCAAACCAAACCCAACAGAAAGTGCACAAAGCCCCCGAGAGGAGAAGCGCTCAAGTTGGACAAAAGTCAAAAACCAACTTCGAAAAATAAATTAATGAGCATAATTTTAAAATAATTAATAAATTTTTTAATTATAACAAAAAAAGCTTTTGTGTGAAGGTAGTCGGAAAACGCTTGATTTTCGTATATCTCTTGATTACAGAACGGCTGTTCAATTATTTTTTTACTTTTCCCTAATAAAAACTATCAAATTACAAATGTCTTTTTTTAAATAATAATAAATTAATTTATTTATATTTGAAAAATGCTTACAATCCCATAGGCATTGGGTTACCTCCCGTGACTGTTAACCTGTTGAATCTTGTGCAGGTTGTACGAAATGTGTTTAATATAAATATTTAATACAATATATATATTTATATATAAGAAAGTTTGGTGGTTTTAATTTAGAGAAAAAAAAAACTTTTTGGTCAAGCGAGAATGAAGAAAAAAGGAAAGTAAGTAGTTTTAGTTGTAATAGAGAAAGTCATTGTTTGCGATACCACGTGGTTTTCCTTCAGTTTTCCCTTGAAATTTTTAATTGTAGGTCAGTTCGAATTGAATTTAGGCCGATTGATTAATTCATTTTTTAAAAATTTTTGGTTCTTGAAGTGAAAAAACAATTATTTGCGGGTTGACGGTGTTTTTGTTTATCTTGACCTCTGTGGATCCGTAAACCCGCCTACCTGGGGGTCTGTTTCAAAAAACAATAACTTACAAGTTTACAATTCTATAGGTGCAAGTACTAGTAAGTTGTAAAAAAAAACAATTTTACAGGAAAAATGTTAAAAGTGTCACGACATTGGTCACCTGCCTTGAAAGGTTTCTATTTCTTAGAGCCCTGCGTTATGAATAGTTGAAATATACAATCAGGATCACTAATAAAGTATAAAGGAGTATACCAATTCTCTGATCAGACACAAAACTTTATGTTCAAACCTTACCTCAATAGGGCTTATAATAAATGATTTTGTTGAAACACTGCCCGCTGCAGGTTTAATTTGCAAGTTGCAAAGAATCTACTCAGATATTTTGTTATGTTCATTTTAGGAAATCTGTGATAGATCGTTATGCCGATCTGGAAGGAGAAGTTGACCATTATAATCTGAGCGAATCTGATGATGGCTTCGACGATGATGAGAGGGTCATGGTTGAAAATGCGAAAGGGCGGAGGCAAAAGGAGGGGGAGGTATGTTTTAAAAGTTGATTATTTTTGAATAGTAGTTAATGTTGAAAATTTTATAGGAAGAAGTGTTTAACGTGTATCATTCGAGCGATGAGGATGTAGAAGACGAAGAGTCGCACGACGGCTCGCTCAGCGATCTCGAAGAGCTCGGCTCGCCGGCCGATGCCGACGACGGGATACCCAATGCGAAGGCGTGGGGTGCAGAGAAGCGATCCTACTACGATACGGATTACGTTGACAAGGATTTCAGCGGTTTTGACGACGAAGAGGCCGCTTTGACGGAGGAGCGTGAGGCCGACGAGATACAAAAGCGTATTCTCTCACAGCTCGAAGCGGCCGACTTTTCGCTCGGTCTGCTCGACGAGGTCGAGGAGCGCAAAGGCGAAGCAGACAAGCCGCACCGTACGAGTGAAGGCGAGAAGGTCGAGAAAGATCTTACGAAGCTCGCTGCAACTGAATTAGTCGACCTTATCAGAAGAGAGACACCCGGTTTCTTTGGCCTCTTAAAAGACTGCAAAGGTAATAATCATTAACAAAAAACAAAACCTAATAATTATTCATTTATTATTAATGTTTTAGAAAAACTTAAAATATTAACGACACGGATGTTACCAATAATTGAAATGGAAGAATCAGGTGAGCTGCCAGAATGCGAAGCTTCTGTTTTTCTACAAACATACAGAAAATTTGTCTATTTGTAAGTATCTGTATTTTCTTTCTCTCTACCCCAATCTCCTGTCGGTTTTCATTGCCCTCGCTCATTCCTTATCGTCCGATTGCCCATTTTTCTTCCTCAGTTACTTGAGCATTCCCAGGTGAATCCAGTGTCGAATGTGTGAATGGACGTCGCGGTGGCCTAATTATCTCCCAATATTCGTATTCTTTTTCATAAGCGAAGAGAGATAAGTCGGCGTAAGCGCGTTGCTACTTATTTTTGTGTAGGGGAAAGTAAGGTTCTAGAATACAATAAATCAGAGATAGTATTCAGAGACATTTATTGAACAAAATTCCTTCTCTTAACGATACTCTAATTGCTAATATTAATTTATTAGTCAGCCGCAACTCTACATCTGGGATGACAACGGGACTTATCCCACACGATACTCGCCACGATCCAGGTCCACAGCATCTCTTGTCTCGACCTTTGGCTTGGCACAATGGGTAGACACGGGTGGTCCTCGCTGGCTCTGGTTGGCTGCGTCTCCTTGCCATATCCCAGACAGAGTGTGGTTGCTTCCGTCCCGATCCTGGGATCCTTTGCCGACTGACTGGGTGTGAGCCTCCTCCTTGACTGCCTGCCTTTTGGTTTTCCAGTCATCCCTTTTTATACCGGGTCTCTCCCAGAGTAGGGGTGAAAAGGAAACTCCAAAAGTCGGGGGGGGGGAGTTCTCTCGACGCGGCTGGGCCGACAAAGACGGCGGTATCGTACAAATTTGACGTACTCCCAATTTACGATCCCCTCTTTTCTTACTTCAATGGCTCCTGGGTAGCCATTTCCCAGCCAGATGTGTCCTGTTCTTCCCGACTGGGTCTGCTTCAAATTTGGACGTTCCTACCTAGCTAGCTAAGTGCGTAACCGTTTCCTAGCTAGATTTGCCAGATGTGTCACGTCGTGCCGGTCTGGGTCTGCCTCTTCAGTGGACCCTTTGTCGGTTTTCCTTGTTTACTTAGTTGGTTCTTAATTTACACTTTAACTAAGACGGGGCCGGCTTACACCGGGAGTTAGTGATTGAGCAATAAGGCCACTTGTCAGCACAACAGAAAATATTTACATGGCACCCAGACATTATTATTTTATGTTTAATTCGCTTCTTAAATTGTTTGTCTATTTCATTTATTCTTTTTTTTCCCCTGGTCTGAGTGATGGGGGAAGAGAACTCAGAAGAGGATTTGTGGTTCTGCAGGGACGACTTATTTTCCCCCAGATGAGGACCACACTGCGCCAGGGCCCTGACTTGTTCGCCGAAATAGCTGATTGACTTTCCGTATTTGTGTAATTCCTTTTGTTAGATTAGGTTGATTTAGTTATAATATGAAAATTGTTAAGCTAAGTTTAAAGTTTCTTTGTTTTATTATGTTGTTAGTCATTTTAGGTTAAAGAGTTCAGATTTAATTTAATAAGTAGCCGAATAGACATTTGCACTTATAAGATTTATTTTCTAGGGCAGTTTTAGTTTAATACAGTGCAAATTATTCAGATATCGTGAGATGCGGTCTGGTGTGTTGTAGGTATAAGATAAACATTTTCTTTATTGTGCCAACGTTTCGATCTTTATTGAGATCATCTTCAGGCCCTTGTATTGTCTGCATTTCAACAAAAACATTCTCTAATTGATGGCCAATGCGAGTTTCTTCTCATTGTTGGCGATGCCCTTCAGAATACTTTTAGCATTGTGTCCGTATGTAGATGAAATTTGTTCATAGAATCCCATATTCTTCGTTCTTCTCGTGTAGATTAACAGGTTCAATTCCAAATTATGTTACTGTTTTTGTTTCATCCTCCCTTTGGTTTCATTTTTTCTCTCTCCTTCCTTCCTTCACCCGTATTTCTTTTCTTCTCTTAGGCTTTCGGTATTTACCCTTTCCAAAAATACCGTGTGGCGCTCAACAATTCCCGACCTCTCTCCTTCACCCACCCCTTTCTCCGCTGAGCGACCGTAACACAGTATTACATAAGATCTGAATATAAAAAGTTCTCAAAGTCCCATAAATTAAGCTCGTATTACTCTATGTTTTTTTATTTTTAAGTTAACGATTAACTTTGAATCCTACTCATCCCTAAATACTTCAGGCTTGATTGTATATTTTTTGTCGTCTTTCCATCTTAAAATACCTATCATTCGAAGATTTACGTGTAACTTACAATGAAAAGTTCTCAGTCAAAATAGATTACAATTAATAAGAATTATTACATTACGCGAAATCTATATACTTAAAATAAAAATATAAAGTTAATATATATATTGTATAACATACAGCACTATCTATGTATGATTTAACAAAAATGTTAAAATTAGGAATGTCAAAAAAATAGTGCATATTTTTCAATATATAAAACTTATTGACTGAAGAAAAAGAAAATTATACATTTTCGTAGATACTAGCTGTTAAAATAGTTTAAGTCTTACAAGCATCGTTTCGCTCTTTATCGTTATCCTCGTTTCGACTCGCCGAGTTCAAAATTATCGTCAAGTTCTAACATAGCACGAATCAAATTTTATACCAATTTAAAATTGTTTTTTGCTCCTTGTGCTCTTCATTCTAAAAAGGCAAAGGGAATCGAGTAGAAAAACGACATTATAAAACTTACTTTTTAATAAAATCCGGTAAAACATTTAAAATAGTTGAATTTTTTTTTATTGGCATCAAAATATTATACAGTCATGCTACAAAGAATATATGCAGTTTAAACACTTCATACAATATTTTCACGGATACACGTTTTAAAAATTTTACCATCACATTATAAATACTTGGATTCTTGAATAGATCTCTACTTTACGTAGTTGGGTGTTCTACTCCTTCTTTTTCGAGAGCCTGGTAGAATTTATTTCTGGTGTTGAAAAAAGCGAAACATTATGTGTTGAAAGTGAAACGTTATGTGGCGTAAGGTCCTCCTTTATTCCGCACGCGTCACAATTTAGGTGTTGTTTTATGCCGATCTTGTGAAGATATGCTGCGCAGATGCCATGGTGTTTGTTCTTAACCGATGTATGGTGGTTGTGGTTTTTTTTTTTTTTTTTTTTTTTTTTGTCTAGTTTGTTAAACCAAGGTATTGTTTTCAGAAGTGGAAATAATGTTTTACAAGCCATTCCCTTATCCGAGGCAGAGTATTCAGTTTGCCATTTTATTTGAATTCTTGTTCCACTATTTGAAAACGGTCTGTTTAAGGAATTTGTTTCTAGGGTTGTGTAACTGTGTGGGATTTTTTGCAAGTCTGTCGGCTTTTTCGTTGCCGTAGATGCCTGTATGTCCTTTTATCCATGCAAAGATATTTTTTTTTTTTTTTTTAAGTGGAAAAGTTGTTGACAATTTTGTTTTATTTCAGATACAATATAATTCTTAATGTAAGCAAATGTGTTTTGCAGGCTCTGAATTGCACTGAGGCTGTCTTTGCAAATTACAATACGGTCCGTCGTAGGAAAATTAGGTGTAAAGAAGGTTAAAGCTGCCTTAATTGCTAATAATTCTGCCGAATAAATCGATATTTCTGCCGGCAAAGGAATCGATACCCCTTTATTGATGTTGGGGCTACGGTATTTTGTCCGGAGTAGTCTTTTAGTACATAGCAATTAAAGGGGTTTCCAGTTATTTTTAGCACTGTAGAGAAAATTGAAGCGGTATCTTTTTGTTCGATTTTTCCTTGATATTCTGCCAGGGTGATAAAAATCGTGGTAATCAAAAGTAACTTACATAAAGTAATTAAAAAAAAAAAAAAATTACGTGTGGTTATTATTTTTTCTATATTTTTTATGTACACAATTATAAATTTGTGATTTGTCACAAATGAAAATTATAGCAACTATTAATAGAAATGTTAAATGATGGGGTGAGTGTGGTGTTCAATACCTTCCAAAAGGATAGTTCCTACTCACAGTAAGTTTTACAATAATTAGATAATAGGCATATATTTAGGAGGTCTATTATATCATTTTTTACAAGTTCGTTAATAGAATTCTTGGTAAGTTTTTTCTTAATGAGTTTAGCACATTCTTCAACGGGGATATTTGTGAATAAATTAGTAACGTCAAATGATACTAAAACACAGTTGTTGGGTATATTGATGTTATTTAATTCTTTTATCAGTTCTAAAGAATTGGTGATACCGAATGTAGGTTTGAATTTGGTCTGGGTTTTAATTATTTTGTCGATTGCAATTGCAAGTTTATGGCATGGGGAATTATAAAAGGGTTATAAACTTAACGAAAATGGCACTAAATAAAGAGGAAACCAATTTGTTGAACAAAGGCTTGAAATTTGTCCCAAAAACAGAATTGGATACAAGAAAACTATTATCTCTTGGTTCATCGGTGGATTGTAGTAACATAAATACAAATATAAAATATAAATGTGCCGAAATAATCAAACAAAACTTAGTAAACTTAAACGTAAAAAAAACTAAATATCCCACGTACAATTAGGTCTATCGATCTAAAGTTAAAAAGTAACAACGTTGTTTTAAAAGCTGATAAAGGAAATAGTATAGTTATCATTGAAAATCAAAATTACGTTTCTAAAGTTGAAGAATTTCTAAATAATAATGAATGTAAAGAAATAAAAAAGGATCCCACCTTAAAACTAAAAGCTCGAGTTCAAACAGCCATAAAAAATAGTGATATTTTATTTTCGGATGACCAATATGCAGTTAAAAAACTCATACCAATGAATCCAAAACCCCCAATGTTGTACGGTACAGTCAAAATCCATAAAGAAAACAAACCTATAAGACCAGTAGTATCCTTTTATAATTCCCCATGCCATAAACTTGCAATTGCAATCGACAAAATAATTAAAACCCAGACCAAATTCAAACCTACATTCGGTATCACCAATTCTTTAGAACTGATAAAAGAATTAAATAACATCAATATACCCAACAACTGTGTTTTAGTATCATTTGACGTTACTAATTTATTCACAAATATCCCCGTTGAAGAATGTGCTAAACTCATTAAGAAAAAACTTACCGAGAATTCTATTAACGAACTTGTAAAAAATGATATAATAGACCTCCTAAATATATGCCTATTATCTAATTATTGTAAATTCAATAACAAATTCAAAAAAAAAAAAAAAACCTTACTGTGAGTAGGAACTATCCTTTTGGAAGGTATAGCAACTATTATTTATTCCTAAGGTAAACTTTAAAAAAACAACACAATTTAGGACAAAATAGATAATGGAAAGAGGAAAAGGACAATTTTTAAATTATTTGGAATTTAATTTTAAAGTTACGAGTGCTCTATTTTAAGTAGGTATAATGAAGAGAGCTGAATTAAGAGAGAAAATAGGTTTATTTATTTTAACTAAAACTTAACATTATTTTTAATTGCGTGGTTCCGAAAATCGATGAACGCAGGTTGGTAAAGACCCTCTACCATACTTCGACAGAAGACTTGGACAATTATGCAGACTATGTGGATCAAAATCCGGATTGACGATCAGCACTAAACTGACCTTACACAAGACCTTACTACCTCTTTGGACGTACGGTGTGGAACTGTGGGGTTCTCCACCAAACCATCCACTATCCACTAAGACCTCAACGTTCCTTTCGTCCATGAACTGATCCATTCCCGATTAAAAGAATTTCATACCATCCTGTCGATCCATCCTAACCCTATCAGGGGATAAAAAGGAAAAGAAGAGTAGAGCAATAGGAAGAAGGGAAAAGGAAGGGTAGCGATGCAGCGCTTCTGGCTCTCTTCTCTCTGATGGTTCTTCCAACCAGGATGATGGGAGCTAAATGATGAAATTTTCCTGCTCTATCCGAGTTAATTCGTTAACACAAGCAAGATGCCTTAAAAGTATTACCTTACTTAGGGTTTTTTTTTTTTTTTTATATATAATTTTAATAAGGCAATCAACCATTTGGGTCATTTTTGCCTTGATCGTGTTCCGTAAGGCTAACAAGTGTCGCAGGCCAGAGTCCGGCGCAAGCCACGAAGCCCCCGAGCCGGCAAGGGACGAGAGAGCTCCGGACGTATTATTTTCTTACTTCTATTGTCCTACTAGACCTTCCCTAACCATCCCTAACCATCCCTTACTTAGGGTTTAAAAACTATGATTTAAAAAAATCCTAATCATAACTTATTTACAAATACATAGACAAATCCTTTTAAATTAAAAGCTAACAAAGGCCGAAACTTATAGGTAATGTCTCTAGTCCAGAATTATCAGGCCTGATAAGAAATTGGAAATGTGCCAACTCACCGGGATCACTCCTCACTTGCCGGGATCAGCCAGTTCCTCTTCGTAGGAGCTCTTCGAACTGCACGACTAGGTTCACAAACCACTTACACGCATACACTTCTTGAAAAAAAAAAAAAAAATCAATATTTTCTATTCCTTGCAGGGACCACCTTTTTCACGGAATGTCTATACCCAGCCGTCTCTCCTCGTTTTGTTTTTTTCCAATCTCGGACCCGGTGCCATCCCATCAGGATCTTGCAGGCCACGAATTGTTTCCTGCGTCTCGCGCTTCTCGTTTCGGTTCGTCCCGCCATCATTAATTTTTTCCCTAGAAGGAAAACGTGTAATAAGGGCTAGTGCTAGCGGGCACTACTGCATCATCACCCTGGAACAATTCACATTCATCTCGCACGGAAGCTTTTGAACAAGCCTTTCTTACTGAGGATGGCGAATAATAATGCTTTTATGCTCGTTCACTCCATCGTATCTTGTATGTCTTCCTCTCCCTGCAGCATATTGTATCAATTTTATATGTTTGTCCTTATGCTTTCACACATAATATATTTTGTGCTTCCTGCTGACGATTTTTCAGCCAGCTGCGCGAAAAAACCTGTCCTGATGAATTTTAACTTCTTTCCTCCTTTATATTTATGTGTGAATATATTTAACTGATTTGTTTTTAGTTACGCAATGAATACGATGTTCTTTATGCTGATGAAGAGCAAGCATGAGAAGACAGACGGCCACCCTATAGTGAAACGTCTCGGTCAGATTTCGACGTTTTTGACCGAAATGGACTCCTGCTTGGAAGCTGGCCTTATGAGACAGATGAAGAAAATCCTGACGGGAAAGAACAGTGGTTTGGCAATAGTCGAAAAAACCTCCATTCCAACAAAACCCGCGCCTGCGAATAGGTATTAGCATCGTTGAAATTATAAATTGTCATTTTATTACCATGATTTTTTTTTTTTTTTTTAAAGGAAAGAGAGGCGTAAGATAGAAAAAGTGGAAAAAGAGAAAGAATTGAAGGAGAAGGCGCAAGTTGAAAAGCTCCAAAGAAGGCTCATATCGTCCGGTCAAGTTGAGTCAGACGCAGACGTCGAACCGGAGCCATTGAATGACGAAGGTATTCGACAGAAACTTCTCAAATTTCATAAAATACTTAATAAAAAAAAACTCATTTTGCAGAAGCGATGGACGTAGACGCTGAAGACGGCGAGTCGATCGAGAAGCGTGCCGCTACTTACAAGATACTCAAGAACAAAGGCCTTACGCCGAGGCGCAAAAAGGAAGTTCGCAATCCGAGGGTGAGGAACAGAAACAAGTTCAGGAAAGCCGTCATTAGAAGGAAGGGGCAGGTGCGCGAGGTCAGAAAGGAGCTGGAGAAATACGCGGGCGAGGTCTCCGGCATCAAGAAATACCTGAGCAAGAGCATCAAATTAAAATAGAACCCTATTCGTTCAAGTATAAAATGTAAAATAATTTTTGTAAAAAAAAAAATAAATAAATTCTATTTTGATCGATTGATTTATATGAGCTCAATTCTGTACAGAGCTGAGCTTTTGTCAGTTTACCCTCCTCGGTCTTCGCCATTGCTTAAAATCAATCGAGTGGCGTCCCTACATGCTCTCCATAAGGAGCCAATTCTTAACTAGGACAAAGCTTATGACTTCTTACCCCACGACCCGTTTAGTACAATCTGCTTAGCAATGGAAGTAAGGTTCGAGGGGTTGCCGACTGGGCCGTTTCCAGCAGTTTAGGCCCATCCGTGCTTCACATATATTCACCTTCTACAGCTAGTCAGATCCGGTTCAGTACTGCTCACTCTTTTTAAAACATCTAGGATTTACGGGTTCCTATAATATAATAATAATATATCAATATATAAAAATATCAAAACATAAACTTATATCTGTAAAAATGTATTTTCAATTATGTTTTATTATGAACTATACAAAATACAATTGAATGAGACAAAACATTTGTTAGAAATAAGTTTTTGTTTTTAAGAGATAAATACAGCTTTTATTTAAATAATTAAAAAAACTGGAAAAAAAAGAAAAAAAAAACAGACATTGCTATTTTAGATGGATCAAGGAAAGAAACCTTTAAAAGAGTATTCTTTGCTTTCCGTCTTGACCAATAATAATTATTTACACAATAGTTTCTTGTCTTTCTTTTTCTTCTTTTCTTTTGTCAAAGTGGATTGTTTTCTTCTTTTATTTTCTACGATTGTTCACTGGGTTCTTCGCATCTGTCTGTTATCCTGTCGAGCTGGGATGATATCTCGGTGTAGAGCCTTTGAAGTTTGATGTTGTTCGACATCTCTTTCAACACGTCTCTCAACAGGGAATGCTTATTCAGGCCCTAAAATAAACAAATTTTAAAAAGTTGACAAAAAAAAAAAAAAAATAGATTTCGCTTACGAGTATTTGTTTGTTCCAACTGGAATAGAGGTTGTTTGTCGACGTCGAATGGCTCGGACCAAGGAGTTCTTCACACACCAGCCGCAGTTTCAACTCAAGGCCTGCAATATTATGTAATATTGTTATTCATAAAAAGTTTTATCTCGGCTAAGGAAATAATATGCAGGATCGAATTAAACAAGATAAACTGTATAAAGTAACAAAATACAGTGTGTACAAACTAAGTCACTTCCAGTCAATCTAAGGATTGATTCAGTTTGGCCTATAATTGGTGGTTCACTCATTCAATCAGCCTATGATTGTTGGTTCACTCATTCGTTCAGCCTATGAACCGGTTCACTTGTTCATTC
>CM077110.1:4538297-4561269 GCA_039619505.1 Cimex hemipterus | reverse complement strand
TCATTCATTCAGCCTATGATCGGTGGTTCACTCATTCGTTCAGCCTACGAACTGGTTCACTCGTTCATTCAGTCAATGATCATTGGTTTGTACATTCATTCGGCCTATGAAACAGTTCACTCGTTATATCAGCCTAAGATCAGCTATTCATTTATTCATTCATTCATTCAGCCTATGATAGGCAGTTCACTCATTCATTCAGCTTATGATCGGTGGTTCATTCATTCTCAGCCTATGATCAGCAGTTCACTCATGATTGGTAGTTCACTCACTCAGTCAATGTAGGAATAGATTCACTCATTCATCAATCACTTTATGGTGACTGGTTCACTAATTCAGTTCATTATTAGAATATGTTTCAGATCAACAGATATAGTAAAAAAAAGCAATATACTCTATTTTAAATTGCTGCATACTGCGTACCTTGATGTATGAGAAACCTGACATAAGTAATGAGCCAGAATTTGTACTCCGCTTTCGAGGAGAGCGCCTGCGCCGAGGCCATTTGCATATCAAGAAATGAAAGAGTGCACAACGGCCCCAGTTCGGTGTTCTGTACCAGCCGTCCGACACCGCTGCTCAGCCTGACGGGTTACGAAACAAAAACAAAATTAAAAATTCGAGATGAAATTTCAACAAAATTTCTTACCCGTTGAAGGTCGCCGCTTGGATCGACTTGAGTGGCAAACATTCATTCGCTGACGCGTACCGAAGCGAATTCCTATAACTATGTTGAGTATTTCTTAATACGGCGTCATTGCTGTTTCCCACCAAAAGCCTACAAAAATTTAGGTGGATTTTTTTAAAATAATTATTTTTGTTGTTAAAAAAAAAAATAAAATAAATAAATAAAATAAAAATTACCAGCAGTTGTGTATGAGCGAATAGAGGAACGCTTTGCCGCAGGTAAGCGCCACCATTGGCTCACCTGTCTCAGTGACGAGGCACTCCTTTATCCTGAGCTCACCCTGCGCCGACACTAGAGACGCGAGTGACTTGTCCGACAAGACGGCCTTCGGAGCAGCGCCTTTTGGATCCGTCGATAGCACTGTTATATTCCCGGATGTCGTTATCGACAGGACGAACGATGATGAGAGTGTGAGCACGGCCGGCGAAGAGGCAAGAGCGACTGGCGGTGCAAGGTGTGCCCCGCTCTTAGGCTCAATGACCCTCAACGTCTGGTCGTCGCAAGCGAGTGCGACCACGTCTGAAGAGCCTACGCAGCCGCAGACTTCACTACCTAAATGAAATATTAATATACAAAACTTACATGTGAAAAACAATAAAAATAATAATAATAATTACCCAAGGCTAATTCCCATAAAGGTTTATTGTCATCTGGTGAAAACATCCTAACAACTGACAAACATCCTTGAGGACTAGCCTTACTTATGTTATTTTCAATGTTTATATAATTACGACTCTTGAACATCTAAAAAAAAAAAAAAAAAAAATTGTTTATCACCAGAAGTTTATTACAAAGAAAAATAAATCCTGAAAAGCTGTACCTTGATATTATTGACAGTCGAAAGCTCTAGCTTTGGAAGAAGATTACAGACTAATAAATGTGACGCCGGTTTTTTCTGCGGCGAACACCTGTGATGTCCTTTTTTCTTCTTCTTCTTCGGAGAGGCCGGCGAGGTTTCAGTGAGCTTGAGCATCGGCCGCTTGCTGATCCTCCTCTTGCTCTCAGTCTTCTCTGCCGTGTTTACAAGCCCAGTGAAACCGCTCGGTTGAGTGGCATCAGAGCTGAAACACGCAAGTGTTAAAAAAAAAAAAAAAAAAAAAAAAAAAAAACCGAGATCAAAATAAAAGCCGACCTGTTAGACAAAGATGTATTCATTGTGGGCCGTTTGGTCTGCGTCTGCGAAGATGACTTCACAGGCGTCACATTCGGTATTACGATCACGTCCTCTCGTTTCTCTACGACTATTCTTGATTTGTTCATGCACGATGAAAAAGAAGGGACAGAATCGGAGCCAAATGGAGTTATTTCATCTCTGGAAAAAAAAAAAATAAATAAGCACAATAAAAATAAAGAGACAAAAACAAAATCTCATACTTTTCATGCTGTTTCTGAAAGGGACTTACATTTTGTCCTGATTGAGGGGGATGAAAATAGGCGTTATCCTCCTCCTTCCGTCTGAAGTTCTGGTTTCTATCTGCTTCGTCGACCTATAAAAAAATCAAATTAATACATTTACTTATTAAATAAATTAACAAACCCCTGATAGTTTGGTAGGAACCGAGGAATTTTTCCTTAATCCGTTGTCGTTTGACCAGGAGGAGGTACAAGGAGGAGGAAGAACGAGTTGACAATCAGGGGAGAGATGGAAAGGCTAAGAAAGAAACGGACAAGTAGAGAGGGGAGGATTGACAATGAGATTATAGCCCACAGAAAAATAGAATGGCAGAGATGACAAGAAACAGTTGATAAGTTGATAAGAGGAGAAAGGTGGAGGGTAGATCGTTATACAGGAGGGAAGAAGAGAGAAGAGAGAGAGAGAGAGACCATTATGCCATAGTAACAAACCTCGAGGAACACCAGTAGCCTGTAAACATGATCTAACACAAGACCGGAAGCCTTTCATAACTAAAATGTTACTACCGATTTTATCAACATCCGTGACGTGTGAGGTTTTAAAACAGGAGATAATCCCAATTCTTTAATTGAAAAATGTTTTGTATACATAAATTAGATTTAGTGTATTGTTTTCTTGATTTATTTGATTACCTTTTCAAGAAATTAGATTCCGACTGGCTGACTTGGGTGTTCGTAGGCGTTGGTGACGGTGACTGATGTGCAGGCAGGTAGCCGTTAGTCAACGTCTCTTTGTTTTCCTCTTTATCCGGCAAAATGGGCGACTTTTCTTTTTTAACGCAATTCGAAAACAAATCCGGGTTTTCGATCACCATCGTCTCCCTGATCCCGTCCAGGGCGAACTTACCGTAAAGCTTTTCGAACGTCTGACCCTAGAAATATAAAACAATAAAAAAAAAAAAATAATAATAATAACAATAAACCTTGACTGTTTTTACAAACCTTTTCCATTTCTGTGATCGGCCTTCCGATTTCTTGCAGCTCGAATTGCAGCAAGGCCGTCGTACCGTCGCCGGCGCAAGCCATCAAATAGCTCCCCGACTTCGACCAGCATATATCAAGTACGGGTGAATTGAAAAGGTCTTTGATGACGACGAGCGGCCGGCCCATAAGCGTGCTCCAGACGGAAATGGAACAGTCTCTCGAACCGAGGGCGCAGATGCAAGCCTGCACTGGCTTCCCTCGCCGAAACAGTTCCATAATCGATGAACTGTACCTCTGTAAAAGAATCATTAATAACATATTACAATGACCATAATAAATATAAAATTAAAAACTCACGGCGCAAGTTACGGCCTTGATATGACCGACGAAATCTTTCGAATAGTCCCAACCATCCCTCTCGATGATCTGCGCCGTCGGGCCTGTACCGTTCATTGCGTGAGCTGTGACAAGGGTCTGTCCGTCAGGTGACCAGCTCAGCCTGAGCACCAATGTCGACCCAGAGCACTAAATGAAAAAAAAAAAAAAAAAAATCATACTAATTTGTCATATATAAACCAATTTTTTATTACCTTTTCAAATGGTTTCTTGATCACTTTTTCTGTACACCAATCCGACGTGCGCCATATTCTTACCGTCTTGTCATCCGATTGAGAACCCAGGTACTTTCCAACCGGATCCCAACTGACACCTTTAACTAGGCCCGTATGGCCTTTTAATACTGCAGTCGTTTCTGTAAATAATTTTTTTAAAATAGTAAATTGCATTATTATTATTATTATTATTTTTATGGCATAGTAATTACCTGGAAAGCAATCAGCCTTCCATATTATTATCGTATTGTCGACCGAACAACTGGCCAACCAGTGGTCGCCCGGCGACCAGGCCATGTCGAGAACGTCACCCTGGTGGTTTCTCAGCGTATAGGCACACCTCCATCCTTCAACGTTCACTTTTCCCTTGCTTCCAAAAACCATATTCCCGCCTAAATATTAAAAAATAAAAATGAATAAAATAAACAATAAAAAAAGTTAGAAAATAAAATCGATACGTGATTAAAGAAAAGCTTACTGAAAGACTTTGATATAGTCCAGACCATGATTAACTTGTCATCCCCACCGGAAGCAAGGTACCGACCAGAATAACTCCAACGGACACAATTGACACAAGCTAAAAAATAAAAAATATATTGGGCAAAAGTTACAAAAAACAATTTATCTCGTGTGACTCACCTAAGTGATTGTCCATTTGGCACAGCATTTTAGGAACGTTCGGATCTTCTTCACTTTCCTCCGACAAGATCGGAGCCATATTCCAAATGACGATACGGCCAGAATTGATCCCTTGATGAAATAATATAAAAAAAATTAGTAGCTGCTGTAAGTTGATTTATAAAGGCTAATATAGGGGCGTCGGTGGCCGTGAGGTTTTGTCTTTGACAAGGCGCTCATCACTATAAGGTCAAGGTCTCGGGTTCGAATCCAGCAGCCCTGCATTCGAACCCGGCATACTTACAAATGGGCTTTTCAAAAACACCGGCACCCTGAGGGTTCATATGACCTCTGCTGTTGTGAACCCTCGGGGGGGGGGGGGAGCCTCACCAGATAGATCTGATTCGACAGATTTATAAAGTTATATCTGGGATGTACACTTCCAACCCAAAAGTGGTTGAAATTGAAATATAGTATCACATCTGATTCATATTTCATCTGGTATTGTCTACTGCTGACCCAACAACGTCTTAATTACTAGTCAGATCCAATTTGAATCAGATTAAACTCTCACATAATCTGGACTATCTGTGACTGTTCCAAAAGAGGTTTAAATACAATTAAGATCCAATTTAAATTCAATTGACTCTTCGATCATCTAAAGTGTATGCTATTGACACAGATTAGGCCTAAATACTTGTCAGATCCAATCTGAATTGAATTCGACTCTTAGATTATAGTTAGGCTGGAAACATACATCCGAGATGATGACCTAAGAATTCAATCTGATCTGACTAGCACTTAGAGTAGTTTTGGGTCACCGGTAGATCAGATGGATACAAATCCAAATTTATGTTACTTTTGGGTTGGGAGCTTACATCCCATATTTTCTTTTAATTGATGCCAGTATATGCAGCTGCAGTACACAGCTTCCTTCCTTGTTCTGTTTTTGGTACCTTGCAACAAGTGAATTTGAGCTCCGATGTGCCAACGTTCCATTTAAGAAACTCAGTTTTGAAGGAGGTCAGGACCAATTCAGGGTCACTGGGCTGATCCAATCCCAGACCTTCCAGTGATGAGTGCCGTGATAATTTTTTTTTTTTTTTTTCAATTGCGGCCACTGATCACCTTAGTTGACAGAAAAAAGTATAGAGGCGACAGTGGGAATACAACTAGGCTAGCGTCTGATGCCTTAAACACTCGGCTTCCATGGTTCCATCGAGATCCTCTATTCTATCTGATTCAAATTGGATCTAACTTGTATTTAGGCCACTTTTGGGACAGTCGCGGATAGTCCAGTTAAGAGTAGAACCTGATTCAAATTGTATCCAACAAGTAGTTAAAACTGTTGTTGGGTGAATAGTAGACACCCAGATGAAAGATGAATCAAATTCAAATTTGGGTTGGAAGCATACATCCCAGATGACCTAGGCGTTGAAACCGATTTGAACAGGATCCATATTTCTGTCACTTTTGGATCAGAGGCATACATCCCGGATGACCTAAGAGTTGAATCCAATTCGGATTGGATCCAACGAGTATTTAGGCCACATCTGTGTCAATAGCAGACAACCTAGATGACCAAGAAGCAAACCTCATGCGACTAGTATGTGAACATCTGAAGACACCCTAGATGAAATATGAATCAAATCCAAATTTGGCCAATTTTGGGCTGGAAGCATACATACTAGATGCCCTAAGAGTCGAGTCCGACTTGATTTGGATACATATTTAGGCCACCTTTTAAGTTAGATGTATGCATCCCGGATGACCTAGAATCTGAATAAGATGAAACTAGTATAGGTCACTTCTGGGTCAATAGAAGACAGTCCAGATGCCCTAAGAATTGAATCTGATCCAATTAATATTTAGACTAGTTTTGGGGTCAACAGGAGACATCCCGGATGACCTAAGAGTCTAATGGGATTCAAATCAGATCTGAGTAGTATTTACTTCACTTTTGGGTCAATAGCAGACCATTTAGATGACCTAAGAATTGAATCTGATCTGACTAGTATTTAGATTAGTTTTGGGCCAACAGGAGACACCCCAGATGAAATATGAATAGAATGTAATTCAAATTGACTCCATACTTCTGGGTCAATAGCTGACAGACCAGATTTTATATGATTGGAATTAGGTCTGGCCTCTTTAGGGGCGGAAGCGGACAAATAAGACGACAAAACAATCATATTCCACCTGCTGTTCGTCATTACTCTCACAATTTATGTAAAGTGCTGCATATGGTTATGATTTAAAGTGTGACGATTGAATATATTACCATAAAACATAGGTTAAATGTATGCTGTGATTTACCTTGTCCTCCAGTCGCGACCCGAGATCCGTCCGGGTGGATGTCAATAGAATAAATCGGCTTGCCTGGGGGGAAAACGGACATGGATAAAACTCATAAAAATGTAGAAATAAAGGATTTTCGATCGTTCCACGGCTCACCCTCATGGCCTATCCAGTGGGGTTTGAAGACCTTCATAGCCGGCCTGTCGACGTACTGGGGTTGGTGTGCATCTCTCGTGAGTGGTTCAACGTCGGCCCGGTCCCTCCCGGGGGCCTTTTTCCCGATGGGACATCCTCCTTTCCGGCTGGAAAATCCTCTTTCAATTTAGGCTGGAAAACGGTCGAAATCTGGAGAAACTCGTTCAAAGGGCGGCCGATGAAAATCACCCCGACTTTCGAATCCAAGTTGAAACCTTCTCTGGCACTGTTATAAAAATGAGCGTTACCCTCGCCAGTTCTGCCAATCTAACTGAACAACACAAAAAATAAAAATATTTACATTATTATATGCCTTATTATTATTATTATTATATATATTTTTTTAAGAGACAAAATTAAACCTATAATTCTAAAAAAATATCACGCAATCTTATTAATTATTATAAATACTGGAAATTCTGGAAATTGTCATGGATTCAAAATACCCAAGATTGATGGTTCTCGTAAAAAAACAAACTAATCAAAATAATAATAGTTTTTTTTAATGATTTCCCTCGAATTTGTTTTATATTTTGAATCAGAATTTAGTTCAATCTCTCACTCACCAACTTACTCACCCGCTAGCCCCCTCACTCATTTATTAATTCACCTAGTCATTCACTAACTCGCTCATTCGGTCGCTCCGTTACTCATTCATTCATTAACTCACTCATTTGGTCGTTCACCTATTCATTCATTTATTAACTCAATCTCTCACTTATTCACTAGCTCTTTCAACAGGGAAAACATTTAAATGATTATTATTAATATTTCAAAAAAAATCAAACCTATGATTAAAAAAATATCACCCTTATTAATTAATTATTTATTATAAATACTGGAAATTTTTGTGGTTTCAAAACATCCAAGATTGATAGTTCTCATAATAAAAAAACTAACGAAAATAATAATAGTTTTTTTCAATGATTTCCCTCGAATTTGTTTTATATTTGAATCAGAATTCAGTTCAATCTCTCACTCACCTACTCACTAACTCACTCATTCAGTCACTCACCTACTCATTCATTCATTAATTCACTCTGTCAACTGATAAACAAACTTAAATAATTATTTTTCTTCTTTTTGTTATTAAAAAAAAAAAAAAAATCAATTTTTTAATGCTATCCTTCGAATTTGTTTTATATTTTGAAACAAGAGTTCAGTTCATTCCCTATGTCTCACTCACCTACTCACTCATTCTCCTACTAGCTCACTCATTCAATTAACTATCTCAATCACCAACTCAATAACTCAGTCGTTCTGTCGCTCACCTACTCATTCATTCAAAACGATTAAACGAGGCACATATAACGATGGTAGGATTTCGATAACTGTAACTTTTATGTTACTGGAAAAGCAAGGCAAAATAAAAAAAAAACACATGTTACAAAAAAAAAGTTCAACAGAAACAAGAAAGTTGTGAAAGTACCAAGGTGAACAGTACACAGAACACTTACAGCATACAACAGTCACACCGGATGACAATGTCACTGACGGGAAATAATTTATCAAGCACTGGGATCATAATAAAGAGGATCAACGAGCTAAAGAAGCGTTTTATCGACAACCCCAACGGGCAACAGAAAAAACCCCAGATGACCGGGAACAGACGAACCTGTGGGTACCTCCTTAGGGGGGAGGGGAAACGGGCCAGAAACCGTGATTTTAACTTTTATCTTTTCAGTCGCCATTTACTCCGGGGCTTTCCAGACGTCCACCTTCATCATGAGGCAGAGAGAAAGGAAATTCTTCGTCGGGGGCAACTGGAAGATGAACGGGTCGAACAAGATGGTCGAGAACGTCGTTAACCTCCTCCAAGAATGCGAATTGGACAAGAACGTCGGTAAAGGAAATCCCTTCGGCGATCTGTCCAGATCAAAATATTAGAGCAGACTGCAGAATGTAGACTGTTCTTCTTGGCTCTCCTACATGACCCGTGACTCTACTGGACATACTGAACACTGTGGGTGTTCCATGTCAAGTTTTCGATCCATCTTAACGCTACTGCTCAAGCATTATAATCCATCCTATTAATCCTTAAATAACGTTTTCATACCTTAATCCCTCATACGCCAGCCCTGTCAACCTGTGATCTCCGTCCGTTGGCCATAGTGTCAGTCCGAATTGCTTAAATTTATAAAAGAACTACCCATGTTGGAATAAGGATCTGTTTGGTGGATGTGAGCGAACCTTCTTACTCACGAAGTCAGTTCGGTCCCTGATTCGCTTTCTTTCTCTCTTTCACTCACCAACTGTCTCTCAATCACTCGCTTCCTCTCTTTTTTGCTCACTCTCTTTTCCTCTCTCTTTCTCTTCCTCGCTCGCTGTTTCTCATTTGTTCACTCTTTCTTTCTCTCACTCACTCACTCACTGGTTCACTCACTAATTCACTCTCTTTCTCTTTTGATCACTATGTTTACCTTCCTTACTCACTCAATGATTCACTTACTAACACACACACACACACACACACACACTCTCTCTCTCTCTCTCTCTCTCTCTCTCTCTCTCTCTCTCTCTCTCTATTTGCATCCTAAAATCCTCTATTGAGCTAAAGCTCTTTGATATCTTGTCCTTGGTGTTCCTCAAGGGAGCAACTTAGGTTCGTTACTTTTCAGCATACAGGGCAGACGTACTTCACCTTTTCTGACTATTTATTGATACGGACAACCTTGACCTTGCTCTAGGAGTTCCATCCCTCCAAAAAATTTCCTTTCCCTGAATCTAGAAATTTAATAAATTGTCTGAATTTTAGAGATCGTCGTAAGCCCACCGTCGGTTTATCTGCAGAAGACAGGCTGCCTATTGCCGTCGAACGTCTACCTAGGAGCTCAGAACTGTTACAAGGAGGCGAAGGGCAGTTTCACCGGTAATAAATTCTTATATGTATCTTTAGAATAATTTTAACCTCGAAATAATTCCAAGGGGAAATAAGTCCTGCTATGATCAAAGAAGTGGGCGGCAAGTGGGTCATTCTCGGACACTCGGAGCGTCGAAACCTTTTCAATGAAAACGACGAGGTAGAGGAATGGGAGTGGAAGTACTTTCACTGACTAACTTAAGAGTCCTTAGACTGTTTCAGACAAGATGGCACACGCTCACGACGAAGGGATCGGGGTGATCGTCTGCGTCGGTGAGACCATCAATGACAGAGATAACAATCGGACGAAAGAAGTTGTCATCAAGTACTTAAATAACAGCTTAACAAAATCAAAGAATATTTCATACAATTCCTTACGGTTTCAAGTCAGATAAAAGCAATCTCGAAGAAGGTGAAGGACTGGAAGAAAACCGTCATAGCGTACGAACCGATCTGGGCCATAGGGACCGGAAAATCCGCGACAACCGAACAGGTACAAGGGTACTCACCAAGAGGATATTAGTATCTTAAGACTTTTCCACAGGTACAGGAGGTTCACGGGTGGATCAGAGAGTGGCTCAGAAGCGAGGTGAACGACGAAGTCGCCCAAGAGACGAGGATAATATACGGCGGTTCTGTAAACGCGCAAAACGCCAAGGAACTGTCGCGACAAGTGAATTCTTCTTTCAAATCAACGAGGACTTTCTCAATTAACTAATTTTTTTCTTGTAGAAAGACGTAGATGGCTTCCTGGTCGGAGGTGCGTCCCTAAAGCCGGAATTCATCCAGATCATAAACGTCCTGAAGCAATAACTTAATCCTCAGCTTAGTATATGTCGGTATCGTTTCGTTCGAGTCTCTTTCCTTCCTAGCCAAACATTAAACGAATACGTCAAGTGTTTTATTTTTATTTTGATATAATGCACGTGGTGGATTGTAAAACGGTGTCAATATTATCTATTAAGGCCTATTCACCCGTGACTCTAGTGGAGGGTAAGGAGACGAACTCCCGCAACCATGTGAGGTCCTGTTCACAATGGAGTCTTGAGGAATTCTCCCGTCGTTTCCTCCTCACACTCTTCCCCCTTGTTTTCGGTTCTTCCCAGTCGTTTGGACAGGAATTTGACGTTTTCCTGGGCGGACCTTCACAACATATAATTCACGATAACCCTTGAAAAATTATCATTCTTACAAGTAAAGACCATAAGTTTTACCTGGTTGCTGTAGACTGTAGGAGCTAGATGAGTTAAGTATTCGGTTGTTTTACGATCATATACTCTACGTCTGAGATGGTCACGTTTAAAATTGTCGATATGTACTCCTTCAGATGGATCTATGGGAATTCCCGTTTTAAACTGGCTTATGTCATTGTGTTATACGTGACCTTTCTGTCGGTCGACTTCGATAGTTCGACTCTGGCGCGAATCGGGTCCGCTCCGAGAAGCACTGAGACATTGTCCATGTACCTGGAGTAAAAGTTAACATGGGAATCTTCCACCCCGCGAGATGTGAAAGCTCTTCACTTATTTCGGAGAGGAGACGGTTAAAGTGAAGACATCCGGATTCGTCGTTTCTCTTTTGAAGTTAAAGGATGAGATAAAGCTTGACCAAATGGTCGAAACTCATGCCGGTTTTCACGAAATTAAAGTCGAGGTACGTTTGCCCATCGTCCTCCAGTACCGGCCATCCTTCTAATTCTTTAAAGACCATCAGTAACGGTCCGAACGTCCGTCTCCATCTTATCTACGTCTCATGCAGATATTGTAAAAACGCTTGACTTGCCGGACCATGTGGATTTCGTGGTTCGAACTCTCCTCAAGCATGCATCTTACCTGGTAGTCGGTCTTCGTCTGGTATGGTATTCTTGCAATGTTGTTTTAAACTCGCGGACTGACAAAAGTCGTCGCAATGGTTCGCATTCACGTTCATGTTCGATTGCATGAGATAACCTTATAAGTTAAGCAGGATTAAGGTAACCCCTCCCTTTTGTTTACAATTTAAATCAACCCACCGGCTCTTATACAGACTTTATCATTGCAAGTTTCGTACTTTTTCCGCCCCAAACCAACACTGATGATGTGAACTACCAAGATCGTTGAAAGTCATGAAATAATGAAATTGACACAAACGTCAATTTATAACTAACGACTGGGCAAAAAGTACTTAGCATAATTAACCGAGACATATCTGGCTTCAATTAACGGAATTTGTCACACTCACTTAAGCTTTATCAAGTACCCTTTTTTATAGTTCCTGCCGTGAAGCTGAAGCTGAGTTTCTCTTTTGGAAATTTTCATCTTACGACATTAGGTGGTGATGTTGAAATTCTAGGGAGCAGGGTTTACTGTAGAGAATACTGATGGTCATCTGCACTTCTGAAAAACATTGCAATTCCCTGTAACTTAGTGTAATTTGTAAGTAAGAGACAGGGAGTTATGCTCAATGCCGGAAACTGAAAAATTGGGGCGAACGGAGGTTGGAATGATAGGAGCGAAGAGCTATGGGAGTTATGAGCCCAGGATTGATCACACAAGCGTGATGAGCTGTATGTATGACGAGTTGTGGGAATGATGTGGTATGCGGGTGATGAGCTGTACGAGTGAAGTACTTTGGGAGTGATGAGCTGTATGAGTGATGGACATGGGAGTGACGGGATGTAGGAGTGATGTGGTGTGGGAGTGATGGGCTGTAGGATTGATCACCTAAGCGTGATGAGCTGTATGTATGACGAGTAGTGGGAATGTTGTGGTATGCGGGTGATGAGCTGTACGAGTGATGTGGTGTGGGAGTGATGGGCTGTAGGAATGATGGCCTAGGAGTGATGAGCTGTATGTGGGACGAGTTGTAGGAATGAGGTGGTATGCGGGTGATGAGCTGTACGAGTCATGAACTGTGGGAGTGATGAGCTGTAGGAGTGATGACCTAGAAGTGATGGACTATGGGAGTGACGAGCTGTAGGACTGATGAGCTGAATGAGTGATAAGTTGTAGGAGTGAAGAGCTGAAGGAATGACGAGCTGGAATGGCAAAGGGGTGAGCCGAGAAAAGGCCCTGATACTTCAATATAGTTCTTTTTCGTGAATAGTTCATAAGACCTAGTTCCTTTATGAACTACCCGTCGTTAGAGATCGTTCTGGTCCTTCCAATAATTCAATGAACCAGTTCGAAGATAAACGGATTTTAACTTGTTTGGAATAATTTTTTGACAAAAGTTATGCCATTACTTGGACACGTGGAAAGGCGGCAGGCCGAAATAATAACAAGCCATTTAAAAAAAAACAACAACTTTTAATAAACTTAGAACGATAAACATGATGTTACATCTCTATTGATATAAAAGACAACCTACAATTGAACTACATTTAATAAAAATAATATAAATAATTTTTTTTAAGTTATAATTTTTATTAGAAAAAAAATTATCACGTTGGCTACCATACCACGCACTTTTTCACCGGGTTCATCCTCGACCCCAGTGGACAGTTGAAGTCCTTAGCGAACTCGGGCAGATTGGACATCGGCCCAAGTATCCTGAATTCAGGAGGCGAGTGATAACCTGTAGTTATCAGGTTGCTCAGGGATTCAGGCCTGGAGAAAAATCCCGTTTTTTTAAAGGATTTTTTGTCTTTAAAAAAAATTAAATAAAATAAATTACCTGAACGCTGAACACCAAGAGCTGGCTGTGCTCACCCAGAACATCTGGAGAGGTGTGAATTGGTGGAGGCCGGGGAGCCTGGGTTCTTCGCCGTTGTCGGCCACCCAGGATAGATAAGCCCTGTAGGCGTGCTTAAGACCTCCATTATCAGCTATGTTCTCACCTTGTGTGTTGATTCCATTAAGCTTTAAAAAAATAAATGAAATAATAATAATAAAACCTTTACCGTCAGATTTATATTCGACTTACGTTCATGTTGACCTGTTTGGACGTGTAGTTGCCATACTGGTTTATTATGCACTGGGCCATTTCTGAATACTTGGTTTTCGTCTCGTCCGCCCACCATTCCATCAAGTCGCCGTTTTTGTCGAATTGTTTCCCCTAGAACAAGAATCATGAATGATTTTTGCCTTGATTTCGGGTCGTGTTTGTCTTACCTGGTCGTCGAAACCGTGTGTGATCTCGTGGCCGATCACGAACCCTATCGTGCCGAAGTTCATGTAACTGGGCCTCTTGTCGGAGAAGAAGATCTCCTGGAGGATACCAGCCGGGAATTCTGCGAACAGAACTCGCACGTAAATAAGAATGTCCGAGGGGTTCGAGTTCTCCTGAGCTTTCGATTGGACGTGTCACATTGTCTTACGAGACTTACCCGTTCTGAGGACGTGGGGTGGAAAAAAACTCGAAGATGATCGAAGAACCGAGATCTTAGATTAGATCCCCCTAAAATTCTGTTCTACCTACGTACGTACATATTGGCGAAAGCTCCATGTGAACGCTTTTTCGGGTGATGCTAGGTCGAAAAATATTCATGTCCGAGCTTTCTTACTAAACAAGCATCAAGATCCGAAAAAAAAATATTTCGAATGATTTTCATCATTTTAAAAAATTCTGCTTTTATGTTGCGTGTATTTCAAAGTTATTCTAAGTACAATAGGAAAATAATATACGAGATCCATTTAATTCAGTCAATCTAAGAATCAATTCACTAGTTAAGTAAGTTTACGAAGCGATTCAATTGATTCATTCACTCGTTCGTCAATCTAAGGATTCAGTAAAATATTTTTGGGTAATAGTTCATTTGAACTAGTTCTTTCTTGAGCCATTCTGTTAGAGATGGCTGTCCCCCCACTCACTCTCATTCACTCACACCCTCTCTCTCTCACTAACTCACTCGCTCACATTCTCTCTATCTCGCTAACTCTTTCTCTTCCTCTCTCTTTTGCCCTCTCTATCCCCTTCTCTAGTCATCACCGACTCTTTTTCATTTTCACTTACACGCTCACTCTCAATCGCTAGTTCTCCCTCACCTTTTATCTGTCTCCTCTCACTCACACCTGTTCGATTTCACTCTATATTTCCCTCTCTTGCACTCTATCTCTCATTCCCTCGCCCCCTCTCTCTCTTCCTCATTCCCCTCTCTTTCTTCCTCTCACTCAGTCACTCGCTCCCTTAATGAGCTTCTTCGAACCTTGAAAAACACACAAAATAAAGGCAGAAAAAATATATTATACAAAAATTACATGAATTGTTTTTCCTTCGGAAATTTTCATATTCTGGCCTCTCCCGTTATATTCTAGAAAATGATAAAAGCTCGGGGGAAAAGTGTAGCTTAATTTTTATATTGTTACAAGCTGTTAAATCACGTGTTTTATTATTTTAATGTTTGTTATTTGTGACTTACGGATGGAGTTTTCCAACGGCGAGTAGTAGGCGTTGACGACAGCCGCTTTCGAATGGGATATCCAGTCCGTTTTGTTTATCTTCTCCCTCAACTGGCTCAGGGTGTAATTTGTGCCGAAGGTGGTCAGGTTAAGTATGGCCTGGAGGTAGTCTCCGTCCCTATCGATGGTCAGCTTGAAAAGACACAATTCGGACATTAGATCTCGTTCCGCCGTCGGAAGAACGCTGGACTGCACAGGTCTCGCTGGCAGAAATACCTCTTTGTAAAAGTCAACGATTTTCTTCTTGTTCTTCAGCTCTTCGGGATAGGCGATGTGGGCCACCATCGACGCGGCCTTCTCCAAAGCAGCTTTCCTGAAAGAAAAAAAATTGTTTATTTTTTATTTTTACGGAAGAACATGCAAGGCGTACCTCGTCTCCTCGTCCATCCAATCCAGAGTCTCTAGAGTGTGGAAAAACTCTTTTTTCACCCTGTCGACCAGATCGAGTGCCATCTGCTTCGCCTCGTCGTTGAAGTACCGTTCGACGTAGAGGGATGAAACTGCCAGGGAGACACTGCCTGCCGCAAGGCCTGAACATTCCATCCACCTCGGTTGGCGCATTTTTGAACCTGAAGTCGCCCTGGCGTACTTCTGCTGTCTGTCCCTGAACCTAGTCGGTAGGTAGAAGATCGTAGAACTGGCCGCCCTCCATAAAAGATAATTTGCAAGCACCCTAGTCGGGAAAACAAAAATCCAATCAATTTTAATTTACACGAATAACCAACGACATACTTCTTTGGAGTCTGCTCCAGTATTTTTTCCACACCGGTTATGTACTCGGGCACCGCGACTATGACGGGTTCTTCTTCTTTGATGTCGTACATCGGAGGAAGTAGCCTTGTGACGTACTCTCTCCAAGGTATCGACGGGAATTTAAGCATCATACTACCCAGGGTCATCTTGTTGTATAGTTTATTCGCGTTCCTACGTTCCTCCCTGGGGAGTGAAAGCTAAAAAAAAAAAACGGTTTTATTATTTTTTTATAAAGTTTTTTTTAAGTCGTTCTGACCTTGGCGAGCTGCATTTCGAGTTCGAGTGATTCCATGAGTTGTTTTTTTGCTTGGGCTTCGTCCGCATTGAATAGGACAGCGATGTCGACCATGTAGTCGTAGTAGGCTTTGACCTTGGTGTGGTTCATCCCTTGGACGAGGTATTCCCTGCTCAGGCCGAGAGGGGGTTGGTCGAAAGTTATTATCCTGTATGAGGTGTTCTTCAGGTCGGAACCTATGCTGAAGTCGAAAAAGTAATCGACGCTAAAACCGTTGGCGCGGAATTTGTAGATGGTGTCCCGCCAGTTCCACGCGCCGTCTCTGTCCCAATTCTCGTTCAGGACGGGCCATCCGCCGAGCTGTTCGAACAGCTTGAGAACCGGTTCAGTGCCGTACATCTCGATTTTCGCTGATGAAAATAAAATAAATAAAACTCTTGCACAACAAAATATTGTAAAGGATCTTGGGTAAAAAATAAAACCAAAGATCGTTCCATATAGTTCTTTTTAATGAATAGTTCGTTTTAACTAGTTCTTTCGTGAACTACTCAATGTTAGAGATGGCTCGGAGCCGCCAGGAATTCAGTTCACTAAAACTAAAGGCCGTTTATTTTTGGGTGATAGTTCATTTGAACTAGTTCTTTCGTGAACTCAATTTTAGATGGTTTGGAGCCAACTTTTTTTGGATAATAGTTCACTGTGACTAGTTCTTTTTGAACTACTCAATGTCGGAGATGGTTCGAAACAGCGTGGAAATCAGGTCACTAAAAAGAAAAACCTTTTTCTTGGGTAATAGTTCATTCGAACTAGTCAATTTTAGAGATGGTTCGGAGTCACGCGTCGTTTTTTTGGATGGGGAATAGTTCACTGTAACTAGTTCTTTTTTGAACTACTCAATGTTGGAGATGATTCGAAACAGCCAGGAATTCAGGTCACCAAAAAGAAAGACCTTTTTCTTGGGTAATAGTTCATTTACCTAGTTCTTATCTGAACTACACAATGTTAGATGGTTCGGGGCATCCGGGTATTCAGTCCATATAAAAAGACCGTTCAAGGTGGATAGTTATTTTTCAGGAATAATTCAATTGAACAAGTTCGTTCATGAACTACTCACTGTTAGAGATGGTTCGAATTCATAGAACCATTACATACTACGCACAAAGCTTTTGTGCAGTTTTTTCTTTAAAAAAATACGTTATAACTAAAGTTCACCAAAAAGGAAAAACTCACTCTCGTTCATGCAGAGTTGGTAGAG
Source organism: Cimex hemipterus (assembly GCA_039619505.1). Lineage (NCBI taxonomy): Eukaryota > Metazoa > Arthropoda > Insecta > Hemiptera > Cimicidae > Cimex > Cimex hemipterus. The sequence goes on along the minus strand of CM077110.1, from coordinate 4,544,041 downwards.
GCTCTTGGCGTCATAGATCGGCTGTATTTCACCAGGTAGCGACGGTTCCGTCAGTATGTCCCTCAACTGTCCTTCCAGCTTGTCGCTAATCAGGCTGAAATAGTTGAGAGCGGATTTGTGATCCGGGATGAACCTTTTCCTAAACTGGCCGCACACGAACTGGTAAAAATCGTCGCATGGTTCGACGCTCATGTCCATGTTTCCCAAGACCATAGAAGCTAAAAAGTTTTTATTAAAAAAAAATCAAAAGTTTATTTTACTATGCGCACCTGCATGGACGCATCCTTCCTCAAGGCATATTTCAGGTTTTTTATGAGGAGTGCTTGCGCTTTTCTCCTCGGTCATGTTCAGAGCTGACATAGCCGGCAAAGGTTCTGTAAAAGAAGAAGAAAAAAAAATTAAATTTCACCCAGGATCCTTCGGGTTGAAGACCTACTCCAGCAATCTGTGAGAAAACCACAAGTGAACGCTGACAATCCCATCCCTAGAAAGCATATCTTAACTAATGGAAACATAGCTTTGGGAAATTTTGTGTGTTGAAAATCATATGATATTTAATCATTGGGAGGGGTTTTCCAGTGAGAAGAACTCGTGAACTAGGTGAGAAGCCAGGTAAAATTCTTTTCGGACGATGAACGAACTCCCAGGTTGGCTCACAGTGGCAACTAGTCTTTCTTCTTGAGGGTCGATCAGCACGAACCGATCATCGTCGTAGGCGTAGAACCAATCCCCTTGGATCTGACAAGCTCCTAAGTGCAAATAGTCAAAATTGTATCTTACTGGGACGAAATCTGAGTTGTAAACGACAACCCCATCTGAGACTATCGTGACGAAACGTCCTTCGGTGAAGAGGCAGTCTTTGACGTCCTCTAGGTCGAACCTCTTCAAAAACCGGTCAGATTCGAATATCCTGAGTGTCGTGTAACCGACCTCTTTCTCCCCCAGTCTCATCGAGTTGGCTATACAGTACCTCTTACCGCCTTTGTACACTTTAAAATCTGGCAAGTACAATGGGCTGGATTTCAGGTTCAACAGGTGTTTAGGCTCGGTGACGAAGTGGTAGAAATCGTAGTCGAAGCCGGCTTTTTTTCTGAGGACGAGGAAACCGTCCAGGACGTCTATAAAGTCGAATTGAGGTATTTGATGAAACCTCGCACCTGGGGAGTACCTCACCTTCTGACCTGAACCGAACAGGACGAGAGTATCGGCGTAGCAGTCGAATCCGTTACAGTTGAACTTTTCCAAGACGTTCAGGTCGAAATCGAGCGTTTTCACCAGCCTGGGCCGTCCATACATGGCCGCCATCAGACCTCTGTTGTGAAAAGACATTTTTTCGACCTTCCCTCGCAGGGTTTTTAACGTTCTACCCCGGATGTCGTATTTCTTTAAGCGGCCATCTTTCTCCGAAGACACGAAAATATAATCGTCCGCGACGAGAAGGATCTGCAAAGGGTCAAAATTGTTCGGATTTATGCGATGCAGTACAAAAATTCGCCCTCGTCCAGGAGCTGTTCGACCAACCCGACCAAATAACATTTAATATCAGACAAACTTATTTTTAGATTGTGAATAATAATTTTAAATGTTAGGAATGGTTAGGGAGTAACAGCTCATTATTAGAGCTGATTCAGGGCATCCATGAATTCAGTTCTCTAACAAGGATCGTTAAGAATAGTTCTATTTGGGTAGTTCTAGTTCGTATTCTTTTGTACTAGTTCGTTCATGAACTACTCACTTTTAAAGCTGGTTCGGGCCACTTGGAACCAGATCAGTAAAAAAAAACGATCAATTTAGTTCATTTTTGTGAATGGTTCTTTTGCACTAGTTCGTTCATGTACTATTCACTTCTAAAGATGTTAGGGGCCGCGTGAAACCAGGCCAGTAAAAAAATGTCAATTTAGTTCATTTTGGAAAACGATCCTTTTGTACTAGTTCGTTCATGAACTACTCACTTTTAAAGTTGGTTCGGGCCACATGGAACCAGGTCAGTAAAAGACGGTAATTTAGTTCATTTTTGTGAATGATTCTTTTGAACTAGTTCGTCCAAGGACTAGTCACTGTTAAAGACCGTTCAAGGCAGACGAGATTTCAATGAACCAGTTCGAATTAAGTAAAACGCTGTTATGTTTTGTTTTTGAAATGTTTTTTAACTTGCTTAAAAGTTAAATTAATACAAGATAGAAAAAAAGACAAAGAATCATAGTTCACTAAAAACTGAGTTTTCTTTCGGGAATAGTTCATTTGAACTAGTTCGTTCACTGTTGTGGATGATTACGGGCCGCCAGGAATGGTCGGAACCGCCAATTGTATCGTAGTTTAAATTCAATCGAAAATTTTTAGAAAAAACTATTGTCGATGTCCATGGACGTAGGGCGAATAATTTTCATGTGAAAATATCAACTCACTGAGTCCATGGGGAACGTGCGCCTCCTCGTGAAACGCCCCTCGGCCCACATGCGCAGAATCCTCTGCCGATCGAGGAAATCGTCGAAACCCCGCGGACCCCACGCTCTCCGGCACGACTCAACCGAATCTCTCCACCTCCTCGACACAGCACGGCAGACCAGGAGATCCTTCGTGGCGAGGAACGTCCAGACCGACTCGACCGCCTCTTGGTGAAGTACGACCAACGGGTCCATATTCGATTTTTTAAATTTTAATTTTTCAAAAACCCACGCGGAGTTCCTCTCGGGCAAAGCGTACACCTCGAAAATCGTGACTGGAATGGGAAAAACCAAAAAACCCGTCCTAGACTGGAGGAACCGTGTCAAGGTCTGACCCTAATGGCATCGTATGACGTATGATCGGAACTTCGTTATTTAACTTTTAAAAAAAATTTAGAAAGAAAACTCGTCCTTGGACGTACAGACAAACTCAAATAATTCAACGTTTAAAAACACAAAATCTATCTGGGCTAGGTTGATCATCTAATCTTAGTTATCTGTTATTTTATTGTTTTTTTGTTTTTTTTAACTAATAGTAGTGGGTACCACCGCTAGAAAGCTCCTGATGCCTTATTTTAGCACACTGGGGACAGGCGGACCCAACCATGTCGACATTTTCACTCCGTGTACATTCGATCCACTTGTCCAAGAGACGTGACAAATATCCGCTGTATGTCATGGGAAAGGATAGTGTTAAGAGACAACATAATCATAAAGGATGTCATATGTACATATATAGACCGGCCATGGGTGCAAGACGAGCTCCTTGACCCGATCGCGGAGCAAATTCAATTTTTGTGTGTGTCCTATTTGGCTCAATTACAATATCAACAGTTAATTAGTTGCAAAGTAAACCCAAGGGATGAGATAATACCCGGGTTATGTCACTCTATTGTTCTATCCGTGGGAAAAGCAGTGGGCGAAGGTCGTGGTAAAATAATTAAAAACTTGTAACATTGAAAATCAATTTTTTTTTTCTTTTACCTTCCATTTCTTTGTAGGAGGTGACGGCGAGTGCGGCGACGAGCACGATGCACAGTAGTGCGGTCGATATGGTCATGAAGATGAGACCCCTCTCCATCTGGGTCCTCCTTCTCCACCATGTCGGATTTCTGGAAAGGGCAACGTACAAAATTATATAGAATTGGCTTGAAAATATATGAAGACGTTAAATGAATCTCAAGACCCAAGTATATGACCAACGGAGGTCAATATACAGATGGTTAGGGATGGTAAGTATATGACCTAACCATATACAGAACGGCTTTTAAATAGGCTAGTAGCTTCTTTGAGGTGACGACATGCAGAATGCTTCATGGGCTTGAAAGAAGCATAAGACTCAAACATACTACAATGAAGAGGTCGAGAGACGTAAGAAGAATATAGAAATGTATCACATCTAGAATTTATTGATGAACCTCAAGATTTTTCGTCTTTTATTCAGTTTATAGCTTTCTTGAGGTGTCCATATGGTGCACTATGTTTCGTGACCTTAATGGAAGCAGAAGATTCAAACATGCTACCACAAAGAGGTCGAGAGACGTAATAAGAATATGTAAATCTATCACATTTAGGATATATTCATAAACCTCGGGATTTTTCGTTCTTTTTAATAAGTTTGGAGCTTCTTTTGAAGTGTCCATTTGATGGACCATGCCTCACTGTCTTAAAAGAAGCATAAGACTAAAACATACTACCAAGAAGAGGTCGAGAGACATAAGAAGAATTTGAAAATTGTCATTTTTAGGGTTTATTGACTAACTTTGGGATTTTTCTTTTCATTCAGCTTAGAGGTTTCTTGAGGTGTTCATATGGTGCACCATTTTACACAACCTTACTGGAAGTATAAGACTCAAACATACTACCACAAAGAGGTAGAGAGATATAATAAGAATATGGAAATCTATCATATTTAGGATTTATAGATGAACCTCGGAATTTTTCGTCCTTTTAATAAGTTTGTAGCCTCTTTCAGGGGGGGGGACCATGCTTCATGGACGTAAAGGAAGCAGAAGGCACAAAGGTGCTACCATGAAGAGGTCGAGAGACATAAGAAGAATTTGGAAATTTGTCATATAGGTTTTATGGACTAACTTTGGGATCTTTTGTCTTTGTGTTCAGTCTTCTTTGTTCTTCTTTGACGTGTCCATGTGGTGATCTATATCTCATGGACTTACAGGAAGTTAAAGGCCCAAAGTTGTTACCATAAAGAGGTCAATAGACATAAGAAGAATCTGGAAAGCTTCCATGTTTAAGATTTACTGACGGACCTTGGGATTTTTCGTATGTTTATTCAGTTTATATCACCTTTGAGCTGTTTATGTAGTGCACTGTGCTTCATGACTTAATGGAAGCTAAAGTAACCAAAAAATACTACCATAAAGAGATCGAGGGACAGAAGATAAATCTGGAAGCCTGTCATAATTACGTTCTACTGACGAACTTTGAGTTAAGCCCTCATCTCCGGCTAAGATAAAATCTGTTTAGCATAAAATATATTTAAAAAAAGACTGATGGAACTCACTGGCCTTCGCGATTCCTTGAAAGCCGTCGGTTCTTACATAAAACGACACCCGGACCGGGCAAACCGGAACGTACGTCCTTTGAACCCCTGATGGTTATGATGCAATCTGGAAAATTTCTGTCTTCACTCACCCCCGCAACGAGGATTTTCCCTCCCCCTGGAGCACAGTTTAAAGTGTAAACGACCTTTGACAATAAAATCGCACGATCAGCAACGTCCCACAAACGCACGGCCTTTATAAAAGAAAAATCACTGACGTATGAATTCAGCTTCGAAGAGGGACTAAATGAAACATAACAATCAATCTGACACTAACTCACATCAGTTCTCTCTTGTCTTAAATGTGTACACATGAAAAATAAAAGTTCGAAATAATCCCTCACTCAGTCACACATATTCTTTCTCTCCCACAAATTGCTTACTCTTGCACTCTCCCCTCTCATTCATGCATTCTCTTTCGCTCCCATTCAGTCTTGCACTCTCTTTCTCACATCTTCTTCCACTCCCTCTCAATCGCTCACTATCTCTCACTCACTGACTCACTGCTACATTCTCTTTCTTTCCCACTCAATCGCTTACTCTCACATTCTGTCCCACTCAATCGCTTACTTCATTCACTCATTCTCTTTCTCTACCTCTCAATCGATCACTCTTTCTCACTCACTCAAATGCTTACTCTCGCACTCATTCGTACATTCTCTTTCTGTCCTTCTCTCCCTCTTAACAGCTCACTCTCTCTCTCTCTCTCTCTCTCTCTCTCTCTCTCTCTCTCTCTC
>CM077110.1:4509390-4523297 GCA_039619505.1 Cimex hemipterus | reverse complement strand
AGAGAGAGAGAGAGAGAGAGAGAGAGAGAGAGAGAGAGAATGAGTGAGTATATGTATGTGTATAAATATAAAACAGCCTCAGTTAAATACCTCGGTTTACACCTTGACCAAAAACTTATGTCGGTTTCTGAGTGTAACATCCGTTCGATGTGTTAATAGTGTTAATAATAATCTGCCTGTTGTACTTTCTTCTCAACTAAAAGACTAAATTATCGCTCGACATGAAACTTGTCGGTGATGAGACCAATGATGATGAGAGCCATGGATGACCAATGAGACCATGGATGTGAGATGTGGGCATAAGCGAGAAAGTCTCACGTGGACCGGGTTCTGAGGTAAATAACAGGGGCCCCCACGGTATACGAGGAATCCAACATTTCATACTGACGGTAGCGAAAAGAAGAACAACCTGTGTATCCGAATTGCTTCCTTAACTTCCTGATGATCCCTCCGAGGAGCCTAACGTTCTCTGGAATTCAATGGATTGCTCAAATACAAACTTGATCTAGAAACATTAATAAACGATAGAAATATTGACGTATTACAACTAACAGAAACAAAATACTTTCACATAAATGGATACACAACTCACAAAACATCTCACACAGGACAAAGATCCCAAGGTGGCAAGGTTTACCCCTGGCTAGGTACTAGGAAGGTTACCAAACAAACACCAAGTACCTTCTCCAATTAGAATTACAAACGATCTGATCCTAACCATCAATTTGGGTTTCGACCGCTCCATTCAGCAGTGCTTCAGAGTAGTCGACACGATATCTTCGACTCTAGAAAACAAACAATACTGCTCAGCTGTATTTTTGGACGTTATGGAAGCATTTGATCGAATATGGCATCCCGGCCTCCTCAAGTTAAAATATATCCACCCCCATTCTTATTACCTTCCTTATCGTGAAATCCTTCCTCTCAGATAAGTATCGGCACCGATTTTTCACCTATCACACCAATTTTCAAAGCTGGCGTTCCACAAGGAAGTATCCTAGGCCCAATCATCTACACTGCTGACATACCCACACATCTAAACACACAAATCACAACCTACGCGGACGATACCGCAATCTTATCAACTCACTTCAACCCTACCTTAGCAACAGAAACACTCCAACAACACCTGAACCTTACTACCAACTGGTGTAATCTGTGGCGGATCAGGTTAAACGACCAAAAAAAACCAACAAGTTACGTTTACGCTCAAACGTCAAACCTGTTTACCAGTGCACATTTACAACAAGATAATACCACCATCGAACCAAGTTCGCTACCTTGAGCTTTATTTAGATGGTAGACTTACTTGGAACCCACAAAAACGATTACAACGGCAAGTACTTTACAAAAGATAAGGACTACTCAGATATCTACTTGGACCAAAATCACAACTAAGCATACATAATAAACTAACCGCTTACAAAACATTCATCAGACCTATTTGGACCTATAGAATCGAGCTGTGGGGACTCGACCAAATCATCCAATATCCAACAAATTCAGCCTTTCAATCTAAAGTTCTCCTCCGTATCCTCAATGCCCCCTTCTATGACACTGATCAAACGGTCCATAAAGATCTTAAAATCCCTTTTGTGAAAGATCTTATCCGAACACGCTTCTCCACTTTCTACTTCAAATTCTCCTTCCACCCTAACTCACTAGCCCTAACTATTTCCTCGACAACTCACACTTACAATCCTCCGTTTAAAACGAAGGATGGCCTCGTGACCTATCTAATCCACAGAATTAATTTTATCTCCCCCCCCAATTAAATAAAAGAGAATTCCAGCACTGGTTGGTTTCTCTCCCCACTGCCTCCTGCTCTGAAAGGTCTGTCAGATTTATTTATAACTAAACTATTTGCTCAATATATATTATGCACAGAAGCAATAAATTTTTTTTTTAATTGCCAAACCAAGACAAAGTTATGGCAAAAAAGAAACCGGTAGAGTAATTTCGAGGGAAGGGGGATATCTTACTGTAAGTCCGTGAAAATCGGAACTCCTCTTCCTCATCCATTAGGCAAAGGATTAATAATGTTCTGAGTCGGATCTGAGAGACTGGCTTCACTGAGTCAATGAGAACAACGGCCGCCCTGGAAGTCCGGGAAGTCTACCACCGTATTTATCCAGAGAGAGGCCAGAGACGCAATTCATAGGCTAATGCACGGACGGACTCCAGTAGCCTACTCATATCAAAGAGCGACTAAAGCTTCGAGGAGACCTTCAGCTAGTGATGCTAGGATCCTTAAATTCATTCAAAGGACCCCCGGTTAATGTCGACCATAGATGGATCCAAAACCGAATATGGGTCATGAGCCCAAACCAAGGGGTAGAATTCATGTAAACGTTGAACAATATGCCACCGTTTTCAAGCAAAAATTGTGGCTGTTGTACACTGAGCTAGGGAGATAAAACGAAAAGGGGATTGTCAATAGAAGAATAGTAATCCACCCGGACGGCTAGGCGGCACTGTAGACAATTGCTGCATCGACAGTAAAGTTCACAGTAGTTTGGGACTTTCATTAGTTTATTAGACACTTGTCGAAGAGGCCGGTAAATTTTCCATGGGATTGTGGCATACCAAACTGCCAAAAGCGCGGATGCATTAGACTATGGATTACTAATAGGTTCGATGGGGATGTAAGCCTAGGACAGTTCGATAAACATAAAACAGCAATATCTCACTGGCACCGTCAACAGGCAAGAGTGGCACAATTACACAAAAAACAAACACTTTGAGTGAGTAGAAATACTTTGAATGGATATAAAAAAATATATTTTTCATTGTATAAATTCACTTTTTTCCACATCCTACATGTATTTGTTAAATTTAAACAACGTTTGTAAATCCCAGGTCCTGAAGATGATCTCAATAAAGATCGAAACATTAGCACGATAAAGAAAATGGTTTTTCTGAAACCTGAATCACACCAGATCGCATCTCACGATTTCTGAATAATTAGTTTCTATTGACCTGACGCCCCATGGATATTTCGTTTGGGGATCCATGAAGAACAAAATCGGGGCACGAAAGTTCTAACTTTTAGAATTAAGCATACGGAAATGCGATGTTGCAATTTTAAAGCATCTGATCCTGTCCGCTGCTGAAAAACTTAAAACTTAAGGCTTTCCAGTTGTAAATGGTAATATAAGAAAATAGGCTCGTTTGTGCATTGCGGGGGGTGGAAAACATTTCTAATCAAATTTTCATCAAGTGTTTCTTTTTCTTTTTATTATCTTTCCACCTTAACCACGGTTTTCTCCCTTCCTTCATCAATTTCTTCATCTTTGAAAAATGTAATTTAAAAAAGCGTTTACACCACTACAAATGAGATTGAACCATGTAGGTTTGAAAATAGTAGTTTAGAATCAACAAAGTAGATTTTTCAACTTAGAAATTTTTTTCCAAGTTCTGGCTACTAAAACGCGAATTTCACCAACGTTGGCAAGTTTACTATTGATCCCATCATAAGGGAAATTTAACAGAATTTTCAATGGTATCAGCGGATTTGTCCAAAACCTTTTAGTTTTGGAGTTATCATTGTTTATTTGAAATGAGGTCGTGAAATCTTAAGGAATCAGAAAAATGGGAATAACTCCGAAACTGTTGAGATTCGGGCCATAGTTAATTAGTACTTTTTGGTTCAATTTTGAATGTAGAATCTATTGGAAAAGTTTGTAACAAGAGTATCCGAATACCCTGTATATATTTGCATTAGCGAAATAGCCACAGCCAAGTCCTATTTTTATGTTTTATAGTTTATCGTTTGTTATTAATTTAAACGACTTTTTTTAATAGTGTCATTGGTTCAAGAGAAATTCAGCCTCGCAATTTAAAAAGGGAACCCTGTATTGTGTAAAAATATCCTGTCACCGGACATAATCCCACACCATAGTAAATACTTCAATTAATAAACATATTAAAAAAATAATAATTTCCTATTTTCTCCTCTGTTCAACTTTAACCGTTTAAATCCTCGTGATGTAAAGTGGGGGAATTAATAAATATTTAACGGTTTTGTTCCAAGGGGGATATAGACGTGTTTCCTCTGAGACGGATCGCCGAATAAAAGCCGTGGATAATCCGCGGTCTTATTAAAGAGGGATGCTTCATGGATTTTTGATGATGCATCTTTTCTGCATTAAGGGACGGGATAAGACAGCGGCCTTTTTTCGTTTTTTACCCATTGGGTGCACCTCGTCTATATTTCATTATCGATCGATACGCGACAAAAAAAATTGATTTTAAAGGAAAAACCCATGGGGACAGATTGACCCGTGGTGCATTCAAGCAGATAATTGCACGTGTCCCAGTCGCGTGCGGTCATTTTAGACTAATTTCCAACGTGCCACCTGCCCTACTGATTGTTTCCACCTGCCCTATAGCCCTTTAAGCAACAAAAAAAAAATTATGCTCAGCATGCAGGAAGAAGGAAAAGAAGCTTACTGCAAAGTCTGCGGTGACAAGGCGTCTGGCAAGCACTACGGTGTCGCCAGCTGTGACGGGTGCAGGGGCTTCTTCAAGAGGTCGATACGACGCAATCTGGACTACGTGTGCAAAGAAGAAGGCAGGTGTATCGTCGACGTGACCAGAAGGAACCAGTGCCAGGCTTGCCGATTCTCGAAGTGCCTACGTGTCAACATGAAAAAAGACGGTAGAAACAAAACAATAGACATTCATATTATATAACGGACTTGCCGATCTTTTCAGCCGTCCAGCATGAAAGATCTCCTAGGAGCAACAGCGCGACACCTTCTCTGTCCTTCGTCTATCAGCAGTTCCTTCCATTCCCTAGAGCTTACCTCCACCCAGGTAAAAACCGCAAATAAAGCCTGAAGAAATAATCAAAAGCTTTCTTTTACAAGCTTCCATACCAGGCCTGCAGTACATGGGATGCTACATGAGGTCGGAATGCAACGAAAACGAAGTCTCGAGCTCACAAGAATCCACGGAATCAAGTAAAACAAACACCTACATAAAAGATTTAAAAGAAAAAAAAACTAATACGATAATTTTTCAAGGGTTTGAACCGTCTGTGTCCCTCCTCTCTGAGGACATATACAGCACTTCCAGCCGCCTTCTTTCCCTTACAGTACAGTGCGTCAGGGCCATACCTTCCTTTCAACAGGTAAGGCTATATCTTTTTAAAACAGTCTGTCTTTTAAATATTTTTTAAATTTTTATTTGACAGTTGTCGCCGCAGGATCGTGATTCCCTACTAGAAGACTCCTGGAAGGACCTGTTCATCCTCACACTTGCCCAGTGGTCACTTCCTATAGAGCAAGGTCGAACTGATTTCTTTTTTTTTTTTAATTAATCAGATTCTAAGATCAGAGAATCAAATAGTTTACACGACATCGGGAAAATGGCAAAAAGGAGGAGAAATTCAAAAGGGGAGGTTGAGATGGAAAGTTCTGAAACTAGTCTTCATGGAAGTGTCCGAGAGGATCGAATCACGATAGCTCAAGTGGTAGAGCAGCGGCGTATTTAGCCAAAGGTCGTGGTTTCGAATCTAGCTTGTAACCTTTTTTATCTCTACCAATACCTTAAATGCAGAACAATTAATTGAAGTACATTATTTGATAAAACGGACCACGAAAACTTGTGAATTTAATATTATTATCTGTATTATTTTGTACCCTAATTTTTCAGATCAGTTTTACGTGATTCTTCTCTTAAGAAGTATGCTATTCGTACTCTTCAATAACCTACTAATGCATTAAATAGGTATTAACCTACACTATATGGGATAATTTTAGACTTAAGTGACCACTATATAGCTCTAGTTTAAATATACCAAAGGGTTTGCCAATTTTTTCAGGTCTTCTTTGTAATTTTCAAGAGTAACTTACCTGGCACCTATATAGTTTCTTTCGGGCTTCTTGTACTTTTCGTGCGTAAAGGTGCCTTCAATAATTTTGTGTCTTCCTTATCCATCAGATATGGAATCTGTTGTGCAGTCCTGGCCCTTTGGTCTTGTTGCACTCCTTCAGGTCCTGGGACCCAGGTTTTCGGAGATTTTGTCGCTGATTATTCTTGATTTTTTTCACTTTTCTTTAAGTCAGTGTCAAATAGTGAATGCCAAAATCTGACAATCTTTTTTTTTTTTTGGGGGGGGGAGGGTCTAGAGTTGAAGGTGTAGAAAAAATTAACAAGACCAACTAGTCAACAAAAAAGGCTAGAACCCTTGGTTCACCTGAAACTCTTCCAAGGGCCTAGAAGCGGGTCAAGTGTAGAAAAGACCTAGTGGCTAGAACCCATGGTAAAGAACAACTTAGCCCACGGGAGTATGTTATTTAACCTATTTTTGTACTTTAAACCAGTGTTTCCCAAACTTTTTTGACCCATGGACTCCTTTTTACAGTCAAAAATTGCCCACGGACCCCCAAGTGTAAAAGCTACATAAATGCATAATATAAAAATTACAAATCAATAAAAAAAAAGCGTTTTGTTGAAGAAGCATTTTGGAAATTATAAATATATATTAAAATGTTAATTACTTTTGTTTAAAATAAAATATTAAAAAATTAATTACTTGGATGAATGTGTTGAGATGATATGAATGTGTAATTTCTAATCGGTTTCTTTCTTTTGTGATGAGGTTCATAACGGCACTGAATCCACGTTCCACCAAATAGAAAGTCGGGAAAGCAGTCAACAACTTTTGTACAGAAACCCATACTGCAGGATAAAAAAATTGGAATCTGTTTTTGTAACCATAATTTGTGGTATCTTCTTCAAACATTGGTTTAAGTTCCTCATTTGTGGATATTTCAATAAGCTCCTCTTGTATTAGTATGGATTCTTCTGTGTTTGGGATCTGATTTTATCCACGCGCAAAAGGGTTCAACACCCGGTCGGGAATATCCGAATGAAGAATATCTTCAACTCTTTGGTTCAGGTCTGTGTAAGTGTTGGCAGTTAGCAAACAAATAGTCATCTCTAATTTCGAAAGATTGGAAACCGAGAGCATTCTCCCCTTTCCAAGTTTTGTTTGTAAAGAAAACGTTTCGCAACAAACGCAGATGTTACGCTTTTAGTTTTGATTAAATTTAATTGGTCATCTTGTAGTTTCAAATTAGCTTCGTTTAATTTGCCAAAAAAATCAGACTATAGGCTATGTCATTTTTGAGCTAATTAAATTGTTTCGCAAATCATTGTCTTTGGTTTCCAGGAATTCCAATACTGAATCAAAGAGCGCATAAAATCTATTTAAACATGCACTTTTAGATAACCAACGTACGTTTTATATTATACTATTTTATATTATTATTTATTAAACCTTGCGCGGAACCCTGGCGTTGTTCAGGGACCCCCGAATCAATTTTAATTTTCCACGGACCTCGGAAGGATACCGGGGACCCTTGGGGGTCTGTAGGGACCACTTTGGGAACCACTGCTTTAAACCATGACCTTCCATCTTCTGAAGACAACTTTCTTCTATATCTTTATATTATAATAGAATTTATGATCTCATTGCTTGCCCTTTTAGAAAAACTTATCCGTGACACAGGCATCGACGACGCGTCAAGGTTGGACGAATTGAGAAGAGACTTAAAAGTCGTGTCATACGCCATCGCCAGGCTTACCCAGCTCAGAGCGGACCACACCGAATTCGCCTGCCTCAAAGCACTCGTCCTCTTCAACCCGGGTACCTAGAATTCGGAACTTATTATTTTTCGTCTTCAATTTATTAATTGAACACCCAAACAGAATCGGTGAGAAAAGAAGAGGTTGAAGTCCTCCAGGAGCAGACGCACGTCATGCTCGCCGAGTATTCGGGCGTCAGATCGGCCAAGCTGCTCCTACTTCTGCTCAACACCAGTAGGACTTCACTGAAAAACATCCTTCTCCTATTTTTCAACAGGCACGCACCCGTCAGGCTGGAAGGCCTCCTTGCTTCAAAATAAACCACAAAACTGTCACTTTTTTTTATTAAAAGGAAAGTTCTTTATTCAGTGGTTTTTGTACACCCTTTTGAAAATATTTCAGCAATATGGGCCAAGGATATAGTTTCGGATTTGAAGCCTAAGCATATGAATTCGTCTTCGTTACACAAGCCAAACCGAATCCATTTGCACCACTCAAACCATGACGTCATAACATCAAACTAAAGTGGTTTATAGGAAGGTAATAGTCAGGTTATACGAGACACCGTTTGTTTATCAACATCCATGCTTTGACATGGTCAAAAAGAAAAATGTAAGGAATTTTTAAAAAGATTTAATTGTACTTATTATATTAAAAAAAATAAACCCCGTACAAAAAATATACAATAATGTTTACTTATTGAGATGCTGAATTTTTTAATGTACAACGTCGTATCAGCAATATTTCTGGCGGATTTTGTTCAATTTTTATGATTGTTTGTCAGTTATTGTTAGTTGAAATTTATCATTGCAGCAGAGCGAAACTCAGGAGGGAGAGGAACCAGGTACGAGCGGTGACACAGAAGAAATGGAAGAGAAGAAACGTCCTGTCTTTCGCAACCCAAATTACCAGGTGAGGCATATTTGAATTTAGTTTTGTTTGTAAAATCAATTATGGTATCACTGTACAGCATCAAACAAGTGTAGGCGGTAAGAAGAAGACTTGGAAATCACTCAAACAGATCCTAGCCCAGGAGCGCAGCCTCCCCTGGCCATCGAACACTCCATTATGTAAGCACATTGCACTCTTGCTCTCCCTACGTATTTAAATTTAAATGGTTTTATTTTTAAATTGTTAGATTCAAACATAGGCGCACCACCATTGTTAAAACCGCCCAAAAAATTCTCAGACATCTCAGGCCTCGAGGTAAGACATTTATTTCCTTATATTTTTAATAATTTGCCTTCCTCTACCTCTGGGCCATACGAAGCTTCCAGACCCATCACCTATAGGCCACCATTCTAATTGGCTCAAGCCTATCTTGCTTATTCTGACAATCAGTAAATGACTTACTCCTACCTACCTTAATCCCTCATATGCCAGCATTAGTTTCTTTCAACCCGTGTCTTCTGTCTACTGGCCATAGTGCCAGTCCAAATTGCTTCCATTTACAAAAAGAACTACCGAAGCTTTTTGGCGTATGTTCAATGGCTGACTAGATCTTTAGTTCAATGGAGTGACCGAACTTCTTTATTCTCATGTTCAGTCCAGTCCCTCACTCACATTCTTTTTCTTGTTCACTCACTCACTAGGTCACTCATTTTCCTTCTCTTTTGCCCCCTCACCCACTAATTCATTAGTTCTTTTTTGCTTGCTCACTTACTCAGCCTCTCAATCATTCACTTTCTGTCTCCCTCATTTATTCACTTGCTCTTTCCCGGTTACTCCCTTATTCACTCTTTCTCTTTTGCACCCTCACTCACTCTCTTTTTCTCTCTCTCATTGTCCTTACATTACCTTTTCCCTAGCTGATCAATTCTTCCAAGACTTCCTTTCTGTCATCCTTAAATCCTACCTTGACTTCTTGGGTATTTTATCTCCAGTATTCCTCAAGGAATCAATTTACTACCTCTTATTTATTATAATATAATCTACCTTTTATTATGTTCTTATCCTTGAGATCCTATTGAACTGACTGCTCCTACAGCAAGGTGTCAGGGTTGCCGATACAATAACTGTAGCTCTATAGGACATCTTGGGTTTCCTGGTTGGGGCCCAGGCACCCTAGGGATTTTTAAACTTGCTCATTCCAATTTTGCCTTCTAACCGAACAACTTCTGAAACCACGACAAAGTGGAGGACACGACTTTCCACTCAAGATACTTACCTATACAGCAAACTGACTTAAAAGACAAAACTTGACAGAAGGTTTAGACAACTTGGAAGAATTTTAGAACCTAGAGAAAACTCGAGACAGTTTAGTGTATTAATTTTTTTTTTTTTTAAGGCTAAGTACACCGACCCGCAAACAAAGCTTTTCTTCTCGAATGCAGAGGAGTTTGCCACGATACGATCCCTCCCGAGCGATATAATAGCCGGCTATTTGAATCTCAGGGGTGCCAACAACCCGATCGCCTGACGACGAAAACAAAATCCTCTAATAATTGTAAAAAAAACCAAAATTCTTCTGTTTATATTTACAATTTTTTTCTTTTTTAAAAATCAGTAATAATATATATATATTTAATATACTATCTACGTATTGTTTAGTTCGTCCTTGGTCTTCTTTTTCTTTTTCTTCCCCTTGTTAATTAGTTGGCTTTCAACTAATCCCATAAAAATTTTTTCATGCTCACAATCCAAAGGATCTGAAAAACAAAACAAAAAACTTTAATAATCATATCTCAGTAAAATTTAGGGGGAGGCATACAATTCTACATAAAGATGCGGTATAGATTGTATTGTAACGTTTTTTTGGTGATACCACAAAAATATTTTACTTTGAATTAGTTCCAATAAGGCTATTTGAACCTTGGGGTACTGGTCTTTTGAAAGAAGAAAAAAAAGCCCATTTGTATGTCAAATATCAAATGCAGAACTGCTAGGTTCAAACGCAGGGCCTTTACCTTAGTGATGAGCGCCAAGTCATTTCTAAACCGTTATGGCCACCTTTTTGAAACTAATTTCAAATGAAATATCCACAAAAATATATTGTGAATTGTTCACGAATGAACTAGTTCTAATGAACAACCTCCGATGAAATATTATGCTGACTAATCTCTCTTCTTAATAGAACCTACTTCCTATGTGCAAGAGGTCAGAAGATGAAAATGTTCTGGCTTAAAAATAGCTCACAAACTGATAACTTAAAGTTATACTAACAAGACCTCAGCTACAGACACTGGATCACCGAATTTAATGAAATTTTTTCAGTTGATATTAAGTCGAAAAATATTAAACAAATGTTTTTCGAGCATTCTTTTTCTTTCTAACTTTTTAAACTCAACCAAGATCTTATGTAAAAATAATAATTAATTGAAATTATTTTATAGCTCTAACAATTTTTTAAATATTTTAATAACTTATTAGTCTTGACTGCAAAGGAAAACATTTGTTAGGTTTGTATATTGTCTGTTACTATCACAAAGAAATTAATTCACTCTTAGTCATTCACTGACCATCATTATTATCATTAGAGCCAACTAACTCAAATTGCTGAAAGCAAGAATAGTGTCAAAATTCTAAAAGGGGTATTTTTAAAGTTTTGTTTTTTACTTTAAGACTTGGAGAAACAAAAGACATTTATGGATCGTGACAGTTTTTATTGCCAACAACTGTAATGGCATGTACTCAATATATAAGTCAAAAAAAGTAAACTTCCATTTGGTTCTCTGCAAAATTTACTTTTATTGAGTTGTGATATGATTTACATTGCACAACCTTTTTTCCTTTTTCTTTCTTTCCCATTTTACCAGATGTTATTTCTCTTGTCTTTCCATTTATTTCCTCGCTTATTGTCATCTTACTTTATTCTCTATTTTTTGCCTTTCTGATTGTTGCCAACTACTTCTGCCAGACAGATCCAAGATCCTGTCCTTAAATGTTTTAAAAACAGATTTGTCATTTTTCTGAAGTTCAATAAAGCATTATTATTATTCAATATTTGCTTGGTAATTCTAATTCACTGTATTAATTATTCCAATTAATTATTATTTTTATGTAAGGTTTTTGGTTGAGATGAAAAACTGGTGTCACGAGCAGAATTCGAACCCATACTAACTTTTAAATTATTTTTATAAGCTTATTCTTAATTACGTAATTACTCAATTAATGACATTCAATTTTTTTCAAAATTAAAAGTTTGAATCAGGTGGGATTCGAACCACGACTTTCAAGTAAATAAATCACTGCTCTACTTGAGCTGCCATTAATTACATCGCCCTGCCACGAACTTCCCATTTATTCCAATTGGAATTACATAATTAATTGAATGATCAAATAACTGATGAAATAATGATGAAAATAATAACTGATCAAAATAATTAAAATGTTAGTATTAACTTAGAATCACACCTGTGAATCTCTCTCATTATTAAAATGTTTTTCTATATGCAACTGCAATTCGCTTACAATGGAATAAATGGGAAGTCAAAAGGAGAAGTTTGTGGCATGATCCGTCAAGTCACAGTAGATCAGGTGGTACAGCAGCAGCTGTGTATAATTTATTGAGTAATTATTATTTTTATCTAAGGTTTTTGGTTGAGATGAAAAACTACTGTCACGAGTGGGATTCAAACCCACGATCTTCGACTCGATACGCCACTGCTCTAACCACGACTTCAATCCCCTCAGACATCAACTTCTCATCTCAACCTACAGCCATTTGAATTTTCCCTCTTTTTGCCATATTTCCATATGTTATACAATTAGGACTCGAGAGTCCATAGGGAGCTGTTAATGAAGTGATTACTTTTTTACTTATTATAGATTAATATTATTTGAAAAATGGCAAAAAGGGGGAAAATTGGAAAGGTTGTAGGTTGAGATAAGGAATTGGTCACCAAAGGGATCGGAGACATGATAGCTTAAGTGGTTAGAACGGAGGTGAATTGAACCGAAGGTCGAGGTTCAAATCCTGTTCAAGACACTAGGTTTTACTTAGAACCTTAGAAAAAATGAATAATTGGAATTATTATTAAATGTGTTATTTTATTACTATTGTTCTATTTTTATTTTAATGACGTCGCCATTACATGTAATCCAATAGGTTATAAATCCATGTTAAGTTTCACCTGGAATGTTGAAGTTTTTAAAAAATTTGAGGAAACGGTTGGCGAAAAATCATTTTTTGATTTTCCCCAAAATTTGTATTGGGGTTTTTCTTGGTGCGAAAAACGAATATTGACTTTGATTCTTGTTAAAGAATTTTTTAAACCTTCATAAATCAGAATTGAATCTGGCTGCCAGTCCCACAGCGTGTCTCTCATACAGTATTGAAACAGGTATGAAGTAGTATGAACCGGGGTAAGTAATAATCATTTTTAAAAGATGATTTTCTACTTACAGTTTTATAATTATTTTCAACTGCCCGGATTTAAAAAGCTCATCGAAGAATTCACATCCACGTCTCTCGACGTGAACGTTAAGACTAGATCCCCGCCAACGCGACCGACCAATGAGAAGCTGGCTTTGTTTACCGCCCAATTTTGAAGTTGTGACAAGCGGGAAAAACACCCCGATTATCGACACCGGTATCATTTCAACTTTTAAATTACATTCTCTGACAATGTCGACAGAATAAAACTTAAAAGAAAATCAAAATTTATTTTAAATGAATTCTCAGTTTAATAAGCAAGGTTAAAACCATGAAAACTTCTATTCTAAAACTTACGCTAGGAATGTGTAGAGATTTGTGACCGTAAATGGATAATTATTCACATATCATATCTGCATAATTATCCTAAGCTAGGTTTCCACTGACATTCGTTTTTTTTTGTTTTTAGTGCGTGCCAAAGAGTTTTGCTCTGCATGTATCACAACAATCAAGGGAGTTTAGGAAATAAGCATCGACAAAAAGGAAAACAAAAATTGTTGCCATGATCGCTGTTACAGCAGTTGGTGGCTTGTCACTGTAAATATTAAGGCAGATCTATCAGCAAAACTGGCTATGAACAATGATGTCCCACATCAGGAAGTTCTTCCTGACGACTTTTCCTTGTTTGTGAAATGTGATTCAAGGATGAAACGGCAAAACACCAACAACAAAATAAGGGAATAAAACACACTGACTTACCATGGATCTCATCCATGGGAGAGAACCGGCTCGAGGACTCAGAATAGGGTACACATGCCACAGATATTTAAAGCACAGAGCACCCCACCAGTGACTGCATACAGTGAGGTAAATTCTGGTGGGCTGCTTCATTTATAAACACCTTACAAAATTTACACAGATTAGCTTTAAGCTCAAAATTCTGATAGTTGAAAAAAAAAAAAAAAAAAAAAAAAAAAAAAAAAAAAAAAAAAAAAAA
>CM077110.1:4491159-4509380 GCA_039619505.1 Cimex hemipterus | reverse complement strand
AAAAAAAAAAAAAAAAAAAAAAAAAAAAAAAAAAAAAAAAAAAAAAAAAAAACTATAAATATGAAAACTTTTAAAAAATTTATTAAGAAACCAAATAGATAATCGTTTCTCCACCCAGGAAAAAAGTACAAAAATATTTAAGGAAAAAATTTCCTGTTCAAAATTTTTTTACCTTGGCTCCGATTCCACTCTTAAATTCATAAAAACAGAGATAAATTTGTAACGTCTTCACTGATCCAGAGGAAATATTACAAAGATTTAGAACCTTGTAGACTGACTACTGGTTTACCAGGTCTGGCCTCCGTAAATAATTTAGAATGAAAGTAATCAAATAAAGTGTCGGATGAAATTTGATTTCGTTTTTTTCACACTTATTCTTGACATAATCACAAAAAGTAAATTCAGTTTTTCAACGGTCCCAGTAACGTGATACACCAAGACATCATAGGAAGGAAAAAAAGTGGAAACTAAAGCGGGGAAAACACTTACCCTATGCAATATGACCCGATGCTTTGCCTTGTTTTAGTAAGGTCTGCACATCTGTTTGATATCAAGACAACGCCACTTACAGTTACAAAGCATCTCTCACAAATCAGTATCACAAACGCAATGCCTCATTTGTTCTTAATGCATTCTTTTGTGAAAAACCATAAAATAAACTGTTAGGCAAATTTGATGAGCACAACCATGTAATTAAACTGTTAATTAAATTTAAATTGTTTTAAATAAAGTTATTCCACGGTTTTGACAATTTTCTGCTTAACCATCATAATTAAATGAGTTTTATAAAAACTTATTTATCTTTGATCAATTTCAATTTAGTTTACATTAAAAAAAGCATATTGTAATTAATTATAAAAAAATTACGTATACTTAGTTTGAAATAAACTACAAAAAATATGAGTGTCTGGCTCTGAAGGCTTCTTGATAAAAATGATGCAATTTTATAAGTAAAACCATGCAACAAATTGTTAGTTAACTTCTATGAGCAAAACTTTTTTTCCTCATTAATCATGGCCAATTCACTGGGCAAAGAAGCTGTATACCAGGCCGCCAAGGGCAACCAAATTGAAATTTATTATTCAGACTTATATTTACTCTGTGTTCACTGATAACTTTATTGGTTTAATTTGATTATTTACCATAGTGAAGTGTCAATACTGTTAAGAAATTCATATATAAGGGAATAGACTTTTATATCCTCTGACATCTGAATAATTTCCGAATTGAAAGGATGTTTTACACTCTGGAGTCTGCCTAGCTTCTCTAATAAGATGGTTCTTTTTACTCAAGCAAAACCTCGTTTCTTTTCTCTTCGATTGTCTCGATGAAAATCAGGGCAGGGAACTTGGGTGCATCGCGTAGCACAAAATATTGTAACGTGGCATCAGGTAGATGTGCACAGGGAAATACAATCTTATGGAAAACTGGACGTTGGATTTGCATTGGGTAGTTTCAAGTCACATCGGATAGCACTGCATCAGGCGTTTTCCCCACTTAATCCAGCCTAAAACTACTTTTTTTTTTGTTTCCAATGAAAATTCTTATTTAATGCTTTTAACGAGTGCTTAAAACAAATTTGAATTAGTGTTATCGCAAACATTTTTTAAAATCTACTTTACTCAATATAGTTTTTGGCTTTTTCAACTTTTTAATCTCATGTAATGCAATGCTGTCACATTTTTTTTAATACTTAACCTTAAATATGCATCCGAAACAAAGGTAGAAAATAAATTTTACAAAAATTACTTTTTTTTCTTTCTTTCTAGGCCCCTAGAAAATTGAGACGAATTATCGAATGCATGCTTAATATCTTTTATACCAGTATCACCCGGAAAAGTTTCATTGACCCATACCAACAAGAGTTAGCGCAACTTGAAGTTACTAATTTGGTTGCTTGACGACTTCAAAAATACTGGGAAAATTAATTTTTTTAAAATAACAAGCTTGATCGTTTCATCATTTTAAAAATAATAAGGAAAGAAAAATAAATAGACAAGCTTATGAAAAGATGTGCGACATTTTGGAATATTCGTATGTCGACAAATAACAAACCTTCAATTTTATGCTTTTTCTTTTTCTTCTTAGGTGTGGGTGAAATTTCCTCGTGGAAAGTTGAAAGGTTGATCCCTTCCTCAAGTGATACCATTTTGCCATCTTAAAAAATAAAAATAAAATTAATTAATTAAGTAAAAGGAAAAATTAAGCCAATTATATATGTAAAAAATAATCAAAACAGACCTTCGAGTGAGTGTTTTTGTTTTTTGTGCTTGTGTTTCAAATGAGACGGGCTGATTTGGAGGATAGATTCGGACAATTCCAAATCTACAGAATGTTTGTGTTTTTTCTTTTTCCTGACTGAATCGTCGTCATCAACGGTGATGACCGGTTCCCCCGGTCCCTCAGTATGCCTGTATTTTTTCTTTTTCCTGACTGAATCATTGTTGTCAATTATGACAACAGGTTCGCCCGGTCCCTCGGTATGCCTATGTTTTTTCTTTTTCCTGACTGAATCATCGTCAGTCATCATGACAACTGTTTCACTCGGTCCCTCAGTATGCCTGTGTTTTTTCGTTTTCCTGACTGAATCATCGTCAGTCATCATGACGACTGGTTCACTCGGTCCCTCGGTATGCCTGTGTTTTTTCATTTTCCTGACTGAATCATCGTCAATCGTCGTGACAACCGGTCCCTCGGTATACTTGTGTTTTTTCTTTTTCACCCTCTCTTCGGAAGATTCAACTTTGGTCTTATCATTTTCTAAAATGAGCGGAGATTCGAGGCTGTCGTGTAAACATTCTGACCTTTGACGTTTTCGCTTCTTCAAATTTACATAATTTTCATCTAAAAAATTAATACATTTAGTTTAATAATACTAAAAATTAAACAAAATACTAACCAGTCTTTATTTCTTCTTTAGTGACGTGGCTATCAGATTCAAAGGAAACATTTTCTGTTAAAAAAAAAAAAAAATAATAATAATAATTAAACAACACAAAGCCAGCCCAATTTCTATCTAACCCCATCCTTGCTGCAGATCCTGCTTAAAATTATTTAATTTTTTTTTTTAATTTAACTTTATTAGGCCTTGAACATCACAGCAATAATAAATATTTATTTTAACGCCTAATAGTGCATTAATATTTAAGCATAGTTATTTTTATATTGAAGAAAAATCTAATCTATTGGGTTGTCCGGAAAATAATGCAGGATTTTAAGTTTTCATTAAAAAAAATCTATATAAAATATTCTGTTTACGTTTACAGGATTACTCATTTATATGAATGTCAACACTTATTAATCCTCTTCCAAATGATTTTGTTTGTTTACCTCTGTAGCATTCCGCTACTTGGAAATAATTCAGTCATCCTTATAATGTCAAAGCGAGAATTTCGTACGATTTTCTTTTACGAGTTTAAACTCGGCCGAAGCGGAGTCCAAACGGCTAGAAACATTAACCAAGTCTGGAGCGAGGGTTGTGTTAATGAGTGCACTGTGCAAAGGTGGTTTAAAAAATTTCGGGAGGGAGATTTCAGCCTTGAAGATGAAGAAGGTCGTGGAAGGCCTTCCTCTCTTAATGATGATGTTCTGCAATCAGTGGTGGAAGAAAACCCCAAAACAACTGTTCGAGAACTTGCAGAGCAACTCAAAGTCAGTAAAACGACCGTCGCTGACCACCTCAAGGCGATTGGAAAAGTGAAAAAACTCGAAAATTGGGTTCCACACTCAGTAATCTCACACAAATGCGTCACAAAAATTATTGGAGCTTGGCTATGAAACTTTGCCTCACCCACCCTACTCTCCGGACCTCTCGCCTACTGACTACCATTTTTTTAGACACCTGGACCACTACTTACAACACATAATATTCAAAAATCAAACGGAACTGGAAAATGCATTTATTGACTTTATCAATTCTAAAAATTCTGAATTCTACTCAGACGGAATTAATAAGTTACCAACACGTTGGGAGAAATGTATTGAGAGTATGGGAAATTATTTTGATTAAAGAACATTGCTTTAAAGTAACTAGTTTCTTTTTTTTTTTTTTTTGTTTAATACCAAAATCCTGCATTATTTTCCGGACAACCCAATAGATCTCTCTAAACAAAAGTTCAAACTTTTTAGGTAATTTATATTGATGAATTCACAGGTACTGCATAGAAAACCTAGCTTTTTTTAAACCTTTATTTAATTATAATACAATTTAGCTGATTTTTAAAAGATCTTTGTCAAATATGACATATACTAACAAGTTTAATACAAAACTAGATAAAGGGCAGTTATAAACAATAGTTTTTTTTGTTCTTTGAAAAACAAATATGACATTAATATCCACAGAATTTATTTCGCACCAAATGACTAGATTTTTTAAAAAAAGAATTACATCTAATTTTCAAGCTTTAATATTTTAATTGTAGTTCCTTTCGGACTTGCCTACCGTTCTTTAATCTCTTTCTTGTAATATTCTATCCAAGCCAATCTTTACCTACTATTTTTTAAAAATCTCTTTTGTGTTGTTTCACAACAGATAATCTCTTATATTATTCTACTTTACATACTCTGTTTAACTCTATTTTTAAAATAAGGCATAATTTACCTTCTTTAATTTTATTTTTCTTCTTCTTTTTTTCCGCTGACTTGCCAATCAGATCTGGTTGATTTTCCTTCACTGAATAAAAAAAAAAAAAAGTATTATATCTTAATTTTGAACTGTATGTTTCTTGGTTCGTTCAAATTACATGGTGAAACTGGTGAATTTTTTTTAATCACTGCATCCGGGAGTGGGATCCTTTCAGATGGGGTGATGTCAAAATCGTCCACATCGAGCATGTCCATCGCCTTCGTGAGTACGATGCTCCCGGCCAACGGGAACATCCCAAGGGTGAATGAATGTCCAAGCCTGGATGGCAAAACGATGTCTAACGACCTGCCGATGTTTTCTTTCTCAGAGAAACATTCATAGCCAGGTTCTCCATCAATCCGTATCATTGATTCACCCTCGAGAGACACCTTCTGACCTTCCAAATCCGAAATGCAGAGCTGAAAATTGTCTAATTAATCTCTAATTATTGAATTTTTTTTTAATACAATACCTCTTTGGGACACTGGATAATAAATATTTCATCTTCAGCATTGATATCTTCTATAAAAAGCTGACTATCAGCATCATCTTCATACTTCACTATTTCTTTTACATTGATCATCTAAACAGATTTTTAATTATTATTAATTTTTTAAACATTTATTATGAGTAAATAAATGTTTTACATTTTCAGTGATGTCGTCTTCATCTTGAATTGTGGTGTTCGGCGTGAGCACGGTTGTTTTAAGATTTTGCACTGTTGACTCATCACAAGGTGGATTGCTTATCATGAAATCTTTTATACTGAGAGACTTCGACTTGGCCTTTGATCCTTGCAGACGTTTGTCAGACACATTTTCTATAGGCGTGCTCGTCGTAAATTCCCTAGCACTTATCGGCTTCGACTCTGTCTGAGGAGTGGATCTTGCAGGTGTCTCGCTCATATGGGCAGTCAAAAAATCTTTTATGGTCTTTTTTCTAACGACAGGTGTAACATTAGGTTTCGTAGATTCCAAACTCGACTGTTGACTGATAGAGACTGAAGGATCGGGAGATAAGGAATGCAGGTCTTTTTTCTTCGGACTTTTATTGATATTTATAACTGTCTCTTTTGATAATTTCAGATCGTGTTGGACTTCTCTGTCTGGATGGTCATGAGCATCTGGAATGCCATGATGGTCTGGAATGTCTGGAGCATCTGGACTGTCATGAGTGTCTGGAATTTCTGGAGCATCTGGACTGTCTGGACTGTCATGAGTGTCTGGAATTTCCAGAGCATCTGGACTATCTGGAGCAGCTGGAATTTCTGGAGCATCTGGACTATCTGGACTGTCATGAGCATCTGGAATTTCTGGAGCATCTGGACTGTCCGGACTGTCATGGGCGTGTGGAATCTCCAGAGCATCTGGACTGTTCAGACTGCCCTCAGCACCCGGACTATCATTAATGCCTGGACTGTCAGGAGCATCTGGACTGTCCGGACTGTCCTGAGCACCTGGACTATCATCATCGCCTGGACTGTCAGGAGCTTTTGAACCATCTGGAGCGGCTAGTATGTTCTTAGGATTTGGAGCGGTTCGTGCACTTTCATCTCCTGAATCTGAGTCCGATTCGGAATCGCTTGTGCCTGAACTAGGAGCGGGTTGTTTTTTCTTGGGCGAACTATCAGACACCTTCCTAGACTTACTTTTCTTCATACTGCTCCACAATCTGACCATGATCTTCTCCTGCTCGGAGTCAGATGTGGACACGGGCTGCAATCCGTCAGGTGACCGCATTTCCTCCCTTTCGTCCAGCTTCTTCCAGACGTCCTGAGTCTCTTGACCGTCAAAAAGGATCTTTTCCAAATCAGATTTGCGATCCCTCCAACGGAAATACTTGACTATCTGGACTGGCAAAGGAAATGCGACTCTTTTACGTTTGGACATCGAATTCAGAAAATCACATGACGCTGGTTTACAACGACAAAATAAAACCCAATAAATTAGTGCTAATTACTAAAAAAATTATTCAAAATTTACCTTTAGACTCCCTAGAGTCGATGTCGTGAATCCACGATCCACTACCACATGCGTACGCCCGGCAAAGAGTAACCTCCCCGGTTCCCTACCCTCTGTTCAAATTCCCCAGCCAAAAAACACGAATAAAATAAACAAATCAAATTAATAAATTGCTAATAACAAAAGGAATTAATTTATAAAATAATCATAAGTCAATAATTGTGAAAAACAGTAACGTAAAATTATAAATATTATAAAATTGAAAACCACACCGTAACCTTCATGTTCTAATTCTGATCTTCCCGCCTTTAACCCATAACAAATAAAATAAACAATTAATTTTTTAAAATACATTTTTTTATAAAGTTTAACTTTTCATTAATGGAAAAGATGATTTTTTAAAAATAAAAAATTTAAGAATATGTGACGAACGGTAACCTCCCGTAACCTAACATTACTTGTTCTCTGAGACTCTGACCTGGCAAGGTTTTTAACAGGTATTTTTTCTATTTGGAAACATTTTCAAAAGACAAGAAAAGAGGTGAATAAACACAAATATAATTTATTTTGATAAAGCATTTTTGTAAATCGTCAGAAAAACTTTTTAATTCACAAGAAAACAGTAAGTAGCTAATTTGCTAATTCTTAACAAAGAATTTGTCCAACTGCATCGTCTTTTAACCCAAAAGCTTTTTTTACCTCATAGAAAAGTTGTATCATCATTCAATAACATTCAACATTGTATGGTAGAACTTAAAAATAGTTCATGGTCAATAAATCTAGGGTATGAACTGAGGATTGTAGGAAGAACTATCATGACCCATCTGATGATGAAGGGCCTGTTTCTCTCTGATAAAAAGTTTTATAATCATTGCGGTGATGTAAAATTCATTGTATGGTACAATATAATCAAAATTGTTTATGCCAACTTCCAACTCAGTGTCAAGAAAGGAGATGTGTAGGAAAATACTCCTCACATTACACATCTGATGATGATGGGTCTGTTCATAAAACCCCTCTGATTGCACTATCAAATCAGTTCTTATTTTAGAATCAGAAAGTTCCATCATGATCACAATGACCTTTACACTTTATTCGGTGGTACAGATATTGTTCAAGACATAGAAAGCCCATTTTCGGATCATTTACACTCTTTTAAGAAAACATCAATCATTTTAATCCTACAAGGAATATTATGTAATTTGGTTATTACCGATCATTTTGTTTTGCCAGTATGGTTTATCTGTAAGATTTTTTTAAGTCATAGTTTAGTAGCAATTGTGAAATTAATGTTTTGTTGTTTCAGATATAATTAGCAAGACAGGCTTTTGTTTTTTAAATCTCATTCAACGATGGAGTTTGTATTGAATGAGAGAGTGAAGACGGTCAGACTGAAGACTATGAAATGTGGAACGGCAAGGAAAACACATGATAAAGTTGATTCCATCAGTTCACTGCTCAAAGCAGAGGCAGTGAATTCAGGGACAAACCAGATAACAGCAAATAGATTATCAATTAAATTTGACAACAGAGTAAGCAAGAAGGACAGCGAGCTCGTTGTTCACTGCATGGCCGCCAAGGGGAAAAAAGCAAGGCAACAATTTCAAAATTTACTCACCGAAATGCTCTGTATAGAACCAAACAACTTCTGGGCTCATTTCTTAAACGCTGCTACCTGCCACCGCATACCTGAGAAGAAGGGCATAGTCATCCGAGCGCTCGCTTGCTGTGTCGCGCTCAACCCAAATTTCAAAACCGCCTGGTCGAGCCTGTTTGAAATCTACAAAAAACAAGGCGGGTTATTCAAAAAGGACACATTCTGTGAAATGTTCCTAATCACTAAGGGTGCACTTCTCATCGAGGAAGACTTTGTAAAATGGACTAGATACGCAACTGAGCTTTCAAAATACCTCTTCTGGACTGAAAATTTAAAACAGCAGACAATAGTTTTCGACGTTTTCAAATTATTCCTCAACGATAAATGCACAGAAAAGATAAATTTTGCATCTAAGGTGATTTTCTCTTTTACATATGAAAAAAGATTTTTAAAAGATCGTTCTAAAGAGATTTTAAAAGCTTGTAAACATCTAGCCTTGTTCTACAAAGACGGGTTGACTTTCTTTCACATGGTTTCGAAAATCTTTTTGAAGAACGATGCTGCTGCTTACCTGTGTGACTTTATTGTATATATTTATGAGAATGGCCTATTGAAGCTCCCTTTCGACATCACGCACGATTTCCCTGATCTGGTCGACCTGCTGTTCGAAAGGGTCGGGTGTTACTGTTTCGAAGCCGTGTCGAAACTGCTCAACTACAAGGTGAAACAAGGCTTCCTCCAGCCGTTCACGGCTCACACCCAGCCGTCCAACTATTTGAACTACCTGGCTTGCGGCAAATACAACAAACTTTCAAAATACCTCAGCAAGCAGAACCTAAACGTGTCCGACATCCGGAGGATCATATATCACATAGTGATCGGCAGGCAGGGCTATTTCGAACGCCTTTTTAAAACACTCCTACATGATTTGTTCAGCATGGAAAAATCTGAGGTGAGGATGTTCAACTGGTACATAAGAAAACTAATAATACTCATGTGTAAAGTCAACGACGAAATTATACAAAAACTAGGCGTTTCGTGCGCCTACAGATACATGGAGAAATATGGCTACAATAGCGAATTGCTTTATGCCGTTGCTTTAGCCAATATTTCCATATTCAATGATGCTGGGAATGGTGTTTTAAAATCCCTCTTAAAAACCGGCTGTCTCGAGCTAGTGATTTATTTAAAAACCATGTTCGAAGACGATTACGAACAGAGAGCAGATAATTTAAAATCAATCCCTATATCTTTAAATTATTACATTTTAAATATTAATTTAGCAATAAATCAAAAGAAGAGGAATAAAATCAAGCAGAATATGATAATGGCTTCTATGAGGATTAATTACCAGTCAATGCCGTTCGAATGGCTCGGACTGCATTATCTCGAAGAGCCTTATAACCCGCAAAGGGCTTTGTATTATTTGGAAAGCGCCATTGAGATCAACCCATACTCGGCGGTCGCTGTGATTAACTTAGCTGACCTTATAAGGAAAGAGCTGGGCGAGCAGGTCGGCAAGCTTTTCCTGAACTTCATCAAGAACACTGAGATGGCATCTTCTTGGGCGTTGGTCCCAATATGCTACAAAGCCGGATACTTGTACTTATACAGACCGCAGAGCCATGCTGATTTTTTCATGGCAGTCGAGCTCTTAAGGACGTGCTGTTTTAGACAATTCAGGAACAAGAATTATAAGCAGATGGTCGCCGAGGCATACCGGGAATACGGGATGCACATATCGAGCCTTGCATTTTTCAAAGAGTGCGTCAAGAGTAAACAAGGCATCGATATCTTTTCACTTACGATGGGCGCCACCGAACTCGGCCACGCTAAAAAATACCACAGATTCATCAACGTATCGCGTCTCGCTTATTTCCTCGACACAAAAAACATCTTGGCGATGTACACGTATGTAAGTGCAATCATCGAAAAATCATACAGCCTCTTTTGTGTAAACGACATAGTTTATGGGCTGTTTCTATTGCAGATAGGTATATTGATTGCATCAAGGGCTATAAGTTTAAAAACAGATTGTGTTATTATATGGAAAGCCCTCGGGGATCTTTTCTACCTTTGCGGCACCGCTTCTGAAAACATGACCCAGATATATGCCCCTTCTTGGCTCTACAGGCGTAAAGGCATCAAGAAAAAGATGTCCTGCCTGAATAAATACGAATGCTTGATTGCATCATTACGCTGTTACTATATAGGCTTGAAACATTCGGACGATTCTCTTTCTTCGGAATTCTGGTACAGCATCGGTTTCGTCTGCTATCACCTGAGACACCTCTTGCCAGAGGAAAAGTTCAAATTATTAAACTACACTCGAAAATCAGCAGAAATGGCTTTAAGCACATCTCTAACCTGGGAAAGCCTCAATATGCTCGGCGTCGTCCTTTACAACGGCAATCTCAAAGAGGAAAGTGTCAAATGTTTGGAATCGGCATTTAAATTTGGTTATAAGTCTTTTTCCAAAGAGCTAGAGATGAACCTAGGGTACCTTTATCTATCGAAAGGCGACCTTCTTAAATCTTTCACCTCGTTTTTATACAGGAGGGGCTTTGACACACATGACAGTGAGATCTGGCCTTGTTTCGCCATGTTGAAAGCAGCTGCTGGAAAACCAACGGAAGGCCTGAATCACTTGATGTACCACCTTTACAACATCCGCAGCGTACCTTCTATATCCGAGTGGTACTTCTTTATGAAAATCATCAACAACACGTGCCCGAATTTGAAAAACATACTCAACTACAGAAACATATACATGAGCAAGTACGAGAACAACTTCTACTCGCTTATTTTTGAAAGGTCGAGGATACCACACAGAGTGAAAGACCTGACTGCGCTCAACTACTTCATGATGGGTATGAACCAGTCGCAATATGCCGAAGACGATGGTAGATACGCACTCGAGAATTTTTACAACTGCATCAAAATTCTTGCTTACGATTACACCCCGTGTGAAAGGTACTCGAGACTTCTTGAAGACATTTTAGAAGAAATAGGAGAAATACAAAACAAACATAGACTCGGTAGGTATTTCCGTTATAGGAAACAGGGCGACGAGAATAAGGCGTACGAGGAAATACTCCAAGGTTTGAAGTGCGAAGCAAAAAGGGACGATTTGTTTGCAATTCTGTTGTCGTATGACATGCCAGTACCGGACGGCCTAAGGCAAGATTTCAAGACGTTCCTGCTCAAACAGATCAAAGGTGCTTTGACATTGAGAGAAAAACAGGCCCACTGGTTTTGGAGCAATGAAGCCTCTGCAGGCTATTCATACCTCGGCCATAAAGAACACCTGCACGACTTCTTGAAAAACGCTCACAAACAGACTTTTGCCAACTACAAGAAATATTTCATGTTTAAAAACACATTATATTCGATTCCAATGTAGACCAAATTCAAATTATACCATATTTTATTGTATTTTTAAAAAATATATATTTATGTAAAATACTGTAGGTTATTTATTTATTTTTTTAGTAAAGAGACAATAATTTCTAAAACGATTAAACAATTGTAAATTTGTAAACTTTAGTTTGTTCATCCTGTGGACAGATAAAAAATTCACCAAAATTTTGTATTTCCAACTCAAATCCTTCAGATTGTTTTAATAAATTTTACCATTTACTATCGCTTTTAAAGGAAGTCTTGTGTGCAAAGAGCAGCTGGTTTAAAGTATTTCTCAGAAGAAAATAAAATAAAAATTAAATTAAATCTAATAACAAATAAATGAAGAATTTCTTTAAAAGAAACTTTCAGGGAAAACTTGTTTTTTGAAAGTCTGGTTGAAGAAAAGGTCATTTCAGCCATATTTGATCGGTGGTACAGGATTTTTTCCAAAACAGCTGGTACTTTTAGAAAAAGGACTCATGTCCTAATGGGATCAGTTCAATGTGGTTCTCTGAGTCGCTTTTATGCGTCAGATTGAACCTCCATTGAGCTGTTGCTTCGCATTCCAAGATGATATGAGTGGCTGTTTCTTCCTCCTCATTACATAGTCTGCAGATGGGGTCCTCATTGTATATGCCCATGTTATGTAGATGTTTTCTCAGATGCCAGTGGCCAGTTAATAGTCCTACCACTCCTCTGAGATTTGCCTTCTCCAATTGTCGTAGTGTGTTTGCTAGTTTTGGTGAGGGTTGTTTTATCATAAGTTTACTGTGTCTAGCACTGCTAGAGTTTATCCATTTTTCTCTTTGTTTTGTTTAGATCCATTCTGCGATGGAGGATTCTATGTTTGTTTTTGATATCCCAAGGATAGGCTCGGGGCCTATGTATGGTCTTGCGGATCCTCCTCTGGCCAGTCTGTCTGCTTCTTCATTACCCAAAATTCCCCTGTGCCCTGGCACCCAGGATACCGTTACCTCGTTGTGTTTTCCTAGGTTTTGGAGATTTTGGATGCATTCACTGACTAATTTTGATGTAATCCTTGTACATGCCAGTGCTTTGATAGTGGCTTGGCTGTCTGATCTTAAGAGGATTTTTTTGTCAGTGTAACCACTTTTAAGATTTTCCAGGGCACAAGCATTGATAACATGTATTTCTGCTTGAAAGACCGAGGTGTACTTCCCTAGTGAGTTTGATTGCTCATACTTTTGGCTTGTGCAGAAAACACCTGATCTGGTTCCTTCATTTGTTTTGGAGCCATCTGTATACCATATCATTGTATCCGATGTTCTCCTGTGTTCTTCCTCTACTTTGTAGTCTGTTGAGATTTTGTAGGAGGTCGTGAAGATGTTTCCGGGACCATGTAGTCAGTACCCATTTCTAGTAATAGGTGTCTGACTTTGTTAATTATGGTTGTGTGCCCGAATTGTTCGGTTCCTTTCCAATTTAATTGTTTTTGGAGCCTGAATGAGCTTTTCCTAGCCTCTCCCTGTATGAATATTTCTAGTGGAGGTAGGTTTAGCAAGGTTTCTAGTGCATTTGTAGGGGTTGTTTTCATCACCCCCGTGATACATAGGTTTGCTTTTGTAAGCTGCCTAATGTTTGAGTAGCTACTTTTTGTTGAGCAAAAGAAATAAGAGAGTAAGAATTAAATTGAATCTAATATCAAATAAATGAAGGATTTCTTTAAAAGAAACTTTCAGGGAAAACTTGTTTTTTGAAAGTCTGGTTGAAGAAAAGGTCATTTCAGCCATATTTGATCAGTGGTACAGGATTTTTTCCAAAACGACTGACACTTTTAGAAAAAGGACTCATGTTCTAATGGGATCAGTGGCATTTTTTTATTTGTTTTCACTTTAAAAGGAAGCCAAAGTGTACAAAAAGTGCTTTCAGTGAAATTATCAAGAGTTTAAAGTATTTCTCTGAAAGGTAAGAATAATTCTAAATCGTTATTGAACAACTGTAGGAATCCTCTGAAAGATGCTTTCAGAGAAAATAGAATTTTTATTCGGTAAGATAATACTTTCAGAGAAAGCAGACTTTGTTGTCCTACTTACCTTTACAAAAGGTTGGCGCTGTCAGAGAAAGGTAGCTCCACCACTTTGCCTTTTTTAATACCTGAATCGAATTAATGGAAGATTTCTTTAGGAAAAAAAACTTTCAGAGAAAACTTGTTTTTTGAAAGTCAGGTCATGGGTTTCATTCCAACCTTATTTGATCAGCAATAAAAGATTTTTTTTAAGAACTGGTACTTTCAGAAAATGTACTCTTTCCTAATAGGATCAGTGCAATAATTGTGATTTATTTTAGCAATATTGCTTTAGGATAAAAGGAAGTGTTGAATATAAAAGCGAAGTGTTTTTCATTGAAATGATAGAAATTTTAAAGTATTTCTCCTAAACTCTGGTGCTTTCATAGTCAAGAATATTTTTATTGAATAAATAGAGGATTTTTCTCTAAAAGATACTTTCAAAGAAGGGATCCTTTTTAATCAGTTATTTTAAATTTTAGGTTCTTAGAGTAAATTATTTTAATGTCAGGTTTTATTTCACAATTAGTGGTATAAGCGGCAAGTAGTACAATCATGTTGTGTATATCAGGTTTTTAAGCAGGTTGAGGCGCTGACTGAATTCGAAAAAAAAAAAAAACAATCAAAATCCCTACTCTTTGTGTTAAAAATATGACAAGCAAACGGTCTGAAGATTTCATGAAATCTCTTCTTTTTTTTTTTGTTAATAAATAAGTATTTAATATTTTGATTTCTTTTAATGAAATCCTATCATTAGGGAAACTTTGAATTGTCTTACCTTATTCTTATGGATGGTGGAACAGTACGGTAATCATCTCGCTAACAGGACAGCTGCATTCTAGGACCCTTCATCGCAAAGTTTATGACTTGGACTGTCTCAAAGAATGACATGAAGTTAACTCATAAAAAAAACTGGAGGGAAATTAAGAAAGAGGTTAAACTATTTAAAAAAAAGGTTATAAAAGAATTATTAAAAAGAGAAACGTTCATTTGTAATTTACAAGTTTTCAACACAGATTTCAGACGCATTGTGCGGTGAGTAGAATGTTTCTTTTTAATATATACTTAAGTTAAACGGCCATTTTCTTGGCCCTAAGAATAGGACATTGTAGACTTACCGATGGATTCTTCATAGCAACATAACCTCAGGTTTAAAAAACTGTCAAGATCTAGTAGATCTTAACTGAATGTTTTTAATTGGAGATAAAGATTTCTTCATTTTACTGAGGTATGGAATTATTTCTTATCTTTAAAAAAACCTAGAAAACAATGTAAAATTAATTATGGATACTCGACTCATTGGGAAACTTTAAGTCAAGCTTAAATAATAAATGGTTTTGTAAGTTTTAACTTCGGCTTTAGTGCAAGTCCCGACTGGTAGCCCCTGGCTGTCACTTCGGCTCCTTTTATCACATATTTTCTCCCCTTTTTACCTTTAACTCCTTACATCTTGCATTCTTCTGTACACCGCCGTCAAATCAACCTGCTTCCCCCTAACAAGGCCAGTCGTTCCTCATCTAAGCGTATAATTTATATTGGTTTCCTCAGTCTATCGGGAGTCCGCAATTTGAGTGAAATACAGCTGGTGAAACCAGGTTGGGTTTTTCTTTTTTAACTGCCCTTTGTTATTCTGTTCAAGGTTGAATATAGCAGTTTCGTGCCGTTACAGACAAGAATAAATCCTGTTTCGCTTGTCTGAAAAGATAATATGTGTATAAAAGAAAGACGGGAAAATAAATGGGTTTGAATGGGGAAGAAACAAGAACGAAAGTTAAATACATTTTTTTTTTAATTCTACACTATTTTATTCAGCGTTGCTTTTTGTTTTTTCCAAGCAAAAAAAAAAAAAAAATCAATTACATCACAAAATTTTCCAAATACAGCGATTTATTTAAGGTAAAAGAAAACTCCTGTACAAAGGATGGGAAAATTTAAAATTTTAACCGTTGACAACTTACCGAAACAGTCGATTTTCTCCCCCCCCCTCTCAGTTGATCATACCGCAAAAAAAAAGATAAAAAAACCTACATGACTAGCTACGGAAAAAATTATTTTAAACTATTTTCCTTAGTTTTTGATTTTTTTGTCTTAAAAACAAACTAATAAATCAAAAATAAAGAGAGCAAGGTTTGCGAAATAAAAGAATATCACATCAAATTTAAATCTATAATGAAAAAATAAAATATTTTCTAGTTTCAACCCCTTGTATTTAGAAAAATAATAAACAATCCCATTTGTTCTTTCGTTTTGTCCTGTATAACACAATTTTTTTTTATATTGCGCATCAGCTTAAACCCAACTTGGTACACTCCCTGTCAAAGATATCACAACTACAAATCACGAAATTTATATTTTACCCCACATGGACATATATTGCAATTTTATTTACTCTATAATTTTTTTGTCATCACTCAACATTGTTAGTCAGTTTAAAGATCTATTAAAATACACAGGTAGAAGAAACATCGCTTTTAACGATGGCACCACTGCTGACTGGCCATCAAGAGAAGCTTAACCTATTGAACTACTTTTGGGACAATAAAGTTTCAAAGCGGGCTGAATTTCAGAAACAGTAGTCAGAATAATTTTTTTTTATAATGAATATGGCAAAAAAATAAAATAAAAATGGATACAATCTTTAAAGCCAGTGCGGTTTTTTCTTGACTGGGAGTGTACTAAACAAAAATAAATAAATCCAATGTGCTCAGATTATTTTTAAATTTTTTTTACCCATCTAACACGATAAATACTGCATTACAACATATCAATCTAACAATTTTATTCTTTTCTCTTTTAAATATTTTTAATCCATATAGTTCTATGTTTTATTATACATACACTCTAGTATTTTTATTTTTTTTTTTTTCATAATTCCCTTCACGCCACAGGTCTCAGTCTTGGCCTCAGGCCTTTTAAACACGGTTTACTCATTGCCTCAATCCTGATTTATTAATTTTTTCAATATTCAAATATTAACAGGGTCTGTTTCTTAAACGAGGAGGCTGAAAATATAAACCGCAGTTCTTCCGGTGCCTTTGAACAACGCGATTGTCAAAACACAAACAGTTAAATAAAAAATTTCAATGTTTTGAAATTTCTGAAATCTACGGATCTTTGAAATGAAAACGATTTGGAATAAATTTGAAAAACGGATGCCACCTACAAGCACATCTAAAATAAGTAACTTTTAAGAAATGAAAACTTACAGGTGGAAGCTTGAGATCTTCATTTCATACCAGTTGAGATATCTGGCATCTGACTTGAAAATATCCCGAACGTAACTCACAGTCCGGCACCTGTGGCACTGAATGGTTGAAAAAGTTACAAGATTAACAAAGAAATTTAAAAAATGATTTTTTTAAAAGAAAAATTACAATGAAAATTTAAGTTTATTTTTTATAACAAAAATTTTTAAAGTGGAAGACTGATTTCCTTTATCAAATTTTTTTAATCAGGACGGAAAAGAAACAAATTTAGAACAATAGAAGGCACTAAATAAAAATTAAAAAAAAAAAATCATTACTGATTTACAAATAATTTTTAAATGGTTAAACATTTAATTTGTTTTCCTACATATAAAAATTTATTATATATTGTCCTATGTTATCTAGTCTAAATTTATTATTCGGTTTTTTATCTTTCCATCATAGCACCGCGGAAGGGGGGGGACTGAATTAAAACAACAGGGGGGTGGAGGATAATTAACCCTTTAGCTACCGATTTAAAACATTTAATATAAAAAGGAAAAAAATAATAATCCACACGTTCATTGGAAGTTCCATTTTAAAAGTCGTTAAAAGGTGTTTTCTTTATACAAGGATATTTTAACTATGAGATTGAACCCTTGGCACGTAAAAAGAAGATCTCATTTGTATGTCCGTTTTCAATTCAGGGATGGACACACTGAGGATGGCAGCCGAAACATTAGTGAAGATAAGAAGGTCAAATTCGGTAACGACAAAATTTAAATATTGTTCACATCGGAGACAACATTAAGAAAATGTCACAATTTTTTAAAAGTTTTCTTTGCCTAATAGTTCAAATTCAATGATTATCACCTTTTAAAAAAATGGAGCTTTTTATTTATTAATTTTTTTAATCACTAGCCTTCCGAACCACAGCTAAAAGGGTTAAAAAAAAAAAAAAAAAAAAAAAAAAAAAAAAAAAAAAAAAAAAAAATCCGGCTGGACGATTTTTGAAACTATCCCCCTCCTTTAGAGAAATTAAAATTCAAATCAAGGCCGAATTTCAAATCTCGAATACCCTATAAAAAGAATCTAACTTAAATTTTTTTTCCCTTACAAAATAAAAAACAAATATTTCATTATATCGAAAGGAAAAAATAAAAATTGCACACACAGACACACACATGAAAAATACAGCCGACTTATCACATATCAAAATCCAATCCTTCATCGTAAGACAGAATTAAAAACAAAATTTTAAAAACCGGAAGCCCGAGGATGATTAAAAAAAATTGTTACGATGATTTAAAAAATAAAAATTTAAAAAGCCAGGTACCTAACGATGCCATTTGTAACAAAATCTCCCTTCCTTCGTATACTTATTATTATCATTTATATAATAATGTTAATATTAACTCTTATAAAT
>CM077110.1:4466838-4490759 GCA_039619505.1 Cimex hemipterus | reverse complement strand
TATGTTAATATTAACTCTTATAAATATATATTTTATTTAATAAAAAAAAAGGTTTTTAAAAAGGGAAAACTCATGCGCCGCCCCACAGATTTTCACCTCTTTTCTTTCTAAAAGCTAAGGCGATAAAAATCTACATATTTTTTTAAAATGTTTTTGTGAGTATTAATAGGCCTTTAGGGCGGGTAGAGAGACAAATAAAAAAATTTGCAATAATTTTTTTTTTTTTTGAACTATACGGGTAGAAATAACACCAGACTAGCCGAACTATTCTAGGCACAGATGGGTCTTTATTTTTTTATTTTATTTTTTTAAATCTAATTTTACGTTAATAGGCACTACTGTTAACGCTACCGATGTAAAGTTTCTCTCTTTCTATATTCAATTGTTATATATAGAAAGAAAAATTAAAAAAAAAAAAAAAAAAAAAAATATATATATATATAACCACAACGGTTTGGACGTAATGCCCTCATCGAATGATGATTTATTACGCGAACATAACATATATAATTGATTCAGTTCGGTAGTTTTTCAATTCCCCCCCCCCACAATTTAATTGCTATCACGGTAAATTCAAAATTGAAAAATTTATTATTTAACTCATCGTTGTGTATTTTAATTTTTTTCATGCATATAATCTTTTGTTTAAAAAAATCACAATTCTACATTGTATTGTATTTCATTTTTTTTTTAATTTTTTTTATATTTAGGTCTAAGGTCTACAAGGCCCTAAAGATTTATTTAAAATCGCCTAAAAAATTATTGTGATTCCTTTTGTTTTAATTATTAAGATATAATTAATTAATTAGTTTGAATTAACCATCCGACACATTCAAATTAAAAAAAAAATCAACATTTAACATTTAAAAAATTTAACAATTAATAATAACATTAACATTAAAAAAGCATATTTTGTTTGCTCTCTTTGATTGTTATGATTTTTGAAACAGTGATGTTAAGACTTAACGGTGCTTTTTTTTTCCTTTTTAATTTTTAATCACCAATGTGCTTCTTGTAGTGGCGGACTAGTTCTTGTTTTGTCACGAATCTTGCCGCGCACACATCACAGATGTAAGGCCTCACTTGAGAGTGTTTCCTTTGAAAATGCTCCATCAGATTGACCTGAGATATTTATTTTGTTATTGTTTAAAAAGGAAAAAAAAAATTGAATTTAAAAATGATATACCTTGTGTCTAAAAGACTTATCACAAACAGAACAGACGAACGGCCTGACACCGGTGTGTATTGTCGAATGTACCTCGAGGCTGCCCCTTGTCGCAAAGTTTTTCATACAGACCGTACATTTGAACTCGGGCCTGCCTTTGCCTGTAGCACGTCGAGCGTCTTGCCCCTGGGCGTCTTCGGACGATTGAGGTTCAGCCTGGACAGCCACAGTAGTCGGTTGGGAATCCACCTGGGTGCATATATGCGCCTCGCCTTCGACTACGTGCGAAGTGCACTGGCCGCATTTGGCCAGTGTGACTTCACAACCCTCAGACATCTTGTGCTTCTGGAACGCCGGGAAGGACTTGAACGGCCTGTTGCAGAGGTCGCACGATAGGAACGTGTCCATCGTGTGCGTCTTCTGGTGGCGAAGGAGCTTGTCAACCTGCGTGAAGCCTTTGTTGCAGATCTGGCAGACGTGCGGCCTGAGGGCTGTGTTGTGAACAGCCTTGTGTCGGCTCAAAGCGGACGAAAACGAGTACGACTTGTTGCACTGCCTACACTTGAAGAGTTTATCTCCACCTCGGCACCTTCTCGATTTTACTTGCGCCTGTTCTTGTATCTGTGGTAACAATATCGCCCCGTTATCTTGTTTAACCGTAGAATCCTGTGCAATCGTTGCTATTTGATACAGAGGTGGGGCTACCAAGTTGAATTCGTTATGAATTTGTTCAACATAACCTCCATTCAAATTCTTTAAAAAAAATATATAAATAAAAAATAAAAAATACAATATTAATTTTTTTTAAACTTACGTTTTCTTCAGAATCTTCTTTAATAATGACCTCAGGCGTGAATTTGTTCATATCCCAGGGCTCGCCCTCTAGAGACTCCGTGTCCGAGCTCTGTTCCGACTTCAGACTGGCTCGTAGGGCCGAGTCCGAACGTTCGCAGAGTAGTTTGAACTGGTAGGACCGGTCGACCTGGTTCAGACAGCTGGTGCAGACACTGTTCGGTAGGCCGTCACCTTCAGCCAGCTTCACCTGGGCGCAGGACATGATACGGTGAGGGAGGGACGCCTCACCGTGCGCCGGTTGCGAGGCGCCGACTCCGAATATCGGACACATCACCTCCTCCCCCTTGAGGCAGAGCCTGCATACTTTTGACAAGTCGATTCCTTCCATTCCTTTAAAAACAAAATGAAATAATTCAACCTTCAGTGGCCTGGTTGCAAACTGATACAAGCTTGAAACCTTTTTAAAAAAACTAATCTGAATCAAACCACTAGTATAGAACGGTTACGATAGCACACAGCAGAGCTTTCAAGTTCTTTGCCAACTAGAATGAATCAAACTAGGACCGTAACCTTACTGACACATGCAAACAAATATTTATACATCAGTATCAGAAAATGCCCACTACATTCTGTCACCAGCTAATACCATGGACGTATAGTCAACCATCATGGAGAAAATTTTGCAGGCCCACTCCTGGTACTACACATCCAGCCTTGCTGTCCCATTCTGCACTAATTCATTAAATCTGAATGATGTCCTGCGAAAATATTGGAGAAACTTCATCATCAATTAGGTACTTCTATTGCCCAATATTCACTCTGGTTTTTATTTTGTAAAGATTCGAGAATCCAGCAGCATCTCAGTGTTTTTTTTTAAATTTGATTTTTCATTTTTATTACTCTTCCTTGTTCAAAATAATGGAAATCATTGCCAATTCTCATACAGATAATTTTCTAACAGCCGTAATCTATTTAATAAAATTCACTCCACGCATGAAAACTAAAGTTCATAAACAACGTGTCACTAATTATATAAGACAAAAGAAATGGTACGACAACGACAACCAGGACGGGCTACAAAACGGATTTTATTTATTTAGTTATTACATCAACGGCAAGCAGCCAATTTTACAACAGTACACATACTCAAAGTCTGTGGTGTTTCACAGCTTTAATTTTGATAAAAGAAGAACAGAATAAGTCCAGATTGCTATTGAAGTTATTTTTAGGTAACAAAAACTGGTATAAAGAATAGTGGCGTTTATCACTGCGTAAAGGTCCCGGGTTCAAATCCAGCGGCCCTGCATTCAAACCGAACATACTTCTTTTCTTTTTTTTTTCAAAAACACCAGTACTTCGAAGGTTGATATGACCTCTGCTGTGAATAAAAAAAATATATATGAGTGAATCTGGTAAAAAATTCAATTCAGGGCAACTAATCGTAAACATATTCCTTAGAAGTTTTACAAGAAAAAACAATATCGATAGATGATCTACAACAATCTTTTAATGAACGAATGTTCTAAGAGCTTCATAGATATCTGACTAGAATTTAGGCTAAATTTGTTTAAAACAACCTATGTATATAAAGTATGATCAACACTATCAGGGTAAAAAAATATATTTTTAGGTAAAATATATTAATAAAGTCCTGCGTATTTCTTTTTCAAGAAACCAAGTTGTTTCAAACTCGTTTTCAAACAATAGATTCAATATGCACGCTAAAAGAAAACGAAATCCAAAA
Source organism: Cimex hemipterus (assembly GCA_039619505.1). Lineage (NCBI taxonomy): Eukaryota > Metazoa > Arthropoda > Insecta > Hemiptera > Cimicidae > Cimex > Cimex hemipterus. Next base: position 4,487,055 of record CM077110.1, on the reverse strand, counting down.
TTACACCTAGGTCCTTGATATTATTTAAAGTGACATGCAAGAATGGCACAATTACACAGAAGACAAGCACTTTGAATGAGTTAAAATTCTTTGATCGAATATATAAAAAATATATTTTGCATTGTATAAATTCACTTTTTTCCACATCCAAAATGTATTTGTTAAATGTAAACAATGTTTGTAAATCCCAGGCCCTGAAGATGATCTGTTGGCACGATAAAGATAATGCGTGGTGATTAGTGACCGTTAATCGATAATTATTTAAAAATCGTGAGATGCGGTCTGGTGTGATGTAAGTTTCAGAGAGACATTTTCTTTATCGTGCTGACGTTTTGGGCTTTATTGAGATCATCTTCAGGGCCTGGGATTTACAAACATTGTTTAAATTTAACAAATGCATGTAGGATGTGGAAAAAAGTGAATTTATATAATGCGAAATACAATTTTTTATATTCATTCGAAGTATTTCTACGCACTCAAGGTGTTTGTTTTCTGGGTAATTGTGCTACTCTTGCGTGTCGTGTTGAGAGTGCCAGTGAGATATTGGTGTTTTATGTTTACCAAACTCCCCTAGGCTACAATCCCACTGAACGCAGAGCTTATTAGTAATCCATTGTCTAATGATCCCACACACCAATAACAAATAAATCTGACCTAATCTACAAGATCAACTGTTTAAACTGTCCAGGAACTTACATCAGTCTTACATCTGGGCAAGAGGGTAGAGCAACATATCTGTGATTGCAAAAAACCCAAGCAAAATCCCACAGCACTCGCTACCCACATTTTGAACACAAACACAATTTCGACTTTAAAAATCCGAAAGTATTACACACAGAACAAAACGAACATAAACTTAGAAATGGTTTATATCAACACGGCATCAATTACAGAACAGATACATGTAAACTCAGACGCAGCTAAGCAAATATCATTAAACAAATGCAATACAGATAACATACCTATATCATCACATTACATTCTACACATCAAATATTTTTCAAATTAGTCTAATTACCGAACAATTTAGCTTTCCTTTTCCTATTTATCCGTTTCTATATAATCCTGAAAGGATAATCTGGCCGAACAATTACAAACACATTTTTTTCCCTTCGTCGGCTCTTTTCACCACAAAGAAGCCGACGCCTTATACAAAAATGTCTTTTCTCCCCACCCCTTCAAAATCCAACGTATATAAACATAAAACAGCAAAATCTCACTGGCACTCTTGACACACAACACACAGAAATGCCACAATTACACAGAAGACACTTTGAGCGAGTAGAAATACTTTGGTTGAATATATTTTGCATTGTATAAACTCACTTTTCCACATCCACAAAATGTATGTTGTTAAATGTAAACAATGTTTGTCAATCCTGACAATGATCTCAATAAATAATGAAACGTTGGCACGATTATGTTTTTCTAAAACCTACATCACACCAGACTGCATCTCACAATTTCTGAATAATTCACTTAAAGCTATCAGTTCTATATTGCAGACATAGTTAAATTGCAATGGACTAAGTTTCTTATGACAATGGACAGAATTGCTTTTGTCAATATTTAGAGCCATCACACCATCTGACTAGATTAGTTATGTCTCATAACATTCCAATCTTTAATCTATTTTATTATTTTAAATACTTTGAGATCTTCTTCACAAACTCCTTCGATTGCCTATGTCTGGGGGACAGATTCCGTTCTTTGAGTTATTTATACTCTCTTTCGCTGTGCTTATAGAGTGGGTTAATGCCAGTTGTGGTCTGACAAACACAGTATTTGAACCATCTTCGACCAGGCTACCCGCCCCTTCATTTCCATAGTGTCCATTTATGAGCTGGTATCCAAATGAGGGTTACCCTATTTGTACCTGGTAGTCAACCTATTAGGCATAGTAGTGACCAGAGCGGTTGTTGTTGTTTTTTCGGTCCTAGTATGATACGTTCTATTGGGCAAAGACCTTAAATCTGATTTGACCTTGACTAAAATGAAAATTTGTCGAATCGTGTATTCTATTTATTAGATTTAATTGATTAGACTATAAATTGATACTTTTTCGTGTTAATGGTGTGTATAATAATGGTTTAAATACCTTTATTTTGAGAATGTTCTCTCCATTTTTTTCTTTTTGTTTTTTTGTCAAATGATCTGTTATTCACCGGTTATTTTCTTCCGTAGTTCGCCTCCCGTTCCATCTAACAGATGAGAGGAAAAACGAGATGAAATTTGGTAAGTTGTCTGCGGCAGGGTAGAGAGGAGAGAAAATGTAAGTAAAAACTCGGCCTTTTTTCCATGTTAAAAATGATCCACAAGGTCATCCGAGATTGATTTTTCCATCCTCTCCCCCGGCCGGAATTTGCATGCGGGGGATTTTAATTATAATTATGACTCGGGTGGGTTAAAATAATAGTAATAATAATAATAATGAATTTTTTTTTTAAATGTCCCTGGCGGCCGGGTCCGGGCGAGCCGAGCTATTCAAGATAACCGGGGATCGCCCGGCGTCCCGGGATCTCAGTCCGCCGCCCTCGCCTGTCAGAGAAAACCACTCACTTCTTTCGATTTCCTTTGGGCCGTCCGCCGATCCCTGTCCTCTCCCTCGGCGATTAACAAACATGTAATCCGCCGGTTCTGTCGGGGTAAAAAAAAAAATCCGTGGTGAAAAAAGGTTATAAAACAATAAGGCGCGTTATTTAAAAAAAAAAAAAACTCGGGATTTTCGTAAGGGAAAATTCGGTATAAACTTATCCGCGCCCGTTTGGCACCCCCGGGGCGTTCTTTTCCTCCCGGTTTTAACGAGGCGTCGATACGCAAAAAAACCTTCGGCGGGGAAGAAAAAAAAGTGGGAAAAAAGGAGAAAAAAAAACCCACCAAGAGGTTTAACTCCTGCTAAAACTCCATTTTATTTAATGAGAAAAATGATAGACCGCGCTACCGATTTTCAAGGTTGGACGGGCCAACGGTTAGCGGAGGGTTTCCCTCCACAAAGGGAAAAACGCCCTTCTGGAACAGGAGGTAAAATTGTAGAAAAGATGACCCTGAGAAGCCCATCGGTCGTCGGAACTTCTGGACGGGGTTTTATTTCCCCGGTAGTCCAGAGCGTTCCGGGTCCTCCGCACGCAGCACTACAAAGTACAAAGCGCGGGACTTTCAAACCCTTGCTTTCAAAGAAACGGATATCCGCTGGAAACCAAAAAAGGGTAAGGCACATCAAGAATTGTTGTATATTATTTATTACACTAATAAGCAAGAAATTCCACCCATTTATAATATAACTTACTAATTAATCAATTAAAGACATTGTTGAATGCAGCTTTAACCTGAACAAGGATATGTAGGAGTGCCATGAAGAATCTATTGGTAAGCCTACAATGTCCTATTCTTAGGCCCCAGTGTTTAACCTCAAAATATTTTAAAAAAATTTTCTACTCACAATGCATCTGAAATCTGTGTTGAAAAGTTGTAAATTACTTGAATAACCTAAGCGTTTAATATTTTATATCTACAATCATTCTGCAACCTTTATATTGAACTTGATATAATTCTTTTATAACCATTTTTTTTAATAGTTCAACCTCTTTCTTAATTTCCCTCCAGTTTTTTTGCGGGTTAACTTCACGTCATTCTCTGAGACAGTCCAAGTCGTAAACTTTGTGATGAAGAGTCCAAGAATGTCTGCCTGCTGTCCTGTTAGCAGGACGATTGCCGCCAATGTTTTTATTTTTTTTTTGGCTTCACCGTCAGGTATCCAGCCATACTACAAGCATTTAAAATACGCCGATCGGAAACCAGGCCAGGCAAGTCAACCGCAGCAGCCATCAAGGGCCTCTCACTAGCATCGCTGCGTCCTTTTGTCTTTATTCATGGGAAATCTTCTCCCTTGTCAGGTGCTGCCAATGTTCCATCATCCTTAAGAATAAGGATACATAATTTAAAGTTCTAATGATAGAAAGATTTCATTAAAAGAAATCGGTTCGGCTTAAATATTAAATATTTATTGATTAAAAAATTAATTGTCCCAAGTTGTAAGGATAAGATGTAATCAGGACGGGAACAGTTTCTACTTCCAAGTTTAGCAGATTTTTCACAGCCCGAGCTAATTAAATATAAGTCGTGAATTTTTACACTTATGACTTAAAAGCTTTGTCTGAATAAATAGGAGTGATATTTTACAAAAATTGGGACAGTTTTAACAGCTGAAAACAAAAGCGAATTGCATGAACATCGAGCGACTTCAGAATGATTCTGATCTTTTTTTTTCTTCAATAAAACTCTCTAATTGGAAATCTGATCTGGAAAAGCCTGAAATCTGCAGGCTGTTTGCTTGTCATATTCTTAACATAAGAGTCTAGATTTTATGATTTTTTTTTTTTTCAAATTCAGTTAGCGCCTCAACCTGATATACACAAGGTTATCATACTGCTTGTCACTTATACCACTAATTGTGAAATAAAACCTCAACCTTTAAATAATTTACTGTAAGGATCTAAAATTTAAAATCACCGATTAAAAAGGATCCCTTCTTTGAAAGTATCTTTTAGAGAAAAATCCTCTATTGATTCATTAGAAATATTGTTGACTATGAAAGCACCAGAGTTTAAGAGAAATACTTTAAAATTTCTATCATTTCAATGAAAAACACTTCACTTTTATATTCAACCCTTCCTTTTATCCTAAAGCAATATTGCTAAAATAAATCACAATGATTGCACTGATCCAATTAGGAAAGAGTGCATTTTCTGAAAGTACCAGTCTTTTAGAAAAAAATCTTGTACCGTTGATCAAATAAGGTCCATTCTTCAACCAGACTTTCAAAAAAACATTTTTTCTCTTAAAGTTTCTTTTTAAAGAAATCTTCCGTTTAATTCTTGTACTAAGAAACTGAAAAAGTGGTGGAGTTAACTTTCCCTGAGAGTGCCAGCCTTCAGAGAAATGCTTTAAACTCTAGGCCATTTCATTGAAAGCGCACGCTTTATGTACAGAAGACTTCCTATAAAAGCGATGCTATCAAAAAAATAAATAAATAAAACCGCATATCCCAGTACAACAAAGTCTCTTTTCTCTAAAATTATTATCCTACCGAATAAAAGTTCTATTTTCTCTGAAAGCATCTTTCAGAGAATTCCTACATTTGTTCAATAGCGACTTATTATTCTTGCCTTTCAGAGAAATACTCTTGATAATTTCACTGAAAGCACTTTTTGTACACTTTGGCTTTCTTTTAAAGTGAAAATAAATAAAAACAATGCCACTGATCCCATTAGAACATGAGTCCTTTTTCTAAAAGTGTCAGTCGTTTTGGAAAAAATCCTGTACCACTGATCAAATATGGCTGAAATGACCTTTTCTTCAACCAGACTTTCAAAAAACAAGTTTTCCCTGAAAGTTTCTTTTAAAGAAATCCTTCATTTATTTGATATTAGATTCAATTTAATTCTTACTCTCTTATTTCTTTTGCTCAACAAAAAGTACCTACCCAAACATTAGGCAGCTTACAAAAGCAAACCTATGTATCACGGGGGTGATGAAAACAACCCCTACAAATGCACTAGAAACCTTGCTAAACCTACCTCCACTAGAAATATTCATACAGGGAGAGGCTAGGAAAAGCTCATTCAGGCTCCAAAAACAATTAAATTGGAAAGGAACCGAACAATTCGGGCACACAACCATAATTAACAAAGTCAGACACCTATTACTAGAAATGGGTACTGACTACATGGTCCCGGAAACATCTTCACGACCTCCTACAAAATCTCAACAGACTACAAAGGAGAGGAAGAACACAGGAGAACATCGGATACAATGATATGGTATACGGATGGCTCCAAAACAAATGAAGGAATCGGATCAGGTGTTTTCTGCACAAGCCAAAAGTATGAGCAATCAAACTCACTAGGGAAGTACACCTCGGTCTTTCAAGCAGAAATACATGCTATCAATGCTTGTGCCCTGGAAAATCTTAAAAGAGGTCACACTGACAAAATAATCCTCATAAGATCAGACAGCCAAGCAGCCATCAAAGCACTGGCATGTACAAGGATTACATCAAAATTAGTCAGTGAATGCATCCAAAATCTCCAAAACCTAGGAAAACACAACGAGGTAACGGTATCCTAGGTGTCAGGGCACAGGGGAATTTTGGGTAATGAAGAAGCAGACAGACTGGCCAGAGGAGGATCCGCAAGACCATACATAGGCCCCGAGCCTATCCTTGGGATATCAAAAACAAACATAGAATCCTACATCGCAGTATGGATCCAAATAAAACAAAGAGAAAAATGAATAAACTCTAGCAGTGCTAGACACAGTAAACTCATGATAAAACAACCCTCATCAAAACCGGCAAAAACACTACTAATTGGAGAGGGCAAATCTCAGAGGAGTGGTAGGACTACTAACTGGCCACTGGCATCTGAGAAAACATCTAAATAACATGGGCATATATAATAGTGATCCCATTTGCAGACTATGTAATGAGGAGGAAGAAACAGCCACTCATATCATCTTGGAATGCGAAGCAACGGCTCAATGGAAGTTCAATCTGACGCATAAAAGCGACTCAGAGAACCACATTGAATGAAACAGTCAATGACCTGATACTTCTGAGAAAAAGGATCTAGTCTATTGACTAAACCAAAGAACTAGGAAGGTACAATAAGCCAGAAGGCTGCAGTGCCTGGGGCACACAAACCCCACTTCCTAGTACCCTTGTCACCATACCATACCATACTCTCTTATTTCTTTTCTTCATAAAAAACAATAATAATTGAGGGAATCCTTCTTTCTACAAGAGTGTCAGCCTTTCAGAGAAATACTTTACACTCTCGATACTCCCGCTGAAAGAACTGTCTTTTCGTATGCAAGACTTCCTTTAAAAGCGAAAATAAATTAAAACAATGGCACTCATCCCATTAGTACAACGGAGAGGGCCTTTCTCTGACAGTATCTGTCTTTTTGTGGAAAAATTCTGGAAAAAAACAAATAGAAATTTTCTTTAAAATTATATTTACAATTTTCTTTTTAATGGAAAGTAAAAATGACTTTTGGTTACATACAATTGTTGAAAATGTTGAAAAAAAAAAAAAAAAAAAAAAAAGAATAGAAAAATAAATCATTCGCAATATTTACAAATAGTCTGCCAAAGTTGGTTACAGTTGACGTACTGCTTGTTGCCAACGATTATGTTAAGAACCCTTGCCCTGCTCAGCGCCACGTTCATTTTATTCCGTTCTGTAATGAAATCGGGGAGTCCTCTGCTTATGTCCCTCGAGCTCCGTACGATCGAGAATATCATCACGTCCCTCTCGGCACCCTGGAACTCCTCGACCGAGCCCACCTTGGGCGAGTAGACGTTGAGGCTCTCGAGCCTTTTTGATATCATTTTCGATTGGAGGGCATAAGGCGTTATGATCCCGATCTGATCAGGCGTGACCACTTCGTATAGCTCGTTGAGCAAGAGTAAAATCTTGGCTATCTCTGCCCTGTTGAAGTATGACCAACTGTCTTTCACCTGTTCCTCGACACCTTCAATGTCGATAAAAACCAAAGATTTATTCACCAAATGTACATTTTCAAGTTTGATCTTTGTAAGAAGATCTGCTTCGACGCTCTCGTCATTTAAGTAAGGCTTTAATTCTCCTTGGTAGAAAATATCACTAGTCATTTTTACAAGTTTAGGCAGGGCTCTGTAGTTGATGACGAGTTTGGTCATGACCCTTCTATCATAGCCGAGAGTGTCTGGGTGCTTTTCAACATCTTTAGAATAAGGTTTCATCCTCGATAATCTCGCCAGGAAGGAATCCTTGAAGCCGAACATCCTGGAAAGCCTGGACATGACTACGGGCCCAAGCTGATTCGGATCGCCTGCGAGAATAAACTGCGCGTTTTCCTTGTCGAGGAACGACAACGGGATCAGCGTCTCAGGTTCTGTCGCCTGGCCTGCTTCATCGACGATCACATGTGTGAAATACCCACCTGGGAACCCAATCGCGCTCAACGTACCGATACACTGCATCGTACCCAGAGTCACTTTGTGCACTCCTATGTTATTCCTTGTAACAATCGGTACGGGTTCTTTATTCGGTATCTCTTCAAAAAGGGAAGGTACGTACGATGCGTCGATAAGGCTCGATGATATTGAACCAAGCCTGAAAGGGCTGTAACTGCAAAGCCTTATTAAATCCTCTTTGGTCATTCCGGCTTCTAAGAGTTTGACACCAATTAAATCGATTGCAGAGTTAGTCGGCGCTACGACCATTATACGAGACAAAGGGTCTTGACATAATTGTAAAATCAACTCGACAACCGTGACCGTCTTCCCCGTTCCAGGTGGTCCGCATATAATATAAGGATAAGTTTTATTTTTCTGCGAAAGTATCGATTCAACGGCCCTCTTCTGTTCTCCATTCAGTAAAGAATTATACCAAATTGGAACACAAGGCGGTTCAAAAGCGTCGGAGGTCAGAACGGTAGGAAATACTCGTTTGAGCAGGTCGTATTTGTAAACGGCGTCCACTGCGAAATGCCTCTTCCTCATAGGCGTCCTGTTCAGTATAAACTCGACAGTGTAGCAAGCGCCTTGTCTATAATCATTCATGAATTCGTCATGGAGCTTTAAAATTATCTGAGAAGGGAGTACGTCCCAGATCTTCCCCTCGTAACGCTTCTCCGCATCCCACGGTTTAGAGACGATCACCGAATCCCCAGGCATGAGATTCGAATAAGGCGAGTCAGCCTCGTATACAAGATATACGGTATCGTCCTTGGGATAAAGGCAAAAATCTTTAGTCAAAAGTTTCACATCGTTTACACACTTGGCTTCTTCTAAAAACAAAAGCATGTGCATTTTATCGACGTAATTGTCTTTGTTTAGTTCTGGTATGAGGCAAGGGTGCAGTTCCATTACCTTCTGAACAGTCGCTAGGTCTTCTCGTACGACAACATCCACCAAGCCAGGCGGCAATGCATAAACCTTCATCTTTACATTTACATACTTTGGTATTGTAAACTTATTCCTGCCAGGTAGTGTCAATCTAATTTTATTCTTTAAATTCATTTCATCTATTGTTTCATAGCGGATCGTACGTCGTATTTTAATATGGTTGAACGTCCAGTTGAGAGTGGCTGACGTTTTACCAGGCTTTTTACCAAGACAGAGTATTGTGTATGTAGCAACACCACCTGGAAGGATTTGATTTTCGGGCTCGCTGACCATCCTGACGTCATCCATCGAAAACAACTCGACTTGTCCGACTTCCAAACTGTCCTTCGAGCAATTCGTAACCTTCAAGTCGACATATTTGCTCTCGCCGAGCTTCAGTTTGAAAAAAGGCATTATTGATATTTCAACTTTCTTCCTGCTGTTTTTGTAAAGGAGCGTTATACCGATGGCCCTGTAGGGATGATCCGAGCATTCCAATGCCGTGCAGAATACGGAGGAACGAACCGCAGGCGTGAACCCGACACAGTCGTTTTTTGTAAAGAAGATCTCACCGGCTATGAAACCGGTTTCGCTCGTCTTGTCATATTCAGTGATCAGGCCTGTCACGAATCGGCTCGATTTGGGCGAAATTCGCTCAACCATGCAGCATCCTTCAGCAAAACGCCCCTCCAGAGAGACATAATCTCCGACCATGGGCTTGAAATCAGCAACGACGGATGACATGTCGAACTCGTAACCGCCCGACACCCGACACAGACCGTTCTCGATCGAAACCACCTTACCGTCTACATTCCTGTCGTCTTGCCCAGCTCGCCTCACCTCCCTGATCTCTACGTTGCCGAACGAGTGGCACACCTTGAAAACCACCCTGTCTCCGATGCGGAACCTGTCAGTTTCCAGGGGGAAAACGTAGGAATGGTCGATTTCGGCAGAATTGCAAGCAACATATGTTATCACCCCTGTCCTTTCCAACTGGTCCTTCTTCCTGGAGGCGTAGTAATCTCGGACTATGTCGTCCTCTCCCTCAACAGGGCTGGGAGGACGGCCGAAAAGGCCGGCCAACGCCGAGGTCAAAGTTTCCAACATCGTTCAAACAAAACCCTGAAATCTTTAAAAAAATTGAAAAATTTCCACTCATTCATAAAAAATAATGTTTAATTACATAAATTCGTGTCTTATCATCCTGATTTTTACCTCTAGCCAACCGGCATATGAACCGTGTCACAATGATAAAAGAGTCGAAACAGGTGAATCGTTCGTTTACCCTAGCGGTCTTTTCTTCCGTCAAACCTTCAAATTTACTCCATTCTCACCCTTTAAAAAAGAAAAAAACTAATTATGTTTTTAGAAACATTAAAGACGGCATTATCAGAAAAATAAACTGAAATAACGTCATTCTTCTTGGCGGAGTCGTTCGTTCTTTTCCGACCGACCGACTTTGCCAGAAGTGATAAAAGATCCGCTCAGTTTCCCGCATTTTTCAAAAATTAAACAACAAACTATTACCAGAAAAAAAAGGAAAACTATCCAACGTATAAAAAAACAAAAAACAAGTAAATAAAAATTCAAGAAGAGCCTTGAGACACAACAGAATCAGCCAGGTATGTTGTGGTGAAAAAAACATTATGATCTGGTTAAATAGCCTGTCTTTTACGTCGACCAATATTGCCAGTTCAATCATTGTTTAAAGGTTAAACTTTTTTTTTTTTTTTTTTTTTTTTTTTTTTACCAAATCTAATTATCCACCAAAACTTTCTAAGTTCAGCTGTTCTGCGCTGGTTCTTTGACCCGTTGGCCTAGGGATCTGAGTTTCTGGGGATTGTATCGGTTTTGTATGCATTGGTCGGTTTTGATGCAATCCTGAACGTTTCTGGATTTAACTTGTTGCTTGCTTTAGCGTTTTGATCTCTGTGGCACTGTGAACAATAGCCTCAGTCACCACCTAAATAGTGTCCTACTGCCCAAAGCTTATGGATAGAAAGTAACAGTATTTTACAACTTTTCACCTTATATGAACACCCAATACAAAAGTGGTTGGTAGAGGTAAAGGTTACGGAAGACTGGGTTAGTTTAAGCTTAGGATTAGGGAGAGTTACACAAGGGTTTTAAGACCTCATACGAGCTCATAGCTTTGAAGAATAGCTTTGGCATTTAAAATTACTAAAGTTAAGTTAGTATCAGGACAAAGAACCTTATAGGAGATTTGTAATAAAAATGGTTAAGGAACTAGAGTTCTAAATTGATATTAGGATAGTATCAATCAATCTCCTTTTCTTGGAACCTTATCAGTCGTCAGCTTAAGCTCCTGCAGGACCTCATAAAAGTTCATAATTGAAGAATGGCATTGGCACATAAATATACTTAAATTTTCTTAGTATCAGGATGGTAAACCTTAGGTGTTACTCCTTTCATTAATTAGTACTCTGGAGCTCCCAAGTACGTACGTCCTAAAGTCCTGTTAGTATACTATTTTTTTTTTTTTTTACTTTTATCCTTTGTCGACCCGAGCTTTCATAGGTCATAACCTGATACCAACCTAACCTTCAGTAACTCCTACAAAATATTCTTAGCTCCGGAGCTCTCATAAAGGTCCAATAGTCCTGGCACCAATCTAACATTTTCAACATCTACTCATTCTTATGAGAATCTTGTTTAACGAACTATCCAGATAACACTCGTAATCTCAACGAGTCTCTTATCCCAGGAGCACCTTCTTACATCAAGAGTACAATCCTGATACCATTTCACTGTTCCTTTACGTCTACTGATCTTACTATCGCAGGACTTTCTTAATAGTCATACAGTTCTGATACCAGCCTAACCTCTATGGATCACTCTTATCTCAGAACTCCCACAAGCTCCAACAATCCCGATGCCTCCACTTTTAACCTTTACCATCCAATTTTACTACCTCAGAAGCTGCTTCATGGTCCTACCGAACTGATACTAGGCAACAATCCTAACAACCCATTCTAACCTCTACACCTTTCCTTACTAGCTCCTTCATGGTCCTATCGTCCCGATACCAGGCTAACATTTCTATTGCTTTAGTTGTTATTATTGTACGAATCTCAAGAGCTCCTATAAGATCCAATCTTGATACAACCCAACCCTTCATTACCATCCTGTTACCAGCCTAATCATCATAACATGTACCAAACAATTTATTTAACAGGAGCTCCTATAAGATTCAACCCTCTCTCTTAAACTTTTACCATCCAACCATGCTCATGAAGGCCATACAGCCCTGGTACGATACTTTTTTACTTTTACAATTTGTCCAGAGAGCCTGAGCTTTTATAAGGTCACACGAACCTGATACCTATCAAACCTTCAGTAACCCCAACAAAATATTCTTAGCTTCAGAGCTCTCATAAAGGTCTATTAGTCCTGTCACCAATCTAACATTTCTAATGGTTTACTAGTCATTATTATCTCAAGAGCTCCTGTAACATCCAGCAATTCTGACACAACCCATCTCTACCAACTAACCTCTACCAACTCATCTTACATTCTCAGATCATTCTTCATCGTCTTACCATCTTGTTACCAGCCTAACCTTCCTAACTTGTACCAACACTATGATAGGAGCTCCTATAAAATTCAACCCCCTCCCTTAAACTTTTACCATCCAACCGTGCTCATGGTCATATAGTCCTGGTACTATACTTTTTTTTGTTTACCATTTGTCCTTCTATAAGGTCATACCAAACCTTCGGTAACTCCTACAAAATATTCTTAGCTCCGGCGCTCTCACTATAGTGCCTTTATGGTACTATCGTCCTGATGCTAGGCTAACATTTCTAATGCTTTAGTAGTTATTATCTCAAAAGCCCCTACAATATCAAGCAATCCTGATACAACCGAACTCTACCAACTAACCTCTACTAACTCATCTTACATTTTCAGGTCATTCTTCATCGTCTTACCATCTTGTTACCAGCCTAACCTTCCTAACCTGTACCAACGCTATGACAGGAGCTCCTATAAAATCCATCATCCACCCCCTCCCTTAAACTTTTACCATCCAACCATGCTCATGAAGGTCATATAGTCCTGGTACGATACTTTTACCATTTTACAAGAGCTCCTATAAAATCTATCCCCTTATATCTCTACCATCCAACCATGCTCTAGAAGCTCCTTTATGGTCCTATTGTCCTGATACCAGGGTAACATTTTTAATGTTTTTTTTTTTAGTCCTTATTGTCTTAAGAGCTCCTGTAACATCCTGCAATCCTGATGCAACCCAACTTCCTTAACCCCTACCATCCCAACTCATCTTACAAGGACTTTCTTCTTACCACCCTGACCACATCGTAACCTTCTTAACACCTGCGAGTCATTAGTGAGAAGTAAGAATCAACCTCCTAACCTAACTCTACTAACATTTAGTAGTAAATTTTAAGAAAGAAAAATAACACTGGCAAGATCTGGAGAACACAGGTATTCTTGACAAATCTTTAGGAACTGGTCAGCTTGATGAAGAGCTTTACGCAATGGAGATAGGTTTAATCTTTTAAGTGCAAAAAAACTCGATTGCATCTAAAAATAAAAATGTGAGATAGCAGCCCGGACTATTCTTAGGTTTATCTTAGATTTTTTTGTCCGTTATTTCGCAACAGGCGATAAATCCGATCGATAAATAAAATAACAATATTTGAATATTGAAACAAGAAAGTTTTTAATATTTAAAAGCATGTAGAAATATAGAAAAAGGGTTAACATTTTTAAACAATTTTCCTATTGTGCAATTGTTTTTATCGGCCATAGTTGCATATATTGTTTTTTTAACAGTAAATCTTGTCATCCTTGGATACAGGTGTATGGGAAAAGGAAAGGCACGTTTTACAAATGAAAAATCCATTTTTTATGATCCTGGTCGTAAAATAAAATAAACAGAAGAAGAAGAAAAAGAAAAAAAATCCCCGTGATCGGCATTTTCCCCCAAGCATGTCCCACACAACGTCCTTGGGGCTCGCGTGGCGTTTGACATTTTCCATATTCCTCGCCACTTTCTTATGCCTCGTCTCGACCGGTTTTTTCCTCCTTTGCCACTATTTTGAGACTTATTCGATGTGAACAATTTAAATAAGATAAAAAGGTGGAAATTCAAATCGAAACGGACAAAGGTACGTATGAATACGTCCTCGGGGTCCCCCCACCGTAAGGAAACCGGACTGCGACAAGGTCGCCAGGCCCTGGTCGCCAACCGTTCCGACAAGGCGAAACCTCGTCCGGCAGAAGAGGCACTAATCAGCATAGGAGACTCAGCAATTCAGCATACAACATGCTGTACAGGAGATTCGGCCTTATTCTCAAAGGGGGTTGTCGAATCTTCGACCCGGCCAAGGTGAGTTTTCTCTATTTTTTTTGTTTAATCTCAAATTTCCAATTACATAATTTTTCAATTTGGCCTGTTATCGTTAATAAAATTTAATTAACTAGACCATCCATCCTTTACCAGATGACGTTTTATACTCAATAGATTGTAATTTTGACTTGATACAAAAAAAAGGACGTAATAAGTTGTGTATATCGAGGACTTATGTATTCTAAGGTTCTGGCAGATTTCTGTCCCAACTACTTCAAATCTGAGAAAATGCGGTTTCCCAGGTTTATATTGGGTTGTCCGGAAAATAATGCAGGATTTTGGTATTAAACAAAAAAAAAAAGAAACTAGTTACTTTAAAGCAATGTTCTTTAATCAAAATAATTTCCCATACTCTCAATACATTTCTCCCAACGTGTTGGTAACTTATTAATTCCGTCTGAGTAGAATTCAGAATTTTTAGAATTGATAAAGTCAATAAATGCATTTTCCAGTTCCGTTTGATTTTTGAATATTATGTGTTGTAAGTAGTGGTCCAGGTGTCTAAAAAAATGGTAGTCAGTAGGCGAGAGGTCCGGAGAGTAGGGTGGGTGAGGCAAAGTTTCATAGCCAAGCTCCAATAATTTTTGTGACGTTACACGTGACACATGTGGTCGAGCGTTGTCATGCAACAGAATGGGCCCTTTCCGATTTCACTTTTCCAATCGCCTTGAGGTGGTCAGCGACGGTCGTTTTACTGACTTTGAGTTGCTCTGCAAGTTCTCGAACAGTTGTTTTGGGGTTTTCTTCCACCACTGATCGCAGAACATCATCATTAAGAGAGGAAGGCCTTCCACGACCTTCTTCATCTTCAAGGCTGAAATCTCCCTCCCGAAATTTTTTAAACCACCTTTGCACAGTGCACTCATTAACACAACCCTCGCCCCAGACTTGGTTAATGTTTCTAGCCGTTTGGGCTCCGCTTCGGCCGAGTTTAAACTCGTAAAAGAAAATCGTACGAAATTCTCGCTTTGACATTATAAAGATGACTGAATTATTTCCAAGTAGCGGAATGCTACAGAGGTAAACAAACAATATCATTTGGAAGAGGATTAATAAGTGTTGACATTCATACAAATGAGTAATCCTGTAAACGTAAACAGAATATTTTATATAGATTTTTTTTAATGAAAACTTAAAATCCTGCATTATTTTCCGGACAACCCAATACTTAACCTGTAAAGTTGTGTAAAGAGTCAAAAACAGAAAAAGTCAACCTCTGTCAATAGCCAATATCAGAGAAGGAGAGAGAGTTGAGACCTAAGAAAAGAGAGATCAGAGATATACCTAAGTAAAAAGAGTCTATATTAGGAAGAGTAGACCCGAGCCAATAAAATATAATAAAAAAAGCATCCAGACATAAGTAGAGAGTCGACATCGGAGGTAGTCGAGATCTGAGACAAGGACTAAGATCAGGGAGAGCAGCAAGTAAAGCATCAAGATCAGAGAAGAAGACCTGATAACTAAGTAAAGAGTGAAGTTCAGGGAGAGTCATGAAGTAAGTGAAGAGTCAATATCAGAGAGAGATCAGATAACTGAGCAAAGAGGCGAGATTAGGGAGTTCAGATCAGAGTGAAAAGACGTGACTCTAAATCAGAAAGCGTTGAGACCTGGGCCAAGAGTCGAAATCAGGGAGAATCGAGAGTGAATAAAGATCAGGGAGAGTAGAGACCTGAATAGAGTCAAGATTAGGGAGAGTCAAGGCCAGGGTGAATAGACCTGAGTCAACATCAGAAAGCAAAAGTAGAGAGTCAACTTTGAAGAGATGATACCTTGAGTGAAGAGTCGAGACCAGGAAAGTTGAGAGCTGAATTAAGAGGGATGTAGGTCAGGGAGAATCAAGACCCAACTAAAAGTCAAAACCTCAGTCGAGAGTCGAGACCTAAGCAAAGAGTTAAGATCAGAAAGAGTCAAGACCAGACAAAGAGTCGGGAACAAAGGGAGACTACCTGAGTAATGATTTGAGATCAGAAAATGTCGAGACCTAAGTAACACAGGTACAGCACTACCTTGCAGAGTGTGAAAGGTATGCTAGGTATAGATTTGAAATCTTTGAAGGAGAGGACATCACTAAATCACTCCCCGATATAAAACGGTCCAAAATCTTGGGGTTTGTGAACAAATCCAAGAGGTTTATGCAGGATGCAGGACATGTCAGCCGACCAAGTCCTGGACCTTTTAGGGATGGGGGTATGAGTCTACTGAGGAATTTAACCCCTCGGGTCTTGGTTGCCCACCCTGCATGATTAGGGTGACAGGTCATGCTAAGTTTTTTGTACTAAATCCTCTGCCTTTCTTTTTTCTGTTTTGCCCATGAAGTTTTAACTTGTACTTAATTAAGTCAACAGGTTAGCCAGTAGGTTGTAGGCTTCTTTATTATTTAACTTGTTAGTTAATAAATTTATAATAAATATTGTGCCCTCTGGAATAGAAGCTTTAATGGGTTTGAAATTTCAGGTGGCAAGATGTTCTTATTCGTCAATAATATCACCGTTGACTCCACACGAGGTCCAGGAGAGGAGGATACGTAGTAGCAAAAAGGTCTTCGAGAGTGCTGTCGAGGCTGTCAAAGACATACCGAATGGTGCGACAGTCCTTTTCGGTGGGTTCGGACTGTGCGGGATACCGGAAAACCTCATCGCCGCTCTTCTCGAGGTCGGCACGAAGGACCTGACAATTGTGAGCAACAACGCTGGTGTGACGGACTTTGGGCTCGGCCTGCTGTTGAAAGAGCGCCGGGTGAAGAAGGTGATTGCATCGTACGTCGGGGAAAACAGCGAGCTCGAACGGCAGTTCCTCCAGGGCGAGCTGGAAATGGAACTGACGCCGCAGGTTTGTAATTTACTTTTTGAATGTTAGCTGATCATCCAAATGTTCTACCATCAGATCATGACTGTTTGTTCACTCTCAACTTCCCTGAACTTGACTCTATATTTACTTCTTGGCTCTCCCCAATCTTGACTCTTTCCATACTTCTTGGTTCTACTGATCATGACATTACTTACTTCTCAACTCTACCTGATCTAGACTCTTTCACCTTTTCTAAATTCTCTCTGATCTTGGACTCTTTACTTACTTCCTTCTCGACTCTCCCTGATCTTGTCTCTTTGTTCATTTTTAAATCTCTCAGTTTGCTTTTTACTCAGTTCTCAAGTCTCTATGACTCTACCTGTTCATGACTTTTTACTGATGTCTCTTTGATCTGCCTGTTATGGGGACTTAACAAACTTTTTTGCTTGTCCCCTCAATTAAATCAACTGTTCATAAAAAAAAAAACTTCCTAATTTTTTCCAGGGCACCCTGGCGGAAAGGATAAGAGCAGGTGGTGCTGGCATTCCGGCTTTCTTCACACCGACGGCGTTTGGTACGCTCGTTCAAGAAGGTGGTGCACCTCTCAAATACAGCCCCGGCGGTAAAGAAATTGAAAAATCGAGCAGCGGGCGAGAGACTAGGGTAAATTTATTATTTCTAATGTTTATTTTATTTATTATTGTCATGCATTTAAAAAAAATTTTTTTTTAATAGCAATTTGAAGGTAAAAACTATGTCATGGAGACGGCAATCACAGCCGATTGGGCTTTGATCAAAGGTTATCACTGCGACCACGAGGGAAATACTACTTTTAGGTATGTTTAAAAAATTTTTTTTTTCGTAAATAAAAAAAAATAAAAAATTGTTTTTTGGTTTAAAGGATGTCGGCAAGGAATTTCAACCCGGTGATGGGCAGGGCGGCCAAGAAGACGATAGTCGAATGCGAGGAGGTCCACCCAACAGGGAAAATCTCGCCAGACGCTGTCCACCTCCCGGGAATATTCGTGAACAGGATCGTCAAGGGAAAATTGTACCAGAAACGAATCGAGGTAATAAAACGTTTATAACCTCAATACAAATTCCAATTTAAACAGAAATTTTTTTTTTTTTTAGAAAGTCACTGTACAGAAGAAAACCTCTTCAGCTGTCGTTGAAACTCCAGCGGCCAAGATGCGGCAGAGGATAATCAAGAGGGCCGCTCTTGAATTCAAGGACGGCATGTACGGTATCCTTTAAAAGGCAGAATTTCTTTTTTGAAATTCCATCTTGTCTTAAAAAAATCCTTAACTCATTAAAAAAAAAAAAAAAAACAGCCAACTTAGGAATAGGAATTCCAATGTTGGCATCGAATTACATTCCAAAAGGGATCAAGGTGATACTCCAATCTGAAAACGGCATTCTAGGCCTCGGTGCAGCGCCTGAAACTCGTGAAGATTGCGACCCAGATCTGATAAATGCCGGTAAAGAAACGGTCACTGTGCTCCCTGGTGCGAGCTTTTTTGGATCGGAAGAGAGCTTCGCTATGATACGAGGGTATGTTGAATTTAAAAAAAAAAAAAGAAAAAAAAAAGAGACTGAAAAAAGTTATTTATTGTTCATACTCTCAGAGGACATTTAGATCTGACAATTCTTGGCGCGATGGAAGTCTCTAGATATGGCGACCTGGCAAACTGGATGATTCCTGTATTATTATTATTATTATTGTCATTTTTTTTACTCGATAAAATTGATTTATGAATTTTCATCCAGGGGAAATTGGTCAAAGGTATGGGAGGAGCGATGGATCTCGTAGCGGCACCAGGTACAAAGGTTGTAATCGTAATGGAGCACAATTCGAAAGAGGGCGGTTTCAAAATCGTAGAAGAGTGTAAATTGCCTCTCACTGGTAAAAACGTTGTTGATATGATCATCACCGAGAAGGTAAAAATTGCGAATGAATGCGAACTCATTAAAAAAATAAAATAAAATAAAATAAAAAATAAATCTCCTGCAGGCCGTTTTCAACGTGCATCCCGAGGAAGGTCTGACGCTCATCGAGTTGGCTGAAGGCGTCGAACTCCCAGAGCTGATTTCGACGACAGGATGCGAATTCAAAGTCGCGGAAAATTTGAAAAAGATGCAACAGATTGATTGTTGAATGGGACGGATCGTCAGGAAACCCGTCTCGCTAGTCGGTTCTTTTTTTCTACCCCTCTTTTATTCACAATACAAATTAAAAGACTGACTGTTTTATTTAGGTCGACTTTGGCTTTCGAGAACGTTCTACCGAAACCTCATCCCCGATTGGTATATTTTTTTACTATGTAAATAAGATAACTATAAAAAAAAAATGTTGAAAATTTTGTTATAATAAAAATTCCAGTTAAAGTTCAAAAAAAGATGACTAATCCTTGAAAAAAGAAAAAAAGTGTATTTATATTTATACATGGATATGAAACCTTACTGTTCTCTGTTTAAACAAGAGGATGAACCTGACATAAAGGTGGTGACAGGTAAGTTATATAAAACAGTGTTTATTTTAAATAAATAAATAAATGTCCAAAATAAACAATTGATATTAACTGTTCTCGATGCTGAGAAAGAAAAGTTTTACTATCTAAGAACTTGAAAATGTGACTTGGAAGAAAATGTTGGATGTTTCTAGCGATAGAATGTAAGCAGTGTGTCGGTCGAATCCAATTGACAAATCATGGTCTTAACACTTAAGTGTATTAACTTGACTCTTTCTATTCTTGACTCTATTCAGCTTTCGACAATTTCTCATTTTATAATCTGCTTGATCTAGACTTTTTACTCACTTTTTGGCTTTACTTGCTATTGATTCATTAGCTAGTTCTCGCTTCTTCTTGATTGAGAATCTGCTCATTTCTTGAATTTACCTCAACTCTTTAATTAATTCTCGACTCACTTGATCTTGACTTTACTTAATTTTGATTTAGTTTTCTCCCTGATCTAGAATCTTCACTCACTTTTTGGATTAACTGATCTTGACTCTTTCCTCGCTTCTTGACTTTATTTAATCTTTAATTAGTTCTCAACTCGACTTTACCTGATCTTGACTCTACTCACTTCTCGACTTTAACTC
>CM077110.1:4446812-4466828 GCA_039619505.1 Cimex hemipterus | reverse complement strand
TTGACTCTTACTCACTTCTCGACTTTACCTGATCTTGACTCTACTCATTTCACCTCATCTTGACTCTACTCACTTCTCGACTCTACCTCATCTTGACTCTTACTCACTTCTCGGCTTTACCTGATCTTGACTCTACTCACTTTACCTGATCTTGGCTCTACTCACTTCACCTGATCTTGGCTCTACTCACTTCACCTGATCTTGACTCTACTCACTTCACCTGATCTTGACTCTACTCACTTCACCTGATCTTGACTCTACTCACTTCTCGACTTTACCTAATCTTGACTTTACTCATTTCTCGACTTTACCTAATCTTGATTCTACTCACTTCTCGACTTTACCTGATCTTGACTCTACTCACTTCTCGACTTTAACTCATCTTGACTCTTACTCACTTCTCGACTTTACCTGATCTTGACTCTACTCATTTCACCTCATCTTGACTCTACTCACTTCTCGACTTTACCTCATCTTGACTCTACTCATTTCACCTGATCTTGATTCTACTCACTTCTCGACTTTACCTGATCTTGACTGTTTACTTACATACCATCTCTCATTGTTCTTGACAATTGACTCATGCCTTGACTCTACTCAGATCTTGTGTCTTCTTTTTTGTCATTTCTTCATCGCTTGGCTCTCCTTGATCTTGACTCTTCACTTAAATCTCGACTGTTATTTGATCTTGAACCTACCTACACTTCTTCATTTCTTTTCTGCATTTCTGATCTCTAGATTTTATTTTCCTATTTCTCCGTTATATTGACCCACAAAACAATAGTGTCTGGAAGGAAACATATTCCTTGCTAGGGAGGGTCATGACCCCTTGTTTGTTTTTATTTAATTTAATTACTGATCAGTCTGCCTATCTTTGTTGGGTTTATGGTTGGAACATGCCTGATAGACCATCTTGCCAAGTATAGGCAGATACCAAGTAGGGAAAATAATTTTTGAATATATGTATAATTTTATTTACAAACATTTGGGAAAATTTGAGTAATAAATTACAAAGAAACACGATATCTGAGAGGATTTACAAACGTTCAAACATTTGGGGATTTAAAAAAAAAATTAAATCAATGTAAACTAAACCTAAGTTGATAAAAAAACAAAACTGTGTAGAAACTTTTCTCTCTCTTTGATACGGTTTCAAGTTAAAACCAAAATAATTTAAATAAAAGAAAATGTATCAATTTCGATCGTGGTTCGGTGGTTTCCGTCCGGCCCTCGCGTCCGTTACAGCGCCCCACATCTCAATTATCATGTCGTCCGAGAAGCCGAAGTCGGCCAGGTCAGAATTGTCAATCGCCTCTGCGAAGTCCATCGAGTTGCTCTTCCCCTCGGCAGCCTCCCAGATTCTCGTAGCTGGAAAATTGTACAATTTAAACAATCGGACCTGACAAAATTTTCCAGACCGAAACAGGCACAAATTACCTAGTTCATTATCGTTGATACCCATGAAATTCTCCAGGTTTTTATTTATGCTTTCGATTCCCATGAGCATTTCTTTGTCAGGCTGTTAAACAACGAATTAAATCGCACATGTAGATATTGATAAAATAATTTAATATTAATTGTTTATACCTCTTCTACAATTTGTGCCTGGCCGTTGGCCTTAAACCTAAGCGTCTCCTTGCCGCTTCCGTAACCTTTTTTACGACTCTTATGGTTCCCCCTTGCATCGATATTAACTGGAAAATAATTTTTTTTTTTTGAAAGATGCTTTTTATAATAATAAAAAAAAAAGGGGGAAAACACACTGAACCCGGCTTTAATCGGTTCGACGAGCCTGATCATAAACGTAGACCCCATCGGGATCTCTTTGAGCATCTTGGCCACCTCGAAGTGCCTCCTTCCGACGAGGTTGACCGAGTCTATCTTCTCGATGTGATCCCCTACCTGTAAAAAAAAATCTTACCTTGACTCAAGACCTGTATAAAGAGAGGAACTCGAGAGAATAGAAATCAAGGAGAGTCGAATCCAGTTAGAGTAAAGACCTGGGCGAGGCGTCAACTTCAGAGTCGAGATCAACAAGAGTGCATCGTAAGTCAACTATCTCTAATCTTGACTCGACTCAGCCCTCAACTCGCCCTGATTTATTTCCTCTCTATTCCTTCATGACTACCCTGATTAGATCTCGACTTTTTCTTTTTTTTTCCGATGATGTCTGATGGTCTTTACTATGGCCTCCAGTCTTCTTGGTTTCGGTTCTCTCAGATCGCTACTTAATTGATGTCGATAAATACGAATAAAGAGTCAAGATCTGAGTGAAAAATTAGACGTATTTAGATTTAACACTTGAGTCATCTATCTCAGATTTTGGCTCTATTCAGCTCTCAACTCGCCCTGATTTTTTTTTCTATCTTAACTCAGTTTCGATTCTTTAGTTTTACTTCTTGGCATCTACTAAGGAAAACTTCAAGATCTGAAGGGGTCGAGACTGAGAAAGTAGAGTCAACACTAGAAGTTTCTTCTCTTTCTGATCTAGACTCTCCTATCTTGAAATTTCACTTAGGAGTTTGAGACCTGAGTCAACATAAAGGAGAGTCGAGTAAAGAATCAGGGAGCGTTGACTCAATACTTAGGTCTTCACTCTTTACTCGGATGGGAGCAAGTTGAGAGTTTGTAAAGATTTTCCTCTGTTTTTTTCTAATTTTGACATTATCTGGCCTACTGACTCCACTCTGCTGTCAACTCGACCTGATCTTGACTCTCCCTCTCTTCAACTTTTTATTTTACAACGTCCACTAAGTACAGAGTCAAGAATCGAGATTTGAGTAAAGAATGGAGAACTACGTAAAGAGTGGAGATCAAGACGAATTGAGAGCTGAATAAAGATCTTGACTCGCCTTGGTCTCGATTCACTCATTTCAAGTGGGATAGTCAAGACTGGAAAGAGTAAAGACCTTAGCCAAGATGAAAAAGTGTCGAGAACCGAGGAGAGTCTAGAACTGAATAAATTTCAAGAACTGAAAAAGTTGAGAAGCGAGTAAAGAGTCCGTTTTAGAAAGCATCGAGAACCTGAGGAAAAAACCGTACAATTTTCACTCAGGTCTTTAATCTTTCTGGTTCACTAGATTCACTCAAATCGCGACGTTACTCAACTCTGCCCAATTTTGACTCGCCCTTTCCTCTTTATTGCTACCTGTTGACATCCCCTAAGAAAAGTTTCAAGATCTGAGGGAGACAAGAACCAAGGAAATAGTCTAGATTTAAATAAAGAATGGAGACCTAATTAAAGAGTCGAGATCAGGGAGAGTTGAGAGTTGTAAAGAGCCAGGATCAGAGAGATTCAAGACTTGAATAAATGAAACCGGAAGAGAGTAGAGAACTTTGTCAAGATCAGAGGGTGTCGAGAACCGAGTAAAGAGTGAAGACCTAAGTAAATAGTTGAGATCAGCGATAATCGAAAGTTGAGGAAAAAGTCAAGTTCAAAGAGTCAAGAATCTGAGGGGAAAACCTGTGAATTTTGACTCTTTCTCAGTTCTCGAGTCTCCCTGATCTTGAGTAAGGTCTTTACTCTTTCTGGTCTCGGTTCACTCAGACCAAGAATGAGAACTTTCCTCAGGTCCATCTAATATTTACTCAGGTCTCGAAACTTTCAGGTTTGCTAGATTCACTCAAATCGCGACCTTACTCATCTCGCCCTTTCCTCTTCATTGCTATCTGTTGACATCCCCTAAGAAAAGATTCAAAATCTGGGGGAGACGAGAACCAAGGAAATAGTCTAGCTTTGAGTAAAGAATGGAGACCTAATTAAAGAGTCGAGATCAGGGAGAGTTGAGAGTTGTGTAAAGAGCCAAGAGAAATTCCAGACTTGAATAAATACCAAGAACTGAGAGATAAGAAGCGGGTAAGGAGTTCAGACCAGGGGTTGAGAACTGAGTAAAGATCTTCTGACCTTGACTCTTCCAGTTCTCGATTCACTCAGATCGAAAGAAAGACCATGAAGAGTAAAGACCTTAAGGGAAACTTGCGAACTGAGAAACAGAAAATTCACAGGTTTCCCCCCTAAGATTCTCGACTCTCCCTGGTCTTGCCTTTTTACTCAATTTTCAATTCTCACTGATGTCGAAAAAGTTCTCTACTCTTCCTGGCCTCAACTCTCCTTCTCGATCTGAGTGAACTGAGAAAGCATCCAAATTCATAGGTTTCCCCTCAGATTCTCGACTATCTTATCTTGCCTTTTTCCCCAACTGAGAAAGAGTCAAAATTCATAGGTTTCCCATCAGACCTCGACACTTTGATCTTGACAAAGTTCTCTACTCTCTTTTTGTATTTATTCAAGTCTTGAATCTCTCCAATCCTGGCTCTTTACACAACTCTCAATTCTTCCTTATGTCAGCTCCCTCAGATCTTGAATCTTTTCTTAGGGGATGTCAACAGATAGCAATAAAGAGGAAAGGGCGAGTCAAAATTGGGCAGAGTTGAGTAACGTCACGATTTGAGTGAATCTAGTGAGCCAGAAAGTTTAGAGTGAATATTAGATAGACCTGAGGAACCTCAATCTGAGTGAACCAAGACCAGGAAGAGTAAAGATCTTACTCAAGATCAGGGGAGACTTGTGAACTGAGAAAGTCAAAATTCACAGGTTTTCTCCTCAGAGTCTCGACTCACTCTGACCTTTACTTAATCTTTAATTCTCACTGGACTCGACTCTTTCCTTAAGTCTACATTCTTTACTCAAATCTTGACAAAGTTCTCTACTCGTCCTAGTCTCAACTCTCCTTCTCGATCTGAGTGAACCGAGACCAGAAAACGTTGAGAATCTGAGGTAAAAATCGTTCATTCGGGAGTTGTTAAAAAGTAAAAATAAATACTCGACGACTCTACCTATTCTGTATTCTTATGCAATCCTCGGCTCTGTCGAGTCTTAACTCTACTCAGGTTTCAACTCTCCATCTCGACACTTTACTCGGGGGGGTTCTCGACGCATTCTAATGTCTTTGCGGTCTCGATTTTCGTTAAAAGTCAAACAAATACCTGTATATACTCGATCTTGTCGATTATGCTCCCTTCCTTGATCCTCTTGATGAAAGAAAGCCCATTGCCGTTGTCTGTGATCGTCAGGCCGAGTGAATCCTCGCTTTTCGTTATCGTTATCTCTTTCGGGCGACCTGAAAAAGAATTTTTGTTTAAAAAAGAAAAAAAAAAATTATACGGTCCTATGCTTTACCTTTTCTATGGGCGAATATGAAGTCTTCGAGTCCAATTTGACCACCTAGCAGCTTAGTCATGTCGATCTTGTGCGTGTTAAGCGTACAGAACAAAATCTAGAAAAGTAAATTGGATTAATATTTTTTTTAAATATACATACATATTTTTTTTTAAAGGTTATGAATAAAAAGACGAGTTTCCGTTTTTAAAAATGATATATTTTTATTTATATATTCACAATTTTTTTCTTTGTATGTGCTTTTTTTTTTCTGTTTGTTTTTTTCTTATAAATCCCTCCAGGAAGTCTGTTCTTCTGCGACTTTGCGCAAGAGGGGGTGTCGTATTTGTAAATATTTGCTAAAAAAAACACACAAAAAAATTCTACGGCTTTTATTCATATTTTAAGGCCAAAGTGCATGTTTTTTTTTTTCCAAAAAAAGTTTTTATTAACTATTTTATTTACATTGGAAGTTTTATTTTTAACATAATTTATTATGTACATATAACTTTTTTTGTTTATAGAGGAGGATAGGGGGAAAGAAGGTGTTTTATGATTTTCTTGCGTAAGGGAGGAAAAAAAAAGACTAGAAAAAAATGTATATAAAGGGAAAGTAGTCGAAGTTAAGAGGGTCGGTGTCATACGTCTAAGAAGTCTTTTAACAAAGTCGTACGCCTTTTTTCTGCTATGTCGATCTGGTTTTCCAGGTCGCCCCTGTCCGTCGTTTCAGCTCGTTCGATTTTCCAAGACAGGTTTTCTATCTCGGCCTCGAGCTGTGCCTGCTGGTATTCGAAGAGCTCCTTCCTCGAACCTGCGTCCATGTAGTAGGCGTACGGGTACGTGTACTGCAGGGTGTACCGACACTTGGCGAGAAGCGACGCCGCGTCTATGAGATACTGCCAGTCTATCCACGTCCCGCTCGAAGTCATCACCTTCGCGTTTATCCTCGATTTGATCTTCTCGAGCGTTTCCGCTTCGAGTTTGAGAGATTTCGAATGGTTCTCCCAACGCTCGTAGTAATGGAGGTATTTCTTGAGCGCCTCCCTTGCCTGGGCGTGCGCCGATTCGTTAACAACGTTCGGGTTCTCCTTGTACCTCGAACACTCGTAATACTCAGAACCGTGTGATTTCCAATCGCCTAGGCACATCCAGCAGAAATCATGCTTACAGTTATAACACTGCATATGGTTGCAGCCTCCGTTTTTCTCTATACATATGTGACATCTAGGGCAGTCTTTTGTATGCGCTGATATATAGTTGGCTGTTTCGGAATCGTCAGCGCATTTCGTGAGCCATTTTCTGATCGTGGCACAGTCAGTCGGGGCATGGTATTCCGTGCCGCATCGAAAGCAGCAGGTCGTTTTGCAGTTGATGCAGGAGACTCGTTTCGCCTTGGGCTCTTTCGACCTGAACACTATCTTGCAATTCGGTCCGGGACAGAAGCGCAGCTCAGGATGAGACTTGACGTAATCTCTAAAAGCGAACTCCTGGTATTTCTCCCTGAGGGGCATTTTTGTAAGTAGGGAAAGTACGAAGTCCTCGGGGGCGAGGAGGCCGCAGTCATGCGCCATGCAGGATATACCAGTCGAAACGCCCTGCTGAATCTGAACCTCGAAGTGTGTCGACCAGCACTCGTTGCAGAACAGATGAGCGCAGGCCAGGCTCGAGAACTTCTCGGGTAGGGCTGGCACGAAGCAGACCGGGCAGCGGAGCTTCTGACCCAGAAGTTCAATCCTCGGCCTCCCCCCGGACGCGTACCTCGCCCAGTCATTGTTCTTGTACGCTAGGGCCGACGGAACCACGGCCCATTCGTGCGTATGCAGAACGACTTTCGCCAGGCTGGGCGTGATCCTCAGGTCGTCGCTCAACGCTTCCACGGATTCGTTGAGCAACCTCTCCACCTCCTCGACGCAGAGACACTCGTAGTTGAAATGCTCCGGGTCGTCGTTCACGTCCTTCTCCTCGATATCACAGTCGTCCATGTTGTAATAGGCGTCGTAATCCTCGTCCGAGTAGTACATGCCCGAATCCTCTTCTCCGCTCATCCTCGCTGCCGTTAGAACATCACAGGCCAAGGGGAAACGCCGATAAATAACAATAACATTGGTGAAAACAGGCCCGACACTTTTAGCACCTTTGGGTAACCTAGCTTCACGACTGAACACTGACTGACAGCAGCGCCACGGCCTTCTCTAAGACGCTTTCACCAGATCGCCACATCGACTTTTTTCCTCCACGGCTCGACGATTCCAGTCAAAATTCAAAACTGAAATAAGGACAGACGAAAAAAATCCAACGGATAAAAGCCGTATTTAAAAAAAATACGGAGCAATTAACCATTTCGTCCTTGAAAATAACGTCGGCCCGTTTTTTTATATTTTGCCCCTACTTTTCAAACCGTCTTTCTAAATTAAAAAATAAACAATAAAAATACTTTTTCTTTCCTGCTCAAACCAAACCTGACAGTGTTTTAAAAACACACGTATAATATTAATAATATAATTGATTTATTTTAAAACATCGAAATTTCTTAGAATATAAACTTTTTTTTTAATCTGATAAAATAGTTATAAAACGCTCAAAAAGTAGGTTGCACAGAGGTTATCACACTTGTAAAAAGCAAGTATGTATTGGAATTTTTCACCCTATAAGAATTATTTATTTAAAAAAGTTTAATTAACGTTTAAACAAATGTAAAGTAAAAACACAAATGAATGAAACATACAAAGTGTGAAAAAATATTAAAAACTTGTAAATAATTAAAAAAATAAGGTTGCAAAAAAGAAGGGTTATGACACCATATAAAAGCTGGTGGTATGTATTGCAGTTTTTCACTCTATAAGAATTATTTATTTAAAAAAGTTTAATTAACGTTTAAACAAATGTAAAGTAAAAACACTAAAGAATGAAACGTACACAGTGTGAAAATACTATTAAAAACTGGTAAATAATTAAAAAAAAAAAAGATGGTTGAATAAGGGATATGACAGTATATAAAAGCTGGTATGTTTTGCAATTTTTCTCTTTATAAGATTGATTTATTTAAACGAATTGAATTAATATATTGAATAAATATAAAGTAAAAAAGAAACACCGGTGAAACATACAGTGTGTGAAAATAATATTTAAAACCGTTAAAAATAATTAAAAAGAAGAAGGTTGCGCGAGGGTTACCACACTGTATAAAAGATAGTGTACATTATAATTTTCCCATTCTGTAAGATTTATTCATTTATACAAAGCTATAAAGAAACCCCACAAATGTGTGAAATACACAGTGCATGAAAATGTTATTTAAAACAGTTTTTTTCAAGTTGGTTGCACACAGGTTATCGCACTTATTAAAAGCTGGCACGTATTGCATTTTTCCATTCTGTAAGATTTATTTATTTAAACGAATTCAATTAATATATTAAATGAACACAAAGTAAAATAGCAAATATACTAATGTATATGAAATCATAACCAATGAGAAGTTTAAACAAGAATCTTTAAAAAGTAGGTTTCACTCAGGTTATCCCAACCAATAAAACGTTTGCATTTTTACACTCTGTGAGATTTAATTATTTAAAAACGAATTCAATAAATATATATTAAATAAATACAAAGTAAAGAAATAAAAAAATGATAAAAAGTTTTCCTAGTGTTCCACTACTTATAAATTATTTATTTTAAGCCCCATGACTTAAATATATTTTGTTAAAACTTTTTTATTTACATACTTGTGAGCTGGTAGGTTATGCAATGGTTATACGTCGGAAATATCGACCGAAACCAAAATACAACTGATAAAATTCTATTCAGAAATGTAAAATAATTACGAAATTTCAGGGTAGAAATCGAACTAAAACCAAAATTAGAAGCGGTAAGAAAATTTAAAACCGACTACAGGTCAAAAAGAGACGAAATAGACTTTCGAGGTTCTCACGTACAATTGACTTTCGAAGCTGTAAAACTATTTTAATCTGATTTCTTGAGAGAACTAGCAACCATAGTAAAATTTCTTGTATCTTAATGTTAAAAAAATGAACAATAAGACCCAGAAACAAACTCATTGTATGTGAACAAAGTCAAAATTTTTAAAGTTTTGTTAAGCAACTAGTATTTGAAAATAGAACAGTGGTATTAAAATTAGTTAACAATAAAAAAAATTGTGTGTGTGTAAGTTGAGGCAGTTTCTTAGCTTTAAATGTCTGGATCTGCCGGGATTTTACGATAAAAACGGAATTAATCTTGTCTACTCGACTGTTCACGTGTCCCTGCCTGAAAATTTCGGTTTTTGCGTTAAAAAAATAGGGCTGTCGTAATTTTATCGGTCAAAATGTAAATAATAGGCAAACTTTTTAGACTAAAAAATTAATATTCTGTCTGGGATGTCTTCCTTTTCAGTTAGTTTTACGCCACATCGACATGTCGGATCTAAGTAGATTTTAACCCTGGAAATAGAAACCCAACTGGATATCTGGATACCATCTGCCTCGATTTTCGGTTTTGTTAACGGTTTCTTGCCTGAAAAGTGGGCTTGGCGTTTCGTCAAAATCTAAAGTTTTTAGTTTTACTTCGCTTCCTGGCCAAAACAATGGGTCAGAAATAGTTTTACAGGTAAAAAGAGTCGAAAGTAAATTGTACGCGAGATTTTAGCCTGAAAGTCGATCTTGTCAAGCTTTTTCGCTTGTGCGGTTTGTTTATAAACCCGGTGCCGGCTTCAAATTTTTTTGTTTTTCATTTTCCAGCCAAAAAGCGAGCCTGAAGCAGTTTTACAGCTTCAAAACAAACGAAACGTGAGATTTTAACATCAAAGGTGTATTTTACCAAGATTTGTTTGGCAGCTTTTGGTTTTTGGTTGTTCTTTGGTTGCTAGCTTAAAAGTTCAGTTTGACGTAGTTTTCCACCTTTAAATTTCGTATCTTCGAAATTTTAGGGTAGAAATATATTTTTCTGTATACGCAGCCCTGTTCGATCGAATTTAATAGAATTTCAGCATCATATTTTTGTTTTACGTTATCTAATAATCTTTCTTTACTTTCCCAGCTGGAAAAATAAGAGTTACGAGTGTTTTTGTAGCTTCAAAAGACTATTTTATCAAGATTTTTATCCTGTTCAGTTGATTTAATGTGGGTTGGCAGCTTTATGTTTTGGTTGTACTTTGGTTTCTATCCAAAAAGTGGGCCTGAAGTAGTTTTACAGCTTCGCAAGTAAATTTTCACGTGAGAATTTAGCCAGTGCCTTCGATTTTAGACGGTTCCAGGTTCAAAAAAAAAAAAAAAAAAAAAAATTGTTTTCTTTTTATTCATCTCGGCTCCCAGTGGACAAACCTCGGTTCGTCGTAATGTCCTCCCCTCCCGGTGGTCCATATGGAGCGGGCAGGAAGAAGGACTCTCGACATCCTGTTTTACATTCGGTTAGACAATGGCGTTTAATGCTCTCCGGCTTCCGCGACGGCCTCGATTCCGGTTTTCCAGGTCCGGTGGGGGGGCAGAAGGGAGGTTCGATCATCAACAAACAGAACATCAGATCGTTTGAAAGAAGAAAAAAAAATGATAGGACATCGGCTAATTGGAGACCAATCGACTTTAATTACCGGATCCTCCAATATGAATAGATATTTTTAGAACCCTGGTTTAGATCATGAAAGATCGATCCCCATTCAAAACATTCTATATTCTAGCAATTATTTTCAAAATTCTAAATTATTTAGAACACAGGAGACAGGGAAAGAAGCGAAATTGGTGAAAAAACACTTGAAAAACCCGTCTATAAACTACGTTACGTATGGTGGAAATTAATGTAAAACTGATTTTATAAAAGGGGGAACCCATGTATAATTTATTTTATATAAAAATAGTAAATTTATAACCTAACTTTATTTGGTGGAAAATAATGAAACCAGATTCATATGAAAAGAAACAATAGTATAACCTACTTATATCATCTGGGCGGAAACCAATGTGAAACCTGCTTTACAACTCATAAAAGAGAGGCAATCTTATATAACCTCCCTTTATCTGATGGGAAATTTAGGTGAAACATCCTTTACATGAAAGGAAACCCACTTACTTTATAAATGATATGAGGGGAAATCCATATACAATTTATCTATAAAAAAAAAAAAAAAAAAAAACAACAAATGTATAACCTAATTTTTTTCTGTTGGAAAACCCACGTAAACCTACTTTTTAAATGAAGAAACCAATGTAAAATCACGTTTTATCTGTGAAAAACCCTTGTACAGCGTATTTTATACGGGAGGAAACCAATGTATAACCTTCTTTTATTCGGTGAGAAACCAATTATAAGTTTATTTTATGTGGGAGTAAACCAATGTATAACCTAATTTTAAATGGGGAAAATCTATATAAATGGGCACCCACATAAAACCTACGTTTATAAGGGGGAAAACTCATTTAAAACATACTTTACACATGAAGCAACCATTGTATGACCTATTTATATAAGAGGAACCAATGTATAACCTACTTTTATCTGAACGCAAACCAATGTGAAACCTACTTTCCAACTGATAAGAGAGGCAACCTTATATAACCTACCTTATCTGGAAGAAAATTTAGGTGAAACATCCTTTACATGAAAGGAAACACATTTACTTTACAATTTATATGAAGGGAAATTCATATATAATTTCTTTGATATAAAAAGAAACCAATGTATTACCTACTTTTTTTTGTGTGTAACTGATGTATAGCCTACTTGTATCTGAGGTCAATACGTCTACTATTATCTTGGAGAGAAACTTAAGCCTACTTTAATTGGGGGAACCGATTTATAAAACCATTTTTAATTGGACGGACCCCCCCCCTCCGCCCCGCATGTTTCCTATTTTTAGACGGGTAATACCTGTGTATAACCTATTTTAATTTCCGAGAAACCAATGTAAAACCCTTTTTTATCTGGAGGAGAGTATAAGCTAGTTGTATCTGAGGAAAGCACGTGTAATCTACATTTAACTGGGGTCGAAGCCAAACTAAAGCCTTCTATTAATTGGGGGGAAACCCGAGTGAAACCTTCTTTTATTTGGGGAAGCTCACGTATAACCTATTTTTACTATATGTGAGGAACCCATTGTATAACTTTACTTTATTCTGGTGTCTACTATGTAAGCTGAATCAGACCAATTTTCGTAACTAGTGTAAAACCTTCCATTTCAATGAGTATAACAATCTTTTAACCTGTAAGCCTAATAAAATTTTCCTGACGAGCTAAGACCACTCACAGCTTTTCCCATAGTTCAGAGCTTTTAATAGGCGTGTATACTTTCAGACTTTTTATTGAAAAAGCACACAACATATTTAGTGACAAAGTAAATATCGTAACTGGTTGAACAGACGGATAAAGGTCACATTCGTTTAACCCTTTAGCTTCAGATGATTCGGTGATTTTCTGCTCTCATTTCGCTCACCGGCCAGACCCAATGTTGAGAAAGGGCAATAAATTTTTATCTCTTGTTTGTAGAACGGCCGGCGGCTTATCGGCACCGTGGAATTCCTCCTTCTAATGGAGTCAATTCGGAAAAAACGAAAATAAGAAAAAGAGAGAATATTTCAGCGTCAGGCGGCGTCCCTTTCAGAGAGAGGGGTCGGCGGAGAGAGAGAGCATGGAAAATCAGCCAGAAGAGAAAAGAGAAGAAAACCGGCCTAGGGGCCTTCTTACCGTTATCATTTGGCATTCAAAGCCAGTATCGAAACGTTTTCAGAATCCTTGAGGGAAAAAACGGTGTTCAATTTAGTAAATTGAGTCAGAACCCTTTGGCCGAGGTCTGGTTAAATTTGTCAAACATTGAAATTATATTTTTTTTAAACCTCCAAATCAGAATATTTAGAGTACAGGAAACAATTGGCCCCTGTTCAAACGGAAGTTTCTCCTTATATAAATTATAAACTAAGTTTAAGGGGTTACCACCAAGTAAAAATAAGCACCCATATGGGTATAATCCGAGTAAAAGCAGGCTATATATGGGCTTTCCCCCAATAAACAAGGCGTTAGATTGCCTAATTAAATATATGCTTTCTTCCATATAAAAACAGGTTTAAGTTTGGCTTTCTTTCACAAATAAGTAATACAATGGTTTCCACACAAAAATAACAAGTTATATATGGACTTCCTTAAGATAAAAGTAGGCTATACTTAAGTTTCCTCAAAGTAAAGGTAAGTTTTCATAGGTTTCCACCAACTAAAAGAGTGTTTTCCATACCTTTCTGTAAAGAAGGTTTAACATGGGTTCTTCCCCCGCCAAATAAAATAAGGTTTTACACGGGTTTCCCCCCAAATAAATTAAGTTATTTCTGTGTTCCCGCCAAATAACATAAGGCTTTACAAGGATATCCAACCAAATTCTTACGTGATAAAAAAAAGGTTTACAGTAGCGTTCTCATAGGTAAATGTAGGCTACCCATTGGTTTCCTTTCATATAAAATACGTTTTATACCTGTTAGTTTACCACCGGAAAAAGAAGGCTATAAATGAGTTTTCTCAAACTAAATGTAGGTTTTCACCAAATAAATGAAGGTTTTACAACGGTTTCTTTTCTTATAAAATACATTTTATATATGCTATTTCGCCTGACGAATGAATTCATGACGTTTTAACATATGTTTCCACATACAAACACACGCCAAAAAAGTTTCAGTTTTGGTTCTTCCCAACTAAAAGAAAGTTTTCCATTGGTTTCCTTTCTTATAAGCGATTATTGCTAGTTGAAAACTATAACCTTTCTTATAAAATAATATTATATGTGTTTACTACCAGAAAAAAAAGTAGGTTACGCATGGGTTCCTCCCAAATAAATGGATGTTTTCATGGGTTTCCACCAAATAAAAGTAGGCTTTACAGTGGTTTCCCTCCAAATAAATAAAGGTTATACCTGGGGTTTACTTTAGTTAAGAGAAGGTTTTGGTAGCCTCCAAATAATTAGGAGGTTAATATTGGCTTCCTCCAGATAAAATAAGGTTTTACAGTCGTGTCCTTCCATATTTAATAGATGGATTACCCTTCAAATAGAATAAGGTTTAACATGTCCCCTCTAAAAAAAGTAAATTTTATTTGGTTTTCTTCCCTACATACATTGGTTTCCTTTCAAATAAAATACGTTAACTATTATACATGGTTTTGCATTCGTTTGGTTACGTTGTAGTGTATGTTTTGCAAGAATTTTCAAAATAAAAGGTTGAACGGCAAACCTCAAGCAAACCTTCGTTGCACCGTGGCAAATACGGCCAATAAATTTCTACTCTCTACTAAAAAATCAACATGGGCGAACGAATGGAAATTTGTTGGATTTAAGAAAAACGGAACCGGTGGAGTTTCCCTGATTTGCCTCAATTGCACCTCGATGAAATGCAGACGCCGTCCATGCATGACCACATATGCCGCTCACATGCTTACATATGTATGCCGTTCAATAATCGCATAAGTAAAAGCCCGCTGTCCGACTTAACGCAAGCCTCAAAAAGAGAAATAAAAAACTTTTTTTTCTTTCTTTTCCGCACCCCAACTGTCGACATTTATCCGACTATTGATAGTCGATTATGGACAACACCGTGCTGCCCCTTAATACGTAATTTTTTCCCCTTTCAAAATAATGAGACTTTCGCTCAAAATAAACGTGCACTTAGGAGAGAGGAATTTCTCACGGTTGCTTTTTCCCACGCGCTTCCACATTTGAAAACTCAAATTGGATTTATCCAATACGAGATTGACTAGGACTCGCCACACCATTCCCCATGTACACAATTATTTCGTCAACATGATATGGCGATCTCCTCCCCCCCTCCACAAAAAAAAAGTTTTCATGGATTATTTCCTCCAAATAAAATAAAGTTTTACATGTGTTTCCCCTAAATAGATGAAGGTTTTTAAGGGTTAGTACCAACTAAAATAAAGTATTGCATGAAGTTTCCTCAAATAAATTAAGGTTTTCCTGGGTTTCCACCAAATAATATAACGTGTTACATTGGTCTCTCCCCCTTCCAAATTAATGAAAGTTTTCATCTGTTTCCATCCAAATAAATTAAGGTTTTCAGTGTTTCCATCAAATAAAATAACAATTTACATTGGTTTCCTCCAAATAAATTAAGGTTATTTTATTTGATGGAAACACTGAACACCTTAATTTATTTGGAGGAAACCAATGTAAATTGTTAATTTGTTCGATGGAAACACTGAAAACTTTAATTTATTTGAGGAAACCACACAATACTTCATTTTATTTGGTACTAACCCATAAAAACCTTCACCTATTTGGGGGAAACACATGGAAAATTTTATTTTATTTGGACGAGATCTACGAAACCCTGTTTGTGTGGGGGGAAGGAGATCGTCGTATAATACCTTATTTTATTTGGTGGAAATCCATCAAGACCTTCACGTAAAACCCACTTTTATTTGGGGGTGAACTAACATTTATAAAACGTATTTTATAAGAAAGGACACCGATATAAAACCGCATTTTATTTGGTGGAAACCGGTGTAAAATATTTTTTTATTTAGTGAATAACGAAAACTAGAACTTTTTTGTTTGGTGGAATTTATGTTAAACAAACGTGTATTTATTTGACGAAAACTCGTGCCCAATCCATTTTTTTTAATCTGGGGTAGAACCACACTAAAAACCTACTTTTATCTGGTGGCAAACTGGCAGGTATAAAACTTATTTTATATGAAAGGAAACCAATGTGTAACCTACATTGATGAAAACACCAAAAAATTTAATTTAAAAACCACCATATAATACCAATAAAAAGCTTAATCTATTTAGGGAAACTCATGTAAAATCTTATTTTATTTGCGTGGTGATTAGTGGCCGTTAGTCGACGATTGTTCAGAAATCGTGAGATGCGGTCTGGCGTGATGTAGGTTTCAGAAAAACATTTTCTTCGTGTCAACGTTTCGATCTTTATTGAGATCATCTTCCGGGCCTGGGATTTACAAACATCGTTTAGATTTTACAAATAGATGTAGGATGTGGAAAAAAAGTGAATTTATACAATGAAAAAAAATTATATTCAAGCAAAGTATTTCTATTCACTCGAAGTGTTATTTTATTTGGTGGAAATCCAGGCAAACCTTCATTTATTTGGGGGGGGGGCAAATGTAAATCCTTATTTTATATGGTGGAGGCCCATGTGTAACAGTGTTTTAATTGAGGTCAGCTCCACGTAAAAGTTCCTTCCATCTGGTGGAAACCCATGTTAGACATACGAGTATTTGCGGGTAACCATTATATAACCTACTTTTATCTGGAAAAAGCCCTAGCCTAACCTACTATTTTTCTTTTTCTTTTAAAGGAAAGTTATGCAAGACCGTCTTTTATTTTCTGTAAACCCATGTATAGCCCAATTGTACTATCATATATATACTTACTTTTATTTGGAGGAAACTTCTTTTTATTGTGGAAGAAACATAACAAAAACATCCTTTTATTTAGGGGAAACCCATGGAAAGCCTTCTACTTTGGAAAACTGATGTGTAACCTACTCTTATGTGTGAGGGCCTTTTTATAACACTATAACGTATTATTTTTATTATAGGCGAGAACCAATATAAACCTACTTTTCTTGACAATAAACTCGTTTAAATAGCCTTTCATCTGTATAACTCATATTAAACATTACATTGCCCTCTATTAAACAATTTTGAAGTGAAACATTATCTACTTATCGGTTTATTTACCGGATGATTAAACCGAGTCCAAGGAGTGCCACACATCAAATGACAACAATATTAGAGCGCATTTATCTAAGATATAATTTTTTACTTCAAATTGTAGAATAGAAAATAATTTTTGATTTTTTGAATGTTAGAGACAAAAAAAATTTGAGAATCAAACGTCTTTAGATAATGAAAGGAAAGGTGACGACAGTCGTGAAACTTACATCTATTTAAAGGAAAATTACTTGGATGTTATATTAGACCAAATCCAAATTTAACTCACTTCTTACTTAGGGAGACGCGTAAAAATTATTTTTACCAGCGAAAAATTACTCTTTTATTGGGGATAGGAAATTTCCTTTGTCTGAGAAAAAGCCACTTTTTTATCATTGAGGAACCCACTATAACCTATTTTTTATACGATAAAAACCACAATCTGGGCTTATTTTATTTGGAGAAAACTCAATTTAACCTTAGTTCATCTGAGAAAAATTAATTTAACTTCATTTTATTATAGAGAAGCCCAAACTAATCTTTATTTATCGTGAGAAAAAAAAAACATTACAACCTAGTTTTATATGGCAAAAATTTAATCAAACCTTAGGTTAACTGGGGGAAATTTCAATTTAATCTGGTGAAAACATAATTTAACCTTAGTTATCTGAGAAAAATATAATCTAACCGAATTTATCTCAGAGAAGCCCAAACTAACCTTTCTTTATC
The DNA here is from genome assembly GCA_039619505.1 of Cimex hemipterus. Classification (NCBI taxonomy): domain Eukaryota; kingdom Metazoa; phylum Arthropoda; class Insecta; order Hemiptera; family Cimicidae; genus Cimex; species Cimex hemipterus. Next base: position 4,449,283 of record CM077110.1, on the reverse strand, counting down.
GTGAGTAAAACCCTGTTTACATATACAACCTTGTTTTGTACGACACAAATTTAATCTAACCTTATTTTAACTGGGTAAAAATTAATTGTACTTTCTTAATATGAGAAAACTTAATCTAACCTTGTTTTATATGAGAAACATAACCTTATTTTGACTGGGTAAAAATTAATTTAGCTTTCTTAATATGAGAAAACTTAGTCTAACCTGGTTTTATGTGAGAAACATAACCTTATTTTAATTGGGTAAAAATTAATTTAGCTTTATTTATATGAAAAAACGTAATCTAATCTTGTTTTATATGAGAAACATAACCTTATTTTAATTGGTGTAAATTTCAATTTAGTGTTCTTTTATATGGGAAAAAATAATCAGGACTTATTTTATATGGAGAAAAAACAGTTTAACCGAGTTTATTTGGGGGAAAAAATAATCTAATCTTATTTTAACTGGGTAAATATTAATTTAACTTTTTTTTTATATGAGAAAACTTAATCTAACATTGTTTTATATCAGAAACATCACCTTATTTTAATTGGGGGAAATCTCAATTTCAGCTTCTTATATATGGGAAAAATTAATCTAATCACATTTTATCCATGAAAAACCCAAACTAACCTTCCTTTATAGTGAGAAAAACCCAATATTCCTTTTTTTTTGTATGGCAAAAATTTAATCTAACCTCATTTTAACTGGGGGGAAATTTCATTTTCTTTTATATGAGAAAACAATCTATCCTTTGGATTATTTGGAGAAAACATATTTAACCTTAATTAATCGGAGAAAAATTAATCTAACCTTATTAACTATTAATCTAAACTTAATTTAACCAAATTTTATCAATGAAAAACCCAAACTACCCTTATTTGATCATGAATAAAAACCAATTAAACCTTGTTTTACTTGATAAAAATTTAAAATACACTTTCAATTAAGTAAAAAAAAATATATATATTAAACTCATTGTCACCTTTTTTTATAAGCGGAAAACCCAGAAAAAGAACTATAACAGGAAAACAAAATTTAAATTTTAAATTTAATTTTTTTATTCGGTTTGCACTATCTGTGTGGGTAAAAAAGATTACTACTTAATAATAAGGACACATACAAAAAATAATTTTTATAAGAAAATCCGTAGAAATTTTAAACAATTACGAAAAATTAATGAATTGTTTCTATAAAAATTGTGATTGTTTTCGGTGAAGAAGGAAAAAATTATTTTTAATTCCGGATAACCGGATGTAACCTTCCCTTTAACCTGGGGAAAACCAAAGTATAACCTGCTTTTTGTTTACTGGAAACATGGTGTAGAATTTTATCGAGAGAAACCAACGTAAAACCTATACTTATAATAATTTTTTTCTTACATTTATTACATATTCGAAAAAGTGCTTTATGGCAAAATGAAAGAGATTGGAAACATTTCATTGTGAAAACTGGTTTTAAACGTGACCTACGTGGGTTGCATTGTTTTGGGGACAAAACTTCAAAAGACTGACGAATGAAACTATGCTAGATTAATATTAATAATAATTGTACTGTGTGCATGCATTGAATATTTATTATTTTCTCATGCAATTTATTTTATTTTAATTTTTTTTTAAATGGGTAAAATTCCTCTTACTTCTGACGGTGGGAAGTCGTAGCACTCCGCGATCTTCTGGTATAACTCTTTGACGTTGGAGAAACCGGAGATGATCCCGGTCGGGCTGCCCTGGGCCTGCTGGCAGTGGAAGACCAGCCTCGGCCTGTTGTTCCCCTGTTCTTCGGCCTCTTCAGCCTCCTCCTTCCTCTTGGCCCTCTTCGAGTCGTTCATCTGCGACCTTCTGAACAGTGGCATCCCGATTCTAAACTCATCTATAAACGGGAGATCGGCACGTCCTCGCTCCAGCCACTGTCACTGGACAACTGACGTTCCCAGTCACGCCTTACAACTTCCAACCGGTCTTAATTGACACCTACCTCGACAACGCTATCTCTGGCCTTCGAGGGCAAACCGTCCAGAACGCCCTCTCCCAGCTCGTCTCAATACTAAAAACCTTCAACTTTCAGAAACTTACAGTCCTTTTTACGTTTTAAAAACTTTCATGAACTTTTCTAACTATGCCTGACATTCACAACTCTTAACTAACATAATAAATCGACTACAATGTTTCGACGTTCCAGCCTCATCAGCTGTCCAGTAGTAGCCTTCTCTTAAACGGAGTAAACTCAATGTATATTTTGGGAAGATTTTATATAACCTCCTTTTATACGGAGTAAATTCACTGTTACTCTATTTTAACTGGGGAAAATTTAATCTAACCTTCTTTTATACGGGAAAAATTCAATGCAACATAATTTTGTCTGGACAAAATTTAATTTAACCTTTTTTTTTATATGGGGTAAACTCAACCTACACTTTCTCTTATATGAAGTAAAATCAATGCAATCTTTTTTTATCTGGGGTAAAATTTATTCTAACCTTCTTTTAT
>CM077110.1:4426118-4444420 GCA_039619505.1 Cimex hemipterus | reverse complement strand
CGGGGGAAACCGTTGGAAACCGTCTTTTATTTGGGGAAGAAACGAAAGGAAAACTTGTTTTATCAGGGGGAAAGCTAATCTGACCTTTCATTATCTGGGGGAAAACCGTTTTTTTTTTTTATTTGGGAAAGAAGTATAACCAAATTTTTATGAGGTGAAAACGTAAACTAGCCTTTTTTCTACTCGGGGGACCAATGTAACCTTATTTTATCTTGGGGTAAAATCAATATAACCTACTTTTATTTGAGAAGAAACAAAACTAAAGCGTTTTTATCAGAGGAAACTTCAATATAACCTTACTTTATCCGTGCAAAACTCTATCTATGGAGAAACATTATGTAATCTTTTTTCATTTTTAAAATATTACAGGCAATTTGTCGAATGTTACAAATTCAATGGTGAAAGGATATTCGCCTACCGTGATACCCAGGCAGGTCTGTTTCGCATCTTTTCCCTCCTCTTCTTCAAATATTAAAAAAAATTGAACTTTGTCGCCATACAGCCGAATATGTGCATTAAAACTTTTATCAAGCATCTGATCACAAAAGGACGCATGGTGATGGAACATTATCAAAACTGCGCGTTTTATTTTGAAAAGGGCCAGGTGGAAAGAGTCCAAATCCTTGCCCTGAAATTGGCCAGGTTCAATGCCGAACTTCAAAACATACAGACCGTAAGTAAATACAAATAAATCATATTCATTAAATTTTCTTTCACGATCGATTCGGCAGGACGATGAAGACGGCTTGCGTTTCACCGAACGGGTCACTTCATCTTTGAACCACATTAAGATGGAAGGTTTCTTTTCAATGATTGTAGATTACAATTTTCTCTACCTCCTCCTAGACGATAATCTGACGCTCGAGGTACATAACGATACCTACATCGGAAGCCAATTTTGGAGAGTCGTAATCAAGTTTTTGAACAGGCCGTTCGAGTTTTCAGGTAAACTCATGGAAATTAATTAGCCCTTGTTCAATTAGTACCAGGACAGCAGGACGTTACAGGTGCTTCTGAGGTGAGTATAGTTGGTAGAGGTTAAACAAAATCTCGATTGGTATTAGGACAGTAAAACCTTGTAAGGAGGTTTTTAATTAAGGATTTTAGTTAGAGTCGGTAGTACTAAGAAGGCTTGATCATTATGGTGGTAGAATCTTGTGAGAGGTAGCTGGTAAGGACCCTTCTGGCAGTAGCTGAAGGTAGAGGTTAAAGTAGCCTACTAACAAACAACGCTTACAACGGATATAAGCTTTAACTTCAAACTAAACTCTTTCGCCAACCATTTTACCTCAGGCGTCATAAGAACCTGCCACCATACAAACCTATCCTTCCCAACCTCACCAATCAACTTTAACATGACAGATATTGGTCGTACAGTCTTGGCACGTAACCTTTACTTACGGTTTTTACCTCAGACGTTCTATAAGACCTCTACGAACCTGAAACAACTTGCCTAGCCTCCCCAACTATCTAGGTACCAACCTAAATTTCACCTCACCGTTTTAACTTGAAAGCTCCTCTACCACCCATCTAACCTGCCCTCCCATAACCTCATCAGTTATTAGTAACACATGTGCCTCTATATGTCCTTACCGTCTATAGGTCATGAGCTTTTTGAACTTCTACCGTCCTAATACCAAGTGCCATAAGGCACTTCCAACCTGATGCAAACGTGCACTCCTGTAACCTCTATAAACCATCTACATATTGATCTAAATTTCCCATAGCCATTTTAACTTAAAAGCTCCTCTACCACCCTACTAACCTGCTCTCCCATAACCTTACCTTTTTTGAACTTCTACTCCCCTAATACCAAGTTCGACATAAGGCACTACCAACCTGATACAAACCTGCACTTCTTTATCTTCCACTGACCATATCGATTCCAGTCTAAATTTCCTCCTCCATTTTACCTTAAAAGCTCTCCTACCACCCAACTAAACTGTCTTTCCGTAACCTCCCAACTATCTAGATATCGACCAAACTTTCTAACAATTTTGCTCCAGACGCTGTTACAAGGCTACACATTAGTAACGTAACCTCCATAACCTCCCAAACCACCCTTATAACCGATGTAGACCCTGCGGACTTCTTACCAACTTATGTTCCCCACCCTTTGTACCTCACACGATCTATAAGAACCTACCACCTTATTAATCGGCTCTCTTGTAACCCTACCAATTGCTAACACAGGAGCCTATACGCCAAGAGCTGTTTGAAATTCTACCGTTCTAATACCAGTCTACGAACTGTAACCTCCATCTTTTATTTTTACCTCAGAACCTACTCTGATGTCGTACCAAGTCCAGCTGGCCGTTTTTACCCCAGAGGTCCAGTAAGGCACTACCAACCAGCATTTCTGTATCCTCCTTCAGCCATACTGGCCTAACTTCCCCCACCATTTTACCTAAAAAGGTACCACCCTACCTTTCCTTCCGTAACCTCCCCAACCATCTCGATAGCGAATTAACTTCCCCCAATCTTTAACCTCAGATGTGCCTATAAAATTCCACACAATTAACATACCCTCCTGTAACCTCCTCTAACCTTGTGAAACCTAACCTAAACCATTGGCACCATCCGGTGAAGGTTTTTTTTCTACTGTTGTATTTTGTTTATTTATTTTATCCAGCCCTACTTGCATCTTTGTAATATTGTATTATTGTTATTATTATTATTATTAATTTTAATATAAATATTTTAGGTCCTCTTCTTAAGTCTGAAAACGTGGCAAGGGAGGTAACCCAAGAAAAGTGGATTTTTCTAATATGGGATTTTCACAAGTTTTTTGTCGTTAAATTTTGGATTTAGGTTAGTCAGTGTTTGAAAATCAATATGGAACATATGTTGGAGAAGAGACGAAAATTGCCCACGCCTTACCACACATGCGCAGTAGAATTGGACGTTAAGAAACGAATGTTGATGTTGGACAAAATCAAAGAAAGCATGGATGATTTAAAGAACCTAATGGACAAAATGGTATTTAGTCATTTAGAGTAAAACGATCTGAATTGAATTTTTGTTGGTTTTAAAAGCGCCTTGAGAATAATAAACGCGACAGGGTTCTTCTGGATTTCTTTGACATTTACGTCTTCAATATGCCAATTAACAATTTAAAAGAGGCTTTCAAGAAGTACGAGAACGTGCTGAATTTCTTCTCCAACACTCTTAACTTGACGGAGGAAAGGCTGGACGAACTGGACACGAAGTATTGGACGAGAGTGACAAATTTTTTCAACGGGCCTTCCATCTTCTCAGGTCGGTTTATTAAAAAGGAGGTTTTGTATGTCAGAATATCCAGCAGGCTTAGGAGGAGCTCTGAGATATCCCGGGATTGTTTAACCTCTATCAAACATTCTTACGGCAGAACCTCCTCCACAATCCTACCTTTTAACACAAGCGGTATCTAAACTGTTCTAACTTGTTAACTAATGACCTCCTTGAAAGACCTAATATCCTGATACCAATCTGGGCGTCCTTAACCTCTACCAACCATTCTCACCTACAAAATCCTGTCCTCCTAATACAAGCGGTATCTAACCTCTTCTATGTCACTAAAACTCACCCTACAAGTTCCTAATATCATAATGTCAATTTAGCCTTTCTTAACATGAATCGCCTAAGTACATGCACTCAGACAAAACATATAGACACACAACACGTAAACCATACTATATACAATAAAAAAAAACCAATTTCCTCTGAAATCCGCTACTACCGCTCGAGAGCTCTTCTTAAATCCGGCAATCTATCCTTCTTTAATCTCTACGAACCATTCTTACTTTACAAGCTCCTATAAGACTCTCCCATCGTGATACAAATGATCTCCAACATCTTCTAACTCCTTAACTAAAAACCTCTACCTCAAGCCTGCCTTAACTTCTACCAAACGTTCTTGTTTTAGATGCTCCCATGCTGCTAAATTTTTGGTAAAATTTATGTGCCCACGCTATTCAATTATGAGCTCCTGTCATCCTGATACTAACGATATCAAAGTTCTTGTAACTCCTTTACTAAATACTTCCTGACGCCCTACGATCCTGATAATACCAATCTAGCCTTCAACAAATTGCGGTGGCCCCTGCACGGTATCCGCTAGATGTCACTGCCAGATCTTGAACGTTCTCGTCCTCCACTCTGTAGCCACTCATAGTAGATTATCTTACATAGAGCACGGCCCCACTGACTACAGGCTAATCTCCCCGATGAGTTCTCACCTGGACCAGATCTCACCTTGCACCTTGAGACTCTTCTCCTCGACGAGTTCTCAACAATCGCAAATGGATCGACAGCAAGGGTATGCAGCGTTAGCCTCGAACTCACTTTCTCAGCTCAGCCAATTCGGTTACTGGCCAAACTGCCGGGTGCCTACCTGCTGCACCAGAGTCCCTTCAACTGCGCAACCGACTCATTATCCACAGCCTCGGATCACTACCAACGGCATAGTGCCCGGCGTCATCCATCATCTCTACACCACAAAACAACACCGGCCCTTCCTCAGGGCCACCAAAACTCTCAGTCACTAAAACATATTTCAACGGACCTTGATCTTCTCAGGCCTGTTTAAAAAGCCGTTTAGTATCAGGATAACATGCTCTCCCGCAGTCTCCTTTGTACCATGAATTTCTTATAATATTGTAATTTTAATTTACTAACATTCACAGGAATAATATCGAACGAAACGGAAAACGCTTTAAGAGCTTTAAGTGACGTATCGACGGATATGGCAGATATAAAACGAGAAGTAAAACTGACAATTATCATTATTATTATTTATAGTATAAATACAAATCTTCCAGGTTACAGGTAATTTAAAAAATGGTTTTCTCAATCAGCTCATGGATCGTATGAGAATGATTCGAACCCATCAAATCTGCGGTGAGGAATTTACAGACGAGACAAGAATGAAGCTCGCCCATGCGATCGCAGACGAGCTGGAGTCTTTGAAAAAAAGCATGGACGAAATGGTTGTCCTTTTATTTTTATAAATAATATTTTTCTTATTTCTTCAGCTAAACTTTTTTTTAGCATATGCGTGAGAAAAAGTCGAACGGTTATCTAATACAGGACCTGTACTCGAGGGTCTGGCCGATGTGGACGAATTCGGACAAGGGGTTCCAAGCAGCTTTCGAAGTGTATCATCAGCTCTTGAACTCCTTCATGTCCACTTTGAAGAACGGTGTCGATGAGCCGTCCCAACTTCGGAAGGATTTTTGGAAGAGGATAATGGAATTTGTCAAAATGACGGTTTTATGACGAAAAGATCAACGTGGATCCGACTTCAAGACGTCGGGCCCTCAGCAATTTGTAAATGAAAGTGATAAATAAAACTGCTCATATTATCATAGTTTCACTGATCTCAGATAGTTTTTACAGATGTTAGGATTGTCTTCCTTGTATCCGACGCAAGGACCACCAAAAGTCCCAGTTATTAATGTCTTAAACAAACAGAACAAAAACGACAAATTTCTATCTTATCTTGAGGCCCTTTATCTGAGGCACCTTGGTGGTTTTAACTCTCCTAGCTCGGACACATCAGGTACTTAGTTGGTTTAGTAAACTTCCTACCATGTACGCCTGGTCGCTCAAATGCCCCTAGCACGGATACACCATGTACGCCCGGCGGCTGCTAATATCCAGCTCGAAAAAGCTGGTTCGCATGGTGACCTCTTTGCACAAACTCTCCTTTCGGATAAGCCGAAGTAAGCTGTGGCATTTCCATCTTTCTTCTACCATTTGTAATCTTTTTTTACCTGAGACACTGGACCAGGCGTACCGGGTCTCTCCAGACAAGGAGGTTTACCAGGTCAAGCATACCGGGTTTCTCCGGGCTAGAAATGTTAAAACCACCAAACATACTGGTGTCTCAGTTAAAGAAAGTTACAGATGATAGGTGAAAGGTAGACATGGCAAAGCATATTGAACCTCTTCCTGAAGGGAGAACTCAGCTACCCCTGGTGTGGTCTAGTACACCTCTACCGACTGGAGACACTCGGCAACCTGGTGACCTGGTTGCTCTTACCTTCAGGGAGAGGTTCAGTATGCTTTGCCATTTCTACCTTTTTTTATATCACATGTAACTTTTTTTTGTCTGAGGCACCAAGTAAGTCTGGTGGTTTCAACACTCCTACCCCGGGAGTCACTCGTAGGGTATACATATAGCCTTCGCTATTTTCCAACCATTCGCATATCCAGTGCTTCTTTAAGTACCTACACTCCTTATATAATTTATTTAATTTATATCTTAAACAGCTTTGATTTACATGTCAGGTCGAAAACACAAATGCCCATTTCTTCTCATTCCCACACTGCCATTGGATTGACGAACTCCATTATCCTTTTCCAACATTTAGTCTCGGCGTATGACCGTTCAAAAGTAGGACTTTTCACCGTGCCGCTTAGGTAGGTCAGGAACCATTTGGCAATCTGAGCGACGAGCACTGGGTCCTCCTTCGACTCAGTCCACCTAGGCCAAATGTTCTTGTTTAGGTATTCGATGGGCGATTTGTACTCCTCGCAATGCTAAAAAGAAAAAAAAAATCGTTTCAATTTGATTAAAAAGAAAATGAATGTAAGAAACCATTTCATCCAAGTCTGCTTTTAAAGAATCCAGCATGACTGCAAAATAATCAGATTTAGGATCGGCATGGAGCATTTGTCCAACCTCTCCAATACGATCCATTATCTTTTCGAGAATACGATTCTTAAATCCGTCTTCGATCTGAAAATTTAGTATCTTTTTTTACGGATAAATAAAAAACTGTAATGGGTGAATCTTTACTTTTTGACTTTTTACGGTGTCCACATTCTCCGTTGTCTTGAATGTTTTTTCTGACAGAGACAAAAAAAAAAGTTTTAACTTTTTTTTTTATATAATGATTCATACACACCTGGAAAATTGAAAGGACCCGTGAGAAAAGTCTTCACTTCCATCCAGAAATTCGGGTCTAGTTCTTCTAAGGGCTCGTCTGTCATCATCTCGGCGAAATGGTTCACCATGTAGAGGTACCTCTCGACGCTTAGTGACTCTTCGGTTAAAATCGTCGGCACGTGGTTGTCTATGAACTCGTTTAGCATCTTCATCCATGGCTGATCCTTCAAAACAACTTGTAACTATATTTTTCCTGCCCAAAAACCCTAGTTTTAAGGTTTTTCGTCAAAATTTACCCTGAAAGTTTCGACTTGATGCTTCAAACTGTTACGTTTCTTCTGATCGAACTCGACGGCACAGGTCTTATACTGTAAGGCAGTCCTTTTCTTCTTTTGTATCAATGAAACCATATTTAATTTGAGACATGTCGCTATCTAAACCTCGAATAACTTTTTAGAAGGAAAAAAAAATAAAATTCGGCCTTGTTTTACCTCTCGGTCGATGTTGTATAACTCGAAGTGATGACCTGCACATGTTTAAACGTTGATATGTCTATGGATACCTTAAGTAACATTCTATAACCTCCATATCACCACACGAGTACAAGTACATCTGCGGTAAAACTTACCAGCTATTCATCCATCAAAATTCTTTGATTATACCAATATAACAATCTGTAACCTCCCTCTAAGCACACTGGTATAAAACTAACCTTTAATAACCCTTACCAGCAAATCATCCGTTGAGTTTCTTTGATGTTACCAATGTAACCTCCCTCTAAGCACGCTGGTACAAACCTAATCTTCAATAACCTTTGTCAGCAATTTTCCATCAAGTTTATTTGATATACCAATACTACCATCCGTTATCTCCACCTCTAACCACCCTGATACAAACCCAACCTTTGGTAACCCTTAACCAGCTACTACCTCGAGGTTCTTTGATTACACTAATATCCGTAACCTCCATCTAACCACACTGATATTCGTCCAACCTTCGGTCTTTCCCAATTAATTTTTCCATAGAAGTTACTTTCTTACCTTTAACCTACCGTCCGGTAAACTTAATAATCAATCTCGCTACGTCCATCGAGTTGATACTAACCTACCCTTCCGTAACCTCCCCCCACCTTTCTTACCACAGAGTTGCCTTATTGTTAACAAACTAATGAGTACCAATCCTTTTATAAACCTTGCCCCTTATTATATGTTATACCTAAAAATCCCAACGGTTGGTTCAGAAATTTTATCACACGTCTCCAATATTGCGTGTCTAGGTCGCTATCATTTTTCACGTCGTAATTAATATTTTCTCTGAAAACTAAGTGTAGAAATCCGTGGGTCCTGACCGCTGTGACCATTTCTTCGCCTTTCAGGCCTTCTATGTAGGTCGCGAGGTGTTCAGCATGAAACCGGCTGTTTTCGTCTTTCTGTAAAACGTTTACGAATATAGAACCTGGACGGTTACACCCAAAATCTTACCATTCGACCAAGGTCTTGTCCCAGTTTGTTCAAATGGTTCATGATCTTGACGACTTGTGCCTTTTGGCCCTTTTTGGTCAGGTTCAACGCGGAACTGTAGTAGTCCGCGATCACACGTTTATAGTTTTGGATCAGATCGGCGACGAAAGACTTGGCGCAAGTATTGGGCTGTAAAGATAAAACGATATGTAAAGATAACGATATCACATTAACATCATAGAATAGAAGCGAACCTCCCTCGGTGTTACAACCAGTTTATAACTCGATTCTATTCCTAGAAAGTTTGACAAGTTTTTAAAGAAAGACAAGGATAATTTGATATTTGTCAACCTAAATAATTCAAAGGTCTGGTGGCAAAAGTATCTACTATCTCCAAAAAGGGAGAGTTCAAATCAACGGAGGTGTCACTCTCGACGGTCCTCGCCCAATCGTCAAGCAGTATTTCGTACTTGTCGTAAGTCCAGTTTGACACCATATAATCGTACATGTTTTCCAGTAGGCGAATGTTCGGAACGTATGTGTCCGATCTCTAAAACGGATTAACTACATGACAGTCCTGTTTAACAACTGTCTATCTAAATTTTACCAGGTGGTATAGTAGAGTCCTTTTCAAATAGTGGAGTTCCTGGTTGATCATATTTTCCAACTCTTCCTTGCGAACCCTCACGTCCAACGTGAGGGCGTGGTAGATTTTCACAACTAATTGGCGCATTTTTATCAACCTCAGCAATTCCCTTTTGGCCACCTCACTCTGATAATTGCCTAACGGAGGTGTCATTAAAAATCCGACTGAAAAATCGCAAGCATTGTATAAACAAGCTCTTAGATCATCTCATTTTAAAACGACATACCTAAACTTTTGACGACGATCGTTATAACCATTATTTGAAAAAATCCCATGCTTCCTGTTTCAAACGTCAACTAACGGTAAGGCAATTCGTATTGTTTTGCGGATCTAAATGGTGAATTTAATTTCAAACAGTTATTACACGCCTCTAACGCGATTACCTTTCTTGTAGGAGCGTCTTCTTTTATTATGGTTTAATAGAGCTAGAACCTCCACTCCTCAGCTCCAATCGAGTCCCCTGGTGACCTGGTCACTCCATTCTTCGAGCTTTTCGCATCGGCCTTCCACCACGATTACCGGAAACACCTGATACGCATGGTGCCCCGCGGAGTGTCCTACAACCTTATTTGATAAACCTCCTAGCATCAGGACATTGATTGGTAGAGTCCAAAGGTGATTACGGACGTACCAGTTTAGTTGGAGCTTATTTGACCTCCTGCGATAAGAACATGTTCACAGGCCAACATTCCTAATCTCAACTAGTCGTTCTTATCTCAGGAGCTCAAATAAGCTCCAACAATCCTGATACATGGTTATCGTCTTGAGAGCATACACATCTACCTAATCGCTATCACTCATTCTTATCTCGAGGATCTTTTAAAATCTATCAATCTTGTACAACCTAATTTTGTTTAACCTCTACAGACCATTCTTAACCTCAGGATAAAAGGGCTCTTCATTGCCCTATCGGCCTGATCTCAGCTACCTCTACCAGCCAATCTTCCTCATTTATGGTCCTATCGTCCTGATACCAATCCGACCTTTCTAAGTTCAACTAGTAATTCTTATCTCAGAAGATCCGAGAGTCCTGATACAACCTAACCTTCTTTAACCTCCACCAACCAATCTTACCTTGCTCGTGCATAGTCCTATCGACCTGATACCAGTCCGACTTTTCTATATTTATATATATATATATATATATATATATATATATATATTATTGTATATTTATATTACAAAGGGCGGGCGACAAAGACTCCAGCCTTTCTAAGTTCAACTAGTCATTCTTATCTCAGAAGATCCGATAAATACAACCTAACCTCCACCAACCAATCTTGTCTTGCTCTATCTATGAAATCGAACATTCCTGATACAACCTAACCTCTTTCAACCCTTTTTATCTCAAGAGTCCCCATGGATGTTGTACAGACGAGTAGTGATGCTTGTCGGATTACCTTAGCCGAGAGGTATTTCAGGAAAACAAGAAATACTGCTATAACTAACCCGATTAAGTTCGCTAGATGTTAATCGTGTTAGATACAGATTATCTCGGTTTAAAATTAAATCTTTTAAATTTCCAAGATGAAGTCATTTATAGTCATTTCGCTATTGGTTTAAAGTAAAACCATGGGCCAGGGAATATTATACATATTGATGCTCATTTCCGGTAATGTCATCTCCGAGAGGTTTTCTGAGATATTTAACGGCTCGTTTATAAATTTACAGCTGCGAGCTCGGTTTACTCGACTTATTCAAACTTACAAGTAAGGTTTAAGACTGGCCCCATACCGTTGGAGGATTGCAGGATTAATGCAATGATTTTCAGGAAAGATCGAAAAGCGGTTTTCTGACTCTGATAAAAGAGCGTCGGAAGGTGATCGAGATATACCAGGACTGTTCTTCGGACTTGCAACTCGGACAGAAGAAACTGTTGAAACAGAAGATCGATTATGATTTGGACAACTTGCAAGAGGACATGAACGATATGGTCGTATAGACCGAACTAAAAGGCGAGCATTATTTTCTTTTTTATGTTTTACAGCGTTCGGATACGAAAACGGACAACGAGGTGGAACGGTTGTACAGATTCTTAAGGGAGAAAGACACGGCCCTAGACGAGTCTGTGATCAGGGCCGAAATCTTAGCTGGCGACTATATACACTTCGACGGGGCTTCGCTTCCAAGTGCTTTCGCCATGTACGAAGCTCTACTTGACAAATTGTCCGCCGATATTGAAGATGTCATGACAGAAGCGGATCTGACTACGCCGTATTGGAAGAGGGTGGAACAATTCATCACCGACCCTTTTAACTTTTTAGGTCACTTGGAATATTCTTTTACAAAGGTCGAAATTCATTCTAATTATTTCTAGAAACATCAACCAACCGATCGGATGCAAACGTGGAGGAACCATGGTCCATCATTGAGAGAAAGGTGTCCCGTTGAATCATAACCCTTCAACCTCAATTTTTATTGTTAAATCCCACAGCCAAACACATGCCTGAAGGCCTTCATCGTCAAATTTTTGACGAAAGCGCGTAGGTTGCTTAACTTTTACTTCGATTGCTCTGCCGTTCTGGGAAGCAATGCACCAGGGAAGAAGGTCAAGACGCTCACGAAAAAGTTGCTTGATTTTCTAAAAGAAATAGTAAGATCCAATGATATCTGTGCTTCAAGTGTGATGTTTGTTTTCATCGTTTTCCAGGGCAGAAAAGAATTGTACTTCCCGCTTCGTTATGTCAATGACATGGAATCTGCGTTGATAAACTACGAACGGACCTACGTCAAATTAAAAAGAAAACTTTCGAAAGTGAATAATGATAACGAACTCGACATCCCAAAATCGAGGATGTTGATTGACTTTTTGAACGATCCTTTTGAAAATTTAGGTAGGATCGTAGAGGAGATACAAAGGTGAGATTGGTTAGAGGAGACTATCGATCAGTATCAAGGTGTTGGATTTTATACGAACGCATCGGATAAGAATGAATAGTAAAGGTTCGAAAGACTGGCGTAGTATGAGAAAGGTAGTGGCAAGAAGGAAAGATAGGCAGGATAGTTGAGACTTACACCTAGTCTAAGAATAACTGGTAGAAGTAGGTAGATTAAGCTGGTATCAGGCCAAGGAGACTATGAAGAGCATCCCTGAGACAGATCCCAAGAAATTAGTAATGATGATAAACGGTTGGTAGAGGTTACTTTACTTGAGGTTGCATTAGGATTGCTGCCGCTTACAGGACATAAAAAGAGTATATAGGTTAGGAAGGTTCTTCTAGTATCAGATGGTAGATTCTTAAAGGAGCTCTTGACACAAGAACAACTGGTACATGGAAGGTCGGCCTAATATCAGGACGATACGACCAATATAGAAGCTGCTGAGCTAAGATTCGTTGGTTAGGTTTTGTCTGGTTTTCTAGATTTTGATAAGAGCTCTTGATATAAGAATGACTATAGTACTAAAGGTTACCGAAAATAAGCAAGTATCACGGTGAAAGGGTCATTAAGGCTTATATCAGGATTGTTGGATCCTATAGGAGCTTTTGAGATTATAATGACCGGTAAAATAGAGAAAGTTTTGGTCAGAATCAGTGTGGGATCAAGATAGATCCTAGGTAAAAGGAGGCTAGGAAGGTCTTCCATGACGGAGCTGATGATGATGAGCTTTTCTTACAGCTGTTGGTACAGGTTACTTTAGGTTAGGATGTATCAGGATTGCTGGTTTTTATGGGAGATCCTGAGATAAGAAGGACTAATAGAGGTCAGGAAGGTCCTCCGGATACCAGACCAACTACTAACAGTAAGATGAGTGTGTACAGGTGTTGATGATTACGGAGGCATCAGGACCGAAGGACTTTATGTGAGCTTTTGAGGTTAGAGCGGTTGGTAGAGGTTACGTTGAGGTACTTTGAGGTGAGGCTGTGTCAGGATTGTTGAATTTTATGGGAAATCCTGAGCTAGGAAGGACTAATATAGAGGTAAGGAAGGTCTTCCTGATACCAGATCGACAGGACCATGACGGAGCTGCTAAGAGTAAGAAGAGTGTGTACAAATCAGTGATGAGAGTACTTTGTAGTGTTGGAGAGATTATTTTAGTTTAGGATGTAACAGAATTGCTAGTTTTTTTTATAGAAGATCGTGAGCTGGTCGGTCATTATCAGGACGATAGGGCTATGAAGGAGCTACTGAAGTAAGATGGGATAGAGGTCAGGCTAGACCATCGAGGTATAAGGAGTGTTTAATCTTGTAGAACCTTTTTACATGAAGGCTATCTGAGTTTAGTGAAAGTGTCTTTAGCTTATTTGCATCAGTTTTTGATATGCTCAGGGTGTCCTTGGAATGTAACGATGGAGTTTGGGTTTCGACCTCAGGTTTAGTCTTCGTCCTCTGGGGCGGTTGGAAGGACTTTGAGTTGATTGAATATGACGGGTACATCCATAAAAGCTTTCCTCCCTTTAGGTAGTTTTGCTGGTAAAAGACTATATCCTTCTGAGATCCTTTTCGAAGTATAGTGGAGATAATTATGCCATGTCAAGGGGATTTGTAAAACGGATATTGTTTAAATTTCAGGTCCTCGTCCCGTGGCTGACAACGTCTACCCAGAAGTAAACAGTTCAACTTATTTTTTTATTATATTAAGCAGTACAATGAAGTAATCTATTTTGCTTCTACTAACTTAGATCGTACGATGTTACAAAATGGAAATGGACGACATTATAAAACAGAAGGAAAGGTTGTCCTCTTCTTACCAAACCTGTCTCCCCCGATTCGGCCCGATGAAACAGGGAAGGATGAGATATACACTTAAATTATACATGATGGATTTTAAAATGTACACGGAGAAAATGGTAATCAGTAATAGAATTAGACATAGCAGACCAAAACTTGTGTTGTTTTGTTTTTCACAAAAAGAGGTTGGCGGGAAACCATGATAACGATGTCCTTCTCAACTACTACGACAAGTACATAGCAAATTTGCCGGTCAAAGACTTGCAACAAGCGTTCTACAAGTACGAAATAATGTTGAAATTCTTCTCCAACACGCTCATGACGACGGAGGAGAGACTGGACGATCTGTACACACAATATTGGGCGCTTGTGCGAACATTTCTCCACGAAACTTTTAAAGTTGAAGGTGCATTGTACTATTTGGTGTTGAATTCTTCGTTCTTTCTTTCTCGCTTGGATGACCGGGTACTCCTAGTCGTTTCCAGCCTACTGCCACTGGAGACGACTAGCACGCCTGGTCGTTCCAATCTGCCTAGCATGGAGACATTCTTTCCCGGACTCATAGTGAGGCTGACATGATGATCTTTAACATCCGAACCTAAGCTAAATGCTCTTACCGGACAGTCCGATTCTCAAAATGGTAGCTGACACAGTCGCCTTAGCGACGATCTTTCGGCTTCACACCCCGAAGGACTGCTACAACCATACTCCCACCTCGTCAGAATGGTTAATGCCGCACGCAGGGCCAGCTGGCCGAAATACATCGGCCCGCTCACCCGTGTACTCCCTAGATAGAGAAGGCGACTCTATCTCTTTGAGTGTAGAGGCTCCTCTAGCGTTCCGGGAACGGTTTCGGATTTAAGAGAGATTACCTAGCACGGAGACATCAGGTACACCTTTCTGTCTCAGACTGCGAACTACGGGCGAATGACTGGGCGGTGCGTGAGCAAGCCGAACGATCAGACCTGCTCGCCTTATCCACGATGGCTCCAAGTCATTGCTGGACGACCGCCTATCGACTTAAAAGCAAAAGCGTTTTGGGCCAAATGGGAGATAAAGAATAGACGCATCCCAGTTACGAGCGCCCAAGAAGATGACGAGTGGACGGTGAGGGAATGGCAGCTAAGATGGATTGGCTCTCCTAAGGGTCGTCACACGTATCAGCTATTCTCAACCATTGAAAACCGAAAACCTCCGGACATGGAGACTTTGCCGCGAAGCCCCATTCACTCAGACTCAGACCTAGCCCGACGTGCGACTGTGGAGAAAAAGAGACAGCGGAACAGTCATACTCAGTTTTGACATCCACATTGTTCTCCGTGTACTTGGCTGGCTTTTCGAAGTGAATGAGCAGACGGCGACTGTGGATGCCTTAAGAGCAGCGATCGCCATTCGGGCGGGGTTCTACGCTACACAGCAAAAGTGGAAAACCGGCAGACATAAATAAAATACAATACAAATAAATAAGTAAAAAGCAGCGCAAGCCGAGAAGCTGCAAAGAGCCAGATATGGCTTAGGAGCGACAAAAAAACAAACAAAAACAAAGTCACAGACGGTTATCTAAGGCTGAGACTCCAGAAAGGAAACAGAACCCATTCAAGGAAATGTTCACCTCTATGGAAAATTGGACATAAATCATAAAGCGGCTGATGAAATTAGTGAGCAAATTACCAAATGTATGATTAAACCATCTAACAAATATCCTAAATCTGCTGCTGCATATATCATAGAGTTAACAGATCAATTAGTCAACATGCTGCATGAATATATATGCCCATAGAAAAATCCTTCCTGAAAGGGAAAGCACAAAATACCCAAATGGCACGAACAATTTAGTAGAAGCGCTCACCAAAGCACTGACTACAGCAATCGAAAACATAACAGAAAACAACAAACAGTCATAGCCAACAAGAAACCAAAAGCCTAACCAGTCACCTCTCCGAAAATCAACCGATCTCGCGGACTACCTCTGTGAAAAAGAAAACTAAGCAACTAAACCAGAACAGAAGAACAACCAGAATGACACAACCTCAAAAACCCAGTTGGTAGATAAATTGAGCAACTAGCTAGCTCGAGAAGCCTGGGAAAGTGAGATGAGCCTGGTTTTCATCGACTCACATGAGCTTCTCAAGAGGGCTAAACAGATCATTAACACTCGGCTAGTTCGCATCGATGATATTAGAATAAAAGCGGAGGAGGCCTAGCTGTTAAAGTTGAAAGTCATGCTGACAGGCAAGCCATCTCGATAATTGAGGCTCTTAGTCAAGCAGGCTTCAGCGTACGAACAATTGAGAAGCGAAATCCACTGATACTGCTGTTGCAAGTATCTAAAGACTATAAGCCGGAAGACCTCTCGTAGCAGCTCACCTGAACGGGACCTGGGAAAAGTCGAACGTTAGACCACTCTTCACCCTGCGATATGGTGCCGGCACTCGGGAAAAGCTCTTTGCCCTACGTATCGTGGGTGATAGAAGTTGACCTGTGTACGTGGAAGGCTGTAACTTCACGAGGGAAGGCCTATCTTGACTATCAGTCCGGCACCGTTCGGGACTAAACAGGCGTCACCCTCTGTTAAAAGTGTCAGCGGCATGATCATGTAGGGACGGCATGTCCAAAGAAAGAATCGGTTTGCGGCATTTGCGCTAGAGTGCAAATGCGAAACCACCAGATGTGCCTACTGCCATCGGGCAGGTAAGAACTGCAAGTATCACGCAGGGTCCCAATAATGCAAGGAACCGTAACTACAGCCTGGTGTGCCACGGATCATGGGGACACAGCGGACAACAGTATTGTCCATAAAAACCCAACTGTCCCGAGCAAGCCTCCTGGACACCCAGAGTCAAGAAAGCATTGATATTAGATGGACAGTGTGATACATTGTTGGACCCAAAGGAAAGCCACATGATACAAATACTGTTATAGGCCTATTCCTCCTCCTCCTCCTGATAAATCGAGGCCTGTACCGGATATCCACTAAGAGCTCGCCAGGAGATAAAGATGCCACCGTCAAAGATGAAAAAAATAAAAGCCAAAGCTTCCTTCTTAAAAAAAAAGCAGAAATATATGCATCAACCAAAAAAAGCAAAAACTGTAAAGAGGGGAACACGGCTCACGCGCAGTTAAAACAAAAGGCCGAGACGGTTGTCTCAAACTGCTACCTGGAGCAAGGTACGACTAGTTCTAATCTTTCAGCCTCGATACATAGGGACGACAGGCATACCTGGTCGGTTACCCTCCTACCCTAGAGACACCCGATGCGCATGACCGTTCCAACCCTCCTAGCCCAGATACATCAGGCAACCTGTTGTTAACCTTTTAGCCTGAAGACACCCACCTGATCATTCCAGCCCCCTCCTTACTCCGAAGAAATCAGTTACACCTGGTTGCTCCAACCTCCAGCCTGGGAACCAAGGAACGCCAGGTCGTTCTAACCCGATACGCAGGTGACCTGGTCGACCCAATCTCCTTCAGGAAGAGCCGCAGTAAGGTTTACCTTTCTTATACCATCTATAATCTCCTTTGCCTAAGGCATCAGGAAGCCTGGTTTGAACATTTCTAACTCAGAGATCCTAGTTACTCCAGCTAGGTTGCACCAAATACAGCATGAAGAGACCAACTAGTTCTAGTTGCTCCACCTCTTTCCCGGAGACACCCGTTACGCCTGGTCACTCCAACCCACTTCTGAAATAACCGCAGTACCCTTCGGTCTTCCTACCCTCCTGCTACCACCACCATGTAACTAATGTATCAAGTGTTGCGATGTGTGTGTTTATTTCAGGATCTAAAGTCGCTGTATTTCTAAGTAGCGCGTTATATTAATTTACCTTCTTACCTTCATCTTGCGCAGGTATATTTTCTAATGCGACGGGGACTGCTCTAGCTAAACTTTCCGTGAGAACATCTATGGCAGAAGAACCACCCTCAAAAGATAGACGGATCTTGCAAGACGATTTGGCCCAAGGTACCCTGGACGCGAGAATTTGACGAAACTACCGAAATGTTCTAACAGGAAAGTGAATTTTCAAAAATCGTCATGTAACTCGTCACCCGACCGTTCTCCATTTGACTCTTTTTCGTTCTAAAAAATAAACAATTACTATTGCAATTTAATTATATTAAGCTTTCTTCTTAAATCCCCTGGATCCTTATAAGCTTATAGAGGGGGGGGGGAGCGTCGGTGGCCACCAGGTTTAGTCTTTGAAACTTGGTATTAGGTCGGTAGGACTTTCTCTTTCATCCTGAGGTAGGATGAATACCAAGAGAGCTGTATTGTAGGAGCTCTTGCAGGTTTTCAAATATTCTTTTTGTAAACCAAACGGCCGGACCGTGATCGTATGACTGACGATATTTTATAGTTTTCACGGCCGTACAACGTGAATGACGAAAATGTCTTACATAAAAGCAAACAAGCAAGCCCGAAGACACACAAAAGTGTCCAACAGAGCCCATTCTTAAAGTATAAAGCCCGATTCACGCACACCAGTGACGTGACGAAAATTACTGAGTCGGTGCGAAATAATCCTGCGTTATTTGATCAGGCTAATAGAAAAATTTTCAGATTTAAGAATATTCTCTGATCGAAAATAGGTCGATATTAAGGTCGATTCACACACATCCGTTAGGAGACATTGTCGTGACCAGCAATCCCTACAGG
>CM077110.1:4408574-4426108 GCA_039619505.1 Cimex hemipterus | reverse complement strand
ACTCCCTACAGATGTCCTCCATCGGTATTAAGGTCGATACACACATCAGTGACGTGCGGTGCCGTGACCAGCGTTTTGTACCAACGGCAGGTTTGAAAATATTCTTCTTAGAAACCGAGCGGATTTGTTTACACTAGCCCGGCGCGCGGCCGCGGCCGAGCCAACAGTGCTGCCGTCGTCACCGGACAGTGATCGGCGGATATTTTTTCACAGCCGTACAATGTTGGTGGAAAAATTTGCAAAATTACAAAATCTGCCACTTTTGACGTATCGTATTCTGTTTTTTAAAGGTAAACCGCAATCGATAAGCCCCCTCCATCTACAATTTAATTGAATTAGCTTTAATGAACTCAACTATAATATTTTCAGCATTTTCTTCTCAAATTTGATAACACCGTCGATTATTTAATTAGACTCAGCCTAACCGGATTAAAATCCATTTAATAAGGGGATTATCTTCGGACTATTTAACCGCCGGTTTGTGCTTTATA
Source organism: Cimex hemipterus (assembly GCA_039619505.1). Classification (NCBI taxonomy): domain Eukaryota; kingdom Metazoa; phylum Arthropoda; class Insecta; order Hemiptera; family Cimicidae; genus Cimex; species Cimex hemipterus. The sequence continues at coordinate 4,425,617 of CM077110.1, read as the reverse complement.
ATTTAATTACAATTTCATATTTGAAAAGAGTTTACGTTGTGTCTCGATTTGATGATCTGGCAAAAGAAAATCATGTACGGCGGTTCATTCCTACGGAATGTGTTCATTTCGCTCAATATTTTCGGTCAGTATTTATTTATTTTTAATAAAAAAAACTGTTTCCTATACATATTGTAATTTTGTAGTTCTTGTTTATATTGGTTGCGCCTCCGCCGAAGCCAGCACCGTCGGCCCAGTATGATAAATTTTTCAATTATATTTTATTAAAAATATCATCAAACTGGTTTTTTGTTTGTTCTGAATTTGTCTGAAGAAGATTATCTTTGTGGATGTGATGAAAATGAGAGAACTAATTGGCTTGAGGAAAAGTCAGATTTCATTCCTCCACCCGAGAATGTTCGAGTTGTCTCCTGCTAATCGAAACCTTACCAAAAACTGGCTCGTCAATTATTTGAACGCTTTAAAATTCGATTTTGCAAATATGGTACTTAAACAGGACTATGGTAGAAAGTACATTCGTTTTTATTTATTTTGTGATGTTTTTCGCTCCTTTTAAGACTTCAAGTGCAAACGAGACGGAAAAAACTTTAATAAAGCAGTTGGACAAGGATTTCTGGGACTCTGAGCCGTTGATAAAGGACGCTGATTCGGCTTTCAGGAAGTACAAGTACATCCTGACCATACTCGACTACCAGTTAGAACACTTCGTGCACAACCCATCCTTCCTGAGTACTCCGTACTGGTACAGGGTAAGGAGATTTCTACAGATATCCCTATTTGGATAATAAACAAATCCATTTAAACAAAATCTGAAGTATTACTTTTCTTTGGAAAGTTCCCTCCTTCACCTACCGTGTCCGTTTTACTTTCCCCTCTAGGTTTTAATTATTCATTATAAATTTTATTGCACTTCAAACTAGCCAAATGACCCAAAACTGAACAGAGAAGAGTTCAAAAACATACATAATAATTTAAATAAATTAACATTAGGTTAAAAAAAATATATTACAAGTAGATAACTGAAATAGATAACCATAAATCTTTTGACCGAGGAAACATGCAATTATCGAGGCGTCAGAACTGACAGATTTCTAAATTTTACAAATTATTTAGAAATCGTGAGATAATAAAAATAATTATCGATGAACGGTCCACTAATCACCACACGAAATTTTTCCGTTAACACTCACGTCCGTGAAACTGTAAAATATCGAGAAATTCGACGAGCACGATCCTGTGACGACGGCAGCACTGTTGGCTCGGCCGCGATCGCGCGGCAGGCGAGTGTGAACAAAGCCAAAAATTTCAACCGGCTTGTTGATACTCTCTGATGTTTGTGAATCGATCCTAATACCAATGGAGGACTACCTGTAGGGAGTGCCGACACTCAAGTCACTGATGTGTGGGAATCGATCCTAATACCAATGGAGGACTATCTGTAGGGAGAGCTGGTCACGGCACTGTCAAGTCACTGATGGGCGTGGATCGACCTTAGTACCGATGGAGGACTATCTGTAGGGAGTGCCGGTCACGACACTGTCAAGTCACTGATGTTTGTGAATCGACCCTAATACCGATGGAGGACTATCTATAGGCAGTGCCAGTCATGACACTGTCACGTCCTGATGTGTGCGACTCGACCCTAATACCAATGGAGGACTATATGAAGGGAGTAAGACCAAATCCAGTCTTACAGCAGAACCATTGCAATTCATAATGTAAACACTACTGAAATGTACACGTACTTTACTCACCATGACGTACGGCTGTGAAAACTGTAACGATGGGTTGAAATTTATAATTTGTTGTCATTCACATTATTCGCACTAGTTGCAACAGTTCGGCACGACCAAACGGATTTGCTGGTTTAACATATCTCAGCCCATTAATAAATTAAATGTAAGGAAAAACAACGTAGTCAATGTAAATAGTGTTATTGTTCGTAGTGCAATAAATGTGTATTTGACAATTGTGACGCAGATGAAAGTATAATTTCTCCACGTTAGAAATTAATTTTTAATGTATCAGTTTCTGCTAAAAACAGATCTTAAAATAGAATTTAGGTTAACCGATTCTTTCAAATGACCACCAATTTTATGGCTGAGGTGTAGTCGATATCTTTAGTTGACAGAATCAAGTCCGACTCCGGGCGAAAATCGAATGCCCATTTTAAAAAAATGTGACAGAGAATAAACTGTATTTTGTAATGGTAATTCCGCCTTTTAAATGTATAATTAAATCAATGCCTGTAAAATGTTGAGCCACAGACTGAATTTCCATAAATTTAAGTCCATGTACAAACTTGGAGTGATCCAAGAAAAAAGGATAAAAGTAAAAGCAAACAGTTGCATAAAGGTCAATTCACACACCTCAATGACGTGACAGTATTGTGACCGGCGTTCTGTTCTACCTGAGTTTTTGAAAATTTTCTTTTTGGGAACGGAACGACTTTGTTCACACTCGTCGAGTGGATATTGCTGCAGAGGAAGATTTGAATCGGGTGGACTGTGTAATCAAATAACGATGGTTGTGTGAACCAAGGAAATATAAACTTTGGGCAGAGGGATAGGATCGAATGCAGCCGTGATACCTTCGACCTCCTTGTGGACATTACTATTTTGGCTATTCAAGTCCACTGCTCGGATTAAATACTGGCTAGTGTCAGCAGAGATCTCTATATGATCACACTGGGAAGGGAATAAGGGCCAGCGCGTCACTGATGTGCGTGAATCGATCTTTATATCGATGCAGGATGCTGGGGAGTTAATCCGATTGTTAAATGTTTTCCACAATAGCAAGGCCGAAGACAGCATTCTGCTATCTTCCAAAGAGTCAAACCGAATCCAGTCTTGAAGTATAAAAGCCGGATTCACACACATCAGTGACGTGTCCGTGCCGTGACCGGAACTCCCTACAGATAGTCCTCCATCGGTATTAGGGTCGATTCACAAACATCAGTGACTTGACAGTGTCGTGACCGGCACTCCCTACAGATAGTCCTCCATCGGTATTAAGGTCGATACACACATCCGTGATGTGACTGTGTCGTGACCAGTGTCTTTTATTTGTTTTAAAATATTCTTCTTGGAAACTGAATGGCTTCGTTCGCACTCGACGTGCAGGAGCAGGATCGAATACAGTCGTGATACCCTAGACTTCCGTGGGATGCCAGATATAAACTTGACACAACAGTGCCTTTGTGTGTGTGTTCTTTTGAGCCGCTTACTCTGCTCTCTCGAAAGTTAACCATAAGCAACACAACAACTTTTGTTGTAGACACCAAACAGAATATCTTAAAAAACACCGGTCACGACACTGTCAAGTCACTGATGTGTGTGAATCGACCTTAAGACATTATCACAACACTAGAGCATAAGCAGTTCTGCCTGAATTTCTTCCAAACCACTGACGAAACTCAAATTCAATACCTATCAATTCAAAAAGAATCACTTTAATAAATCCCGTCTTCTTTGGTTTTCCTCAAGGCAACATACTAGATCAGTTACTTTTTAATACACAACAGACTTACCTCTTATATTTCCTGATGATACTCTTTGCAAACCCCGATCCTGATATGGTACGACCACGAAACCACAAACGTTAGACCAAAATCAATCACTTTCTTGCAATCATGAAGGTGTTTGAGGAAAAATGAAAACGAACAGGGTTGGTGAAGATTGTACTGATGATCAACTTTCCAATTTCAGTTTCATTTCAGAACTTCGAATTGACAATGACCTTTTCCTTTAAAAACATGGTTACTCTCTTCCAGTACGGAGTTTCCAGGTTGGTCGAGCTGTTCACGTATTTCAACTGGTTGTAAAATATGTAAAGAATCTTCTTGTACATCCTGATAGATGAATATCCATCTTTTCTTAATGACTCCGAGTACCAGTAATTATTCTCCAAATCCATCATCAGATATCTATTCGTCTCATTTTCAATAGCCATCTTGAAAAATGCAAAAAAAAAATCAATATGAATTAATTTAAATTGTATCGCATTTTGCCCTCTTTAATGACCATTTGTGTAAAATCGAATTTTAATTTTTTCAAAAGATGGATGATCCTTTCATTTATTAGTTTCCGATTTTGAGGTGAATAGTCGAACAGTCGGTTGTGGTAACACGAAATCTCTCTCCGCCTCCTGACAATCAGTACTCTCAATTGTTGCGGATCAACGCGGGTAATCTTTTCGGAAAAAAAAAATAGACAATATATTTAATTAAACATACTGAAAAACTTATCTTACATGGTCATATGTGGTGGCTTCTGCGTAGTTATATTCGTTGACGAGAACTAAAAAAATTGAAATATTTATAAAATACAGTTTCCATGGGAAGGACATCAGTAGAATAAATACTAGCCGAAAATATTGAGTGTAATGAACACAGCCCTCAGGAATGAACGACCGAACATGATTTTCTTTCACTAGATCAAATTTAAAAACACAATAACAAAACCTTTCTAACGTGAAGAATTTTAATTAAATTAGAAAATTGAATTTAATCAGCCGAGGCTGAATCTAATCCAATATTGGTCGCTTTAATAAATTTAAACATGAAATAAAAACGCGCAATATATATTAACTTACATTGTTCATGCGCACATGTTGATCTGTATGGAATGAAAGTCAAAGAGGATCGCGTAAAAAGGCGACCCGCATAATCTCTTAAAATGGAATAAGAACCGACAAAAGATGTCAAAAATACCACAAGTTGCCACTGAGTGCATCATTTCATTTCATTACTGATATCGATATGTATTTTCTGAATTATTTTTGCTAAATTTAGCCTAAATAGATTGTTTAAAACAAAAGAGACGAGTAATAAAAATAAAAAGTGTAGAAATTTGTAGATATCAGGAAGTCAGAACAGGCAGATTGACTCTTTTGTCGGAGATTTACCATTCTTTTTTTTTTTTTTTTAATTGATATTACGTTTAATTATATAATATTTTTCCTAAATTTAGTCTAAATAAGCAGTTTAAAGAAATGAATAATACAAATGAAAAGGGTAGAAATTTGTAAATACAAAGCAGGAAGTCAGAATAGGCAGAGTGACTGTGTTTTTGTGGCGATTTTCCTTTATTACCGATATAGTTTTGTAAATCCTATGATATTTGTGCTGAATTTAACTTAAATTTAACTTAAAGTACCAGTTTATAAAAAAAAAAAAAAAAAAAAAAAAAAAAAAAAAAAAAAAAAAAAAAAAGTTGAATAAATGCGCAAATTTGTTGACCAACCAAACTTTTCACCTTTTTGACTGAAAGTGCCCACCCACTTTGTACTCTGACCCATTGTGTAGGCGAAACTGGGCCAATCTTCATGAAATTTGGTGAAAATATCACTTGTCACATTTCTTATGGGGTAGGGAAAAACAGATTTAAAAAATACCTCGAAATAAAGTTTTTATGACCAATCAAACTTTTTCACCTATTCGCCTGAATGTAGCTAATTAACCACTTTGTACTCTGACACACTCCGTCAATCTTCATGAATCATCATCTTCTTTCCTCCTTTCTTCTACAGGCTTTGATTATCGATATTGTTTTGCATTCTCTAAATTTTTTTTTATTTTTATTATTATTATTTTCTTTTTTTTCTCTCTCTCTCTCATTTTAGCCTACTTCAACATAAGAAATGTGTAAAAAAATCCGATTCACTTCTCTTTGCTAATAATAATTATTGCTGACCCATTGAAAATATTTTAATTATTGATATTGATCTGTGATTTTTTGAGATTCTCTGTGTTAAACACTAAATAAACAATTTACAAAATAAAAAGAACTTTTAAAAACAAGAAGAAGAAGAAAAAAGAAATTTGTAGATGTCAGGAAGTCATAACAAGGAGATTGACTCCTTTATTATTGTTACTATATTTAATTATATTATATTTTTTCTAAATTTAGGCTAAATAAACTGTTTTATGACAAAATAAATTCCAAAAGACATTGAATAAATTGGAAATTGTCAGAAAAAGTCAGAACTGGCTGAATCCCTTCTTTCTACTAATGGCTTTTATTATTGATGTTATTGATGTTGTTTCGTCCTTTGGATTTTTGTAAAATTCTTATTATTATTCCATTTTTGCTAAATTTAGCCAACAGCGCCAAAAGAAATCCATAAAAATTTGATTATGATCTTGAAATTTGCAAATATCAAATCTGATTCACTCTTCTTCGCCAATATTTATTGTTGAATCATTGAATATATTGATTCGTAATTTTTATATTATTTTTTAGTAAATACTGCTCAAATAATAAATTTAAACCAAAAGAATCGAATAATAAAAATATAAAGTGTAAAAATTTGTAGATATCAGGCAGATTGAATCTGTTTCTTGGCAATTTTCCTTTATTATTAATATTATTTTGCAAAGTCTACGATATTTTCGATAAATTTAGCCTAACTAAAGTGACAGTTTTTATAACGAAATAAATGAGTAATAAAAAGTAAATAACGTAAAAATCTGTAGATATCAGGCAATCGGAACAGGCAGATTGACTGTTTCTTGGCGAGTTTTCCTCTGTTAAAGGTATTATTTCGTACATTCTGTGATATTTCCGCCGAATTTAGCTTAAAGGTACAAAGTTTGTTACAAAGTAAACTTTTCAAAAAAAAAAAAAAAAAAAAAAAATCCTCTTTTCTGCTACCGGTTTTTATTATTGATATTGTTTTGTATTCACTAGATTATTTTTTTTATTTTATTTTTATTATTATTATATTTTTGATCATTTTTACCTATAGAAAGAGTTTATAGCAAAACGAATGCACAAAAAATCTAATCCACCTTGGCATATTTTCAAACAGTCACTGGCTAATTTCCTCCTTTTTTTGTTAATGGATTTTATAATTGATATTGACTCATAGTTTATAAATTATTTTGTATTAAATAATAAATTTAAACCAAAAGAATCGAATAATAAAAATTAAAAAAAAAATATATATATATATAAAAATTTGTAAATATCAGGAAGTCAGAATGGACAGACTGACTCCTTTTCTTATTATTGATATTATTTTGTAATTGTATCGTATTTGTGCTAAATTCAGCTTATATCAACAGTTTATAATAAAAGATATGAATTATAAAAATAAGAAGTGTAGGAATTTGTAGATATCAAAAAGTCAGAATTGACAGATTGACTTTGTTTTTTTTTTTTTTTTTGCTAATGGATTTTATTATTGATATTGATTTGTAATTTCTAAATTAGTTTTTTTATTTTATTTTTATTATTATTGCATTTTTTGCCAAATTAGCATTAAAAAAGAGTTTATTATAAACAAAATGTGTCAAAAATTTAATACGCGTTGAAATTGGCCATTGTCAGTCAACAACTGGCTGATTTCCTCCTGTTTTGCTAATTGATTTTATAATTGATATCGACTCGTAATTTCTAGATTAAATCTTGCTCAATTTAGCCTAAATAGACAGTTTACAACAAAAGAGATGAGTAATAAAAAATGAAAAGTGTGAAAATTTCCCGGAACAGGCAGATTGACTGTTTCTTGACGGGTTCTCCTCTATTAAAGGTATTATTTTGCCAATTCTTTGATACTTACACTAAATTTAACCTAAAGAAACAGTTTACAACAAAATCGACGCCCAAAAGAATTGAATAAATAGGAAAATGTTAAATAATGTCACAACTGGCTGAATTCCTCCTTTCTGCTGCTGTCTTTTATTAGCGATATTGTTTTGTATAATCTAGATTATTTTTTTTATTTTATTTTTATTATTCTTCTTCTATTTTTGCCTATAGAATGATATTATAACAAAACGAATGCACAAAAAATCCAATACACCTTGAAATTGGCCATTTTCAGTCACTACTGTCTGATTTCCTCCTTTTTTTTTGCTAATAGATTTTATCATTGATATTGATTTGTAATTTCTAGATTATTCTTTGTTAAATGCTGCCTAATTAATCAGTTTTATACAAAAGAAATGAATAATAAAAATAAAAAGTGTACAGATTTGTAGATAAGTCAGAACTGGCAGATTGACTCTTTTTTTTTTTTTTAATTTTATTTTTGTAAGTTTATAAATTTGTAGATATCAACCGGTTCGAAGTAGCAGATTTAATGATTGACTCTCTTTTTTTTTGGGGGGGGGGAGGATTTTTGTTTATTATTGAGATTATTTTGTGAATTCTATGATATTTGACTAGCCATTTCCTCTTTTTTTTTTTTTTTTTTTTTTTTTTTGCCACAGGCTTTTATTGTCGCCATTGTTTTGAAGATAGAAGACAGAAAGAAATGCATACAAATTTCTGTAACCCTTGAAATTTGGAGACATCAAATCGGATTCAAAAAATCTTTCATGATATTTACTAAAATTTAGTATAATTGAATACTACTGAATAGTTTTTGTAAAATCCGGCTTAAATAAATCTAAAAAAAAAAAAAATAAATAAATAAACAAACAAAAAATAAAAAGTGTATAATTTTGCCGATATCGAATGACCAGAATAAACGGATTTATTCCTAGATAAACTCCACTATATAAACATGTCCTAGGCTGAAAAACAATTTCTCCCACAAAGAGGATTATCTTTGTTTATCTAATGCGTGTTTTGAAACCAACCTACGGCTGCTAATTATTGCGAAACGGAACGAGTATGGCATGTCAGTCTTACCGGTAAGCCTATCCGTAATCAAATAAGAATTTTATTTAATTCCCTTTATTTTAATTATTTTAACAATTAATAAACTCGATTCGTGTATTAAATTCAGTCTCGGTGGATTAAACTTAAATTTTGTAATTTAATTTAAAATTTTTTTTAAAAAATTGTGTTTAAATTAGACTCGGCGAAAGAAAATCATGTTCGGTTGTTCATTCGTAAGGACTGTATTCATTACTCTCATTATTTTCGGTTAATATTATTTATTCTATTGCCGTTCTTTCCAAGGGAACTGTTTTGTATAAATATTTTAATTTTGTAGTTTTTGTTTATAACGATTGCACCTACGCAGAAGTTACAACTTACGGCCGAGTAAGATATATTTTTCAGCATGTTTAATTAAATATACTGCCCGTTTGGTTTTTGATTTTTTTTTTTTTTTTTTATGTGTCTGAAGAGGATTATCAGCGGGGATGAGCTGAATTTTAGACACCTGATTGGCAGGAGGCAAGACCAGATTTCATTCTACCACAAGTGCCTGTTCGACCTGTCGCCGTACAATCAGCACCTTATGAAACAGTGGCTCGTCTATCATCTGAACGTTTTAAAATTTGATCTCGCACAAATGGTACTTAAACGGGACTAGAAAGAATATATATATATTTTTTTTAAATTTGTACCATTTTTTTAAGACCCCGAGTGCAAATGATACTGACAGAAATTTAATAGCGCAGTTGGACAAGGATTACTGGGAGTCTGAGCCGTCGATAAACGGCCCGGATTCGGCTTTCAGGAAGTACGAGTACATCCTGACCTTCTTCTACCACCAGTTGGAATACTATGTGAACACCCCGGCCAACCTGGAAACTCCGTACTGGAAGAAGATAAGGAAGTTCGTAACAACAAACCTGTTTGTATAATAAAATTTTTTAAGTAATATTTATTTTTTATATTTATAATTTAAAGTAAATGAATGGCATGTGTGTCCATCAAAATTACTTTTGACTTTTTTCAAAACCAGAATTTTGACAAAATTAAGTCATGTTGCAATTATCGCTATGGTACTTCAAAGACATTTTCCCATGGCAGCTCATAATCTTGAAAAAGGACATGATCTTTTTCATCTGCCAGCTCATTGAGGCTATGCATGCTTACAAATGTTACTCCCTTGTTTTGTATAGGAGATGAGATCCATAAGGACTGAGATGACCTTCTTCCCCATGTGCGTATGTCCAGCATTACCGCCATGCTCACTAGAAGAGACAAACACTGTCTTATAGAGTGGAGGGGCTCCTCTATTGCCATGGATAAAGTATAATAGCTAACCATCCCTTAGAGGAACTCTTCGGTAGAGGAAGTTGTAAAGGACCAACAGGCTAACTACACACCAATGATGGCTACGACGTACTACGTAGGCACGACGATTCCTTTTCCATGTATACCTGGGCTTAAGATTTCCGTTCAGTCAATCAACGCACCCTCTACTGTCTTTTCAGATCTGGTATCCTGATCTATCTGTGTAACTCTGGCACCTGCTGTCGGCAGGCTGAAAAGCCAACAAGAATACTGCTCATAATTTAGACGGTTTGCCATATGTACATACATATACACATGTACTCACATATATACACGTATATACATGTACACACACACACACACACACCACACACATAACACACACATCTACACATATATATATACACACATGTGTCACCTGTTCAAGGCTGCACTGTTATTTTTTGGAAACAGTCCCTTGTGTCCAGGGCCTGGATTAAGAAAGGTAGTGCTTAAGTGTGCTTTTCAAGGTAGAGTAATAGAATAATGAAACCACCAAGCATACCTGGTGCCTTAGGTTTAGAAGGTTCTGCTGTAGAGTCAACCGACTCACTGCATCCACAGCTCTGCTGGTGCCTCCCAATGGTACACACGAGTTACCGGCTGCATTCATCATCTCTTCACCACAGAACAACACCGGCCCTTGTCAGGGTCACCTGTTGGTCTTCCTCCCCTCCCAGTCGCTAAAATTTCATTTGCAGATTACGCAATGAGGAGGAGGAAACAGCCACCCATGTCAACCCCGAATGAGAAGCAACGGATCAATGGAGATTTAACCTAACCTATGTATAAAAATTTAGAGAATGAAATTATAGCAGCGGCAGTCAATGGCCTGATACTTCTGAGAAGGATTGAGTCTTTTGCACTGAAATAGGGGGGTTAGGAAGTTACAAAAAGCTCCAGTGGCTGCTACCTTCCTAGCATCCTCATCACTGTCCCTAATGAGTTTGATTACTCGTATTTTGGACTTTTACAGAAAACACCCAATCCGTTTGCTTCGTTTGTTATGGGGCCAGATGTATACCATTGTATATGATGCTCTCCTGAATTCTTCTTCAGAGAATGTTTCTGGGATTGGAAGTCTGATTTGGTTAATTATGGCTGTAATTCTCGAATTGTTTACTTGCCATCAAATTTGATTGTTTTCGGAGCTTAAACCAGCTTTTCTTTGTTTCTCCTCGCTTGAACAGATGCATCTTTAAAAAAAAAAAAAAAAAAAAAAAAAAAGAAAAAAAAAAAAAAAGTGGATTTATAACTTAAGGTAGGAATTTTTCGAACAAAAAAACGCGTGAAAATTCATAACCTGCGACCGGTTTGAGAACAGATCAGTTGGCTGCATTTTACTCAATTTAGGATGTACCATGACCCAATATTTTTCGGGTTTATGCTTCACCACCCTGTTATAGAAGGGTTGTTATCCATTTATGACCCCCTGGCCAAGGAATTTCCCCTACGTCCTCCACCGTACGTCACAAATAACGTGATGTTCAGTACACATCTTTGTCTGTTGGATATAAAATTTTATAAAAATTAATCTCTGATGATAATCCAATTGATCTAAAAATTTAAAAAAACTTTATTAATTTGTTTTATAACAATATTATGTTAGTTTTTGACTTGTTTTACCCTTTAAAAAAATCAAACTATACCCTATGCTTAACATTTTTAACGAGTTTATTAGACATAAATATTACGTTCATATTAATGATAATTCACCATTGTTTCAATGTAATAAATATATAAAAAAATTCTTTTTTAAAAATAAGGCTATCAGTCAGTTTTGAGATATCATTTTTTTTTTTTTATGCCCGGATAGAAATCAGCATACGCCTAGTTTAAGATCGACCCGGATGCTCCCAACATCTGCGTCATCCTGGGAATCCTTAAAAGTCTCCTTTCCGCAGAAAGACCAGCTGAAATTGAAAATTTCTCGTAATTTAATTTTTTTTTTTTTGGGGGGGGGTTGTCAATTTGAAAATTTTGTATACCTTTGACCGTCCATGTTTGCTATTCTCACATGGAAGAGTGTCAGGTCTTTGACTTTCTGAGCCGGCTTGAAAACGACAGTAGCCGAAGTTTGGTTGAGCGAAGGCACCATGGAACGGTACGGTGCGGCTGCCAACCCCCTGTAGATGACAGCAGGTCCGTTGTACATTCTGGGTAAAAAAAATGTATGTATTAAAGATAAAGAAGACAAAAACTCTAATTTTCTCGTCGATCGTACCTTCTTGGCAGTACAAGCTGTCTCGCTTGCTGAGCAGCCGCTTCGACCCATTCCGCGTGGAGTTTGAACGTCGTCTGAGAACCGTCGTGGTCTAAATTAAGGTGTATGAAGCCCCTCGGTCTGGGAATCGGTTTCGACAGGGTTACAGTCGCTTGGAGCTGATCGCCTGTTGAAAAACTACGATTAACGTTTTCTGAACATAACCTAAAAAAAAAAAATTACCGCAGAAAGGAGGGCTGTCTCGGGTCACAAGGTACAACGGTCCTCTCGCCAGGCCTTTATCCGCTCTGAAACCCATCATTCCACAAGATCCATCTGCAAGAAGCATTTTAACTACTACTTGTGTGTTTTATGTGGAGATCCAGGTGAAAAATTAGGCCTACGATGAAATGGTAAAACAGCGGGCAGGTTATACATTGGGGTTAACAAAAAATAAAAAACACGTGTCCCTGCGAGAAAGGTTAATTACTAGGCTTCATGCCAGTAAACGGTAGGTTATAACTTCGATATATTTCAATAATCTCACCGGGGTTCACTGTTCTTACATTTATTATTTCACAAGAGATAGGTTACTAAAGGGTTTCCTAAAAACAAGAGGGTTTAATCTACCTAAAACTGATGGATTTTTATTGCTTCCCTTCTCGAAAGTAGGATGTACTCAGGTGTTATGTTCAAAAAGAAGAATTTCATCTACCACCGATTACCCCACGTTAAGTTATACAATGGTTTCCCAAAATAACCTCACCTACTCCATTTATGGGTAGGTTATAGCTTGGTTATTTTTTAATAATCTCACCGGAGTCCCCCGTCGAATAGACACATGGCCTTCATCCAAATAACATTTAGATTATACACTGATTATCCTTTCAAAAAGGGGTAGGTTATAACATAGTTTCCTTGGGAAATAGCATACACAGAGTTTAACATCAAAAGATACAATTTTTTTTATTCCAACCTCCTCAACGATACAAAGTTCAAGTTTTACCCTCAAAAAGAACAATTATATTAGTCTACAAGCGGCAGGTTACATTAAGGTTTCCCGCCATAAAAAACCAGTAAGTTGTATATTCTGTATCCCTCAAATAGTCTCATATATGTAACCAAGATGTCCCTTCAAATTGGCAATTGTCTTTATTCCAATATTGGGTAGGTTATATCTTGGCTATTCTCCAATAGCATAGATATTTAATCACCCAATATTGTCAAATAGAAACATCTGAGGCACGGCCTTCATCAAAGTAGGAGGTACATTTAAACGAGTTATCCTCCCATTTATTATTTCACAAGAGGTAGATTATTACAGGGTTCCCTCTAAAATAAATGTAAATAGGGTTTTACTTCAAAACAGATGGTTTTTTTATTGCATCCTTCCTCGAAAGTAGTATGTACCCAGATTTTATATTCAAAACGAACAATTTTCTTTACCATCAATCACCTTGTAATGGGTAGGTTACACCTTGGTTCACTTTATATAATCCTGCTGTAGTTCGCCGTATTCAAATGTAGGTTATACATCGTTCCCTCAAACAACAGGCTATGTTTTTTAGAACCCACTAAGGTAGGTTATATAATGGTTTCTTGTTAAAAACAGATGGATTTTCTTGGTTTTTTCTCTTTTTTACCTGTTGAATGAACGTTGCAAGACGTCGGAAAGCAGGAACCGGAGTGAAAGTGCTCTCCGCTGTAACATGGGAACGCCCTGAATTGACACGGGTGCTCTTCAGGGGTCGCTATGCTCTCAAGGAATAGCTGGAAGCCCCTGATGTGGTTGCAGACGGTGCTTGAATTCACTGTGCCTTCTGTTCAAAAGAAAAACACAACAATAAACTATAAATAAGAAGGTTTTGTAAGAAGTGAGGGAATAGAATTTTTACCGAGGTGGCTGATGATGACGGAGGCGAAGACGTGGGCGCAGCCGGGCTGGTCTCGTCCGCCGTTCGGAAAGAAGTCCACGTGGCCCAGCGCCTTGAGGAGGCCGAAACCTTCTGTCCAGACGACAGCGCCGTCCGTGTGAATGACGTCGACCAAAGCGGCGTCTCTCCCGCTCAATGAGACCATAGAAGTGGCGGCGAAGTGTTCCCTGAAGAGTGGCGAAGCCGGGTCCAGGCCCGTGATTCTCGCAAGTCTTATGCCCCTGCTGAGGAGTGACCTTCCGGCATATCCGGCAATGTGGGCCCCGAGGCTGAACCCGATTATGTGTATGTCGTTGGGAGATGAGCCGAGGGAGATCAGGTCCAACAGTACCAGGGTCAACTGCCTTCCCACCAGTTGGGTGTTCGCGGCCGACAACCTGTAAGACGGACCCGCCGCCCCTTTTTCCCAGTCTAGGAGTATGACGTTGCAATCTTCCTAAAAATGAGAAACGATGCATCACGGTTTGAAAAGAGCGAGACGAAGCGGACTCACGATTTCTATCAACGCCGCGGCGATCGCTCTCGCGCTCCTGTCTTTCCCGCTACCTTTGAAACCGTGGACCAAGAACTTGGTCGGCCTCTCCGGTCTGAAATCAGAGGCTCTGAGGGATCCGCGGTCGTCCCCGTACGCGATGAGTTCCTCGGATGTCGTCCTCGTGTAGAGGAAGAACTTGGTCTCGACGTCAGAAGGCGCCTGTGGTCCTTTTTTCAACGGGCTGTCCGCCGGGAAGCAGCCGAGCAGCTCTATTCGAAACACCGTTAATTTGAGAAAATGGTGTACAATGCTTTCTGCTTTGCCAGATTTTGCCAAATTCTAGAGGACTAAACGGGCCAACCGTCGCTGGCTTGGTATCATACCATAACAGATTTCTTTTTTCCTCCGTTCCGTCCTTCTGCCCAGCCTGCTCCGGATCATGGCTGTCATCCTCTTACCCACCATCGAGAGTGATTCGTCATTCACTAGAAAATGAATGGTGCATTAGAAAATGTTTACTACTCAAATGAAAGGAAGGTTTTAACAAAGACAGGTTAAGTAAAATATAGATTTCACAGACGGCAGGTTATATAAGATTTCCTCTACAAAAGAATATTCATGGGACGTGAACAGAAAAGATGGGTTTAGGTTTTGTCAAATGTTATCCTAATAAAAAGAATGAACGCCCCCTTCCAAAAATAATCACCCGTGAAACACAGGTTATGTAATTGGCTTCATAGGTTAAGCCTTAGTAATCCTCCAATGATATAGCTATTCTCTTACCCGAGTCCTCCCGAAATAAATTGAAAAAACTTTAAGCACAGCCTTCATCTAAGTAACATATATTACACACGAGGTATTCATTCATTCAAATTTTTCAAAAACAAATATATTATAATAGGTTTCCTCTGAAAGTAACGTGTGCCGCTTAATTCGAAGTCTCCTAGAAAGTTGGATGTCCCCTAAGAACAATTTTATTTACCACCACTACGATTCCCGGATAAATTATATAAAGGTAGGTTATACATTGGTTACACACTTACTAAAACTCCCATGTGACACCCATTTTTGTCTTGAGCTTTCCTCAAACCTAGGTTTTACACTGGACTCGACTTCAATGAGTAGGTTATACTTTGATTAGTCTTCCGATATTCATTTCCTTTAATCTTCCTCAAATCAAGAATAAGTTACCCATCCAGATCCATTCCAATAACGAGCAGATTATCCCCGGGTATCTTTTATCTCCCAAGCATCGCAAAAAAATATAGGATAACCAAAATCTACAAAACATATTTTATCCCCTCCCCTAATGTTATAAAAGGTTTCGGAAATGGGGAGGTTATACTCGGTTATCTTTCGGTAATAGATTCAACAAACGAAGACGTTACTGACAGTGTACTCAAGGTGACGAACGTCTCCTCGTCTTCTCGGAATTGATTGAAAACGGTCATCGTAGTTATTGACAGATGAAGTCTGGACGGGAAAGGCGTGTGGGACGGGGAGCGGAAGGTGAAGGAGAAAGTGAACCGGAACCGTCCTTGAAGGGACGCCGTTGTGCAACGTCCATTGCCCGCTCCCGGAATGCCGACCGGACTCGGCCCCGTGGAAAGTTTGCTTCTTTGAGAGGACTGACCAAAGAGATCGGAAATTTACAAAAGGAAGACACCGATCGATCAAGATCGGCTAACTGTATCAAATAACTAGAATGGTTTTTCAAGAGCAGGACGACCGTCTCTATCTCTCTATCGCTAATCTAGAGGCTGGGAAATTGCCAGGCGAATTTTGGCTGACTCTAATTGGCAACGATAAATTTCACGATGAAACCCGTTATGGTAAAATTCTACCAGTTTGGAGAAGGGGCTTCCATGCGAAACTCGGCCAACCCAGGGTAAAAACAAACTAAAAATATTTATACAGTGAGAAAATTTGAATGGAACTCTGGTTATTCTGAGAAAACGGTGATCAACCGCGCTTATATTGAGGGAAACCCACGTACATCCAGCTTGTTATGAGAAACGACCCCATGTTCAATCCACCTGTAAAAACACAACGCACCTCCTACTTATTATGGAACAAGCTTCCAAAAAAAGTTCAATCAATTTATTCCGAGAGAAACCCATGTAGATCTTGCTTTTTCTTCTAAAACCCCATGATAAACACAACTATAGTTAGAAAAAATACTCAGGAAAATCCATGTGCTCCTTAGTTATAGTTAGAAAAAACATGTGTATCGCACTTATTCTTGAAGAAAACACATAACATAAACATGTAACATAGCAGACCCATGTGTGCATTACTTATGTTTAAGAAAAGACCCTTGTACACTCAACCTATTTTGGAATGACCGGGGTGTATATTAACTTTTTTTTAAAGAAAGCCCACATACATATTTATAACATGAGGTTTTCCACAGGATATGTTGGTCTAACTTGGGTTTATCCAAACATAAGTTCGATGCATGTGTGTTATCCA
>CM077110.1:4380321-4408564 GCA_039619505.1 Cimex hemipterus | reverse complement strand
TCCAAACATAAGTTCGATGCATGTGTGTTATCCACAGGATATGTTGGCCTAACTTGGATTTACCTAAACATAAGTAAGATGGACGTGGGTTTTCCACAGGATTTGTTGGCTTAACTTGGGTTTACCCAGCACTGAGTACTACTACTAGTACTAAGGGTATGCTGTACGTAATCTTTTTCTTGGTAAATTCCATCTGCCGTACATTGTCGGACTTTCCAGTTTGGCAATTTGTTTCTTGGGGATAACTCGTTTGAAACCTACACATATACGAGAAAAGTAGTTCACACGGTAACGTAATATACATTTTTATGCAGAACTTTCCCTCATCTCCCAATTTCTTGTGTCACTCTCCTCGATTCGATGTTATCTTTAGAAAGTCTTATTGCTCTAACAATTAAAGTGGGCTCGTAGGAAGTGGTGAGGGTTCAAAGGCATAACGGAATCGTTAGACCGTGGATCAATTTTTCATCCGTTTTACATAACGTGAATTAGGGCAAACGGAGCGTTGGATTCAAACAAAAAACTGGACGGAAATTAGAAACAGTCTTGTTTACGTTTGCCGCTGGACTTTCGTCGCTTGGCTGACCGGGTAAATTACCGCTCTGGCCGAATTGACTCCAACGTTTCGAAAACAAAATCCGATTTGGTGGTTTTTGATTTTTTTAAATGTTTTTTTGCTGTTACTTTTATTAACAGCAAGGCATCAAGGACGACATGTCTTTCAGCTGCGTTTCACAACGGCCGTTTAACCCAGATGACGAACGGCTATTACCAAATGCGAATTTTGATTTCGAAATTATCAATAAAAACTACTTGAAAAAAAAGAAGGCCCAACATAAAGTAAAAATATCGATATTGGAAGTAGCGGCCTCTGTTCAAAGCTCGCAGGTGTTGGTGTCTAAATGAACAAGTGTTTGATTGTTTTGCTTGGGTGATTCCCGAAATGAAGAAGGGTTTTAATTGGGGCTTCCCAAGATGAGGAAGTGTTTCAATTGGGGTTTTATTCGGAATTGCCCTATACTTTTACTATTTTACTTGCTGCTCATAAGATTTTTGTGTTTTAATTGGGAATTCCTCGACGAAGAAGTGTTTTATTTGGGACTGCCCAGGTAAAGAGATGTTTTCTTGGTTTACTTGGTGATTCCCAAAATGAAGAAGGGTTTTAGTTGGGGCGTCCCAAGATGAAAAATTGTTTTATTTGAAATTGCTCAGACCAAAAAGTTTTTTACTGTTTTAGTTATGGATTCTCCGTTCGAAGAAATCTTTTACTTGGTACTTCATAAGATGGTGCTAAAAAATATTAAACAACATACACCACCTTTATAATTTATATTAATTTGAATAATTTTATTACTATTATACGTGGGTATTTCTCAGAGTGATGAGTGCTTTAAGTTAGTTTTCTGACAGAAATCCAAACTTTAAAGAATTTTTAATCTACAAAGCGGATAAAAGCCGATGAAAATTTAAAATCTATTGTTCAAACAAGAAATCTCTCTTACAGACGTCAATCGGTTTGTGACAGAACACAAGTTGATTAGTCAACGGTGAGGTGTTAACGAAAGAAAGTCTTCTCTTTGCTAAACAGATTACTTAATGGCATCATTGTCTATTCAGCACGCCTGGCGCGTTTGACTTCAAAACGATATCGTTTCCCAACTCGAAGACGAGACAGTATCTAAATAGTAAATCGGGACACGAATACGTATCACATTATAAAATTAAAAATTTGCTCAAATTTTCAAAACCAATTTAAGCAGCGTGAGAAGGTTGAGCATTGTGCTTTCTCAGAATAATTTGGTCTAACAGTTTGGATATGGATAAACTTTCCTTCGAATAAGATAGAGACATGGATCCAAGTATGATTTACAAGATGTTTTCTCTGAATGAGTGGGTGCAAAGAGTATTTTCTATTAAAAAATTGGATGTAATGGCTTTTCCTCTGAGTAAGAGGTGGGGTAGTATTTTTCCAACATGTACGTTTTTCCTCGGAGCAAATAGAATGTACTGAGGTTTTCGGTTTATTCGTTTTCCTTCCACAAAAGCTTTATCAAAGTGGGTGTCAAGCATTGGTTTCCTGCAGTATAAATATCGTGAAGTGCCTAAGATTCCTTCGACACAAGTTGAATGAGCGTCGGTTTTTCCCAGAATAAATGGATGGGGATACGTTGGTTTGGTTTTCCCCAGAATAAATTTGGTGTACTAGAGCATTTCCGAGAATAATTGAGAGGATGTGTGATTTTCCGAGAATAAATGTGTTGGACATGAGTATTTTCGAGATGAAATGTAGTTTCTCCAGAATAAATGTGTTGGACATGAGTATTTCCGAGAATAAATGAGGACATGGGTTTTCCCAGAATAAATGTGGTGTACATAAGTATTTCCGAGGATAAATAAGAGGCTATGTGGTTTTCCCAGGATAAATAAGATGTACATAGGGTTAAAACATGTCCCCCCTCCAAATAAATAAGAGGAACATGTGCTTTTACCAGAATAGGTGATTTGTGCGTTGGTTTTACCGGAATAAAAGTGGTGCAGATGAGTATTTTCCGGAATAAATAGGTTAGAACATGTCCTCTACAGAAGAAATAGGAGGAACATGTGGTTTTGCCAGAATAGATGTGCTGGACATGACTATTTCTCAGAAAAGATGGGTTGGAACATTTTGTTTTCCCAGATTAATCCCCAATTAAGACCCTTCTTTATCTGGCTTATTACCAAGCATATCAGAAAAAAACCTTCTTCAACTCAGAAAGCTCAGTAAAAATATTTAGACCTCATGGGAATCCGTAAAAGAGAATAAAACACTACATCAGGGTAATATTATAAGGTGTATATGGATTACCAAAATAAATGTGGTGGACATGGTTGGGATTGGAACATGTAGTTTTACCAAAGGGTATGCACATTGGTTTAAATAATACATGGTATACGTGGATTTTCTGCCGAAAATTTTTGTTTAGTCGACCGGCTTTTCGTCGCAAACTTTAGATGCCCCCTATTTCAGGTTTTTCAAATAAATATTTTTCCTAGTCTGTAGGCGCACGGAAAATAAATAAACTGACCCGTCAAGGAAATCCCCTGCGGCAGGACGTCGGGCAGGTGGAGGAGGGCGGCGAGAAAGATGAAAGTCGTCCTGGTGCACTTCATGGCTCACTTTTACCGACTGGCGCCCCAACCAGCGTTGAGCCGAATCGTTGTGCAATGCTTTCCTTCCCACCGATACGACCCTCCCCGACCAGAGAAAATTAGTATTATTTATTATTATTCCTGAGTGACTTCTTATTTTCTGACCAAAATCAACTCCTAATGATACAAGTTAAACAAAATCGGTTAACGATTAATGTTAACATGATTAATAACTAAAACAAAATGAGAAGGCTTGTCTAGGGTAACTCTTAGAAAAAAACTGGCTTAATATAATCAGGACAGATGTTCCCATCGTCACTCATGGGTGTTGAGACCCATGAGGATCTTTTTCGTCCGGACTTATCCTCAAGGGGACTTCTCAGACGCCTGGCGCCCCCGAAGGACCACCAGGAGGATTTTACATGCATGGACTTGTCACATCCCTTGGCTAGCGAGGTAGTGCAATACTAACCAAGTTCAGAGGTGCCCATCCATACATGTGCCTTGAAAAAGGCAGTTTTGTCGTTTCCAGCTTGGCCTTAGCCATGCCTTTCACCACCCCCGGAGAGATAGACTCTATCTCCGGCTCCGGTTGGCCGATACCGTCCAGCTAAGGTACAAGTTGATTGCAAACCACGACCACCACGAATCCAACCTCATTTCGCAGAGCTACTTAGATGCTCTACCCCCGTGGTACAGTTTTATTTTTAAGGTGGGAGTGATGGCCCACCCGGGAAGCCTGACGGAATCCCTACTGATGCACCCGTTGCCTGAGGGATGCGAGTTCAGTAACCCAGGAACCCCGTGACAAAGCAGAGGGGGGAAGGAAAGGAAAAAGGGGAAAGGTAAGTAAAGATTAGGAAGGTACGGGATATTGCTTCCATCTATGGTTACCCCTAGGCACCGGAGTAGACGGCAGCACTTGCCTAGGCCCATAGGGACGGTTACCCTATGGGGGTGATGTAATCAGGACAGCTAAATAATCAAAAGTAGGTTTTACAAAGTTATCCGTCAGAAAAAAAGAGCTTTCAAATTAAAGTAGGTTTCAAGTGGTTATCCGTCAGAAAAATTCAAATAGCCAGGTTAGCTTCCAAATGATAACAGGTAGGTAGGTTAATAACAAAATAAAATAAGGTTTTACATGATAATCTAGAAAAAAATATGTAATGTAAAGTTTAATTTAATGTATGGACGTTCACTGTAAGGTAAATCACAATATAAAAAAAAGTTGTAATGTGGTTATCTAGTAGAAACGAAGGTTTCATATAACCAGGATAGTCAATAGTTAAAAGTAAGATTTACGGGGTTACCCATTAGAAAGAATGGTTTCATATACCCAGGTTAGTCAATAGTTAAAAGTAAGTTTTACCCGGTTACCCGTTAGAAAGAAAGGTGATTACGACCAGGTTAGTCGATTGTTGAACGAAGGTTTACATAGCTGTTACGTATTTGAAAAAAGAAGGTTCCATATAAGCAGGTTAGTCAAAAAGAAAGATAAGTTAGCTTTTATTTTGTCTAATAAATAAAAGTACGTTTTGCATGGTTACCGAGTAGCATAAAGAACTTTTCGCACGACTAAATTAATCACTAGTTAAAAGTTTTACGTGGCTATGCACAATAACGAAAGGTTTCACATAACCAAGTTAGTCAGTAGTTAAAAGTACGTTTTACGCGTTTATCCGTTAGAAAGAAACGTCTCACATAAACAGGTTAGTCGATAATTATAAGTAGGTTACATAATTGTTTTTTAAATATTTTTTATGGCCTCATGAGCTTTGCTTATCTAGCCAGACTATTGTAATTATTTATTGTGTATTCGTTTTTTGAGGGGAAGGGTATCGTGAAAAAAGGGCCAGAGGCGACGGCATAACTGTTAGTATTTAAAAAACAAGGTTTCTCACAATCCGGTTAGACAATTGTACAAAACGTTTTACATAGCTATCCAGTTGAATATGGAAGGTTTTTTTATAATTATCCACTTTAAAATTTAAGGTTACATATAAACAGGTTAAGAAAGAAATCTTACTAGTTCATTAGATGTTATTATAAAGAAATCTTTTCTAGAGTAAAATAAATCGGGTATTTTGTAGTAGTGAAGAACGTTTTGTTGCTTAGGACAATCGGCTCTTTCGTGTTTGGGTTCACCTTGATCCTATAGGACATCATCGTCTTGGCGAGGCAGAATTTCATCTGCTGCAAGGCGAACCTCATCGCTGTAAATTAAATCCAATTTAATTGATATCTTCGACTTTTTAATTGTTTTTTTACCTATGCACATCCTCGGCCCTTCGCCGAAAGGGATGAAAGTGCAAGGCTTCTGGAAGACATCGGGGCCGAAGCGTTCAGGGTCGAACTTGTCAGGGTCAGGGTAGTACTCAGGGTTGTGATGGATCGATAGGATCGATACGATCAACCTTTCGCCAGGTTTGACGGTAAGACCGTTTGAAAATGTGTACTCCTTCGTGCACTTCCTGTAAAGGGCGAGAGTCGGTGGGTACTTCCTCATTGTCTCTTTCAAGCACATGTCCAGGTAGGTCATGTCTTTGACGGAGTCGAAGCTGAGGCTGCCGTGTTCGTGCACTTTCTCGTTGATCTCCTCCCTGGCTCGTTCCTGTATCTCGGGATTCTTGGACAACTCGTAAAAGGCGAGGTCCATAATTGCAGCTGATGTTTCAAAGCCGGACGTCAAGAAGACGAAAGACTGAGAGATCACGAGGTCATCTGTCACCTCTAAAAATAAAAAGCTACAGCATTCTGCGGACAAATTGCGAATGAACAATATATTTCATAGGTAACAACTGTATCACCTATCCATTCGATAGATAGGTTATAACCTAATTTCCAAGTAAATAACTACATACAACTCATAACCAATAACCACCTAACTTGCATAACAAAAATCTCCCTTAATAATATAATAACCCTATTTTTGAATGCAAATTTTCTCAATATATACCAATAAAAACCTTCCCTGAAAATGAGTAACCTGCGTGAAACCTCCCTTTATAATTATGTACGTATAGAACAAAAAAAAAAAAAAAAAACAATTTTAAACGTAACTCCATTCAACATGTAACGAATAAAATCCTACCTTAATAACGAACAACCTATCACAAACATTCCCCTAACAAAAAAGTACTTTGCAAATGAACAACTTACATCTTCATTTATAAACAGCGAAAAAACCTACTTTTTCGTATATTATATTTGCATAACACCTCCCTCAATAAGTTACCAATAAAATCTTCTTTAACAACGAATAACCAGTAAATAACCTGTATAAACCTCCCTTATAACCAATAAAAAATACCTTTTGAACAAATTATCTGAATAACGCCGCTAAACTAAAAACTGTAATAAATCATTCCGCAGTGATTAGCCAATAAGAAACCAACTTTTTAAACAAATAACTTATGAAAAACCTGCCTCAGTGTATAACAAGTAAACACCTACTTTGGAAAGGAATAATCCACCTAAAACATGCCTTTATAATTGTATATAACCAATGAAAAAAACCTATTTTTTAAATATGTAACCTGTATAAAACCTCCCTCTACGTATAACAATAAAAAATTAATAACTCGAATAAAATCCCACTCAATTTGAAATGATAAAAATCTACTAACGAATTGACCTGGGTATAACCTCTCTCAATATTAAACCGACCCAACCAATTTTTATATTTTACAGAATAACCTTCAACAAAACGTTTCTCTGTTTTATGGTGAATACATTATTAATTAGTTTTAAATATTTTTAAAGATTTAGTAAATATATATCATTTGTTACCAAAGGAATCTTTTGTGTAGTTATCGTTGATCCTTAAGTATTCATCTCCTGGGTCTTTAGTCGTTATTTCAACCGATCCTTTATCCCTAAGCTGTAGCATGAGGTCAACAAAGTCGTTCCTGGACGTTTTGCTCATCGTCCTCAGTTCAATAGCGTCCTTCACGATGCCAACGAAGTATCGGTACTCTGCTCCGATGTCGTACGACAAGCCGAGCTTTTTAGAAACTTTAGGGAAGTTGGTCGTCATGAAATATTTCAGGATCTGGCTGATGTTAAATCCGACCAGTTTCTTGCCCATTTTTCTGAATTTGGACTCGGGATCGCCCAGGGTGCAAACCTCGAGTCCGAAGGCGAAAGACCCGATCACGTCCATGGCGAAACGTCCCAGGACGTCTTTCAAGTCCAGGCATTCCGTATTCTCTCTGTTTATCGCCTTCATCAAATTATCACCTATGTCCGTCATAAGTCCGTACATGGATTTCAACTTCCCTGTTGTGAATATCGGGGAAATCTTGTTTCTGTAAGCTCTCCACCTTGACAAAAAACAACACGTGTTTTTCTTTTAAACACAAACATAAAGAGATTAACCACCTTTTGCCGTTCATGTTGAAAAGGTTAGCAGCAAGCGGGTTGGCTGTTTCATCCACGTCACAACCGTGATCGACGAAATGTTGAAAGTCTTTGATCAAGACGGCCTCGGCCACTTCAGCATCTTTGATGATCAACATCGGCTTGAGGAAGGCGTAGAAGCCGATAATCTTCTCCTCCGGGAACATGTCGCAGACCTCTTTCAACCTCCCGCCCTGGGATGACAGCCGGAGGAAGATCCTCAACAAATTTCCTTTAAAAAATTTAAATTAAAAAAGACAGCTAATCATGTATGTCAAGGGTGTACATTGAACTAACTAACAGCCAACTAACCTCCTTTTAGAAAACCTATGAAAAACCTGTCCACTACTATAGGTGATCCTGGCAACAGATCTGATTGGTTAACTAATAGAAAACCTACATTTTAGAAAGATAACCTGTAAAAAACCTACGTCCTACTGTAGGCTAAGGATAGGTTTTCTGGAGGTTAATAGATAACTTGAAAAACCTACTTCCTAGTATAATTATCCAGGTTAGAGGTCTGATTTGAAAATCTCAATTATTTTAAGATAAAACCATTAAAAACTTACTTAGTTAAATTAAACTGTCTAAAAGGACTGACATTTTTAGATTACCTAACAAATAACCTGTCTTTTAGATAGATAACCTTTGGAAACCTACCTCCTCCTATAGGGCTTAAAGGTTTGATTTTATGTTACCTAATGAATAACCTGCTTTTTAGATAAATAACCTCTTAAAACATGTCTCCTATTAAAGTGAAAGTGGCAACAGGTCTGATTTTTAGGTAAACATAAAACCTTCTGTTTTAGATAGATAGCGTATAAAAAGCTATCTCTTTTCACATGTTAAACAGGCTAATAGGTCTGACGTTTTTACGCTATCTCAAAAACAGCCTGCCGTTTAGAGTTTTGAAAACCTACCTCATCATATAGGGCTTGAGGTTTTGATTACCTAATGAATAACCTGCGTTTTAGATAGATATTCTTTGATTTTCTTTAGCTACCTCCTAATATAGGACAATTTACATGACTGAAAGGGCGGATTTATTTAGGTTACCAAATAAAAGACAGGTTTTTTAGATAGATAACCTATTCTCTTATTAAAATGGCCTGATTTTAGAAACAATGAATAACCACTCTGTAGATGGATAACCTATAACAAATTTACCGCATAAGACCTGTCTAAAAGGCCTGATTTTTGATCGGAACATAATGAAAAACTTTCCATTTAAATAGATTACCTAGGAGCAACCTACTTTTTATTGTAGGCTAACCTTGCAAAAAGATCTATTTTGGGGGAAGCCTAATGAATGATCCACCTTTTATATAGATAACCTATGAAAGAAATGTTTTTTACGTTAAACTAGAATAACCTGCCTGATTCAATTTAATAACGTAAAACAAACTGATCTTTTTTTTAAGAAGAAGAAAAATCACTTTATTCTGGGCCTTGTGTCCCCTAAGAATAATTTACATGAGATAAAATATAATAACCTTCTATGAAGTCACATAATTAAAAAAAAAAAAGGGAAAAAGATAGATAGAAATCGGGGCACAATGTTTGCCCAGAAAGGCGGGCCAAAAGAGAAAATTAACAAAAACAAAAATAATTGAGGTCTCTACTTGGGTGTGGGGAGAAGAGGTGATATAAATATGGGATTTAAATGAGGAAAATGAGGCAGCGTTACGAATAGAAAGGGGAAGGGAGTTCCAGAATTTAGGGGCTCAGATGAGAAAGGAACTTCCGAAAGTATGGGTTGTTTGTTGGCGGAAGGGCAAGGTCGATTGGGAATGAGCGGGTCTTACGGGTGTGATGTGAGGAGTTGAATTGGAGGGATTGGATGATGTAAGGAGGACGACGAGTGTGGATGGACTGGAAAAGAAAGCAAGATAGGAAATACTGGGCACGGAAGAAGGGGAATAGCCAGGA
Organism: Cimex hemipterus; assembly: GCA_039619505.1. Taxonomy (NCBI): domain Eukaryota; kingdom Metazoa; phylum Arthropoda; class Insecta; order Hemiptera; family Cimicidae; genus Cimex; species Cimex hemipterus. The sequence goes on along the minus strand of CM077110.1, from coordinate 4,399,108 downwards.
AAGTTGGAAATACATCCTCGACACCCGGGATCCCCGAGGGGTGCCGGACACAAATCTTACGCAACACCTTTTTGATATGATATGAATGTTTGATATGAATATTATCTTTTCGGTAAGATAATAGCCGTACATGAAAAATAAATAAAATACAGTCTGAAAAATGTGTTCAAATAACTTATCGAAAAAGTATTTACATTGAAAGACTACCTAAGTATCGAAACGGACGAGATTATACTTTACTTGAAATTTTTCCAATGTTTCTTTTTAAAAGGTAACGAAGCCAATTTCAATAGGTCCAGAACGAGCGAGAAAAGGTGTATTATAACAGATAATAAAATAAACACACCAAAAATAAGGACGGGTTCTTCGTTCTTCACCCCTCGGTCCTTCCATGTCCTGTAGATCCTCTTGGTCTTGTAGACGGCGTACGTTAGCAGGATGGCTGCCACTGCCAGTAGTGTCGCCAGTGCCGGTGACATGACTGGTTATGACCTAAGTGGGGACAGCGTCCGTCGGAACTAATCTACGGGGGACGAACTTGACCTTTAGTAATTGGCCAATATAACATGATAACGCGCATTGTCAAGTGTGATATAAACATTTCAATTTTTTGGAGATTATGGAAACAAATTTAGAGAAGAGAAATTGAAACATATAACGCCCACACTGATTTTTTGAAATATTATTATTGTTTTTTTTTATTACGTTCTTCAGTTCCTAAATATTTTATCCCAACTTAAGGGGTGTTTCAAGGGGGAGAGGTTTACACAGTTATCTAATAGAATGAAAGGTTTCAATAACTAGGTTGGCCAATAGGTAAAAGTAGGTTTTACATGCTTATCCAGTCAAACAGAGAAGGTTACTCCTAACCAGTTTAGGTAAGTAGGTTTGCTGTTCCGTATCAAAAAAATATAAGAAGAAAGTTTCAAATAAGTATTAGTTAATAGATAGGCTTTTGCATGGTTATCTAGTATAAAGGAAGGGTTCACATAACCAGGTTAACCATTAGTTGAAAACAGGTTTGCACATCAATTCGGTTAGTAAATAGATAAAAGTAGGTTTTACAGGGTTATCAAGTAGGCAGAAAGATTCCACATATCAGGATAACCAACATAAAAAGTAGATTTTACATGGTTCTCAAGCGGACAATAACCAACCAGTACATTTTACGTGGATACCAACTAGCATTTTTTCTACATAACCAGATTAGCCAACACATACAATTTACAGCATTACCTTCCAGGAGATAATAAACATGATCCGGTAGGTCAATAGTTCAAAGTATTTTTTTTTTAACCAAAAAATATAATGTTTCACAAGTTAGGTAATCGTTGAAATTAGTTTTTTGGAAATCCGGTAAATAAGTTATAACATAACTAGGTTAGCCAATAGTTAAAAATAGGTTTTTACATTGTTTCCAGTAGAATACAGTGGTTTTACAGAGTTAACGAGTAGAAAAATAGATGAGGGAGAAAAAGCTTGCGAAAACAGAGAGAGGTTATTCGGCCATTGCCGCTTAAACAAATAACCTGCAAAATCCCCTTTATTTTGCACAATTAGGTAACCTGATTTTTTTTAATAGAAATATAACTTTTACAGAAACTCTTCTGTACCTTTTCTGATAAGCCTTGCTAAACTTTTATTGGTTGTCGTCAAACGGCTTGATTTATAAAACCTACTTTTTGCCCGATAACCGGCTTATAACCTTTGGCCCAGCGAGTCATATTCTAGAGCTGTTTTTGTCAGGAATTGGATGAACACAATCCATACTGGAATGATTTTTATTTGGATAAAAAAATTTATTGATTTATTTAAACCTTCTTTAAATTGAAATATATCGGGTATTTCGGCATCGAAAGAAGAGATTTCGATTTGAATTGAATCGGTTCAACCGTTTTGTTATTCACATCTAGCTCATAATTCATGAGCACCTTGACGAGGGCGTATTTCACCTGAAGAACGGCGAACCTCATGGCTGTAAAATATAATTTTTTTTAATAATATTACTTTTTAAAAGTTGCGTCGGGCTAACTGACCAATGCACATCCTCGGTCCTTCCCCGAAAGGCAGGAAAGTGCACGGGCCTTGGTCAACACCGGGGGCGAATCTTTCCGGATCGAATTTCAACGGCTCCGGGTAGAGTTTCGGGTCCCTGTGGATCGCGGAGATCGATACGAGGACCCCTTCGCCTTTTCGAACCGTGTATCCGTCCGGGAACGTGAAGTCCTTCGTGCAAGTCCTGAATACACCCGGGCCTGGAGGATAAACCCTCATGGACTCTGGTGGGGGGATACAGAAAAAATATAGTCTCTTGTTATGTTTATATGTCTATTACTACCTTTTAGACACATGTCTAAGTAGACCATGTCCTTCAAGGCGTCGAAGTTGATCTTTTTGTGCTTCTCTACAGCGGCTCTTATCTCTCGTCTGACTTTATCCTGGATTTCCTTGTTTTTAGCAAGCAGGTAGGAGGCGAAGGTGAGACGGGTCGCGATCCCGTCGATACCGGCGACTAGGAAAACAAACGCCTGGCCGTACAGCAATTCATCGGTAATTTCTAAAAAATACACACAAAAAATAAATTCAGCAGGTGGATAATCTATAAATAACGTATTCGTCATAACGGGATAACCTGGCAAAACCTACTCCTGTATAATTGGATAGCCTGAAAAAACCCTTCTTTGGTTCAGTTGAATAACATGCAAAAACCCTTACTTGTGTATAGTTAAAACAACCTGATTTCTGTATAGTTGACAATAGTGGTAATCCATATGTAAAAACCAGGTTTAAAGTAAGTTTTTTTCAGGTTATCCAACTGTACAGAAGTTTTTGGTTGGTTATTTGACTTTTCAGAAAGAGTTATAGATTTTAAAGACAATCGCAAAAAAGCAGGTTTGCAGGGTATCAAACTGTCCAAAAGTAGGTTTTTTGCAGGCTATCAACAGATAATAAGGACGTTTTTTCAGGTTATCCAACCGTTCAAGAGTAGATTTCTGAAACGCTACTTATCTACCCAAAAAGTAGGTTTCTTACCGGCTATCCAATTGTAAATAAGTAGGATTTTTGCAAGTAACAATGTATACCCCATCTAACTGCAAAAACCTACACCCTGCAAATACAACCTTCTTTACTAATAATATTACAGCAGATGCAATAAAATCTTTTTTTTGATAACCAGAAAAAAACCTGCTTCTACATAAACTAATTTCTGTACAGTTGGACAATCTGGTAAAACCTACTTTATAAATTGGATAACCAGCAAGGAATCTAATTTTACTTACCAGATGACCTGAAAAACCTAGTTTTGCAGAGTTACTTAACCGGCAAAACTACAAAAAAGCAGTGTTAAATAACCTGAAAAACCTGCTTTTTTGCAATTAGGTACCCCCCAAAAAAATTTAGTTTTGGCTATATACATAACTTTACAAGAATCTACTTTTGTACAGTTGGATAACCTGCGATATCCTCCTTTACATATTGATAACCTGCAAAAACTTGCCTCATTATAGTTGGATAAACTGAAAGGAACCTACATTGGTTAAATAGATAACCTGAAAAAACCTACTTTTGTATTGTTATCTAACCTGGGGAACCTTCAAAAAACCAACTTTTTGTAGAGCTAGATAACATGAAAAAACTGGCTTTTTTTATAATTACCTTTATATTATAACCTACAAACCTGCTTCTTTTATTGGATACCCGTAAAAAATCCTTCATTACTCATTGATAACCTGCAAAAAGTCACTACTTTATAATTGAACAACCAGCATGCAACCTAATTTTGGTTAAATAGAAAACCTACTTTTGTATGGTTAGGTAACACACTAGGTAAAACACTTCTTTAAAATTGATAGGTAGATAGATAACCTAAAGAAAACTATAGTTAGATAAACAATGTACGCCATTTCTGAAAAAAAAAAAAATGGTCAACTTTACTGACCTATCTTTTCCTTTTGGTTTTCTTCAATCATAAGGTAGTCGTCGTTGGGATCTCTAGTCTGTACTTCGAGGTAGCCTTTCTGTTTTAGTTGGAGCATCAAGTCGACAAAATCGTCTCTCTTGACATTGCTCGCTACCCGTTCATCGACCGTCTTCTTGATAATGTCGACAAAGAACCTCTGAACGTCTGCCGGTATGAAGCTACCGACGTACTTGCTCACCCTGGGGAAGAAAAGGTTCACGATGAACTTCAGATATTGGACCGGTCCTAGGTTGATGATTTTCTTCGATTCCTCTCTGAACCGGCAATCGGGGTTGGTGAGGCTGTCGGGGTCGACTCCGAGGCCGTAGAGTCCGACCGTATCATTGGCGAAACGTCCCGACACCTCGTTGAGATCAACGGCATGACCGCCGCAGGCATCCAGGGCGTCGACCAGCTTTCCTCCGACGTCAGTCATCCTCTCGAACATGTTCTTGAGTCGACCGGTCGTGAAAACGGGCGATAGCTTGTTCCTGACGGCCCTCCATTTCTTCCCCGTCATGTTGAACAGATTGATGCTGAGTGGGTCGAGGCTGTCCTCCAGCTCAAATCCACGGTCTGCGAAGCTGGAGAAATCCTTGACAAGGACCTTCTCAGCCCAACTGGGCTCCTTCACCATGAGGCAGGGCGATAGAAAATTGACGAAGCCGACCACCGGGGAGTCTGGAAAGGCCTCGCATAACTTCTGGCACAGATCGGCCTGGGAACTCCGGCCCAGGAAGATGTCCAGACAGTGGCCGAAGAAAAGGTGGGCCTTCAGCTGTGGGACCGACCGCTCCGTGAAGAAAGAATTGGCTCGCCTCGACACACGGACCAAATAGAGGAAAGCGAAGGCGAAAATCGCCAACAGGGCCGTCAAAACCGGCGACATCTTCAGCAATCTCGATCTGCTCGCTACTAATCGACGATCCACTGACTGACCTTAATCCCCCCTCCATCCGTAATTGCCATCGTCCTTCATTGGCAACAACGAAATTATAGAGATAATTCGAGGACCCCCCCACCCCATTTGTTTTTTCACCTCTCGCAAGAGTAGACAATTGTAACACACAGACCGAATCTTGCTGGTTACAATGTCAACCCTGTTGATATCCGATAAGGGACTATTTTTGCACAAAATTGTATCTTATTGAGTTACAATCGATTAAAATTTGCTTAAATGCGTTTTAAGTAAGATTTCAGAGAACTTTTCGAGCCCTGAAAAGGTTTTATTGCATAATTCCAATGATTCGGCTGTTTTCAGGATTATCTTAGGCTAATAGAATAGGTGACTACTAATATAGTTAATATGGAGAATATTTCGAGCTGTAAGCTCAGAATGATATAGGAACCAAAGCAGTATTGCTCTGATTTAAGATTTTTTTTAAATAAAGGCTCTTCCATCGGAATATTTATCAGATTCCAAACATACTCAAACAACTGATCAGGGATTTGGAATAAATTTGGCCACGCCTCAGAGTACTTTATCATTTGTTTACTGTCATGTCACCGTTGCTAGTTTCCCTCCTGGCTGTGGTGGCGTCCCTTCTCGCCTACGCCGTCTACAGGACGAAGAAGATCTACAGGACGTGGAAGGATCGAGGGGTGAAACACGAGGAACCGGTTCTTTTCTTTGGTGAGATCACAGATAACGAGCTTTTCACCTTTCGCGACATTGCGAGGCATGAAGTGACGTTTACACCGACCTTTCGGTTAGCTTGTAACAATCCCACTTCCGTACTAATTAAGCCCTATTCTCATTTTCAAAAATGGTCACCTAGTTGTTGATCACCGAGAAAGTATGCCAAATATTAGTTTTTTTATGAAAACTATTTGGACTAAGGTTATACTAACAAAAGTAGGCTAATTATTTATCAGACGACAATTTGCTTGCTTTGATTACCTTTAAAATAGATAGGTTGTTTATAAGGTAACGTATTAGTTTGTGGAAGATCCGTTATAAGCTGGTTAAATGTAAAAGCAGCCACCCTTAGATGTTCTATGGAAAGTAGGTTATGTACTGTAATGGTTGAATATTAGGAAATTTATTGGCAATCACTGAAGAGGAAGGTAAGTCAGATATCGGTCATCAGAAAATAGTTTGGTCACGAATTATCCATTAATAGAAGATTAGTGAAATTTAGGATTTAGGATGAATGATAGTGAAACAGATCATTCATTTGCCCATCCGCAAGGGAGTAGTTTAGGATATCCACCCATCAATTTATCACTCAGGCAAATATAATTAGGTATAAATGTTCTATGCATAGGAAGAGATTTATTAGGGGGAAGATAGGTTATTTATTGGTTAACATTTAGACAAAGTTTTTAAATGAAGGAAATTTCCTGAGGACAGTCCTCCAGAACCAACAAGAGAGGTTCAAAGAGGTATGCGACCAGTTCCCGAACAAGAAGGTGGTTGGATTTTACGAGTTCATCCGTCCAGCCCTGGTCATCAAAAACGCCGAATACGTCGAGGCGGTTCTCATCAAAGGCATTTCTCATTTTGTCGATCATGGATTCGAAATCAACGAGACGGCGAACCCGCTTGACGTCAACCTTTTCACCATGACCGGAAAAAGGTGACACTTCCTTTGTGAAACTTTTATTTCATGTACTAAATGATGCTATTTTTATCAAGGTGGAGAGCTTACAGAAACAAACTTTCACCGATATTCACAACAGGGAAGTTGAAATCCATGTACGGACTTATGACGGACATAGCTAACAATTTATTGAAAGCTATAGACAGAGAGAAAACGGAATGTTTGGAGTTGAAAGACGTACTGGGACGTTTCTCCATGGACGTGATCGGTTCTTTCGCATTCGGCATGGACGCCAACACTCTCGCCGATCCCGAGTCTAAATTCAGAAAAATGGGGAAAAAAGCCTTCGACTTCAACTTCACACAATTCCTCCGGTTCATGTTTATAACCAATTTCCCAGATTTGTCTAAAAAGTTCGGCTTGTCTTTCAACCCTAAAGACTTCCAGGAATATTTCGTCAATGTCATCAAGGACTCGATTGACTACAGGGTGGAGAAGAAAGTCCGTAAGAACGACTTCCTCGACCTTATGCTCCAGGGAGAAAGGCTCCGTGGAAATAACGACGAAAGACCCCAGCGATGATTACCTGGGGATCAGCAATGAGACATACTCGATAGACAAATTTGGCAAGATATCACACAATGACACGACCCTTCCCGTAAATTAGAAATGAAATAAAAACCAATTTAAACCAGTTTAATTGATCTGGTATTTAAAGGGTGGGATTACTTTCCGATAACCAATGAATAACCTACTGTCGAGACTCGGGTTTTTTATTCTTGTTTCATCCATCACACGAGTATGGTTTTTTCCCAACGAAACAGAAAAAAATATATAAGCTAACTATTACAACGAGGTAATGTATTCGTAGATTATCTATAGTCGGGTAGGTTATTCGCCTGTTATCCTTGATAAACAGTAGGCGGTTCATAGGCTATGTTAGAAAAGAGTGAGCTATTCGAACGATGTTCATAGAGATAAGTTATTCATATCATTCCTAAATTAGGTTATTTTTCGATAAACAATGTATAACGTAATTATCCAACCAGGTTACCAAATAAACAAGTACGATATTGCTATCCAATAATTGATGATTAATAATAACATGTATTTTTAATAGGTTATCTGATAAAGTAATATTTTTTTGTCCGTAGTATAGGTTATCGGTTGTCCTTTAAAAAGGAAATTTCTCTTTGATAGATCATTAAAAAAAAGGTAAATTATTCATACAACATCCATAGAGAAATCGGTTATTAATGACAACTTTTCGACAAGAGATTAGTAACCTACCTGATCAGTAGGTTATCAATCAATGGGATAGGATATTCAGGCGTTATCCATCAAACGAATTTAGATGTTGATAGTTTGTGTTGGCCCAGAATATAAGATCAAATTAATTTTTTTCGCTGGTTAACTATTAGGAAAAGAAAAGGTAATCATAGAATAACCTACTTATCCAACTTTGTTATCAAGAAGGAAGGTTAGTCTTGCAGGTTATACTTAGAAAAACTTTCATAGGTTATGAACTATAAAAACAAAACTTTTTATTTTATTTTAGAATTGACAGATGACTTGATCGTTGGGCAGGCTTTTGTCTTCCTCAGGACCGGTTTCGAAGCGACGGCTATACTAATGAACATGACGTTTTACGAACTGTCCAAGAATCCCGGGATACAGGAAAGAGACACGGAGGAGATAAATGAGAAAGTACGCGAATACGGCAGCCTCAGCTTCGACGCCATTAAGGACATGACCTACCTGGACATGTGCTTGAAAGAGAGGTTGAGGAAGTACCCGCCGACCCACGTCCTCATCAGGACCTGCACGAAAGACTACACATTTACCAACGAACTCGTTGTCAAACCGGGCGAGAAATTGATCATTCCGGTTTACGCAATTCATCGCAGCGATGAGTACTACCCTGACCATGACAAATTCGACCCTGAACGCTTTAGCTCCGATGTCTTCCAGCGGCCGGACACTTTCTTGCCTTTCGGCGAAGATCCGAGAGTCTGCATAGGTAACCGAAATGATTTACCAAAAAAATTATAATTAATTGAATGAGTTTCCAGCTACGAGGTTCGCGACACAGGAGATGAAATTCTGCCTTGCAAAGATCCTCATGTCCTACAAAATCAAACTTAACCCTACAACAAAAGAACCGATTGAATTAAAAAAGAAATCTTTCGTCACCAGTACAAAATACCCAATTTACACCTTGAAACCATAAAAAAGATTTTTTTCCCTTTTGTACGATTTTATCTTGAATACTTAAGTAACTATGAAATCAAAAAACACCAATCAAATGTACTTGTAAAAAATTTGATGAACACGACCGCCTGCTTATTGATTATTACTAAAACGACGTAGAGGTTAAGTATTGGTGTTAGACTTGGCTGTGCTAAGCAAAGTACAAGAATTAGAAGACGACAAACAAGCGTTAAAAGCGTTTTCCATCGAGAGGTTACGTTTAGGGTATCATGTAAAAATTAATTGTTTTATGACCTCAATGAATGACTGGTTGAATCCATGAAAAGTAGGTTATCTAATGTTTATCCCTTAAGCTATTTAAGGTCCGCAATTTATTAGCTATATATTATTTGGAGAACACGTTGGTTATCTGTCAGACAAAAAGTAGTTAGGCTTGAATGTTCTTTGAAAAGTACGTCTTTTACAAATTCACCATCCCAGATGCTTGGCCAAACTGAAACCACCTTCGAATATTAGGTCTACTTCAACCTACAAACTTATTTTCTTCTTATCCAGTCACTCCCGCTCACTTCCCATTTTGTATCTCCTCGTCCGATTCTAATACAGTAATATCACCAAATTTGTTCTTTTCTTATCCAACCCCACCTGATGTTGTTAACGCAGTATCAAAATCCTATATTAAGATTGCATTTGATTCCATTCATCATTCATAAAGACTATTCAAACTTGAATTCTTTTTCTTTTCCGACAGTACCATCCCATAATCCCACTGTTTCCTTATCACTCCCATCCGTCCTTTCGCCATTAACAACCATTTCCTTCTGTTGTATTCGACTCAAACCTACCCTGGAAACCTCACATCTTCCAGATTTCCCGATGTGGTATTGCATCCGATATTCAATTCCGCGGTTCGGGCTGGCTGCTCCTAATTTTATTTCAAATTTCTGATTTCTTGTTCTTACTCTATATATTTTGTTACAATTAAATTGCTAACCCCAATTGCTTAATAGAATTTTGATTTTGTTTCAAGAAATGGTTCTTCCATCGGAATGTTAATCACTGTGCAAACCCACTCGACCCAAGGGCACCATAGTGATGAGGCCGAGTGGGGATTCGGAATGAATTTGGCCTCGCCTCAGGGTCCTTCGTTTCATTCGCTGACTGTCATGTCGCCGGTGCTTGTTTCCCTGCTGGCCGTGGCGGCGTCCCTTCTCGCCTACGCCGTCTACAGGACGAAGAAGATCTACAGAACGTGGAAGGATCGAGGGGTGAAACACGAGGAACCGGTTCTTTTCCTTGGTGAGATCAGAGATAACGAGCTTTTCATCTTTCGTGCTATTGCGACACAAGAAGTGACATTTCGACCGCCTATTTAGTGAACTTACGACCATTCCACTTTCATACCAATTATGCCCCTATTATCATTACAAAAGGGCACCCAGGACGAGGAAAATTCCTACTTAACCAAGTTTAAAAGGTCCATTCTAATTGTATTTAATGTTTACCGCATTTATGTTTAATGTTTTTATACAATTCGATTGATTTTATACCTTGTTTTAAAAAAAATGTTTAAACCAATTAGTTGTTTGCATTGCAACTATTAGTTTTCTTATAGAAACTATTTGGACTAAGGTTATTCTAACAAAAGTAGATTATTTATTGGTTAACATTGGGGCCTTTAGGTCGTATCTCAATTATTCATTGAGAAGAAAATAGAAAATCTAGTTATCGGCCTTGTATTATTTAAACGTATTTTTAGCGAACGGTTTTTGTGCTAATCGAAGAAATGTACGTGTTGTCCACTGGGAGATGAAGATTATATTACGGTAACGTACCGGAAGTAATTTGTTGTTCTCTTAATTCTTAAGCAAAAAAAAAATAGATAAATAAAATTTATAATTTAATAGTTCGCAATAAAATAAATTTTAAATTTATAATTTTCAAATTAAAGTGTGGGCGACATGGTTAAACGAGATGAATTAATTGAAACATGAGGTTATTATAGTAAAAAAGGGATATTTATTGTCGTTCAATTGAAAATAAAAGGTTATGTTATGGTTGCATATCACAAGTTGTTTGTTCTTCTCTCGAGTGGTAGGTTATATGATCGAAGAAAGTAGGTTAAGCATGGGTTATCCGGCTATAATATCGATTTCTATATATTAAGGTTGGTTACTTAGTGTTATCTGTAGCGAGCGGAAGTAAGTTACTGTCAAACAACAGTAAGAGCTAGAGAATTGGAGTTGCGCACTTTTATAGAAAAAAGTAAGTTGTTAAGGAGGTTATTAGACAAACAGCAGAAATCCATTATGAAAAAATCTCAAAATAATTCCTACAGTGTTCTATGAAGAATAGTTGCTAGTATAAGCAAGAATTAGTGGAAAAATACGATTATTCTAGAAAAATTCAGACATATATGGGTTACCTACTTGTTATAAAACTATAAATAATTTGAAATCTTCACTGACCAACCTGGCTGAATCTATGAAAAGTAGGTTGTTTAAGGGGTATGCGTGTTAATAATGTAAGTACCGTATTAATTATCGCTTTGGGTCAAACAGGTAATATGCTGATACTCCATTAGAAAAAAGCAGGTTATCTGCTGGATTCGTTAAGAGATGTTAGGTAATGTGTTCTTTGTCAAGCAGAAAATCAATTTAATGCGATAAATGCTACTAAACTTTTAGATTTCATAGAAAACCTATTTGGGCCAAGGTTATTTTAACAAACGTTTATTGGCTATCTATCAGACTGGCTTGATTTGAATCAACTTTTAAAAATAGGTTATTTAATGGTTATTGCGATAAGTAAAGTTAATACTTTACACATACCAATAAATATTAATTATTAAAACAATATTAAACATTAATTGTTAATATATAAATATTTAATGGTTATCCGAATAAAGTTGACACTAAAAATTTGAATTGTAGGAAATTTCCTGAGGACAGTCCTCCAGAAGGCGAACCAAGGCGAGAGGTTGAAAGAAGTATGTGACCAGTTCCCGGACGAGAAGGTGGTCGGTTTTTACGAGTTCATCCGCCCATCCTTAGTCATAAAAGACGCTGAATACGTCGAAGCGGTCCTGATCAAAGACTTTCCTCATTTCGTGGACCATGGATTCGAAATCAACGAGACGACGAACCCGCTAGACGTCAGCCTTTTCACTATGACGGGAAAAAGGTGAGGCTTCCTTTGTGAAACTTTTCTGTCATGTACTCACTACTCACTGTCGCTTTTTTTGTAAAGGTGGAGAGCTTACAGAAACAAGCTTTCGCCGATATTCACAACAGGGAAGTTGAAATCCATGTACGGACTTATGACGGACATAGCTAACAATTTATTGAAAGCTATAGACAGAGAGAAAACGGAATGTTTGGAGTTGAAAGACGTACTGGGACGTTTCTCCATGGACGTGATCGGTTCTTTCGCATTCGGCATGGACGCCAACACTCTCGCCGATCCGGAGTCTAAATTCAGAAAAATGGGGAAAAAAACCTTCGATTTCAACTTCAAACAATTCCTCAAGTTCATGTTTATAACCAACTTCCCAAAATTTTCCAAGAAATTCGGCCTGTCTTTCAACCCTAAAGACGTCCAGCATTATTTCGTCAACGTCATCAAGGACACGATTGACTACAGGGTAGAGAAGAAAGTCCGTAGGAACGATTTCCTCGACCTCATGCTCCAGCTCAGGGAAAAAGGTTCCGTGGAAATAACGACGAAAGACCCCAGCGATGATTACCTAGCGATCAGCAATGAGACTTACACGACCGAAAAATTTGGTAAGCTAAGGCCTAGTACCCACTGGGATTGTTTGACCCGACTGTTTGAATCTCCGGAGAGTCTCGGCTGCGTCTAGCCTGAGTCCGGGCTGCCCCGACTCATTGTTGAGATGAATCTGGTGCGTTGTGAGCTAGCATTTTCGGACTCTTTTGAATTCCATCCGATGTTGGTTTCTTTGTTAAATGTGCAACATTCGCCATTGGGGACGTGAATCGGAACAAGCTCTCTTGCTTCATTTGTAGTTGACATTGGGAGTGTTTACTTGAAGATTTTGATAGTGTCTTGTATGGCGTACAGTTTATCGAAGACATGAATACCCATCGGTGTTTATAGGATTCACGGATATAGACATCTGGAATTGAAAAGCCAAAAACTTGAACGGTTTAGCCCAAAAATTCAGTGTTTCCTTCGCTGAGATTGAAAAAAATACACACTTTAAAAGGACAGTTCCGTTTGTTTTGATATTCTGAAAGTGTACATTAGTCTTGTATACGAGTCTCTACTCGGTAGAACCGGAGAGTGGCATCTATCTGTTGGCCGTCTGTGCCTTCAGTGCAGCTCCTAAGCCATATTTGGCTCCTTGCAGCTTAGCTATCTGTTGGTCGGATAGTTAGGTATCATTCTTGGAAATTTGACTGCCACTTTCATAAAATGGTTTCGGAATTGGTAGAGGACATCCTCAAAAAAAAGAAATTTCGCCATCATATAATCTCAACGTGTCCAAAAGATTTTCCCCGTTGTGATTTCCGCAGTGAAATATTTGCCGAACCTACCATCTTTTTGGGCGTTTTTTAATTCAATACGTACAATGCACAAAAGAGCATGGGAAATTCCTGAGAGGGCTAGTTCCGTCGTTTTCGCAGGCACTGATGAATGTTAACAGAATCCTGGTCTGGACGATTCTTTGTCGCTGAGCAGAGTTGGGACTGCATCAGAGGAATGACTCTACGCAGCCCCGACCATGCACTGCAACATGAATCGATTCAAAGAATCTCAGTGCGTACTAGGCTTAAGAGGCAGATAGAGGATAAGATAACCAATTAATAACCTACTTAGCCAAATATGATTTCATCAAAGAAGGTTATTCGTACAAAATACAAGATATTCTTTCAAAAACTGTACGTTTTACATAGATTTTGAAATATAAAAGACAACTTTTTTTTCATTTTAGAAGTGACAGATGACCTGATGGTCGGCCAGGCTTTTGTCTTTCTGACGTCCGGTTTCGAAGCAACCGCTATAATAATGAACCTGACGTTTTACGAACTGTCGAAGAATCCCGTGATACAAGAACGAGCCAGGGAGGAGATAAATGAGAAAGTACGCGAACACGGCAGCCTCAGCTTCGACTCCGTCAAGGACATGAACTACCTGGACATGTGCTTGAAAGAGACGATGAGGAAGTACCCGCCGGCGCAGATCCTTTTCAGAACCTGCACTAAAGAATACACGTTTCCCAACGGACTCGTTGTCAAACCGGGCGAGAAGTTGATCATCCCCGTTTTCTCAATTCATCGCAGCGATGAGTACTACCCGGACCCAATGAAGTTCGACCCCGAACGCTTCAGTCCTGATGTATTCCAGAGGCCTTGCACTTACTTGCCTTTCGGTGAAGGTCCGCGGGTCTGCATAGGTAACCGAAATGATTCACACAAAAAAATTATAATTAATTGAACGTTTTTTCCAGCTATGAGGTTCGCGACACAGGAGATGAAATTCTGCCTTGCAAAAATCCTCATGTCCTACAAAATCAAACTTAACCCTACAACAAAAGAACCCATTGAACTAAAAAAGAATTCGTTCATCACCACAACAAAACACCCCATTTACTTCGACCTGGAAATGATTTATTCTTAAACTTAAAAAAGGATTTTATATTAAACGCATAATTATGTATCAACGAAAAAATATGAAATCAATAAACGCCCAAGAAACGCAATTGTTAAAGAAAAGAACAAGACCGTCTAGTTATCGATTATTACTAAAAAAACAAAAACAAAGAGGTTATGCATTAGTTCGCCAACAAAAAGTATTTTATATATTGGTTAAAGTTGATCATTTTTGGAAAAATAGATTATTTATTTAAGATTACAAATAAACGTTATAAGAGTTCTCCATAGAGAGATTAAGCTTAGGTTATCAAGTGACAAATTATTCGTATGAAGTGGTCATTGAACTGACTGGATTAATCTAGTTGGAAAGTTGGTTATTTAATAGTTATCCGTTATTATAGGGCATTCTTGTGTTAATTATATATTTGGAGCATTTAGGTTATGCTTTGGTTATGCATCAGGCAAAAAGTACTTAAACAAGACGACAAGGAGGGTCGTATGCGTTTTCCATCGACAAGTTACATTTATGATATCAAGCAAAAATTAGTTGCTTTATGACCCCACTGAACTGCCTGGATGAGTAAATTAAAAGTAAGTTATTTATTATTTATCCGTTAAGTTAAATTGATAGTGTAATAGTTATCTAATTAGACCAGGTATGTAATTTATTATCCATTGGGAGATGTAGGTTCTGTTATGGTTTTCTGGCAAGAAATGGCTATTCTCATAATGAAGGTTATGTATTGATTATACGCCAAAATACGTTATGATTAGGTTGTCAAATGAAAAATTATTTGTTTGAAGTGTTCATTGAACTGACTGGATTAATATATATGGAAAGTTGGTTATTTAATGGTTATCTGCTGTTTAAGTTGGTATATACTTGGAGAAGACAGGTTAAGCGTTGGTTATCCAGCAGACAAAATATTTAGGCCTGGCCGTTCCATGAAAATTGGGTCTTTTACTGATTACAAGACGACAAAGAAGTTTAGGTCATCGAGTGAGAAATTTGTTGGCTAATGACCTCAATGAACGATATGAAGACACCTTGATAAAGTCCTTGGCAAAACATCTTGTACTTCATTATGGAAATGGTTCCCTCTTGCACCAATGACAATATTTCTGTCCTCCCGTACTGTCTCAATGCGAGATTCATTATAAGGCTTCCTATTTCTATTTCTAGTCTCTCGGATAAGATTTTTGGCTGATATGAAAAACTGTCACGAGCGGGCTTCGCATCGATTTGAAAATATGGCAAAAGAGGGAAAATTCGAACGGTTGTAAGTTCAGGTAAGGCGTATACAGTATAAACGTACAAAGTTTAACCTGTAAATAACCAGCATTTTGCAAGATACAGCCTTCCTTGCTGAGAAAAAAGTTGGACAAGTAGTGGTATTCGTTGGTTATCTTTTCTTCGTACGTTAACCAACGAAAGAATTAATTTCTTCTAATGAGGAATAGAATATTATATTTCAACATCTAAATTCGTTAGATGGATAACACATGAATAACCTACCTGCTTGATAGATAACCTACAGGTCAGGTAGGTTACTCATTGTTTAATGGAAAATAGTCATGAATAACTGAATTCCCAATAGATATATGAACATTTTACCTTTTTTTAAGCATAATAAAATAAAGGCCTACTTTTTAAAGGATAACCGGTGAATAGTCTACACTATAGGTGAAAAATTATTACTTTATTAGAAAATCTATTTAAAAAAAAGGATTAATTTCTATGACTTTTTTACGAGGGATACCGGTTGCATAATGGTTATCTGGCAAGAGCCGTTCGTTGTTTACCGAAGAATATGTTATCGAGCGAGCCTTAAATAAGAAAAGGCAGGTCATTCTTGCAAACTACAGGTTATCTAGAGATTATACTTAGTACATTTATACTTTATATCGCTTATCTCCACCAACAACAGTTCCAATTATCCCCCTTTTGCCATATTTTCAAATGTCGATCCGTAGAGGTTCGTGGGTCGAATCCCGCTCGTGACACTAACTTTTCATCTCAACCGAAAACCTCAGATAAAAAGTATTATTTATTGGAATGTGAGTAATTTTCTTGTTTCATGTTCCTTAAATAAATACGTAATTAAAAATAAGGATTAATATTTTTTTGCTTTTGTTTTTTATTTTGGTTTAATCAACTAACAAGAATATATCGGCTAATTTAATTAAAATTAATATAATACGAATAAATTACAAGTATCCCTATTCATTTTTTTAGTAGTTCTGTCACTAAAAACCGATATTTCTAGTTTAACTGTGTGCTGTTTTATATACATTTGTAATTCATAATATTATATTTAAAAAAATCTAATTTTCCTTGAAATAAGTAAAAATCCTTTTATGCCATTTTTACATAGTTGTACAACTAGATCAGCTTTGAAAACTGCTTGAAAAAATTGTAATATAATATATTTTAAAAAAAACTCGAAGGTTAATTAAGTTGAATTGATCGAATATATTATATTTTTTTATTTAAATATAAATGATAATCTTGGATTTATTTAGCCTCGGATCCGGTTTTGGAACGTTCTACCATTGGCAGTAGAAAAAAGGAAAATATCTAGCCTAGGATGGGGGTGATGATTAATAAATATTTGCGAGATGTGGTGAAATCGACCATATACGATCATGCCTTCGTTGACGACGTTTCTACTGACAGTGGCAGTGTGCGTCCTGGTCTACGCTGTCTACAGGACGAAGAAGATTTACAGGACGTGGAAGGATCGAGGGGTGAAACACGAGGAACCGGTGCTTTTCCTAGGTGAGGACTGATTCCGTCGGAATTACAATGACTCTTACGCCCTAAGGGTTTGCTTTTCTGTGCATCGAGAACAGTCGTTTCCAACTCTTCTAGAGCGTTAGGACATAGGTTTCGAAGCCGAGCGTTCAGTTGAACCCAAATGTGTTCGATTTGCTTCAAATCTGGACTACGGCCTTGCCATACCAAGCACCCAACTCCTTATGCAGGTGGTCATACGCAGTATGTGCTCTATGAGCCCTGGCCTTTTATGTTACTGGCACGTAGCGACAGCTCGCAAAGACAACCAATTTCGTGCGGGCTCCTAGGAAATGCCATCCCCAGGTGATGTGGGGACCCACCGTGGAATGTGGGATGCCACTTGAGGAAACCGTAGAGAACGGGGCGAGTGACGCCCATCTGAGGATTTGTGACCTGGACGTTTTCTGAGCTCTGCTATGAAGAGATCTATAAGCCATGTTGTTCTTACAGTCCTGTAGGAAATCGAAACATTTCGGACTTGTCTTATCAGATTTCTTATCTCATTTTCCGTAATGTTGTCTCTCTCGTCCGTACAACTAGGTCGACTCGGTCCTGGCCATCCAGTATGAACCCCTGTTTCTCTGAAGCGCCAATGTCTTATTGTAAAGTGATTTTACATTCCTGTCGACTTCGTGCTGATTATCCTCCCTCAAATAGTGTTATGATCCCGACACAGTTACACTTACTCAAATGCCTACTTGAACCAATGAAAAAGGTTTAACAATAAGAATAAGAGCCCCCACCTCAAGAATGCAAGGATATAATGCTAGTTTTTGTGCAAATGGGATAATCAGTACAGAGGAAAAAACCGTTATTTACTAATATATTTAATATTTATAATATTTAAATTTGGCTACGATAAGATGCCGAAAGATATTCAATTTAAGTCTAATAAATTGAGGGTTGCATTAAATTTGCCCATCGGTGTATTTAAAAACAAGGTATTTTTTCTGGGACTACTGTTCTTTATTTATTAGGGTTTTTAGTTGACATAAAAAAGTCAGTGCCACGAGCGGGATTCGAACCCACGATCTTAGCCTACATACGCCGCTGCTCTACCACTTTAGCTATGGGGACTTCGATCCACTCGGGCACTAAACTCCCGTCTCGACCCCCACCTTTTGAATTTTCTCTCTTTTTTGCCATTTTTCAAACGCCGTGTAATCTATTTGATTCTCGGCGACAAATGAAATGGCTTCGGAGAGCTTCTTAGTGAAGGTAAACTTCATTTAAACTTATAAAATTCACTAGTTTTCGTAGCAATTAGAATCTTTCAATTACTTAAGGTTTTTAGTTGAGATAAAAAAAATCAGTGTCACGTACGAGTGGATCACGATAGTCCAAGCGGTAGAGCAGCGGCGTATCCAGCCGAAGAACTTAGATTGGAATCCCGCCCCCGACACTGATTTTTTTTATATCAACTAAAAACCCTAATTAATTAGTCAAGCGCACCACGAAAACTATTTTATATATTAGGTTTATTTTTGAAATATAAAATTTCCTCTTTTGACATATAATTTTCAAACCGTTGGCCTGACTTTAGATTCACTATTACTGGGCTTAATTCCGGTCTTTGCCTTGTACGAATATAAAGTTTTTAACAACATCCTTAATAATATATATATATATATATATATATATATATATATATATATAT
>CM077110.1:4366647-4379921 GCA_039619505.1 Cimex hemipterus | reverse complement strand
ATATATATATATATATATATATGTATATATACATTTTTTCAAGGATAATTAATGTAAATCAATTTTTGCGCAGCTAGTTCAATGAAAGTGAATTTGCCAGGAGGACAAAGAAAAAAATGTTTTTGCGTTTTTGTTTTATTATTATTGTTTAGTAGCATTAGTGTATTTATAGTATTTGAAAGGAAAAATAACAGGACAACAGTGAACCTATCCTCATGCTGAAACTGTTGGTAGTGTAATTCCACTGTTATTGTTGTATTATTATTACCCTTAAATTAATTAAATGCCTGGGTAGACCTCGTACCCCTTCCCTAAAGAGTCCAGGTACGTGCATAAACCTCTTGGACTTGTTCACAAACCCCAAGTTTTTGGACCATTTTATCTTGGGGAGTGATTTAGCCTCCTGCAAAAGTTTCAAATCTATGTCTGGTATACCTATTGCACTCTGTGAGGTAGTGTCATGCCGTTTCTTCTTTGATATTTCGCAGAAGCGGCGAAAGTGGTATGGTAACATACCAATTATTAGTTTTCTCAAGGGGCAATGGCCCGTCAGGATACCTATCGGCCTCCTAATTTCCATTAACCACATTGAGTTTTAGCTAACCTAAAATAGGAGGTTTGGATGCTAGAGCGTGAAATAATCTTAACCGTTAAAACGCCCTTAAAAATTAATAATAATAAAGAGAGCTACCTAACTATAAAACTTGTAACAAGCAAGGATTTCCGCTCCCGGGAAAAACCGAAGTTTTGAAGTATATTGATATAATAACTGCATGATAGTCGTGTGTTTTCGAAGCTAGGACGTCCCTTTTTCAGTCTAGTGTTTTTTTGGTGAGGTGAATTCAATTGGATAAATATTTTGATGATTAGACAATTCTGCTGGGTGCTAGTTTATAGATCGTATTCCCTATCGGGAAGTGTGGGGCCTGAATCTAGAAACGTCGTTTGGGTAAGTTGGGTAAGATTTATTTATTTTTTCTTTAAACATGAAAAAACATCTGTTTTGTTATTTTTTTCATAATTTTCCAATATCATTTGAAAGGCCGTGAGCCGAGAAGGTTTTCGAAATCGATTACCCCTTCTAATTACCACTTCCTCTCTGTTGTTTCTACATCTGGGGCAAGACATTTTATTATTTGTAAGTCGGTTGGGAAAGATAATGACGGCCTTCATTCACTATCGTCAATAAGAATATGTAAAATAATAAATACAGAATTCGGGAAAGTAGTAAATATAAAAAAGGTCGTGACGGTTTCATTTATATTAAAGCGTTCAGTTAGGAACAAGGTAATAAAATATGGAAATCAAAAATTTAGAAAATATACTGATAAAGGCTGAAAGAAATGTAAAATTGAACAGCTCAAAGGTGTAATTTCTTGCTGGAGTTTGAAAGAGTGTATTGATGAAGAGCTCTTGCATAGACTTCCCTTACATTATGCCTTCTTGTAAGAAGACGGTTTTTATGTGTGGTTATGGGCTGGAAAGACCGTTCCTTGTCAGCCTCCAGTTTGCATGGATTATTAGGGCTCTCATAACACCTTGGTACGTTATTCCCCAAGATATAAATATGAAACAATTTATGGAGTTGAAATTAAAAAAATAAAATAACATTTAATCAAGAAAAGTCCCTAATAGGGTCTGGCCTTATTCAAAAGGTGATTGTCTTTGCGAAAAAAGTTAAAATTGAGCGCAAAAGAAATAGGCTGTCAGACGGAATCAGTGAACAACTCACTGAACTCAATCCAAAATCTGCCGAAAGAATCAAAATCAAAAATGCTTGAGCTTGAAACTACGGTTCAATGTTCCCTCTTATGGACCTCCCTGTCAATGATCTTGTCTCCAATCTACCTCCCTCTTCCCTTTCGCCACTCAACTCTTCTTTCCTCATTCTGCCGCTCCGATTGATGGAGAACATCAAACACGTTCTTCACAAAATTAAGGGGACCCCAAAAAATATGAGTGGTTGGAAAAGAGGAGGCTAAGGGAAATAGTCGTAGAAAATCTTAAGTAGTCAGTTCAGCTGACTCGTGTTAGGCATAAAGCTAAAAATTTTAAATTAATATGGAATCAATCATCCAGTAGAAGGTGATGAGAGGATTGAAAAATAATTATTGCTTTTTGAAGAGTATCATGGTAGACCATACTCCTTTTATCATTGTTCTTCAGTAGACTCACATGAAGAAAACGGAATCTTTTTTATTGAGAGGTTAAA
The DNA here is from genome assembly GCA_039619505.1 of Cimex hemipterus. Classification (NCBI taxonomy): domain Eukaryota; kingdom Metazoa; phylum Arthropoda; class Insecta; order Hemiptera; family Cimicidae; genus Cimex; species Cimex hemipterus. Next base: position 4,377,709 of record CM077110.1, on the reverse strand, counting down.
GCTTTTTTTCTAAACAGGCTGAGGTTTCTGATGGAGCTCATAGGGGGTGGCACTCCATATCCGAAATAATATTTCCTCTAGGAAAATTTGTAATTTTTCTCTTTTTCTTATTATCAAACACAGAACTCGATTAAAAATAAAGGCTATTACTTGGAAGCGTTTTTATTACATATTGTTTCATTTTGTAATATAAAATTACCTTTTTTAACATATAATTTCCAACCCGCTGGCCTGACTTCAGGTTCGGCATTTTTCAAAAACATCGGTCCTGGGTTTAAAAATCTTAACATCTGTCTTTTTCTTTACCATCCTTGACAGATAATCCGTTGTGCAATTATTTATCCCTGTCCTTTCATCGTAATGAGAATTGAGCGTACCGTTTTTATTTTGCTTATTGATGATGCTTTGCTATCAGTATCCATTTCGAATTCGTCGTTTTCTAGATCAATAAGTAAGGGGACTTGAAATAATGTGACGTTACCCGATCTACCACTTGAAATGATGTGATAATTGTTACCCGTCGCAGTTTTTATGGGTTAATATAATATACAAAAGTAAAGATTATTTTTTAGATTCATTAAATTACACATTTGAAAATTGGAAAAATGGAGGGAAAATGCAAACGGTGGGGTTGAGATGGGAAGTTAGTGTCCGAGTGGATCGAGGTCACGAGCTAAAGTGGTAGAGCAGCGGCATATCTAGCCGAAGATCGTGGGTTCGAATCACGCTCGTGTCATTGGCATTTTATCTCAACTAAAAACACTAAATAATTGTTATTTTTAGTTTCCCGAGTTGTTTTTGTCTGTTACCTGACGAAATGAAGATCAGGGTTTTTGTTACCAGAACTCTTTTAATTTATTTATTTTTGGTTCCGAATAAAGGAAACTTTCTGAGGACGCTGACGAAGAGAGCATCCCACGGCGAGAGGCTGAAAGAAGTGTGCGACATGTTTCCAGCCGAGAAGATAATCGGCTTCTACGAATTCCTCCGGCCAGTTCTCGTCGTCAAAGACCCGGAATGCATCGAAGCTGTGCTTATCAAAGATTTCAACCATTTTTACGACCACGGGTTCGAAGTGGACGAAAAGTTCAACCCTATCGATGCCAACCTTTTCACCATGTCCGGAAGAAGGTAGTCGAAATGGTTGATGGTTTTTCTTTTAAAGTTTTTCTTTTGTGAAATTTTTGGGCCATACACTCACTGTCGTTTTTTCAAGGTGGAGGGCTTACAGAACGAAGTTGTCGCCGATATTCACAACAGGAAAGTTGAAATCTATGTACAGACTTATGATGGATATCGGTGATGATCTGATGAAGGCGATAAACAGAGAGAAAAAGGAATGCTTGGAGTTGAAAGACGTCCTGGGACGTTTCGCCATGGACGTGATTGGTTCATTCGCGTTCGGATTCGACTCCGGCACTCTGGCCGATCCCGAGTCCAAATTCAGAAAAATGGGCAAAAGAGTATTCGAGTTCAACGTCGCCAAATTCCTCAAGTTCATGTTCATCTTTAACTTCCCGGATCTAGCCACGAGGCTCGGCCTCTCCTTCAACGACAAACGGATCCAGGAATATTTCGTCGGAATCATCAAAGACGCGATAAGGCTCAGGACCGAGGGAAAGACGAAGAGGAAGGATTTCCTCGATCTGATGCTCCAGCTGAGAGAAAAAGGTTCGGTCGAGTTGACCTCAAAGGACCCGAGAGACAGCTACTTGGACATCTCGGACAACTACACAGACAAATTCGGTAACAAGTTTAAAAATATTGTCCAAACTACACAATTAGGTTATTAGTCCAACTTGTAGGTTATTTACTGGTTATCCCCACTCAAATAAAAATTATATTCGTATGTTAACGGCAACAGGCTGTGTTTATCCGAATCAAACAAAATTATTCATCTGTTATCCATTAAAAAAGAGTAGGTTATCCCCAGGTTACCGATAAAATGTCAAAGTACAGTTATTTATATGTTATCGATAAAAAATAATATGTGAAAGTTTTTTATGAGTGATAGTACATTTATTGACCATTTAGTGGGTAGCAAGGTGAGTCATGTATTGGTTACACTTTGAGGAAAAATTTAGGTTATGATATATATCTGGCACCTCTAGTTTATGATTCTCGAAAAGTAGGTTATCGGCTATATTATAATAGAAGTCATCCATCTTACGGTTGTTTCTTAATAGAAGAAATTAATTTTTTCATAGATTAACTATCTAAACAAGTTAAGGTAACCAATGGTAACCAACATACTTATACAACTTTGTTATGAACAAGGAAGGTGGTTCAAGCGAAATGCAGGTTATTTACAGGTTACTCATAGAAAAACGTTTACATGGATTGTAAAAGTCTAACTTGATTTTTTCATGTTTAGAAGTGACAGATGACCTGATGGTCGGGCAGGCTTTCGTTTTCCTCACGGCCGGTTTCGAAGCAACAGCGGCGACGATGAATTTAGCATTTTACGAATTGTCCGAGAATCCCGGGATACAGGAACGAGTCAGGGAGGAGATAAGTGAAAAAGTACGCGAACAAGGCATCCTCAGCTTCGACGCCGTCAAGGACATGAACTACCTGGACATGTGCTTGAAAGAGACGATGAGGAAGTACCCGCCGGCGCAGGTCCTCTTCAGAAACTGCACGCAAGAGTTCACATTTCCCAACGGCCTCGTCGTCAAACAGGGCGAGAAATTGATTATTCCGGTTTTTTCAATTCATCGCAGCGATGAGTACTACCCTGACCCTGACAAGTTCGACCCTGAACGCTTCGGACCGGATTCGTTCCAGAAGCCCTGCACATTCATGCCATTCGGCGAAGGGCCGAGAACGTGCATAGGTAAAGAAAAAACAACAAACGCAATAATTTATAATTAAATTAAATATTCTTCCAGCAATGAGGTTCGCCTTGCAGCAAATGAAGTTCTGCATAGCCAAGATACTCATGTCCTACAGGATCAAGCTGAGCGCCAAATCGAAAATTCCCATTGAACTGAGTAAAAAGTCATTCATAACATCAACAAAAGACCCTCTGTACTTCGATCTGGAAAAAGTCATCTCTTAAAAATAATAATTTATAAAACTACGAACTGTTATGCATATTTTCTTGATTTTATAATGTGTCTATAAGGTATCAACTGAAAAGGTGCAGGTTATCCAACTGTAACGGGGGAGTGGTCCTTATAGCCTATCCAACGTTTAAAAATTAGGTTGTTAACAGGTTATCCCACATCAAAAATATTCACTTGTTTTTATCGTCCAGCTAATTATAAGGAGGTTTCTCACTAGTTATCCGCTTCTTTTAAAAAGCTAGTTCTTATATAACAGTTATAAAGCTGAAAAGATATATGCAACTTATAAATTTCACATAACCAGATTAGCCAATGGTTAAAAGTTTCACAGTTATCTAAAAAAAAAGGTTTTACAGATCCAAGTAAGTATCATACAAATCAGTTCTTCGGACACCTAACTTCCCATTTCAATGGATATACGATGTAATAAGAATTATCCCTACCTAACAAACCAGTCTACTAGACCGGGTATGGCAACCGCTTGCTAATGGATATTGCCGTGCCTGTCAGGGAACATCATTTTCCTTTTATAGTCCAGTAAAATGTGGGGTCCCTCAAGGAAGAATACTTGGCCTGATCCTCTTTAAAATGTACACTGCTGCCAATTCCCTTAACACCGTCATCTCCACATTTGACGACAAGGCTATCCTCTCCTTAACTATCACCCATTCGTTGTAAGCTCCTTTCTGTAAAGTCGCCTCATCCTATTAGAAGACTGATATCGGAAATGGAGAATCAAAGTGCCAGAAAATAAGTTTTCAAGACACTTTCGCACTAGGAAAATCGCTTTGGTCTCCATTATGACCGAATGACATACTGATGCCGACTGCTGACATAATGCGATACCTGGGACTGCACATGGTTAAAAGACTGCCGTCGAATCCATACACTCGCCTGAAACGACAAGACATGAACGCCGTTGAAAATACTAACTTAGACTACTCGACCAACGATCTCACCTAACCCTTAACAGCTATTTACATAACTCTCATTCGTCCGATATGTACTTACAGAATGGAAGTTTGGGGGCTCAACCAGACATTCCAATTCATTCGTCCTTGAAGTTATGGTCCTTTGTTCGACCAAAAGATAATGCCGCACATCTTGCATCTCGAGGTTCCAATCCATTGGGCATTTCGACGAGGATCTATTTCTCTTAGGCTGCTCGTCTTTTTCATAAATGACCAGTTAATTACTCTTTTTGTCCGGAATTGCAAGATATCAAACCTATAACTGCGTGTGTACGTATGAAGTCAAATCAACAAGAATCTTTCTCTAGGATTCTTCTTCTTCTTGCACAGGGTTATTTCTGGCACTCCGAGTTTATATACCTACGGAGTCTGCAGTGTCCAGTAAGCAGACCAACTATTATTCTATTCCTACCACATCTTAGTAGTTTTACCGTTAGTTTCTGCTACAGTCCCAGTGAGCGGAGGACTTATTATTAATCCATTGTCTAATGGATCAGCGTTTTAGGCAGTTTGGTAAGCCACAAACAGTTTCAGGGCCAATAGGAGTCCTCATTGAAATTTCCGTGGCCAATTTGTCGGCTCTCTGTGCCATGGCAAACTAGATTTATGAAAATCAATATTTTGTACTGTTTATAATTTACTCCTCCCGCTAAAACAAACACCAAAAAAGAAGACAATAACCCTAAAAACCAGCACCAAAAAAAACCCTCCCTCTCAACATGGATCACAACTCTCTATTCACTATAATACAATGGAACATTAATATGTTAACATTAACACGCAGACGAAAAGATCTTAAATACTTAATTAACGAGAAACACCCTAATATACTTTGCATCCAAGAAACACATCAAAACAAACCAAAAAATCAAAATAAAACATTATGATATGATTAGAAAAGATTGTACAAATAACTCAACAGCATCAGGAGGGGTCGCCGTTCTAGTGGAATCCTCCGTAATCCATAACCAAATAAATCTACGAACACAAGCCGTAGCGACCCAACACAACATCATATGGGGTTCTAAAATAACCAGCACACGCGGAAGAATATTAGAAAAAATTCGCTCCGACTTAAATCTACATTTAATGAACGACGGGTCTGCAACACACTTAACTAGCGCTCATGGATGCATAGACCTACCTTATGTAGCCCTAGGATTCGGAAGACTGGTTCACATCAAATAATTTCTACACGATCACACACCTATCCTCATCCAATCACAGATAAATTGTCACCATATTAAATTAAAACCAAGATGGTTAGTTGAATAACGCTGATAACATACACTACGACATGATCAAAAATCTTTCACTGCCTTTTAAAAAATGCATATTAAAACTTCAACAGGATTTACAGCGAAAAGGAGTTCCCAACAAAGTGGGGCGAAGCGGAAATTGTATCCATTTTAAAACCAGGAAAAGATAGATTATCTCCACAAAGTTACCGCGCAATTTTTCACTTATAAGCTGTATGAACAAATTAATGGAAAGTATAATCACAAGCTATGATATTTACCAACAAAAGATATCATCGAGAACCCTAAATATCGTACAAGAACCAGATAATCCAACTGTTAAGTTCTTAGGCATGAGATTTGACAAAAAACTAACCTGGGGCCCCCACATAATGGAACTAAGAACAAAGTGCACAAAACTGCTCGATACAATAGTGATCTTAAGTAACACAACATGGGGAGCAGACCGCAGCACCTTACTCAAATTTTATAAATCCCTGATACGATCTCGTCTTGATTACGGTGCCATTGCCTATCAATCTGGAAACAAAAACACCCTAAAAAAACTAGACCCCATTTATCATAGAGCTCTCAGACTTAGCACAGGAGCATTTAAATCCAGCCTGATCAATAGCTTGATGGTTGAAACAGGAGAAATGAGTCTTTCCATGAGGAGACAAATTCAAACAGTTTCCTTCTTCTCCAAAATTAAGTCAAACCCCCGTCATCCTCTATACTTAATGAAAACCCAACCCCACCTAACAACCTTTTATGAAAGACACCCAAGACATAAACCCCCATTCTTTTATAGAGCCCAAACTTACATTTCATCAAGAAACATAATAGCAAAATTTTTAAGCAATGGTTATTGCAAAATATCCTCTATGGCTGTTGCCAAACATAAAATTTGGCTTTACCTTATCCGAATATCCAAAAAAATCGACCAGCAAATGCGAACTAAAACAAGGATACCTAGAAATAGTGGCTAAAAATAGTGACTCGCTTAATATTTATACAGACGGATCGAAGATGGCTATAAAGTAGGATGCAGGTTTGTCGTCGGAAACCGACAATATAGCCTGAGACTACCCTCGACGTATAGTATATTCAATGTCGAACTGATGGCCATATCCAGATGTCCAACTGAACCATAATATGGTTGTTCTTTTTTGTGACTGCTACAGTGCCCTGCAAACCATTAAAAGTTATGATGTCGAAAACCCCCTGGTTAACAGAGTGTGGGAGACAATGCATGAACTGCACGTAAGGCGAATTTCTATTTCCTTTGTATGGATTCCAAGTCACATAGGAATAAAAAACTACGAACGGGCAGACGTTGCCGCTAAAATACCCCTGAGCTTACCAGAATCTGAGCAACCTGTGCGTACAAAGGATCTCGTTTCAACCTTTAGAAAAGAGATATTAAAAAATGGGAATCTGAATGGATGAATATTGGAGACAACAAACTAAAAAAGATAAAAGACAGCATTCACCCCTGGGAAACGTCCTATCAAATGAAGAGAAGAGGTCATCATCTGCCGTCTCAGAATTGGACATACAAGAATGACACACGGGTTCTTGATGGAAGGTACTGACCCTCCTGTCTGCCTGTGTAATGAACGCCTAACCGTCGAACATGTCTTGTGCCCCCCAAGAACTGACAACGGTTTTACACATCTTCCTTACACCTCCCACTTAAACAACTCCTACAAGATAAACAGCAAATGATTGACAAAGTCATTGATTATATAAAAAAAAATAAAACTATACAACTATATATAACAAGAACACTACATTAACACACAAGTAACATAAAGGCAATGAAAGCCCAAGCTGGTTTTTTGCCTATTAAAAAAAAATTTCTAAACATATGATGAACAATTATAAAATTAAGGTAAATGATGTTAAAATTAGGTTGGCTCTGAAGACAAACGAAATCAAGTAGGCCTGTTTGTCGCTTGGAGTCAGTGGCAGTGATTGTCGAACCTTCGAACTGTACGCACCTATTTTTAGCAACCGACTTTTCCCTAACCTATTAATTACGTGTACACCTACCGGCAAAAATCTATAACCTCAGTGAAGGCATCACGTACGTTAACAGATCCCCGACCATCTGAATAATATATGATCAAGATTAAAAATCACCTCTCACTTGATATAGACACCAGAGTTCTTTATACCCTTGATTTGACCGACGAATTCTGCTACCTCGATCTGAACAGAAGTGTTATCTTCATCAAAAACACCAGCTGATTGCACATTAAAATATGTTAGTTTGAATAATATTTAGTTCGGTTTACTTTGTTAAGTTTTAGTATTTTCCTGGCCAGTTATGGCATTGATTTATATTGAAGTAAAGAGATCAGGGATGAAGCCATTAGGTGGGGTGGAGAGTTGGAAAATATGACAAAAATCCCCTTTTATATACTCGTTCACATCTTGAAAGTGGTTGCATTTGAAGATTATTTTCTTCCATTTCCAAGATGAATTCCACACCCAAGAAGATGGATTGGCAGTAGGTAGAAGATTGCCCCCAATACTGGCGGATAGATTTTCAGCACTTGGATCCGTGTGGGTGATTCCCTTTTTACACCCCCCTTGGTCATGGATGCTTTCGGCCATCCCAAAAGCATTGGAGAAGTGAAGCAGCACGGAGTGCATACGTGAATATCCCACGTCGTATATCATTAATTTTTTTACAAGGAAGATTCACAGCATTGTTGATGTCGAAAATCAGATTGAAACGGTGAAAGCGGTGATCAGTATCAAGAAAGTTATTTATTTGTTTGCAATGATTTCTAGAGCTTTAGATCAATCACTTCGTCACTCCAGGAGGAGTTTGTTTGTTTTGGCTCTCATTGTTAACCGAACTGTACCTAATAATGTCCTGTGGCTTGACAGCACCTTGTACATCTTATTAAACGACAGCACCTGCAGGTGGTCTCCTACAAAATTAGCACTGCGATTTATATTCTAAATAGATAAATCCACCAAATTGCGAGTATCGAATGTGGAGTTGATAATTATATTTCAAGTGACGCCACAGAGTTGAAATCGAGGCGCTACCACTAAAACCGCTTTAACGACGTAAAAAAATTGAACAATGTGTAATAACCTAGGATATAAAAATAAATAACAAATCCACTATATATTTAGAGGTCTAGTGACCAAATTACTTCTTTCAATTACTCAACCTTACGTAAGGTTTTGGTCGAAATGAAAAGATTAGTGTCATGAGCGGGACTCGAACCCACGACCTTCACGCCACTGCGAAAAATGGCAAAAAGAGGGAAAATTCGAAAGGTTTAAGGTTGAGACGGGGAGTTGGTGTCCGAGTGGATCGAAGTCATAGTAGCTCAAGTGACAGAGCAGCGAGCGGCGTGTACTAACTTTTTCATTTCGATCAAAACTTTACATAAAAAGATTAAAATAAAGAATAAAGAAAGCCAACAAATAACAAATTAATATTATAAATAGATGAATAACTAATAAATTAAACGCAATAAAAGCAATCAATAAACCCTCATTAGGTTTTAAAGCAAATTTTATAGTTTTTAAAGATCTCTAGGGCAAGGAGAAGGGGGTCCGCACTGATACTGTATTTATTTATGTTATGAAGCAGATGAGATGGAAGTCTCTAACCCGCATTTGTTTCGGTGCCATGAAGTACCGAATAATTTAAGCGTCCGTAGATGACCCTGGGGAACTCTAAAGCTAATAGACAATTTCCGAGGGCTCAATGAAATTATTATTGAATGTAGGGGAATTTAAAGCACTGTAGGGGAGCAGGAATGGCCTAACAGCTATCTTCATGTAGGCAACATGCAATTCTTTTAGAGGCAGGGTATCGAATGTAACAACCCATGTAAAAGATGTTCTACCAAAAATGAATGTTTATAAATTAAACCGTCACGAGCCTTTTTTATGTTGATAACTTTCCCAATCTCAATTTTCCTATTTATTATTTTTCATAGTTTTCACTTTGGCAATTGTAAATAGAATCGAACTTAACTTTTCACCGCTGACAACAGCTAGGTCATTTCATCCCCCAACGCATATTTATTGTAAACTAAATCCACCATTAATCTCACTCACAATTATTTTTCTGGCCTGTCGAGTGTCTGTTTACTAAAAACACTGATGTTCCATTGCTGGTATCTTGTACACACAGCCTTTGCCTTCAGGTCCAGCGGGGGATGTTCGGCTAGTCAAGCCATCTGTCGATGTCGTACGGTAGGCCTGTGTGACCGCTGATAAGGCTGCGCATTGGTCACTGCGAAGTTTCGTCCAATCGGCCCAGGGGCAGCATAGAACGGGAAAGACTGGCACATGCGGAATAATATGTTTGCTTTCCAGCTGAAGCCCACGTAGCACCACTCAGGGCTCTAATGGCCGCGATTCGGGCCGGCATCTTTTCTTTTGTGTAGTGAGCGTTTACGCTGAATCGCAGTCCTGCATTCATTTTTACGCCTACATACAGGTATTCCCAGGCGGTCACCCATCCAGGTACTAACCGCCCTAGATGCTGCGTAACTTCGGTGATCGGACGAGAACGGGTGTGCATGGTATGAACGTTTGCAACTCCTAACCATCCCTCAGCCTATTTGTTGCCGCTATTTGTTGTCGGGTCTTCTGAGGCAATCGGTTGTTTGCCCCCCGAGCATTCGCATTACAATACGTTTTGACAACTTCTCCGACCTGATGGTTATATTTATGGGAAGGCCTATATTAATGTCACATTCCGAAGCCTATATTAATGTCACATTCCGAAAAACATATTTGAACAATTGATTGTTTTCATAATGTGAAAATATGACTCCGGTACAGCATAAAATCCGTCACTGAACAAGATAAAAATGGGTAAACTCGAAATATGTCACTTTTCGTGCTAGCAACTTTTTCATTTCAAACAAAACATCATAAAAATATTAATTAATTGAAAAGTAATTTGGTCAATCAAGCCACTATTACTGTTGGTACAAGGAATGCGCAAAGACGTTCGCAGTGGAACAGTGGGCTGCTTCTCAGATAGTAATAAATATATCTGTTGCACTCAACGGCACTGACCTATCGTACTTCTTAAAAGCGTAGGTTTCCACAGATTGGCATTGTTTCGGCAGTTTGATCTTTCTCGGACCAGTCTGATGTCTTCGCTGTGTTTTCTGTCCCTTGAGTGTACCAATAGGTTTAGGCTATTTTTATTTATTGTAATCTGTTTAACATGATTCACTGTAGAAAATTTTAAATTATGTACGTCATCGTCGTATATACCCATATGCAACGGCGGCATGCTATACTGGTTTAGGCTATTAGTGAAAAGTAACGGGTAAAAAAATAGATTTGTTCTGAACCAAACTCGCTTTTGGAGTCTCTTTCACGCCTAGCGGTGAACGACATTCGTCTGAACCAAACGAATTCGGCCTTCGGGCCTATCTGTTGCATTGGCACTCAAAGGCACTGACCTATACTGATATTTTGAACAGTACTTCTTAAAGGCGTAGTCTCCACAGATTGGCTTTGTTTCGGCGGTTTGATCTTCCTAGGACCAGTAAGTATAGCAAACTCTTCTTTGGGGAATAAGGTATCTTCGCTGGGTTTTCTGTCACTTGAGTGTACCAATAGGCTTAGGGGGATAAGTCCGGACGAAAAAGATCCTCATTGGTCTCAACGCCCATGAGATGCCCATGAGTAAACATGGGAACATCTGTACCAATAGGCACTTCTTTATTTTAATCTGTTTAACATGATTCACTGTAGAATATTTTTAGAATATTTTAAATTATGT
>CM077110.1:4352507-4363998 GCA_039619505.1 Cimex hemipterus | reverse complement strand
ATAATTCAACCATTTCGCCTACAAAGTCACAATTATGCCCTTTTTCTAAAAAGAGGAATATCTTGTTAGGGAACTTTGTTACCTTGGGCGGATTCACTATACCAGTATTAATGTGTCCAATGTTTGAACTTTTGCTCTTGTTTGAACGTGAAGTCATTGAGGGATTATGCAGAAACCCCTGCATCGGTTAACTTAAGAAACATAAACCTTAAAACCGTCAGTAGCTATTTAATCCTTTGGGTAGCAAAAAGAGTTCTCGACCTGAAAAAGGACAAAGGAGTGGAAACAATTCCTTCCTTGGTTTCATAATTCCTTCTGCCTTCCTTGGTTTCATAATTCCTTCCGGAATGACAAAGAACCGTACAATAATTACCAGACTCAGGGCATGGGATCTGTGGCGCGTACCTACATAAAATTGGAAACCAGACTCAGGGCATGGGATCTGTGGCGCGTACCTACATAAAATTGGAAAACGAGTATGAGAATGAAATATTAACTAAGTGCCGTCGTGAAATATTAACTAAGTGCCGTCGGTCCGGCTGCTGTTTTCTTGTTGGGTTGTGAAGCCCCCAGAGTGAATTTGCTCCGGGGGGTTTGGGAGATGTGCTGTCGGTCCGGCCCGGCTGCTGTTATCTTGTTGGGTGGTGAAGCCGCCAGAGTGAATTTGCTCCGTGGGGTTTGGGAGATGTGGACTTTTCCACATTATTTATCATTGTGCAAACACGCTCGACCCAAGGGCATTGATGAGGCCGAGTGGGGATTGATGAGGCCGAGTGGGGATTAGAATGAATTTGGCTCGCCTTAGTGTCCTTCGTTTCTCATTTATTATCAGTAATGTCGCCGGTGCTGGCTTCTCTCCTGGCCGTGGTAGCGTGCCTACTCGCCTATGCTGTCTACAGAACTAAGAAAATCTACAGGACGTGGAAGGATCGAGGGGTGAAACACGAAGAACCATGGCTTTTCTTAGGTGAGATCACAGACAATGGTTTTCACTTTTCGTGCTATTGCAACGCATTAAGTAATATTTCGACCGCCTATTTGGTGAACTTATAACTATTCCACTTCCAATTATGCCCCTATTGTCATTAAGAATGAATAAGAAGGACGTGGAAGGATCGAGGGAAAACACGAAGAACCATGGCTTGTTGTTGTTGTTTTTGTTGCTTTGAGCTTATGGTTTTCTTAATTCTTAGGTTATTCTTCGATTTAAAAAAGTATTACGATCAAACGATAAAAACGGGCGAGGTAAGTAGGAAATGTAGGAAATGTATCGGCTATCCAGAAAGAGAGAGAGAGAGAGAGGGAGAGATTTTCTTTCCATGGGTATGCAACATAAAAATGATTTTTGTTTCAATTTCTTTCATTTGATCTGATTTCATAACATAGAAATCATATTTACATTTCTCCTTTATACGGAGGTTGTTTGTTTTATTGGTCATCCATCTACAAATATATTAGGCTATTTAAGGGTTATCCGACAAAACGTCGACACTAAAAATTTGAATTTAAGGGAATTATCTGAGGATGGTCCTTCAAAAGGCTAACCTAGGCGAAAGGTTGAAAGAGGTGTGTGACCAGTTTCCGGATGAGAAGATGGTCGGCTTTTACGAGTTTGTCAGTCCAGCCTTGGTCATCAAAGACGCTGAATACGTCGAAGCGGTTCTCATCAAAGACTTTCCTCATTTCGTCGATCGTGGATTCGAAATAGATGAGAAGACGAACCCACTTGACGTCAGCCTTTTCACTATGACGGGAAAAAGGTGAGGCTTCCTTTGTGAAACTTTTCTGTCATGTACTCACTACTCACTGTCGCTTTTTTTGTAAAGGTGGAGAGCTTACAGAAACAAGCTTTCGCCGATATTCACAACAGGGAAGTTGAAATCCATGTACGGACTTATGACGGACATAGCTAACAATTTATTGAAAGCTATAGACAGAGAGAAAACGGAATGTTTGGAGTTGAAAGACGTACTGGGACGTTTCTCCATGGACGTGATCGGTTCTTTCGCATTCGGCATGGACGCCAACACTCTCGCCGATCCGGAGTCTAAATTCAGAAAAATGGGGAAAAAAACCTTCGATTTCAACTTCAAACAATTCCTGTTTATAACCAACTTCCCAAAATTTTCCAAGAAATTCGGCCTGTCTTTCAACCCTAAAGACGTCCAGCATTATTTCGTCAACGTCATCAAGGACACGATTGACTACAGGGTAGAGAAGAAAGTCCGTAGGAACGATTTCCTCGACCTCATGCTCCAGCTCAGGGAAAAAGGTTCCGTGGAAATAACGACGAAAGACCCCAGCGATGATTACCTGGCGATCAGCAATGAGACATACTCTACAGACAAATTTGGTAAACTATCACACAACGACACGAACCATTACCCATAAATTATAAGTGAATAGGTTATATATTGGTTGTAAGAAAATTGTTTGATTATATTAATGTGTATCCACGGTGGGGGAAAGTAGGTTGGTTATTGAGAAGGGTGCCAGTTGTCTAAACATAAACGAATTAATATATAACTAGTAGTTAAGTTTTATTTTCTAAGAGGAATCTATCTGGCAAGAAAGAAAAGCGATTATTCATAATTTTTCTTAAAACCAATGAATAACCTACCCAACCAGTAGGTGAATAAAGTGACAAAAACGAACTTTTTTATTATAGAGGTAACAGATGACCTGATGGTCGGCCAGGCTTTTGTCTTTCTCACGGCAGGTTTCGAAACGACCGCTATACTAATGAACATGACGTTTTACGAATTGTCCAAGAATCCGGGGATACAGGAACGAGTCAGGAAGGACATAAATGAGAGAGTACGGGAGCACGGCAGCCTCAGCTTCGACTCCGTCAAGGACATGAACTACCTGGACATGTGCTTGAAAGAGACATTGAGGAAGTACCCGCCGGCCCAGATCCTTTTCAGAACCTGCACTAAAGAATACACATTTCCCAACGGACTCGTCGTCAAACCGGGCGAGAAATTGATCATCCCGGTTTTCGCAATTCATCGCAGCGATGAGTACTACCCTGACCCTGACAAATTCGACCCTGAACGCTTCGTCCCCGATGTATTCCAGAGGCCGTGCACTTTCTTGCCTTTCGGCGAAGGTCCGAGAGTCTGCATAGGTAACCAAAATTATTTATAAAGAATATATATATATATAAATTAATTGAATGTATTTTCCAGCGATGAGGTTCGCGATACAGCAGATGAAATTCTGTCTTGCAAAGGTTCTCATGTCCTACAAGATCAAAGTGAACCCTAAAACAAAAGAACCGATTGAACTAAAAAAGAAATCGTTCATCACTACTACAGAATACCCGATTTATTTCGACCTAGAAGAGATTTCTTCATAAACTTAATTGTTCTTTTTAGTATGATTTTTATTTTCATTACAAACAAAATTCGACAAAAAAGACTTATTTTTTTCGATTATTTCATTATAAAAGTTATGTATTGGTTATCCAACAAAGGGTAATTTATATATTGGTTAAAGTTGACCATTTTTGGAAAAGTAGGTTATTTACTGTTTGCGCATAACGTCCTAGCTAAAGGACGTCCTAGCTTCCACAATATACCACTGTTCTACAATATACCACTGTCACACACTTATAAAATCAATATACCTCTTCTCGGAGCGGAAAAAAAAAGCGACCACATCAGCTGACCATAAAGCGTGCAACAAACAAGAATTTCTGCTCTGAAAAAAACCCGACGTTTCTTGGTGTATTGGTGTAATAAGTGTGTGATAGTGGTATATTGTGGAAGCTAGGACGTCCTTTTGTTAGCCCAGTGTGTTTTGAAGTGTTTTTGGTGAGTTGAGTGTCAACTGGATAAATTTTTTGACGATTAGACTAGTCTGCTGGTTGCTAGTTTCTAGCTCGCATTCCCTATTGGGAAGTGTGGGGCCTGAATCTCGGGCCTGAATCTCTCTAGTGGCCTGGTTACAAGGTTGGGCAAGATTTATCTATTTAGTCTTTTATTTAAACATATGTTTTTCAAATTTTGAAAATTTCCCAGACTCGTTTGAAGGGCCCTTTCGCCCTCCTCCCCCAGTGGGTCGAGAAGGCTGTAGACATTGATTACCTCCTCCAAATACGAATAAATTAAAATTAATAAATAATTAAATTTAATTAAAAAATCTATAGTCCTCTCACATTCCATTGGACGATTGATACCATATTAATCTAAAATTTCAACGTTCTACTTAACACGAGTCAGCTTCTTAAGTGACTGACTACTTAAGATTTTCTACGACTTTTTTCCTTGGCCTCCCCTTTTTCCAGGCCCTCTTATTTTTGGAGGGCGTCGTAATTTTTGGGGATAAAGTTGCCCCTCTTATTTTTGGAGGGCGTCGTAATTTTTGGGGATAAAGTTGCTTGACGTTCTCCATTAATCGGAGAAACAGAATGAGCGAGAGGAGAGTTGAGTGGTGATCGGGAAGGGGGAGGAAGGGGGTGGGGACAAAAACATTTGCAGGAGGTTCCATAAGGGAACACTGGACCATGGTCTCTACCATTTTTGGTTTAGACTCTGTAATTCTTGTGGAGGACACAGGGTATTAAAAATATCCTACCATCTTTTCTTTTTAATCGCTGCAGGTTTATAACATTAGGACCTTTTAATTCTTCAATTAGTTCTTCATCGGGACACTTAAGTCCCAGCAAGAGATTACTCCTTTCGAGGTGTTCAATTTAACGTTTCTTTCGACTTTTACCGGTATATTTTCTATACTTTTAATTTTCATTATTTTATCTCCTTGTTCATCATTGAAAACTTCAATATAAATTAAGCCGACATATCTTAATTGGCGATACCGAATGAAGCCCTCCATTATCTTTCTTATCCAATCGACAAATTATAAAATGTCTTGCCCCAGACATACAAAGAACAGGAGAGGGATTCCTATTTGGAGGAGGTAATCGATGTCGACAGCCTTCTCGACACACTGGGAGGCCAAAAGGGCCTTTCAAACGAGTTTGGGAAATTTTGAAAATTTGAAAAACAGATGTTTAAATAAAAGAGAAAAACTAAATAAAATCTTGCCCAACCCTGAAACCAGGCCTCTAGAGAGATTCAGGCCCCACACTTCCCAATAGGGAATGCGAGCTACAAATTAGCAACCAGCAGACTAGTCTAATCGTCAAAAAATTTATCCAGTTGACACTCACCTCACCAAAAACACTTCAAAACACACTGGGCTAACAAAAGGACGTCCTAGCTTCCACAATATACCACTATCACACACTTATTACACCAATACACCAAGAAACTTCGGGTTTTTTTCAGAGCAGAAATTCTTGTTTGTTGCACGCTTTATGGTCAGCTGATGTGGTCGCTTTTTTTTCCGCTCCGAGAAGAGGTATATTGATTTTATAAGTGTGTGACAGTGGTATATTGTAGAACAGTGGTATATTGTGGAAGCTAGGACGTCCTTTTGTTAGCCCAGTATTTTTTGGTGAGGTGAGTTTCAACTGGATAAGTTTTTTGATAGCCCCTTATGTTAAAAACCAACTGGATAAGTTTTTTGATAGTCCCTTATGTTAAAAACATTATCAAACGTGGTATATTGTAGAACAGTGGTATATTGTGGAAGCTAGGACGTCCTTTTGTTAGCCCAGTATTTTTTGGTGAGGTGAGTTTCAACTGGATAAGTTTTTTGATAGCCCCTTATGTTAAAAACCAACTGGATAAGTTTTTTGACAGTCCCTTATGTTAAAAACATTATCAAACGTAAGTGGGCGGCAAGATGGAATGTCTGTAGAGATAGTATGAAAGAAATTAAGCCAGCTGTACATAAATGGCCAACTGAAGAACTTGAGAAAAAAGAACTTCACACAAAGTTACTCCCCATTTTCTGAGATCGCTGCAATCATGGACCTCGTCTGTTACGAGTCCCGAGATACAGCAACGAGCGAGGAATGAGGTCAAAGAGAGAGTGCGACATCACGGTAAACTTAGCTTCGATTCCGTCAAGGACATGACCTACCTGGACATGTGCCTGAAGGAGACGATGAGGGAGTACCCACCAGTGCCCGGGGTCATGAGGATCTGTACGAAAGAATACACATTCGTCAATGGATTGACCGTCTACCCGGGTGACAAACTGTTTATCGTCTTGTATTCAATCCACATGGACCCGAAGTTTCTAGATGAATTAGGACACACCTATGTGCTTTAGGAGAACGGGGTCTACAATAGCTCTTACAGGACGCAGTATGCAACACCCTGAAATATCACATCATCATCAACCGGTTTTTATGTAAAATACGAATTGTATGTAATACTGGCCATTTTCCCTCATTCTGCTCATTGTTACTGGAAAGTGGGGAAAGTTATCTCAATATGAGGAACAAATTTAACCAGGAGACCACCAATTTCAAAACAATTTAGTAAAATTATTTTAATCAGTTCAATTTTATTGATTTAGCTATATTTTATTGAAAAATATTCAATAAATAACAAAAAATAAAAACGAAAAAGTGCAAGTATTTACTGAAAAACGTGAGGTGGCGATATTTGGAGTGTCGATCTTACTGTCTTAATTCAAAACTCAAATTGAAGAGGATAGTTGTGCAATATTTCGATTAGAGATTTCAAGGGCGATGCGAACACGGTCGGCTCAAGGGCGAACGAACCGAGGTGGGGGAGTTGAACATCAAAGTCGTCTAATGACTTAATTGACCCATTGATAGTCATGTCGCCGGTGCTGGCTTCTCTCCTGGCCGTGGTGGCGTCCCTTCTCGCCTATGCTGTGTACAGAACGAAGAAGATCTACAGGACGTGGAAGGATCGAGGGGTGAAATACGAAGAACCATGGCTCTTTTTCGGTAGCACAATTAAAAAAATAAATAAATAAATTAGTTATCTTTCTACATTAATTACAGGTGAATATTTGTCTTGTTAAATATAATTTTGTTAATTAATCTCATTACACCTTTCGATTTCGCCACGCCTAAAAATCACTTTGAAGGATCGAGGGGTGAAATACGAAGAACCGTGGCTCTTTTTCGGTAACATTTTTTTCACTGAAGGATCGAGGGGTGAAATACGAAGAACCGTGGCTCTTTTTCGGTAACATTTTTTTCACCCCATGTTAACAATTTAACGCACAATTAAAAAAATAAATAAATAAATTAGTTATCTTTCTACATTAATTACAGGTGAATATTTGTCTTGTTAAATATAATTTTGTTAATTAATCTCATTACACCTTTCGATTTCGCCACGCCTAAAAATCACTTTCAATTAAATTTTTTCTTTTGGAGATTTCATTTAATTAGTCTTAGCGCTTTTTCAATGGCTGCAGTCAGTCATTTGAGTGTGATAATATCAGAATGGGAGCTATTATAGGAAGGATGCGTCCAAGTCGTCAGGGGATTGTCAAGTGGGGCATGAGGTTGTTGGTTGTCACGAGTCTAAACCAAAATTTAAAAAAAAGCTAAATTCGTTATCTTTCTACATTAATTACAGGTGAATTCGTTATCTTTTTGTATTAATTACAGGTGAATATTTGTTTTGTTAAAATCTAATTTTGTTAATTAATCTCGATTAAGGATCGAGGGGTGAAATACGAAGAACCGTGGCTCTTTTTCGGTAACATTTTTTTCACCCCATGTTAACAATTTAACGCACAATTAAAAAAATAAATAAATAAATTAGTTATCTTTCTACATTAATTACAGGTGAATATTTGTCTTGTTAAATATAATTTTGTTAATTAATCTCATTACACCTTTCGATTTTGCCACTCCTAAAAATTACTTTCAATTAAATTTTTTCTCTCGTATATTTCATTTAATTATTCGTAGTGCTTTTCCCATGGCTGCAGTCAGTCATTTGAGTATGATAATATCAGAATGAGAGCTATTTTAGAGGAAGGATGCGGCGAAGTCGCCAGAGGATTGTCAAGTGGGGCGTGGAACGACCAGGTTGGTTGTCGTCACGAGTCGAAACCAAACTTTTTTGGTGTTTCTATACACCAACTATACACCAAAATATCGAAAACGAATAGGTCATGGTTTCGCTGTAAAAAATTGAAATTATCCGGTTTTGCAATTTCGTTCTAAACCACCGTTTTTGACTCCTACATTTTTACAAAAACGGTTAACAAGTCACACAAAAAAGGTAAATAAGTAGGTTGATTTATGTTGTTGGTTAACAACCCGATAGATGTAGGTTATTTCTTGGTTACCATTCTTTTTGATATCCAACAAAATAATATAAACAGGAAGACTGTTACTAGATAACTGACGCCAATTTTTGTTTATCCAAGTAGTGAACGGTTTTTTATGAACGTTTATAGAAGATGATTAGTTGTAGGTTCGCAAACCAAAAAAATGAATGATATTTTCAGGTTATCAAAAATATCTAGATTTGTTTATATAGATGATTGGTTGTAGGTTCGCAAACCATCAAATATCAAAATTTGTTTACAGGGTTATCCTACTAACAGGAAGGTAGGGGACTATTGGTTATTTTCTGCTGGTTATCCAAGAAGTGGAAGGTTTTATCGAAAGTTGATCGAAAATCTTGATTTGTTTATAGGTTATCTTATTAATAAGAAACTAGGTTACAATAGGTTATTTATAGCAGGTTATACAAGCAGTGGAGCCTAATAAATATTAAACAGTTTTCTTTCAATGATTGTTTAATTGTGTTTGATGTAGGAAACTCGTTGAGAACCGTTCTAAAGCAGACGTCTCAGGGCAAGAGGTTGAAGGAAATCTGCGACCAGTTCCCAGACGAGAAGATAATCGGCATGTACGATTTCCTGCAGCCGATTCTGGTGGTCAAAGACGCTGAAGTGGCCGAGGCAGTGTTGGTGAAGGACTTTCCCCATTTCCTCGATCGCGGTTTCGAAGTGGACGAAAACACCAATCCTCTGGATGTTAACCTATTTTCCATGACTGGAAAAAGGTAAACGGTTGAATGTTTGTTTCTTTTCCCCGAATAATTTCTGTTTCTTTCACCAAGGTGGAGAGCGTACAGGAACAGGTTATCACCGATTTTCACCACAGGGAAGCTGAAAACGATGTACGGACTGATGACTGAGATCGGCGAGAACTTGGTTAACGCGATTGAAAAGGAGTCGACGGACTGCGTCGATTTGAAAGACGTTTTCGGCCGTTTTTCAATGGACGTCATAGGCAATTTCGCCTTCGGTTTCGACCCTGGCACCCTGGCCGACCCTAAATCCGAGTTCAGAACGATGGGAAAGAATGCCTTCGAGATCACAGCCTTCCAATTCCTCAAATTCGTCATCATCTTCAATTTCCCGAGCTTCGCGAAAAAGTTGGGCCTCTCTTTCAATAACAAGAAGATGCAGGATTATTTCGTCAACATCATCAAAGAAACTATTGGCTATAGGGTCGAGAAGAACGTCCGAAGGAACGACTTCCTTGACCTAATGCTCCAGCTCAGGGAGAAAGGATCCGTGGAAATAACGACGAAAGATCCCAGCGATGATTACCTCGACATCGGGAATAACACTTACACGACAGACAAATTCGGTAAGCTACCTAAAGATAAAGCGAACCTTTTACGTAAATTATTAATTAAAATGTTTGTTATAAGTAGATTACCTGTGGAGGGAGGGGGGAGTTTCTCATTGGTTATCTTTAAAATTATCAAAATTAGTCACATGTGTCATTAATCATAATGGCTGCTTTCGTTGTATAACAGCTAAATAACGTACTTAGATCACCGATAATAGCCCATGTGCCATGCTAGGTTAGCAATCAATTAAGTATATTATTCTTAGGTTATCTATTTAAAAGTTGGTTATTTACAGGTTTTATATATATATATATATATATATATTCAATTTTTCCATAAATTAACAACTATATTAACCAAATGTGAAACAATTTTTTGTTGTTTAGAAGTGACAGATAATCTGATAGTCGGGCAGGCATTCGTCTTTCTGACAGCCGGCTTCGAGACGACAGCTGCAATCATGGACCTCGTCTGTTACGAGTTTTCCAAAAATCCCGACATACAGGAACGAGCGAGGAATGAGGTCAAAGAGAGAGTGCGCCATCACGGTAAACTTAGCTTCGATTCCGTCAAGGACATGACCTACCTGGACATGTGCCTGAAGGAGACGATGAGGAAGTATCCGCCGGTGCCCATACTCGTGAGGATCTGCGCGAAAGAATACACTTTCGACAATGGATTGACCGTCCACCCGGGTGACAGACTGTTTATCGCCTTGTATTCAATCCACATGGACCCGACCTACTTCCCTGAACCGTTAAAGTTTGACCCTGAACGCTTCGGACCCGATGTCTTTCAGAAGCCTTGCGCCCTTTTGCCGTTTGGCGAAGGGCCGAGGATGTGCATCGGTGAGTAATCAATTATCTCAACTTTATCACAAGTCCTAATCTTTTTTTTCGTTTTATTTTCGTTTTAATTACAGCTATGAGGTTTGCCTTACAAGAGATGAAGTTCTGCCTGGCAAAGATGCTGATGTCATACAGCCTCAAGTTGAACCCAAAGACTAAAGAACCATTGGTATTTAACAAACAGACCTTTTTCACCACTCCTCAAGACCCAGTTTACTATGACCTGGAAAAGGTCACCTTATAATGATTTAAAATAAAATGTTTTAATTTGAGTTCCTCATTGTGCCCACCTTAGGTTACATACTAAACAACTATTCATACCACTTCTGATGTAGGACGTAAGGACCTTACTTCTGAGGTTTAAGGCAGGCATGGTGCGAACTAGGTCAGTGTGGGGCTACGAGGAAAGGTGAAAGCCCACACACTATGAAGGAACAGCTCTCGGCTACGTTGGTCGCATTCCCCCCCCCCCATCTGATTAGCGCTGGGGCTTACCGCTTGCATTTCCTGGAGTTCCTCGTCACAATCATTGGCTTCATCTTTACAAATATGACGTCCAAGGGTAGCCAAATAATATCTAAATTCAACGGATTTCCGACTTCCCCGGCACACTCTAGGCTGTTTCCAGAAGTCTGGCAACTTCCTCCGGCCGCGCCGCGCCGCACTATTGGTCTAGTGTGCGGGGCTACATTCATTTCAATGTATTCTTCTTGGGAAGGGGGTCGGTTCGTGCCTTGCCGTCGCCCTAGTGTGCGTCCAGCTTAAAGGTAAGTATTACAGCTTAAAGGTAAGTATTAGCTTGTTACCGGTAAGTGTATCTGGGTAGAAGGTCGTAAGGAGCGCTGAGAATCAGGATATGTACCAAAAAGAAGGTTTCTCAAAACCAACTAAGCCAATAGCGTATGTACGAAAATACCATTTCAACCCCCTTAAATTATTTATCTACAAAACGAATTTGAATATTGTCCATTTTCCCCCTCCCTTATTTCTTTTTCCCCTCTTACTAGAAAGTAGGGGAAAGTTATTCAGGAGAACGTGCAATATTTCGATTAGAGATTTCAAGGGCGATGCGGACACGGTCGGCCCAAGGGCGAACGAACCGAGGTGGGGGAGTTGAACACCAAAGTCGTCTATTGACTT
>CM077110.1:4323921-4342385 GCA_039619505.1 Cimex hemipterus | reverse complement strand
TTAATAATAAATAATAAAAAATCAACAAATTGAATTAAACAACATCCAGTTTTTAATTTAAATTCCATGTCAAATTGTTTTAATTAATTGGAAAAACTATAAGGACTTCAAAATAAGCCCTCTCTGCCAGACACGGTGAAAAGTTTTCACCACATCAATAAAAAACCATCTCTACATCCTTTTCGTTATTAAAATATGGAGGGTGTAATTGATAACTTGTGCATGGGCTTAAAGCCAAATTGGCAAGACATAAAAATACTACTTTGAGTACTAAGAAGCGAGATGCTGTTTGATCTTTGTCAGGCTTGGCTACATTCCAGAAATAGTGAAAATGAGCGAGTAATGGGATGTGATTGATGAGAGAATAGTGAGGTAACTCCCAACATTCACATTCACCTACTTCCTAGAAATCTGAATCTACACGCTGAAATGTTTAGATCTCTCCCAGTACCCAGCAAGACTGGATGTTAATTTGAATAAAAAGATAGAGGAAGATGGCGGTTGCATCAATTGCACCTCAATTTTATTGCGTGAAAATGAACACCTATAAAAATAATGTAAAGCAAGCTACAAATTCTGCATAATGGCCAGTGCTTAATTAAAAAATAATAAAATATTTGCACCAAATAATTACAATAAAATAAAAATCAGAAATATTGTGACTTCTTTGCACTAATCAGGTACAGTTACCTGGTGGTTGAGACAAGTTTAATTGTTATTATCTTTAAAACATTACAACAACTTTTTCCTGTTTAATTATTATTATCCTTAAAACATTAGAACGACTTTTTCCTAACAGGTTAAATGTGATATATTTTTGAGAAAGTATTTTCCATCCATCAAAGTCCGTGCCGTGTAATCACATAATTTTCAGTCTTATCAGGGTACGATATTTCTACATTACAACTACAGCGAAAGTTTCAGCCAGCTTGATAAACTTCCTCATGTGGGTTTGGGCGCAGTAATTTGATCTTTTTTTCTTTAACTTTTACTAAAATTTGGTAATTTTTCTTAAATTCTGCGAATTCTGTAGCACAATTTTGTCATCAGTTTTTACTACTGATCGCTTTGATTTTAGAAAGGAAAAAATTTGCATGTTTGTCGTTATTTGTCTCGGTCGGTGGTGTGGCGCAATTTTCTCTAATTGTTCCTCTTCCAGCTCTCCATTTACAGGTAGACAATCTTGCGTTCATTCTAGTAATTGAATATAACCCTAACTTTTTTCTTAGAAAAGGTTTTTAATTAATGAAATCACATTCTACAGTGGTAAGCAGCAGTCCATATCGTGTAGTCACATAATTTTCCGTTATTATCAAGGTACCAGCTATCAAAACATAATTGCCATATTTTTTCTACAAGAGTTTCAGCCTGTTTGATATACTTTTCCAATTGTCTTTTTCCTCAGAAATATGATTTTTTTTCATTACATTCTAATAACTCTGTAACCCAATTTTTTGGTCCGTTTTCTGTTCTGATCACTTTGATTTTAGCAGGCTTTTATATCTGGGCCGATATAGGTGGTGTTTGAGCATGTTTTGTTTGCTCGTGTTTGTCTAATTATTCCTGTTCCAGCTCTCCATTTTCAGGGTGTACTTTCTTCCGACTCCATTTAGCTAATTTTTCCTTCATTCTAGTAACTTCAATATAACCTTTTTTTCTGAAAAAAGTTGTTAATAATGAAATCATAGACTACAGTGGTAATGATCAGTCCGTGTCAGCACATAAAAAATTCGTGTAAACGCATAATTTTTAGTCGACTTGAATTCCAGAGTCGTTTGGGTGGGTCTATTATTAGAGGCATTTGACAGTAGATATCTGCCTAGAAGAAGAGAAAAAAACAGCGGAACACGTTCTCTGATGGTTAACAGTTCGTTATGTAAATATTTGTAGACCCTACCAAATCAGTAAGACTTTATTATGCCAGTACTGCAGAGTCTCGTTTCTTCTTTTACTTAATACTAAGGGCTGAATGATAGACAGGAGTTCGGTTTGAGCATGATAAGCTAATCATGATACCTATTCAGAGTGTAGCACGAGCTTTGCGAGTTTTACCGCCTTCGGTGCACAATCGAAATCTCTTGTCTTATCATCAACGCCTGGCCGTGTCGTGAGATTCGTAATTGTAATCTCCGTGCGGAAAAGAATGGCGAATAATTGGGGGTCTTAACGACCGTTGGCCCGAGTGGTCCTAGATGGCCATGGTTCGCGTGCCTCTAATTGCTGCGTCCTGTTTCCGTCCAACCGGCAGACCCCTCTTCCATTCTTCTCCATGCTGTCGACCCTACTGACACTCCTGGCCGCCGTGACGGCCCGCGACGCTCTCATCACACGTCTGGGGCCGGTGAAAGGTGATGTCGGCGTGTCCAGGGACGGGAGGCCATTCCGCAAGTTCCTCGGGGTCCCTTACGCCAAGCCTCCAACCGGGCATAGGCGTTTTCAGGTTTGTTCTTCAACGATTAATTTTATTGTATTTTCACCGAGTAATTTTGGCCAGGATCCTGTGCCAGTCAAGCCGTGGTTTTTAACCAAGGACTGCAGGAAGGTCAAACCGCCTTGCATACAATCGAACGGAAACGGTACAATTGGAGTGGAAGATTGCCTGTACTTGAACATCTTCACGCCGATCGTTAAACCCGACGAGCGTTTTCCGGTCATGGTTTACATCCACGGAGGCTTTGGCCATGGGTCCGGATTTGGTGCGTCCTCCGGAGATTACCTCATGGACGAGGAGGTAGTACTAATCGACGTCCAGTACAGGCTTGGTGTCCTTGGTTTGTTAACACAACACAAAAACAAAAAAAACAACAAAACAACAAGCAATGTTGATTTACCTTAGGTTTTCCAACTGTGGGGACTTTTCCTGCCAACCTGGGACTCAAGGATCAAGCCATGGCTCTTGCCTGGGTCAGGGAGAACGTAGACTCATTCGGAGGGGACGTGGACAACGTCACGGTCTTCGGCGGTGGTTCCGCGGCCCATCTTCAAATGCTATTCAGTCAAGGTAATTAAAATCTTTCAACAGATGTTTAAAGATTGAAACTTTGGACTGTCAGGATTGAAACGAGTCATCTCGCATGGAGGAGCCTTCGACCGGTTCCGTTTTATAAGATCGAACGGAAAAGAGGTTCCTGGGTGCAACACAGACCCGAAATTGGCTAGATGCCTTCAAAAGATGACCCCAGGACAGGTTCAAAGTTCTGGGCTTAGCTTTGGGCCTTCAATCGAAACGGACACCCCCGGGGCTTTCATTAATTCCGATCCATTGGAACTTAAGCCCACCACGCCTTGGATCATCGGTGTATCACGATGTAAAATTTCTCACAAAATATTTTTTAAATTGTTTATTAATATTAAAACACACAAAAACAGCTTCATATTTGCAAGAGGTCATGGCGAAAATGGACTTCGGGGATGTCGCCCTGGCAAGGATGAGGGAAAGACTCGGTGACCTGACCTCATACTCGTCTTCCGCCGATTTTCAACTTTACGCACTCGGTGACGCCCTGGTTAAGCACGCCGGGGCGAAGTACTTGTACAAGTACGACGGCCCGATCGACCCGTTGGTTCTTGGAGCCGTAAAGGACGAATCGGACGAGTCGACATCCAGATATTTCGTCAGGCTTTGGTCCAATTTCGCCAAATATGGGTGGGTAGAAAAACCCATTTTCTCTTCTATTTTCTTATTTTTATTTTTTTTCCCCAACGAAATCTTAACTCCGTACAGTGAGCCGGATGTCAACTACCGCCTTTGGACCGAAGGGTCGGCCGGCGACTATCTCAAGATCGGACCTTTCAGCCGTATGGAGGAGGACTTCAACACAGACTCAATACAATTCTGGTCGACAGTATTTCCCCAATCATACCCACCGAAATAATTACAATGACTAATGTATAAGAAACCAATAAAGCCAATAAAAATGTTTTCACTATAGCTTGAATTACACACATCTAACCTGATACACCTTGGGATATACCTTAACGTCGAATGTATTCATCAATGAGGTAGCAAGAGTTCAATTAGGAAATATTATCCTTTTACTCTTTTAGTAGATATAGCGAGGAGCACGGCTTACAGCGCATCATCCTGATACTCCTTGTGACCTTAGCAATAGCTCAGTCGGGAAGGTTAATAGGGTTTTGAACAGGACCTCATGTCGAATCATCTTGATACTCTTCCCGTTAGAATGTATAAATATATAATTGTTACTCCTTATTGTCGATTTAAGATTTAATTAATTTAATTTAAGATTGACTTAAATTAAGGCAGAAGTTCTCTTAATCCTGATACTCTGCCTAACAACAGGTGCTTGTTTTGAAATCCTTATTATAAAGAGAGAACCTTGTTATTAAAGAGAGAACCTTGTTATAGAACTATTATAAGGAGCTCGTTGAATGTATCACTTCCTTAACCTGCAACTCCTTCTTCTTAAGTTGTTGAACAGGAGCTCATCCGGTTGATCCTGATAGTTAAACTGATATATTGTTGTCATAAGTGTCGAGTGCCGGCTTTGCGACATTCCGGCTCCTGCATGTTATTTTTAGCCCGGCCGAACAAGGCGTAAAAAGAAGTTGCACAACAGTTCCGACGGTCATAACTATTGACCCATTGACACCGGGCCGCGGGCGGTAAATTGGCCATGATTGGTACGTACACGGGGAACGGCGGAGGGGTCCCATTCGGCATCGCAGAGCAGGCGACACCTGATCGCAATCGAGACCGGCAACCAAAGGCAAAGCAACCATGGCACCTAGGTGAGTGCGAATCAAACATTTTCCGCTTCAAGTTTTCTTTGGGTGTCAACTGGAAATTGGATACGCACCACCTAATCCCATTTTTTAAAGTCCCAACAGCAACTCGGATCTTTCTCATCTTAATCCTGATACTTTTCCAGTTTAAATCCTAGTAAGAAACTCAAATATGTTTAGTTCAAAGACTTATACTTTCCCCTTTCTCAAATCTATCTCTAATGCTGATCGTTTACCAGTTCAGGGTTACAATAGAGATCGAAATCTTATTTTTCTTAATACTTGCCCTGTTTAAGGTGTGGACAGGAGCTCCAATTTTTCCCATCGTAATCTTTATTCCTTCCTTGTACCAACAGAAGCTCGAATCTTTCTCATCGTAATCCTGATACTTTTCCAGGTTAAATCCCAAAAGGTACTTTAAATGTGTCAATTCCTAACCCTAATACTTTTTAATCCTGATACTTTTCCAGGTTAAATCCCGAAAGGTACTTAAATGTGTCAATTCCTAATCCTAATACGTTTTCTGTTTTTTTGGTATGAACAAGAGCTCTAATTTTTCCCATCCTAAACCTGCTTCTATCCCGTTCATTTTGCAACCGGAACGCGATTTCTCATCACAATCTTTTAGCGTAACGTCTAAAAAGAAGGTCCAATCTTTCTAGTCTTAATTGTCATACGTTTACACTTTATGGCCTCATAAAGAACTCTTTCTAATCCTGATACTTTTACTCTTTAAAAGATTAAGTAGGAGCTTAGATCCTAATCATGACAATCAGCTGGATGAAGGTATGCAGGATCTCAAATATATTTCTTTAGTCCCTATACTTTTCTAGTTTAAGTCTCCTAAAATTGTTCAAATCTTTGCCCTCTGATTCTGATACATCTGCTCCTGCTCTAAATCTTGCCATGTTTGCAAATCTGCTTTCTTAGTGTATATTTCTCTATTTTGCAATAGGAGAAAAAACCGCCAATTTTTTTCCCCTTTGGAATCTTGGTTTCCCTTTCAGGATCAGCTGTCGGACGACATCCGGGTCGCCCTTGAACCCGATCCTGCACGACCGGTTTTTATTTCTTTCCACCCCCTTCTCTCGCCGCTCTCTTCGCGAACCTCTTTCCGCGAATTGATGATCCGGGGCGTAACGAACGCGGCCAAGGGCAACGTAAAGTATCTTAGTTGCGAAGTTAAGCTCCAAGTCTCCAAAGGATTCGCTAAAAGAAAAACCGCGTCTTCATTCAATTCTCATGAACATTTGGTCCTCCGGGCCGGATGAGTTCCGAATCAACCCTAGCTGGGCTTTCTTCTTCCACGATCCGTCCAGTCTGATTGTTAAAAAATTAAACTTCTTTGCTTCATACTTTGTACTTTATCCAAGCTTTAAGGATACGAAAATGATCTGTATTTTTGTTCTCCTATTCTTTGATCCGATGGTTCATCCACAAAAATAATTGTGAAATTTGGCTTTCCGTTTATTCCGTTCTTAGGCTACGTGTCCAAAGGCACACAACGCCAGTTTGTCTAATTATCGCCCGGCCCCCTCCACGGGAGCCCCGCGTCGCCACCTCCGGGCTATCATCACGCCCGTTACGCCGCGAGATGATGACGTTCATCGCCTTGGCCCTCGTAGTCTTTTGCGCCATTCCCAGATCCCAGGTGAGGTGAAAACTCCTCCTAATCTGACCCCATGCACTTTACTTTATTTTTCCCCTCCAAAGGGCGCCAATTTCGACCTAATCGCCGACCTCCTCCAAGCCTCTATCGACAAGGTCAACTCGTTCGATCCCGGCCGATACAACAACACCAGAGAAGCAGCATCGGTGATCGGCACCGTCAGAAAGAAGCTAGGTCGTGATTTGCACCTCTTGGAACAAGGCCTACTCTCTGGGGTAAGGAATTAAATTTCAGGATTGAACTTTGTTCTTTTCCTACTCTATGGTCAAATTTGACGATAATTAAACGGTGGCACCAGCCTCCAAAACTTTTAATTCTAAGGCTTTACCCAGTTAAAACAAATCATAAACCATGACCATAACCACATTTAGACAGTTACCAAGTGTGACGAAAAACACAAAAGTTCAAATGCCGCATTTTGAAGGCTTTCCCCTATTTAGCCTCATAATAGATCAACATAATCATATTTTGACGTTTTTCCTACATTGATGAATAGTCAGTCTTAACAAGTGGTCTAAGCATAAAAAACTACATTTTGAAGGCTTTCCCTATTTAGCCTCATCATAGATCATAATCATAATCGTTTTAGGCATTGTCAAGTGTGACTAACAATAAAAGATGGCACCAGCAACTGACTCCTCTTTATTTAATGGTTTCACCCTCTTAACCAAATCATAGATCATGATCTTAATCAACTGACAAACAATAAGTCTTTAAAATTAACGACCGCATCCAAACTGTATATTTTGAAAACTTTGCATATTTAGAACTTCATCGTAGATCATGGTCATCATTATGGTTATCATCATTGAAATAAGTTTTAATTGAACGTAGTCGTTTTTACAGATTGTTACTTACATATGATAGTTGGCTGGTTATTTTT
This sequence comes from Cimex hemipterus, assembly GCA_039619505.1. Lineage (NCBI taxonomy): Eukaryota > Metazoa > Arthropoda > Insecta > Hemiptera > Cimicidae > Cimex > Cimex hemipterus. Next base: position 4,335,087 of record CM077110.1, on the reverse strand, counting down.
TTTCTGATGTCCCTTGATTAAAAAATGGTGTATATATTAAATAAGTTTTAATTGGACGTAGTCGTTTTTACAGATTGTTACTTACATATGATAGTTGGCTGGTTATTTTTTTTCTGATGTCCCTTGATTAAAAAATGGTGTATATATTTTTGGTCCTCCGGGCCGGATTTTTTTAGAACGAGGGGCGCATGAGCGCCCTTATCGCCAAGGTGAAGTTTTCCGTGGACGCGATGGCCGGCGGGTTCGAAGCCGATCAGGCTTCTGTGTCTGATGCCTGGCTCCAGACAACTTCAGTGGTACTGCAGGTCCTGCGCGAAATCGAGCGTATGCTGGAAGGCCATCCAGGATGGACGCCGAGCTGGCACTACATCTCTCAATTCCTCGAGTCGTTCCTTCAGGACGGTCCTAGAGAAAATGGGGAAAGTTGATTTGGCCCTCCGGGCCGAATAGGGGGGAGGGAAAGGATATTTCACTTGTTTTGAACTAGAATGGAGTAAACAATTTTTGGTTGTTTCGAATTAGAATGTAAACAATTTTAAACAGAAAAGTTCTTTGTATTTATGTGAATAGATTTTATTTTTATATAGAGCTGGCTTTTTTTTCATCTGTCTGGTCTTCCGGGCCGGATTTTCCGAACACCCTTTAATTAAATGTTAAAATTTTTTAACGACCTGTGACTCACCTTTTTAACATCGTACCAGTCTTTTTAACCGTTCCAGATTGTAACGGAACTTTTGGTCCTCCGGGCCAGATCCCCCACTTCCCATGAGTTAGCCATGTGGAAAAGCCACCCGTGGACTTTTATCCAACTTTCAGGCCGTGTCAGAATCGAGTTCGTCGACCCCCCCCCCCGGACGCGTAAACAAAGTAACTGACCTTTCCGAATACAGTCACTGAGCCGATCTCTGATAATAATTTTTTTTTATTATCAAACCTGGCAGACTGCTTGTCCCTCGGGGACATTCCCGACGCGCGGAAGGTGGAACGAGCGATTTACGCCTGCCCCCCCCCCTGGAGGAGTTCCAAGAACATCCGTTCTTAAATAGGACGTTGAATTGTAAACAAGGCGAAAATGTGTCAACGATTCTGCGTCTTAGGCCCGAATCACTTATTTCACTCCGTTCAATTCCGTTCCTATAATAATGATATCAATTCTCTCCTATAAAATGTATCTTATGATTCTATTTCATTGAAATATTTTTTTATTATATATAATGTTTAAATAGATACTTTCATTTAACTAAACTTTTCAAGATCCATTAATGGTTTCAGTAATCGATTGTTTTCTTATAATGTATTGATTTTTCTTTATATATAAATTCTTTCTATATAAAACATCTAATTCCATTCTTTTCTCTTTCCTTCAAATCGTTTTCTAGTTAGTCTCTGTATAAAATGTACTTTAATACTTATGGTATATATAAAATATTAAAATCGATTCTCTGGCGTAACCTACTTGTTTATAATCGATTGTTAAAATTTTTTTCCTTAAATGCGATATATATATTATTCGTATATAAGGATCGATCCTCTTTCACTTAAATCGTTTGTTTCCTACAGAATATTTAAATTGATTTTAAAGAAAATACATTTTAGTTTTGTATAATCAATTAATTATACTAAAAATTAATAATTCTATTAAAAAATTAATTATTCTATATATATACAACATTTATATCGGTTCTTTGGCACAGCCTACTTCTTTATGATTGTTTAAAAAGTTAATTTTTTCTCATACACAATATTTAAATCGACAACTCACGTAAAACCTTCCTCTTAAGTTTTTATCCTCTTTCCTATAAATCGATTCTTTGCGGTAAAACATTTCTTTAAATCGATTCTTTGCTGTAAAACATTTAAATCGATTCTCTCCCATAACTTATTTTGTATATCGATTTTTTAATTATATCGATGATAACAATTATAATTTGAGCTGACCATAAAACGTGCAACAAACAAGAATTTCCGCTCCGAGAAAAAAACCGAAGTTTCGAGGTATATTGGTGTAATAAGTGTGTGACAGTGGTATATTGTGGAAGCTAGGACGTCCTTTTGTTAGCACAGTGTGTTTTGAAGTGTTTTTTGGTGAGGTGAGTTTCAACTGGATAAATTTTTTGACGATTAGACTAGTCTGCTGGTTGCTAGTTTCTAGCTCGCATTCCCTATTGGGAAGTGTGGGGCCTGAATCTCTCTAGAGGCCTGGTTTCGGGGTTGAGCAAGATTTATTTATTTAGTTTTTCTCTTTTATTTAAACATCTGTTTTTCAAATTCTCAAAATTTCCCAAACTCGTTTGAAAGGCCCTTTCGGCCCACCAGTGGGTCGAGAAGGCTTTCGACATCGATTACCTCCTCCAAATAGGAATCCCTCTCCTGTTGTTTGTACGTCTGGGGCAAGACATTTTATCATTTGCCGATTGGATAAGATAGATAATGGCGGGCTTCATTTAGTATCGCCAATTAAGATATGCAGAATAATAAATCGTGAAGTAGGGAAAGTAGTAAACGTCGAAAAAGGCCGTGACGGCTTAATTTATATTGAAGTTTTCAATGATGAACAAGGAGATAAAATAATGAAAATTAAAAGTATAGAAAATATACCGGTAAAGGTCGTAAGAAATAATAAATTGAACACCTCAAAAGGAGTAATTTCTTGCTAGGACTTGAAAGAGTGTCCCGATGAAGAGCTTCTTGAGGAATTAAAAGGTTCTAAGGTTCCCTGGTGGAATAGGGAATGCGAACTTGTCTGTAGGGCAAAAATAGGCCTTAAGACGGCTGCGGAGGTTTCCAACCGATGAAAATTTGTCAAACTTTCGTAAATCCAGAGCCAAAGAAAGAAGAGTAATAAAGGAAGCCAAACAAAACTCTCTAAAACATTTAATTTCCAATTTAACACGACGTATGGAATCCTCGAATATATGGAGGAAGATCAGGGCAATTTCGGGCAAAAGAAAACCCCCAATTATGCCAATACTTCGTGCAGAAGACATGGCCATAACAGATCCCTTTCAAATTGCTGAGCGAATAGCTTGTTACTTTGAATCTGTTTCTAATTCCAACTGGTATTCGGAGCGTTTCAGGCGGATAAAGGAGGAGGAAGAAAGACACGATTTAAATTTTGCAACCGACGAAGAAGAGGTTTGGAACACTCCCATCACGCTGACTGAACTGGATCTTGTTCTGAGTTCGGTGAAGAAAGAATCTTCCCCGGGAAGTGATGAGATCACATATTCCATGATTAAAAATCTGTCTCCAGAAGGAAAAGTAAAGCTTTTGGAGTTGTTTAACGAAATATGGGGTGCGGGATACTATCCAGAAAACTGGAGGGAGTCGGTCGTGATACCCATTGCCAAGCCAGGTAAAGATCCTAGCCTCCCAGAAATTACAGACCTATATTTCTAACATCATGCCGCAGCAAGACATTAGTCATGCCGCAGCAAGACATTAGAAGCCATAATTAACAAAAGGTTAAATTGGTTTATCGAGAAAGGTTTGTACAGTCCATACCAAGCTGGGTTTAGAAAACACTTTTGCTCTGAAGATCATGTAGCGCTCCTCGAAAGTGCTATTCAGAACACTTTCCTGGAGAGGGAACATGCTTTAGCTGTATCCTTTGACCTGGAAAAAGCATACGACACGACCTGGAGATTTGGTATTCTTAAGAAACTCTATGAATGGGATTTAAGAGGGAACATAGTTAAATTTTTGAAAAGCTTCCTCGAAATGAGGAGATTCCGGGTGAGATTAGGTACCGCCTTATCTAGTACGTTCATTCAAGAAAACGGTATTCGTCAGGGTTTGGTTCTGAGTGTCACTTTATTTGCCATTGCGGTAAACGGTCTCGCTGATAATATAGACGATCGTATAGTCAGACCTTTATATGTCGATGATCTTTGTTTTTACTTGTCTGGGAAAAATCTCCAAAACTTAGGAAGGACTTTACAAAACGCCATTGACACATTGTCACGAAAAGCAGATGATGTAGGTTTCAAATTCTCTTTGTCTAAAACGGTATTTGTACACTTCTGTAGACTGAGGAAACATCATGAAACACCTCGGCTTTTTCTTTCTGGCGTTGAAATAAAGGAAGTCGATGTTGCCAAATATTTGGGAGTTTCTTTCGACAAAGCCCTTCGATGGAAACCCCAAATAGCTCAATTGTATAATTCAGGAAGGAAAATACTAGGCCTGATGAGATTCCTCGCCAATTACAATTGGGGAGCTTTTAAGAATATTCAGCATGTACTTAGGAGCAAAGCTTCGATATGGAGCAGCAGGTTACTCTTCAGCGCGAATATCAACTTTAAAACCGTTAGATAGAATTTATTACCAAGGTATTAGGATTGCAACAGGGGCGTTTAGAACAAGCCCTTTATATAGTCTCTGCAATGATGCCGGTGTCTCTCCATCGGAACTTTTCAGGGAGGAGGCAATTCTGAGGTTTGTTGCGGTTTGTTGCTAGACTTTGGTCTAAGCCTTTCCACCTTCTATATCCTTCAGTGTTCCGTAACCCTCACCAAGATATGTACTCGTTGCTAAGAACTAGGACGAGACCTCTCGGTAACCGTGGTACTGAGATGTTGAGATTACGAGGGAATACCTTGCCGGCGGTTGAGAGTTTTAAATTGCTAGATATCCCACCGTGGGCATTACCCACTGCCACAATTATCGAAGATATGGCCTTATTGAACAAAAGGGATACACCTTCTCCGATGATCAAGGCAGAATTCTTGCGAATTTTAAATAACTATCCCAATTATAAAGTATTTTATACTGATGGGTCTCAAAATGAAATTGGGGTAGAGTGTGGGATATTTGCAGATGATGTATAACTTCAGCTGGCCTTTATCCAATGAGGCTAGCGTATACACAGCTGAACTTAATGCAATCAGAAGGTCATTGAGCATTATAAAGGAAGCGTCAGGAATTTGTAATGCCATTTGATTCGAAAAGTGGTCTCGAAGCAATCAAAAATAATTTCTCGGTTGACCCTTCCATCTTAGAAATTCACAAATATCTCTGTGAATTCAGAACACTCAACAAGCATGTGGTATTTATTTGGGTTCCTAGTCATGTCGGCATTTCTGGAAATGAAAAAGATGATCAACAGGCAAGAAACGCTGCAAACCATCCATAAAGAACAGATCTATTTCTTCTCCGTCCAGATGATATAGTCGCTTATGTTAAAAACATTATCAAACGAAAGTGGGCGGCAAGATGGAATGCCTGTAGAGATAGTATGAATGAATTAAGCCAGCTGTACATAAATGGCCAACTGAAGAACTTGAGAAAAAAGAACTTGTATAGATTGCGAATAGGTCATATCGGTTAATCCTTAATCCATGATAGACTTTTGATAGGCAACAACCTTCCAATTCTAAGTGGAGAACGAATCATTTTGACAGCAAAACATATTTTGGTCGACTGCCCCACTTTACAACTCTTTAAGCAAAGGCTCAAACCTTTCGAGCGATTTCCAGGAGTTACTGGGTCCCCAGTATTGCTTTCGAAGAGCGCTTTTCAGTTTTCTCAAATTTATTGGAATTTACAATGAAATTTAGGCCTTTTCCCATTTTACCATTGGATGCCTGCTAATGTCTGCATAAGAGTTGTGAATGAATGAATTGAATGAATGGTAGCAAAGGTACTAGGAGGTGGGGTTTGTGTGCCCCAGGCACTGCAGCCTTCTGGTTTATTGTACCTTCCTAGTTCTTTAGTTTAGTCAATAGACTCGATCCTTTTTCTCAGGAGTATCAAGTCATTGACTGTTATTGCTTCAATGTGGTTCTCTGAGTCATTTTTGTGCGACCTCTTTTAAGATTTTCCAGGGCACAAGAATTGATAACATGTATTTCTGCTTGAAAGACCGAGGTGTAGTTCCCTAGTGAGTTTGATTGCTCATATTTTGGGCTTGTACAGAAAACACCTGATCCGGTTCCTTCATTTGTTTTGGAGACATCTGTATACCATATCATTGTATCCGATGTTCTCCTGTGTTCTTCCTCTCCTTTGTAGTCTGTTGACATTTTGTAGGAGGTCGTGAAGATTGTTTCCGGGACCATATAGTCAGTCCCCATCTCTAGTGTGGTGTCTGATTTTATTAATTATGGTTGTGTGCCCGAATTGTTTGGTTCCTTTCCAATTTAATTGTTTTTGGAGCCTGAATGGGCTTTTCCTAGCCTCTCCCTGTATGAATATTTCTAGGAGCTTTGTTCCACCAGATTAATGATGAGATATTAGCATAAGAGTTGTGCGTGCATGATTTCTTTTTTCAGAAGTTTTTGAGGCTGCCGGAGCGGAAAAATAAAATGGAAGACAATAAAAATTGCGGGGTAATGCACTACAATGCCCAATATCGCAATTTAAATAAGAAAAATGGCTCCTTAAAAAAAAAAAAAAAAAAAAAGTTATTGTTATGTAGAATTAGTTATCACACTTGAATGGAAGAATAAAAGTATAAGTCTATAATCACGCTGAGACTGTTGCTAGTCTGACTCCATTAGCCATACAAGCATATGGGGAGATTTTAATTTATGGAAAAAACTCACAATTTTAATGTTAAAAAAAGAAACAGAAATAATTTAATGTAACTTGGCCTTAATTAAGAATTTGAAAAAGAAAATCAAAGCTTGGATGGCAATAGGATAAATTAGGTTACGAGTGAATATTTGGAGTCAGAGTTTTATACCACTCAGAAGAGATATAGCTAACCTAAAATAGAATGTTTGGATGTTAGGGCGTGAAATGACCTAGTCGTTAAAACGCCCTTAAAATAATAATAATAATAATAATAATAACAATTATAATTGAACTGTATAATATTTAAATATTAAATCGATTCTGTAGTGTAAATTACCTTTTTAAAATCGATTTTTCTTCATATACAACGTTTAAAACGATTTTCTCGAATAACGGACAGTTTTGATTTAATTATATCATATTTCCAAAAGTGTTAACCTGGCGAGTACGAAAGAACGAAATTCAATAACTGTTTTGAGAAACGATTTTCTCTCAATTATTTTTTTTATTTATTTTTAAATGCCAGGTTGAGGGAGGAAAATGATGTTAATTTAAGTACTGATAATTACTCGGTGAAAGCGGGTTTTTTCAATTAGAATAAACGGCTTTCTCCTCCGGGGGAAAATAGTGAATACGTTGTTGTTGATACGCTTTTGTACGTCTTTGGCGCAACCCTATTCATAGAAATAGGAGTGCATGTCGTAGGTAGAAAAGAGGAAAAAATAGGAAGACAGATAAAAACCTGCACTACTTAATATAATGGCGGTTGGGAAAGGATTTATTGTGATCTCGTAAAACTCGTTAGACCAGATGGTGCTTTTTATTCGCGTCCCCCTCCAGGTTTGGCATGAGGTAATAAAAAAAACTCCGATAGTTGAACGATCCTGTGACAAAATCGGATCAATGGATTTACTTGGAGAGGGGTGTTTTCTCGATTCTTCCAGTATGAGGTCATCACACGCCCAGTCCTGCCCCCCCCCCGGAAATATCCAACGTCAGATGGCGAAACCAGGCGGGCCCCCACCACTGTACGTCTACGGGAGGGCGAACCCCCTTTGAAAATCGGCTTCAGTCTGTGTCTTTCTTCCCTGACGGATAGCCGCCGGATCGAACGAGGTGAGATACGTAACAATATCATTTTGAACCCACGGGGCTTAGCTTTTTAAGTGGCGACGGACTTCGCAGACAGATACCCATGTGAAACTCACACTCAGGTACAGCTTAAAAAAAATAAAATCCACCACTTTTGACGGTCTCCGTAATGAAAATTACATCATTCGTGACAGTCATGATGATCATCCTGTGCTCACGCCCCCAACCCACAACGTACAACTTCACCTGATCGTGATGATAAACGCTGATGAAGCAGGCCAAGGATCTCAACTCTTGGTGATTAGGGACATAGACTTGGTTACGATTAGTTCGATTTTTTTTTTTTTGAGCGTCAGTCTGTGATGATTAATGATGACGAGCCGTAGTTGCAAGCTCCGATGATTAAATAACATAACTTACCTGTGATTGGTTTTATTTTTTATAGTTACATACTCTTGGATTTTATACATCTGTGATGATTGACGATGATTGGACGTGGTTTTTTGGCGGGATTTGGAGTTCGGGGACCCCATAACGGGATGTCTAAGGACGATGATGATTTGTTTTTTTCTATGATTGGTTTGTTTTTTTGTGAAGTTACATACTCTTGGATTGTATACGTCGGTGATGATTGATGATAATGTTGCCGGTTTTTTTTTTGGCGGGCTTTCGAGTACGGGGTCCCATGACATGATAATTAAGTATGATGATTACCATGTGATTGGTTTGACTTTTGTGAAGTTACATGGATTTGCATTGTTGGATTTTATTAGGTCTGATGATAGGGCGGGCCTTGGGGGTACCGGGTCCCAGGACGTGTGATTACGAACAATTATTGACCATTGATAGTGCTTGTTCCTTTATTTGTTTTTATCCTGGGTCGGCCGCAATCTGTGATGATTAACGATGATGAGATGCGGTTACAAACCTTGATGATTAAATAATGTAATTTACCTATGATTAGTTTTATATCTGATTTCTTGTTTCATGCTCTTAAATTATACTCTCTTATGTTTGTTGATGATGGTGACAAGCCCTGATGATTAAATAACTAACATACCTGAGATTGGTTTTATGTCTATATTGTTGCATGCATCTTGAGTGTACACACATATATACATAAACCTGTGATGATTGGCATTGATGGGACAAGGTTATTAACCTAAGACGGACGTAATTTATTATGATAAAATTTTTGATGAGATGGGGTTCAGTGTGGTAATGATTAACTAAGATTTTCCTGTGATTGGTTTTTGTTCTTGTTTTTTTTTTTTTTGTTTTACTCTCGGAAAATATCAATATGTGATGATTGGTGTGATGATGGGACAAGGTTTGGAAAACGCTATTATTATTAAGAACGATGCGTGTGGGAGGTTTTTTGTAATATTGTTTTTTCAGTTACTCTTGGGCAGCCTCAATCTGTCAATCTGCGATGATGTATGAGTACTGTCAAACTCGGGAACACGGGGTTTTAAGCGGGATGATTAAGGACGATGTCATGCTTGTGATTATGTTTGAGGGTTTTTGTCTTGACTGAGTTACTCTCGAGCATTCTTGGTCTGTGATGATTGGCGATGATGGATGAGAATTGATAAGCCCTGGAAAATGGTCTCATTTAGTGATGATTAACATAAATGAATTACGCATGATTTGGCTAAACTGGTTTTATACAATGGGACGGATGCAATATGATTATTAATGATACTGGGACCCCCGTTTGGCGAGCTGTGGGCGGCAGGGTTCCCTGCGCCATGATTAATGACCACCGCTTGCTGTGATTAGGTTTTTTAATCCTGGGATGGACATAATCTATGATGATTAAGGATGATGAGATGCGATTTTTGAACGTCGACGAGCAAGAGATTTCTCGTCGTTGTGATGATTAACTCAATATGACTGACTCGTTTTTTCGCATGTACAATCACGATCTGTAATGATTAAAGATCGCAATCCATTAATGAGGTTCGCCGAGCCGTAAAGTCTTAGACCAAGGTGACATGCCAACGCCTTTCTTACATGCAACCAAATCTGATATTATCCGCATAGTCATCCCACCTGAAAGCAATCCCACCTGAGATGGCCCAGCTATCATCTTACTAAAACCAAATCTGTGATAACTTAAACCTAAGTTGTCATTTAACTTCAGCAAATAGGAGATAATGCAAATAGGCATCTTACCCGAAAGGAAATCTGAGATAACATAAGACGTCATCTCACCTGAAGTAATCTGAGATGGCCCAGTATCATCTTACTTGTTAACAAATCTGAGCTAACTCTTTCATCTTACCTGAAAGAAAATCTAAGCTAACCTAATTTTCTTGTTACCTGAAAGAAAATCCGAGATGACCCAATTTATCACTCCCCTGAAAGCAATCTGAGATAAACCAAGACGTCATCTCACTCGAAAGGAAATCTGATATTCCCTAATTTGTCATCTCACCTGAAAGGAAATCTGACATTACCTACTTTACGTATATGTATACCTTTACCTATATGTATCCATGTATACTTACCTCGTGTCGACGTGTAAATGTTAGGCGATGGGTCACGTTACTTCAGAAGTCCGTCGAATCTCCTTCGGGTTGACGTATGGTAGGACGTCACTTCTGTCCCGTCTACTAGCTTCTCCACGCCATCTATACGACATCTCTAACCGAACGCGAGTTATTCGTGTTTGAGTTTAGAAAAAAAAGTATTTTCCCTAGGGCTTTGGTGGTTTTTTTTTTCGAATCTTCTAAGGTCGTCACGGTCGACCGTATTTTCTCGTTTCGCAGTCGTTTGCGTAACACGCCCATTGGAGCGGATATTGTAGTGTCAAAGGGCCGGATTTGAAACTTGGTCGGTTTGCAACGTTGAGGTTCGATACTGGGTGAATAAAATATTGGACACGTGTCCGAGGATTCTTGCCAATTGGCCTTAGTCGCCTAGGGGAAAAATTTATTAGGACAACATTCAGGGTTTGTACTCTCAAGATTATTATATCAATCGATTTTTTTCATACAAGTAAAAAATAATGTCGAGGTCACCCTTTAAAGGTGTAAAATACGAATTTTTAATTTAAAAAAATGGGCCTTGTTAGGTTGTATTGGGATAATTTTTAATAAAATAATATAAGGGTTTATTTTAATAAAACAACAAATTCCACTTCATCAACACCTATCACACTCATATAAACCCCGACAAAAACCCAACAATCTACCCTTAAGATCAAAGAGGAGAAAGCGACGTTTAAAACAATTCCGATAACGCCTGATTTGGATCAAATCTAGAGGAGTTCGTGATTTTTTAAAGAGGTACACAAGGTAGTCTTTTTGCCGCGATGTTACTCTTAAAAAATTCATAAACCAGTTGGGTGTTAAAATAAAGATGGACGAAGTGGACGATTTATTTTTTAACAGCGGCTCTGGTTGCCATGAGCGTGTAATTTGTAGTGTTTTTGTAAAGTTTCGAAGTTATCGCAGTTTTTTGCGATTTTTCTAAAAGAACCGCGAGCTTTTTCGAGTTCTGAAGGCCAGGGGTTTTTAAGGTTTAATTTTTCTGTTTTCTTCGATTTGTGGA
>CM077110.1:4310661-4323911 GCA_039619505.1 Cimex hemipterus | reverse complement strand
AATTGATAAACATCTTTGCCTGTTTTTTCCACTTTTTGTTTTTGCTTGCTTTCAGCCTTGGCTTATTTTGCAATTTAGATTCGGTACAATTATCTTTGCTAATCTTTTCCTTTTTTTTTTTACATATTTTACGGGGCCGGGAGCGATCACCGTCAAACGAATAAACAATCGAGACGCCCGGCACGGATTTATGGTCGCCTGCTCGTGTTAGAGAGAGACATAAATAACGATTAGGCTGATAAGACGAGCTAATATAATGAATATTATAAACAGTATTAGTGAAGGGTTCATTGAGAAGAATGTCGATTATAAACCCTGAAGATTTTTTTTTGCAGGAAACCCTGAAAAATTTTTTAAAGGAAAAATTACAAAAATGTGACTGGGAAGGTAAGAGCACACATGTCGTATCATCAGGTGCAAATAAGCAAATATTTATCTTTTCCCTCCCCTTGTCGTCGATTTCCGACCTTCATAAATTCCCCGTAGACTACGGGTACGACTGTACCTGTGCTCCATTGTACCATTTTTGTTTTCAAAGAAGGCCCGGCCTATACCTGTGTGCTGTAAACCGTTCGGTCAGGAGGGAGAAAAAGCTTTTGTCCCGACGGCCTCGGCTCATTAGTCATTATGCATGGTCCATGATCGGTGATCACGCTCCTTGTACTACGGACGGCGTTTCATTACAGCATGGTGCCGATTTCTGAAAAACCGCCTGAAGGAATTTCATCGGATTAGGCTTCATCGTGACTCTTTTATAGGAAAAGCCCAGTGTTGAATTTAGCATCGCTCTTTTAAGCCTTTCCATACACCCAAAACTTTTTTTTCTAAATCTGAAGCCATACGCTTCTCCCTTAAATCATTATTATACTTTTGTAAGCTAAGTGTTTAATTTTATAATCAGTGATTACGCGTCTTATTTCAACCCGAACCTGATAGGCCATTTCATTCCATCGTCGTGCACGGAGGGAGTGCATACTTTGTGAATTTGGTCGAGTCTGTTGAAAGTTTTATATATTCCCAAACGGGTTGAACCATATAAGGCTACCTTCGGTGGAATTGAAGTTTCGATCGGATCTTTCTCCTGAATTCTCGTATTTCGCCTTCTTTTCGACATATTTTCTTTTTATAAATAACCTCGACCCCTTGTTGTACGCGTTAAACCTCAAGTTGTTTACTTTTAGTCACTTATTTTCGTTTTGTTTACGTGAACTGTCCCCAAAGAGAGGCATGTTTTCGTCTTATCCAGAGATTATCCACACAAGGGACACCTCAGGGCAATAAACAACGTCATCGATTAGGTCTTTTTTTTAATCCTTAATCCGCGGCCGACGCGAGCACCCAGGCCTTGACCCGGTTTTTTCCCCCTATATTCTTTTATTTTATTTTAATTGCGTATATTCTCAATTTTTTTTTTTTTTTAACTTTTTTTCTTCTACCATTGTTTTTCGGCTTTCCCCTTGTCCTTGTAACCAGGTTTTTTTACTTCCTGCCTTTCTCGCGTTGTTCTCGTTTCGTGCCTTCGGTCAGGCTGGGAACCAAAACCAAACCCCCCCCCCCCCCAAAAAAAAAAAAAAAAAAAAAAAAACGCGTCCACTCATGGTGCCTTTTTTACGACAAATTGAGCGGTATTGTGTAATCCGTGTGGGATAAACGATTTTCAAGGACCTCCTTTTTCAAAACCGGGCCGTCCAAGAGATAAGGCGGCTCTGACTCAGTCCCGAAACGGATGAAAGCTATCGGAAAAAGTAATTTGGCTTTTTTTACCCTTCAAGATTATATAGAAATAAAATTGAGAGAGAGAGAAAAGAAAAGAAAACTAATCTGATTTGCCAGATTTTTTACCACCTTTGTTGATATTCAATATCGTTGGTTTTATGCCATTTGTTATACAATTAAATTTTATCGGATAAAACAAAGAAAGAAAGTTGTTTTGTTTTAATAATATGCCATTAAAGTCATTTAAGCCACCGTTTCGATACGGTATGGTAACACGATCGCCCGGAGTGTCTTCAAGTCGATTATGGCATCGAGCATGGATGAGGTACGACAGCTGGGTCTGTCCTCACCACCGCGATTCGCGTCCAGTCACGTATTCATCCCCGCCCTCTCTCCCATGTTAAAGATCCTTTAGATCTTGTACGTTTTTTATTTGGTTTTCATAAACGAGGATAACATCTTGTAATTTTTGAACAGGTTCCCATTAATTTTTTCGATTATCATTAATTGTTGTATTTTAGGTGGGTGGTGGTCATGGATCTGAAGAAGCTGAGCTCCTTGATGTATTTTATACAATTGTCACGAAAGTGGTTAAAATTCCTGTCGTATTTCAGGTGGTTCTCATAAATGCAATTTAAGATCCTTTATTTTGTGAGTGACTCACGGATGAGGTTGAAATATTGCATTTTTAGGGGGAAGTCTCACAAACGAAGTAAGATTCTTGTCGCATTTCATGACATACGAAATTTAAGATATTTTATTTTATATAAATATTTGTGGGGGGGGCAAATGAGGCGAGATCCCGAATTTATTTTAGGGCGTTTTGTCGAGGTTGAAATATTGCATTTTAGGGGGAATTCTCTCAAACGAGTTAACATTCTTGTCGGGGGTTCAAGGGCGTTTTGTCACAAATGAGATTATGATCCTCTATTTTGGTGACGTTCTCATAAAATCCTTCAGTTTAAGAGGGGAGATCTCACAAATGAGATGAAACCCTTTAGAAATCTTTTATTAGGTGGTTGACAAATGACTTATGATGCCGTCGGATTCTTGCAAATAAGGTAAGATCTTGTAAGCATTTGACGCGGTTTCAAAAAAAAGGGTTAGCATCCTCTAATTTTTCAGAAAGAATTTGGCAGATTTACCCAAATGAGGTAAGTTGGGTTCTTTTTATATTATAAGTGGTGCTCGTGGATCTGAAGATGAGAGTCTTGATGCATCTTAGTCAGTTTTCACAGACGAGGTTGAAAACATTTTTCACAAATTATTAGGTAGCAATCTAGTTGTATTTTCTGGTTCTCAGAAAAGAGGTCAAATCTTTGATCCCCCCACTGAGAGATTCTCTGCACGTATTTATTTTCTTAAAATCCGGTATTTTGAGGATGTTCTCACAATGTGGTTTTCGCAAACATGGTTAAGTTCCTTTAATTTTTGGAGATGTTATCGGCAATGAGCAGTTCTCTCAAATAATTTGGCATTTCACGATGCTTTATTGGGCGGCCTCTCAATTTGGTGGTACTCGACCGCCCGTAATGTCTTCAGCTCGATTACGGAATCGCACGATGAGGTACGACAGCTGCGACGGCCTACGTGCCCCCATGGCACCGCTCTGCCTGACCCGAGTCACGTATGCGGTCCAGCCGATCGGAAACATTCTCGAATCACCAAATGGCCTTTTTACATATGGGGAAAAAACAACGAACAATAATACAATCGTTCGTTGCCCCATTTTAAGGTTAGAAACTATAAAAAGACTTTTGTAGTCCCATTCGGCTCGCCCTGGGAATTGTTTTTTTTGGCCCTCCGGGCCGGATATTTCTACATCTTTGTGATTGACGACCCGGCTAACCGTCACCTGTCTTCTGTTTTATTTTCGTCGGACGTCACTTTCTGGCCGTCTTGCATAATCGTCCCGGTTTGGCATCGGCGTGTCGTGAGGTTCATCGCGCCGCTGAGTCACATCAAGGATTTTCCGCCGGGGAAAAAAAATCTTAACTAATCTGGGCGAACATCTAATGCCATTATCAAGTACCCTCGGACGAAATATATACGTACTGTTGTTTGAAAAGTCAACACCGTTCAGAGATGGTATAATATTCAAATGGAAGAGAGAGAGAGGAAGAGAAGGGATGCGGGTCTATGCAAATCGGTCCGACAACCCATGTGAATTTCTTTCTATTCAGGATCCACATCCGGCAAGTGTTTGCCTTTTCCCCGGCGGTGGCGCGAAGTCAAACAAGAAGGACAAAGAACATATGCCCCCTCAACAAGTCAAATGACTTTGGGGTCTTTCACCTCTTCCCTCACCCCCTCTTTTGTTTTGAGTGTTTGAGTGATGCATTACCTTGAATACACAAGTCATGTCCATTAACGTTCTAATGGTGCCATTTGTTCAAAACCCGAGATTGACATGGCGGGGGCGGCACATGCCCGTGGGAGCTGCGCTGAACGAAAATACTCTTTAGTTTTAGCTTTTTTTTCCTCTTCCTACGAAAATACTCTTTAGTTTTAGCTTTTTCTCTTTTCAACCCTCGCGACTTTTACAAGAAAAAAAACCGCCGCGATGTACGTAGTAGCGCTTTGGCATAATTGTCACCAAGAAACATGGAATTTTAGTTAAAGTCTCGTATTTTTGGGAGATTCTCACAAACGAGATAAAAAATTGCATGGGGCACTATACCCAAATGAGATAAGATTTTTTTTTCTTGTAGAGGTGTACTCACAAATGAAATTAATACCCTATAATTTGGAATATTAGGAATTTTTCGTGACATTCTCACAAATGAGAGGTGATTCTGGACGTATTTTAGATCTTGCCGCAAACAGTACTAAGTTCATATAATTTTTGCTGAAATTCTCGCAATAGAAGTTAAGATTGTGTAGTTTGTGGGACGTTCTCACAAATTAGGTTAAAATTCATTCAATTCTAGGTTCAATCTAGGTTAATATTCTAAATTTTTCCGGGACATGTTCACAAACTTTTTATGGCAGTTCTCACTAACGAGGTTGATATTCTGTATTTTTTGGGGGCGATTTCACAAATGAAGACAGAATGGCGTCATGTCTCTCAAATGTTTCGATGTTGTGAACATTTGGGATAGTGAACATTTGAGATAATCGCGGTATATCTATTTACGTTTTTTAGGCGTCTCCCGAACTATTCGGTATGCTAAAAGTTATAAGAACATTTGTGATAATCGCGATACCTTTCCTTCCGTTTATTGGGTAAGTTTTGTGATAACGTGCGATACCTCTGTTTCCATTTTTTGGTGTCTCCCAAATGTTTCGATATATTGAACGTTTTGTGAACATTTGTGATAATCGCGATACCGTTTTTGAGCGTCTCCCGAACGATTCGATATTGTGAAAGATTCGGTATATCTCTGTACTCGTTCGAATACCGTTCTCCCTAATGATTCGATATACCGAAAGTGTTATTAACAATTGTGATAATCTTGATACCTTTGTTTCCGTTTTTTGAGCGTCTCCCGAACGATCGTCATTTTGTTAATGTTGTTAGTTTTGTGATAATTTGAGATCTGTTGTGAGGTGTGAGATTTTTTTCTCGATGTCTCCCAACTGATTCGATATAGAGAAATTTTGTGAAAATATAATTTATATGGTGTGTTTGGCTCCTATTCCGTGCTCGAATATCGTTCTTCCAAATTATTTGTGATAATTGTGGGAGGCGTTTCCTCTCGTTCGGCCGCTTTGGCAAATGAGGTCCTTAGACCGGATTCTTCGCAGATTTGAAAAAGTCGACCGTCACGTCCTCATGGCCAATTTTGGATGAGGCGTGAATTGGCCGATTTCTAGGACGCGATTTTTCTTAGGTTTTTCCTTTTATCTTTTTTATAAATCAGTTTGGCCAACGGCCCAATCTCGCCTTTTTCTCTAAGACTCTTTGTTTCTGTTGCATAACTGTTAGTAGGCCAGAGGCGGTGGCGGCTACTCGTTTCCGCCGACTCAGCGGGGTGCCGAATGACGAATCAGTCCAAAAGTCGGCCATGGACTGACGCGGCAGGTTCCTCAAGCCATGACGGGTGGCAATAACCACGACTTGATAATAATACGTGACTATCACGAACCCTTTGACTTGATGTATCTCGGCCAAAAAACCCTATGCCCTAATGATATACCATCGATTCCGGTTCAACTTTTGCGCCGCTGACGCTCTTAGATCATCTCAACGGCGGTAAAGTTTGTTTTGTCGGACATTTTGTGACCCACATCCCGGTCGATCGGGGTTGTTTGGGTCCGCTTCGATCCGTGACGTCATCGCCGCCCCCCTCGGTCGGGCCAACCACCGGCAGGGGTGGGGAGTGTAGTAAGCGTAGTATTCTGAGGGCGCGCCGCCCCTGTCACACGACGAGACGAGCTTTAGAAACGACGTTTGTTATCAAAAGGTGAGATACTATTATTTTGGTTTTTCAATTCGTATTAACACCTTTTGTGGTCGCTGTTAGAAAAAATCCCAAGAAAGGACGTCGGTTTGGCCGTGATCGAGGGAAATTGGTCGATGTTTCAACCACTTCTTTTGGACGACATGAGTATGACCCTTCTGAACAAAACTTCTATAAAATCTACTTAGTTTGAACTTTTGACCGCAAATCGTGTGTAAAATGGTTTTTGTAAGGCTTAATTCGAAAGGCGCAATTTCGGTCCAATTTGGATTACTGGATACGTGTTAATCAATAGTGTCGACAAATCTCTATTGGACTATATAGGATAAAAACTATTGCAAAAATTACGCTGTTTGAAATTTTTTTGAAAAAAAACAAATCACTTAAGACGCAATTTCAGTCTTTTATCAGCATTTTTACTGGTCACAGACTAGTCTGTCTACAAATATTTATCAGACTATTTTGGAGAAAAGCACTTTAAAAATTACACTATTTTGTTTAAGCCCTTTGGCCACAAATTACGTGTCAAATGGTTTTGTAAAGTTAAGTTAGAAAAGCGTAATTTCGGTCCATTTTTTCATAGATTTTACCGGTCACGTACTACTCTGAACAGGCCACAAATGTTTAGCGGATTATTTTGGAGAAAAGCACTTTTCAAAATTACAGTATTTCGTTTCAACTTGACCACAAATTACGTGTAGAAGGATTTTGTAAAGTTTAATGTAGAAAGCTCAATTTCGGTCTATTTCTTTATTGAACTATTTTGGACAAATACGTTAAAAATTACACTATTTTCTTTAAGCCTTTTGACTACAAATTTACGTGCCAAATGGTTTTATAAAGTTTAAGTTAAAAAGCGCAATATCGGTACATTTTTTCATAGGTTTTACTGGCCACAGATTAGTCTGAACAGTCCACAAATCTTTATTGGATTATTTTGGACAAAGCCGTTTAAACATTAGGCTATTTTGTTTGAATTTTTTGTAACCCAAATCACTTTCGCCATGGCGTTTTGTACGTTTAATTTGAAAGATGCAATTTCGGTCCATTTTTTCAGAATTTTTACTTGTCTCTGATTAGTTAATATTGTCCACAAATCTTCATGGGGCTATTTTGGACTTTTGAAATGGGGTTTTGTAAGTTTAATTTGAAAGATGCAATTTCGGACCATTTTTTCAGAATTTTTACTTGTCTCTGATTAGTTAATATTGTCCACAAATTTTCATGGGGCTATTTTGGACGAAACTACTTTAAAAACGATATTATTTCACTTGATTTTTTTTTATAACAAATCACTTTTGAAATGGGGTTTTGTAAGTTTAATTTGAAAGATGCAATTTCGGTCCATTTTTTCAGAATTTTTACTTGTCTATCTATGATTAGTTCATACTGTCCACAAATATTCATGGGGCTGGGGCTATTTTGGACAAAATTACTATAAAAACTGTACTATTTCATTTTAATTTTTTTAATAACATCACTTTTTAAATGGGGTTTTGTAAATTTAATTTGAAAAACGCAATTTCGGTCCATTTTTTCCATAATTTTTACTCGTCAAATATTAGTTTATGCTGTCCACTAATCTTAATTGGTCGGTTTTGAAGGAAATTATCGTTAAATTTAAACCACTTTGAGCATTTTGACTACACATTACATGATAATTTTTGTAAGATTGTCAGTAGTCCAAAATCCCTCTTTCAATAAAAAACGCTCATCTCTCTCACCCTCTCTTTTAAAAAGCAACAAACCTAACCATCCCTAACCAGCGATTTGGAAATTATTTGACCCTCAACTGCATACAGGGGCTGGGCGGTTGCATGCATATGATCGCGTGATGTTCGTTATTTTCTCTCTCTCTCTCTTTCTCACTCACCCTCTCTTTCTCTCTCTCTAATTCAAATCACGCTATTATACCGTCCTTGGCCTAACCAACGCAGCTGGGCCGGCTGTTACGTGGGCGGACGGGAAATTAAACGCAAAGGAAAAATTTACGTTTGAAATCGAAAATGTTCCGACGTCGTGCCACGTGACAAAATCTGCACGAAATATTTCAACACCGAGCTTAAAAAGTAAACAATCAACTCGACAATACTGTTTGTCTCGACAATCCTCGACAATTTGTTCATTGTGGACCTACAAATGAAAAAACTTCGAATCTAGGATGATATATTGTGTGGTGTAACAGCAAACCTACAAAGTAAAACCTTCGAACCTAAGTGACAGCAAACTACGAAAAGTCTTGCTCCTACAAAAGATTGACATATTGTGACAACGTATTCTCCTTCTTTCCACGAAGACTGTTTTTTGTCTGTTGTTGTTTATTGTTTTTGTTTGTTTTGTGGTATAGTCTGTCGAAGGAGTGCGCCCTTGTTTGGATTATAAAAAAAATCCTGCCTTGTTTGTTTACACTTCTCGTTGTTTTTTTTTTTTTATTTTTCATTTTTTTTTTTGTTTTTTTTAACCCGAGATAACGATTTGAATCGAGTCATTATTAATAGAAGTAGGGGCGACACATTGTATCTTATCAGATAGAAGAAATGAAGAAGAGGATTGCGTCAAAGTTTCTAATTTTTACGCCGTGCATTGTGGTTTTTTTAACCATCTTCTTCTAACCTTCTTCTTATCTGCGCTGTGAGAAGAGCCGAGGACACCCCGTGAGCCGCAGTCCGCAGATGGCCCAGCTGACGCGGATCATTAGGAAGTTCTGTAAGTCCCTCCTATGACAAGTCCAACGGCTCGAACTATGATTTCCCCTTGCTAATGATGTACGATTTGAACAGAATTTAGGTACGGGCAAAGACGGAATTAACTTTATCGGCCTTATCGTGCTCCCCGCTGATAAGAGATAACCGTGTTGATCCTTGTCAAATCTCGGAATTCTTTCCGATAAGGATTTAGACCGTGGGAAATGTTGGGAAAACACAATCGTCGCGTCCATTAATGGATAGACTTGGAAAGGATGAGGAGGGGTTGACTCATCGGGAGCGAATCGGGTCTTTTCAACTCTCGCTCTCTACAAGGTCTTATCCATTAATGGATGTCAAAGGTTGACGCACTTGTAAATGGATGACGACTTTTTTTCTTCATTGTTGATATACAATTGTTTCATTTTTTATTTGAGAACAGCCAGTTCTCAAACTTTCGTCCATTAATGGATGGTGTGTTTCCTTTAAAGGATCGACGCTACTTGGGACACAGTGTCTCAAAGAAAAAAAAAACAATGAAAAAAAATCCAATCAAAATTCAAATCACTGTAGGCTTTGTTTTTATAAGTTACTTTGTGCTGTTTTCAGAACCTACCAAGTTTCTGGAATTTGGAAGGATGTAACCTATCATCCACTATAATTTGTCTTAGTTTATTAGGAGTGTGCTGTAGCCTACCGATCATGTAACATTGCTTTTGTTTTCTTAACCAACCTAGTTTTTAACCCAGAAGGATATGAATCGTAATGAATATATATGCTTTGTTTTCATGACCCAGTACCGAATTTATAACATGGAGAATGTAATCTACCCATCACTATAACCTTTCCGTTGTTTTCGTAGCCTATCTGTATCCTTGAAGGATATTACCTTTCATTTCATTTCATTTTTTTCCAATTTCATTGGACTTCTAAGCCTCATATATAAACGCAATATATAACCTTACTTTTCATTTCATGTTCATTGAACTTCTTACGCCTAGCTGTTTTTTTTTTTTACTTATCTTTCCTGCTTACCTACCATTGGATCTCTTAAGCCTAGCTGTTTTTTCCGTATCTTACCTGCTTACCAAAACATTCCTAAGTTGCCACCATTCACGTTTGCGACCTGGGAAGATGTAACCTACCATTCACCATAACTTGCCGTAGTTGTCATAACCTACCAAGTTTATAGCCTACTCTATCCATCTGTATAACCTTGCTGTTGATTTCAGAAATATCAAGTTCGTAACGGAAATCAGACTCGTAACCTGCCATTCAATGTAACTTCTCTTAGTTTTCATAACCTGCAAAGTTTGTAACATTGGAAGGGTGTAACGTACTGATCGTTATAACTTTCTTTTGTTTTCCGTACATTGAAAGTTTATAATCTGGACGAATGTAACCTTCTACCTTATATACCCTTACTCTTGTTTTCATAAAGTAAAGAGTTTATAACCTGTAAGGATTTAATCTACCTATTACTATAACTTTGCTGTTGTTTTCTTAACCAACCAAGTTTCTTACGTGTAAGGTTATAACCTACAAGTTTCTAGTCCATTATCTTTGTTTTCATTACCTTTGTAACCTAGCCATCACTATGATCTTGTTGTTTTGTCTACTCGTAATCTACCAAGTTTAAAACCGGTAAGAATGTGTCCTACAAATTCTTATTATTTAACCTTTGTCTTTTTACCTAATGAATTTATAACCTACCCATCACTACCTTTTCCTTTCAATCGAATCCTTAAGCACAGCTGTATTTTTTAGTTGCCTTATTACTTGCGTACCTAACGTCCGACTGGCGTTGGTAATCTAGAATGATTTAACCTACCAATCAATATACCTCTGTTGACAGGCTGTTGTTTCGGTATGGGAATGAAGCTGAGGTGTTTCGAGGGAAGCGGAGGTACAAATAGCTACTTCCTTCTAGAGAATCTTGCTGAGAACAAAGACTCATCGACAGAAAAACAGGTAAACGTGGGCTAAATGTTTATGTGGGCTTTTTTAAATTTCGCTTTGGGCCATTTAGGAAGAGCTCCAGTTTTTCAACGACGACGGCAGTTATACGGGTATAATAGTCGAGAAGGATTTAAGGGCCATCGATCTCTGCCTGCTCCTTGCCGTCAAGAACCGCGTCACTAAGGATTTCTCCTGGTCCATCGTCGAGCACTGGGTCGAGACAGGCATAGGTAAGTCCGTCAATACAAGGGAAGTCACGTGTTTTTCTACTTTGGTCCTTACGGCAGAGAGGGTGCTCGAAGATCACGAGGACGTACTCGCTGTACACAGGCAGACGGAGCCAGGAGCGAAAAAATACATATTCAGGAGGATACAGAACAAATATGACTTTTTCACGGAGCCCGAGGTAAACCAAGACACTAGGCCTTTTTTAAAACATCACCCAAGACTCTTTTTTGTTTCAAGTCTTTCTTTCCGGCCGACATGGTCGACCTGCGCAACTGCGACGAGGCAGTGAGCACGAGCACGTCTGAGGACTTGACAGCCGCCCTCGAACACCTCCTCACCAACTCGGAACAGTGTCCGTCCATATTCAGCCAGGTCTGCATTCAGAGCCACGCGAACAAGAACAATTGGGTCAAAACATTCCTCCTCCTCAAAGACAACAAGCTGTTCATGTCTTCCAAGGTGCACGTCGTCGCCAAGTTCCTGAGGCACTGGAAAAGCCGTGACAACTGCTACAGGAGCCTGGACGAACAGGACCCGAACAGGGTGAGTTTGTACATAACGTCTGAATCTTGCTGTCGGAAAAAATGGCGGCGAAATAGCTTCCCGGCCGTTTATCGATCCATCGTCTCACCCGACCTGCCTTAACCCCACTGGTTGATCCGATGCGAAATGTTGACGAACTTATACGGCACCGTCGATAATCGGGCACCAGTCACGCGAGTCTGGGAGGGATGTCCTTTATCGATCGAGTGTCGTACTCCTTCCGGTTTGTCGCTCCTGCCAAGTATACGAAAGTATTTCCGTTATAGTAGGCGGTAGGTTAAACCCTTCAGGT
Source organism: Cimex hemipterus (assembly GCA_039619505.1). Lineage (NCBI taxonomy): Eukaryota > Metazoa > Arthropoda > Insecta > Hemiptera > Cimicidae > Cimex > Cimex hemipterus. Next base: position 4,312,086 of record CM077110.1, on the reverse strand, counting down.
TAGAAAGCGCGAACCGTTAGGTAGGTTAAAAAATAAACATCTAGATTCAACTTGTTCTGTATTAAAACGGAGTAAAGTAACAAATATGAAGTTTATAAACCGGGAACGGAGGTTAATTGGGTTGGTTCGAATTACAAAGTTTATAACCTGGTAAAATGCCTGCCAAATTTGTGAAACCTTTTTCAATCTAAAAATAGTCAACTAACTTTTATATTTAACTTACTTACGCAAATTACTTAACAACTTTATAACTACCTGAAAATATTCACGCCTACTTATATTTTTGACTTAGTCACATGTCATACACATGTAATAATTACAAAATTTATAACCTGGTAAAATGTAATCTACACATTTTTGAGACCTTACTTTTGTTAATCTTAAACCACTAACTTTCCAACATAAACATAGACAAACCTACATTTATGTTCGGCAGTAAATTTACCCTACAAATTTATAATATGAAAAAAAGTATACCTACTCCATTTTTAAAATAACCTTAACTTTGCCGATCATGAGCATAAGAATTGGAAATAATAATTAATAAAAAACAGATAACTAAGTGAATACAAAACTTTTTTAGTTGTTCAATCTGAAAATATTCACACCAACTTATATATTTGACTTACTTAAACAACTTAACAGTTTTATAACCACGATAACCTACCAAATTGTTGTAATCTTACCTTCGTTCATTATCGCCCGCTAGCTTTTCTACCTGAAAATATTCACACCTAGTTATATTTTTGACTTAGTTAAGTCATTTACATTACAAAGTTTATAACCTAATGTAACCTACCAAATTGTTGTAACCTTACCTTTGTACAACCTAAAAATAGTAAGCCAATATTTCTATTGTCTTTCATATGCCGCCAGCTTTTCTACTTCAACATATTCACACTCACAATATAATAATTTTAACTAAGCAAAACTTAGTAAATAACTTCCAAATTGATAACCTGAAAAATGTAACCTGCCAATTTTTTGTGGACTGACCTTTGTTAATCATAAGCAGCTAGCTTTTCTACTTGAACATATTCACACTTTCTAATATATTAATATATTTATACATACCACATTTATAACCTGAAAAATGAAACCTACCAAATTTTTGTTGCCTTTCCTTTGTTGATCTTAAGCCCTGCACTTTTCAATTTGAAAATATTCACACCATTTTTTTAACCTGGAAAAACGTTTTTGAGACCTTACCTTTTGTTAATCTTAAAACACTAACATAGACAAACCTACATTTATACATTTATATTCAGCATACTCCTAAACATAGATAAACTTACATTTATATTTGGTAGTAAATTTACCTTACAAATCTATAATATGGAAAAATTTAACCTTAAATTTGTCGATCGCAAAAGAATTGGAAATAATAATTAATAAAAAACAGACAACTAATTGACAACAAAACGT